>JAHFWJ010000629.1:0-678306 GCA_028555115.1 Himalopsyche japonica
CAGTTGGAATTGATTGTTAGCAAATTTCCAAGAATAATGAAATGTTTGATGAAATTCCAACTGTACGAATATAGCAAAAATACTATGCTGAAATATACAGTTTCTCTGAACAACCGGAGATCCATATTCATAACAATTTGAGCACTGCCACTGGTTCAAATACCTATTATTTTTTTTAATAATTCAGCAATGTCCGAATACTAAGCCACAATTAAGTAACATCACCTATCACTGGTTGAAAATTTTAAATTTTCTTAAAAATAATGAAAATTTCAAAATATTGTTTAAATGACATTGCCCGTAACAAATATTGTGATCAGTAATTTAAACAATAGAATTATTATATTAAAGTGTTTAAAATCGATTTTAATGAAAATGTCAAAGTTTCCATATTCGTTTTTGAAAGATAAATCTGTTTTACACTATACACAAGTTCCTCAAATATCGGTTGATAATATCTCTTTGTTTAAGAAGTCAGTTTTGCGTAATAAATGCCAGTCAAATCAATAAATAGTTAAAAAATGAATTCATGAAAACATGTATCTTTATTTCATCTAAAGACAGTTAAATGTTCAAATATTCTTATGGCTTATTTATTACGTCATTTGATCTTTTACCCCCAGATAAAAGGATATCCGTGGATAAAAGGATTATTCTAAAAATCAAAATAAAATAAAACCAATTTGACTCCTTAATACTAGAATTACAATTATGCTACTTTAAACGTATGTTGTTGTTTTATATAATTTTCATTTATTTAAAAGAACCACTTAAGATAATAATATATCCTGATTGGAAAAAGATAATAAACAGCGAAGTTAACACGGGTTAGCATAATTAATTTTATTTGTATACTATAAAACACTTATAATATTTCTACTGTGTAAATTACTGAGCACAATATTTGTCTAGATATACCCATCTATACAAAATCTGTAGGTATTTTTATAATATAAATTTTACAAATACAAGTTAATAGCTGGTAATTGATTTCTTATTACAAAGTCATTAATTTAGAATGACGTGTTACAAAAAAATTAAATATCAATTTAGTTCATAGTCGTAGGGTTTATTTCTTTTGTAATTCGTTTTATATGCAAACAATTTAAGCTGTTATAACTACCTAAAATATTGATATGATAATGAGTGATAAAACATGTAGAAATGTACAGACTTTGAACGATTTAAAAACACACATGTTGGTTTAGTATGATCACCTATTTTAGTTTACATATTACCCATCAATAAAAAAGAAAAAAAATCCATTAATATTATTACACTAAAAATCGTAGTAAACATTTTTGAATGTTTACTTCAAAATAACAGTTCATCTAAACTAAACGTATTATATTTTCTATCATATATAACATAATAAATAAAGTGCAAATGTGGAATCAATTTCCATATTGTAAAGAATGTAGTCATGGCTTTCATTTCGGCGATGATTTTGAAACCCAATATAAATGAAACTGTTTATTTCAATGAAATATCAAAATGACACACAATTAACACAGAAATGGTAATATTTGAAAGGACTTACTGCTCATTATTGAATATAAAAATGGAGATGCGACGAAAACGTACTTTTTTCTAATGTCACGTTTACTAAATGTGGTATGAATAAATATTTTGTTACACCTTTATCTTATCATTTACAATGCCTGATCAGAGTATCACAATATCTGCGACACGTAACTTGTATTACTGAACAGTGTGATTATAATTCCAGATAATTTACACTTGAAAGATAACGCATCGAATTCATTTTTTCCGAAAAGATTTTCTTTAAAATTTTCGCTTCGCCTATGAATAATGTCAATTATCATATTATTACGGCTTAAATATGAACGGAGTACATCTAAGTGATGTATTGTTTGTGACATTTGCAAAGAAAAGCGAGTTGTGTCGTTGAAAATCAAAATGTCCACCGCGATTCATTAATAATCGATAGTAAAGTAAGTAAAATTGGACTTTTTTCCAAATTATCAAATAAATAAATAAAAAATATTTAGAGCTCTGTTGTTATGATTATGTTATGATTGTTAATTAAAGTATTGAGATGGTCGTTATTTATCGTTATTGCGTTATGAATGGCGGCCGTTAAACAGCCGCTGCATACATTATATTGTACATGGTGGAGAGACTTTTTCGATTCTGCCGATTATCAAGATTAGAAAAAATATGGTGTTTTGGAAACACTAGAAGCATTGATAGAGCAATTTTTAAAAACTTCTTTTAAAAAAAGGTATCCGATATGAAGAATATATTGAATTCAGCTTCTACATTCATAATAACATAATATTAAAATTCAGTTACAAACCCTCACTCTTACTCCACTCATATTTCATATAATGATGATTAATTCAGCTGTGTAAACAAATTAATGTATTTATCATAATGCGATTATCAGTGCTATCAAAGCTTGTATATCTATAATTTCTTCATTAAATTTTTGGTAAAATGAAATTAAAAGATTACTAAATCTTTATAAATCAAATTATTTTTTGAAGAGATAATTATTTTGGCCATTAACACATCTTTGATGTTGAAAATGACGATTGAGGATTAGAAACTTTATTCGATATAGGACAGTAAAAGAGATTATAAAATACAATGTATGTACATATTTATAATTTTTATTGAACACACTTATATAAAGTATATTAAAATCGAAATCAAATTGTAGAAAAAGTGTAAACATGTTCAAAATATTTTTTAAAACCCTCGTATTGTATTCATGCCATTCGCTTTCGCAGTCTATCAGTTGTCTGAAAAAGTAGCAGGAAATCAAGCCATTCAGGAATATTCCAATATAGCCATATAAATGAACGATTTTATTTATGAAGTATTTTTTTTTTAATTATTCGTTGAAGTATTATAGATTTGGCTATACGCGATGCAATGACCACCTCCATAAATTCGCTCACGTCGAATCATTAGCTACGAATTAATTTTCGTTCAACAATAGTAACCGATGAATAGCTCAAAACTTGTAGTACCGCTGCAAACACACTCAAGAATAAAAAACAGTTTGGGCACCAAGATATTGTCTTAGAATACACATATTGCGCCATTGGTAAAACAACAAATGACAAACATCGATCTGCCAAGGCCGTCATCGCGTTCAATTTACCTGAAAAATATACATTAATTAATTCAATTTTAGGATATCTATTTTTTATTTCCAAATAAATATTATTATATCGTTAGGGTTTTAATTTGAACACAACAAAACGTCAGTTCGTAAAATTCATGGCGTAGTGCTCAAAAAACCGTAAAACACGTAAAACTGAATCTCAAAAGTATCACCTTGTTCACTAGCAATGATTTGTTTATTTAATACAGGCTTCTCGGCTATAAGTGCTCCGCGTCCAAGAATTCCAAATATTGGTGCTAAAATTAGAAAATTACATTACTTAAATTTTGTTTTATAAGTTTAATGTTATGAATCTTTTTCTACAGCCAACAATCCAATCTACAATACAAACGTTGGATTTTCTTTACATTCACTTTACATTCACGTCTGAAGGATTAATACTGAAATAATTATTTCTATATTTGTTACAGTCCATACTTTTGTTGTAAATTTAAATGAGGACTGATAATTAAATTCAATGTATTGCCAGGCGTGTAGCTAATGACTCAACGTCGTTCTTTCTGGTTTCACTGTCCACTTTTTTGAATCCTGGTGTCAAAAATGTAATAATTGATTTACGGATTTGTATCCAACTTTATAAATGTATGTAAAATTTGAATTGTAACAACTTTGTACGATTCCAGATGTTTTGTCACTAACGACCCGAGTTTCGCCTTTCGGCATCGTCAGGCATTATATCACACGGATGCAACAGAACTGACGTAAAATAAAGAATAACTCATTAACAAGATCGTTAGTGAAAATTATCACAGGCAATTATGTTAATTAATATTAGATTAATATTAAATATTAAATTTGTTTTAGCTGCCATTTAAGGGTTGCCATGGGATGTGAGTTTTCCTGTAATTGATTACTTTGGTATATAGACGATGCTTACTGTTTATTTTACGTCAGTTCTGTTGCATCCGTGTGATAGAGTGCCTGAAGATGCCGAAAGGCGAAACCCGGATCGATATTGACAAAGCATGTAGAATCATACGAGGTTGTTACAATTCAAATTTGATCTCGAAATTCCATGAAACACTTTCAGTCGATATCATAAATTATAAATGTAAATGTCGTTTTCAATTAAAACTGAGTATGGTGAAAGCGAATAGCGAAGCTCTTTTCATATTCAATAACTAATTACTAATAATATCACAGCGCAATTTTTCTTCACTTTTTCTCTCTCAAAATGATAAATCGACTAAATAAAAAAACAGTTTTCATCGAACAACACGGTTTAAGGCGCTTTATCAGGAATCCATATGCTTGACATTGAAAGAAAATATAATATGGAAATTCCATGTCATAAAAATATATCTTACCCAAAAATACAACTGAAGTACTATTGGCTAGAATGAGCGTACTAGCTGAAGCCAACGTTGACAAAGCCCCTATTAATCCGATCGTTTCATCATGAAGTTTCAAGCCGTGCTTTAATAACTTTACGATAATTATTGTCCCTGAAAATATCAATCAAACTGAAACCAATCAAAATAAAAATGTCCATCGTTAACAGAAAAAAGGTTTTAAAAAGTTCTATCTATCTAAAATCTTTTTGCGCATCCTTGAATTTTCTTTCCATAAGTGATTAAGCATAAGAAATGACTCAACCTTGATGTTAAAAAACAAACAATATTCTAAGAACGCACAAAACAAGTATTAGTATTTTCGAGTATCGATAATACTAATAGATAATTTATAAATCGATGAATACCATTTTGTTTCGCCTTATCAGCTGACTTAATCTATGAACCCTAGTGAAATAAATATTTGATTGTATAGGATAGAGTTTATTTTTTTTACCGGTAAATTGCGATATTCCTCTGAAAGCACTGAAAAATCCGTATTCCAGTTCCGTCCATTCTAAACGATACCTCAAGTACATGTACAGCATAACCATTTCCGCTAAAAAAAATCATACATTCAAAAAAAAAAGTGAAATAATGTTATACATAATATACATGATAGTTTTTTAATGAATTTAAATATTCTACAATTTGTAATATTTTTGAGATAAATTGAGTAACATTGCTAACAAACACTCAAAAATATATAGTTATAAAAGTGAATGATTGATTTTTGCTAGTTCTGTATTCGGTGCCCTTTTACATATACTTTTACGTGCGATCGCCTTCTGCTTCTATGCGTATAGTTGCCACAATACTGGATAGAAATAGGTGGGAAACTTTTTCCATAAGAAAATACTTGCTCCGAGTTAACGCCTACATAATGATGAAATTGCTACATGCTATATTGATTATCTCTTTCATTTTGCAGTTATTTGATACGCAATATAACGTTGAATGTCAATATCAAAGAATTAAGCCCCTCTTTTCTTTATTTGTGTTCGTTGATAGCTATTTCGGCTTCGCCATTGTCAGAACTAAATTTAAGCTTAGTTTTATATACTGCGTTAGAAGACATAGACAATGAATGTATCGTTTCACGTATTCTAGCAACATAACTTTTATGTTTAATTTAAATATCAAAAGTGTTACTGTTTTCAGAGTTATATTTACATTAATAAATCACCTAAATTAACAAATTTAAACCTAATGATCATACTTAACTACGCGAGTTCTTTGTATTAGTTTAAATATTCAATACTTGTGACGCTTATAATTCGCTATAGTATAGTGAATTTTAAGTGTCTTTTTATTATAAACTTACTTGCAAATGTAAATGTTGTAGTACACGGCAATAAAACCATCAGCATGACGTTCTTTCTTCTGGGGCCTTCTCGTTTTTTAAAAAAGCATTTCACAGCCTGCACGGGTAATGTCAGATTGAATGGTGACGGGATCTTTTTACTTGGGTTCAAATCTTTCACTTTCCATAATGCGTAAAATAATGAAAACGTCTGCAAGAAAATTAATATTTTTAAATGTTTTTTTCTTATTAAATTAGAGTATCAGACTAAGTATAATGCATTGAAATTTTTGCGTCGTAATATGGAAAGCGGTAATCCTCAAAAAAAAAGAAGCTTTTCAATTATTTAGAGCAACAATACCAAACATTTTTCCAACTTGGGTCGCATACAGGTGCTTATTGCGTTATTCACGCCACACACAACCTCCATAGATCCATTTACGATTTATTTCCCCTGGGATCTTCATCTCTCAGCACAACTCCAATAATGAGTACTTTTATCGATTGTGTCGAGCTCCTTCCCACGCCCAGTAAAAAGAAATAATACGACTTCAGCTACCACTTTTTCATTTAAGAATCGCAATCATTGTTTACCTTAGTAATAAATAATCACTTGACACTGAAAATCTGAAGATACTTTTCAAAATGGTGAAACACATCACATTTAAACACACCAAGTATAATTCAAAAAAATTCAACATTTTTCTACATTAAAAACTAGCTTCCAAAAAATTATCGCCAAATTCATCAAAAATAAAAAAAAAACCCTTCCATTATGAAATAATTATTTTCTCCAAAACTGACATTTTTTATTTTATATATATGTCTATATTGTTTAAATTTCCTTATCATTTATGCAAACCTTAACAGATAATGTGAAAAGCGATAAGCCATCATGTCAAGTACAAGTTTTTTGTCTGCTGCAATTTTTTATTTATAAAGTGTTCAAGAAGTGATGGTTGAGCGACTAAGAATTTACCAGTATTAAAAAGTCAAAATATATTGTACTATATGTGTGAAAAAAATACTGACCGAAAATACTGTTATAAAAAAATACTGTAGCCATTTTTGCGTCTTATTTCCATTACTTACTTCCAAAACAGCTGATACTCCAAAGATTCCAATGAATCCTCCACTTCTAAGTAAAAATGGTGCAGAAATCGCTCCAATGATGGAGGCGACTGATATGCTTGCACTATTGCTTCCCATTAATGTTGTCATACATCTTCCTGTCTTGAAAGAAATCTGAAACGAGCTACATGTGAAAATATGTTATAATCTTATAATCAAATTAGTATTGCTGTTCACCATATATGTAAATGACATAATAAATGTAATTATAAATGCAAAATTATTCGTATTTGCTGATGATTTGAAACTTTTTTCCAAGTTGACAATATGGGGATCGTCTCAGTCTGCAATGTGATATAGCCAAAATAATACAATGAAGGAAGAGTAACAATAACGATTTTAATATAGATACACTTTTGAAGGCGATCCCTAGAATTTTATCGATCTCTTTTTTACGAAATAACAACATTTTATTTTGGTTAGTTTAAAATTGAGACATTGTATCAAATATTAATTATAATTATTTTGTTTGCGTAATATTGAAAAAAAATAATTATCAAAAAAATAATTTAATAGAACAGCCACATATAATATATAATTAATGTTGAATAAAACTTTTCAATCATCATTTAGTACAACGATTTGTGTATATAAGGCGTTTAATATTGGATAAGGTATATACGTACATCACCAATATAATTAAACGTCGCCATCATTAGCATTGCTTTGCTGCCACCAATCGCCAGTGGCATGATCTCCAAATAGATTGCCCACGCCACAGAAGCCTTTGGAAAAATTTGAAGACCCAACAGAGATAAAGACGTTACAATCATCCCAGCGATAGATAATATAATCAAAGGCTTTCTTCTTCCACTGGAGTCACTCCAAGGCCCCAAAAACATGATCATGATACATGTTATAGCTCCACCGATGAGATTAGCTTTTGATGATATCAAAGATACCACTTGTTGACTTTGCATCTGAAAAAATACATTCCAAATAATATAAAAAATTGAGAATATTAATCCTGCAAAATTGCTTTTTAAAATTGTGGGAAAATACTAAATCTAATTCCAAAATGATTTAAAACTATTTTTCCAGAATCACGTTATCGTAAAAGCTATAATTTGACGGACTTTTGATGGCGTACATCGATATCGTAATGAATAAAATTGTAATCTGATTTTGTTTATTTTACGTGAGAAATGTAATACAAATTATAGAAATGAATAAATGCCTCGAAAGAAATTAAATATTATTAAAAAATCTTTTGAAAATAACTATAAGCCTTGGTCATTTCAAGAATTTGTTTTTGCTGATCTGTCATATATTTTTTTTAGAATTATATTCATTTCCTTTCTTAAAAAGAAGTTTTACTTGCACATTGTTTAATAAAACATGATATTAAAAGAATTCGCTTAAAATTAACCCTATTGCTGCCTGCTTAAATCGCTGTATAGAAGTCATACATATAAATAATTTGGATTACAATCATACCAATGGAACACAATTAAAGATAATTTTTGTTTGCTAAAAGTGTCAAAGATTTTAAACTAAACGTAAATAAGTTATTTAAATAATGTTCTAAAAAATGTGTTAATAATTACTAGCTATTGAAATATGTTCAAGAAGACAAATTAAGCGGATGTCTGATATTCGGGCAGAATTGAGCTATATATACAATATAATTTTAAGGGTGAAACTTTACTTCAATCAGCTTTTTTGCAGTGCCATTAGAATGAAAGCAGACGTCTTCAGAATATTGCAGATCAACAAGGCAAGCTCGCTGGATGAACTGATTCTGGAAGGCACTAAATCCCATCGTAAGAGATATTATTGTTCCAAGCCAAAGAGGCTCCATCGTCATTTTGGACCAACAAGACGCATACTCATCTTCTACATCCTCGACTTCAAGTAAACTAAGAAAACAGAATAACAAAATAAAATTAACCATTCAATTTTTTAAATAGTACAGTAGAAAACGTGACTTATTCAATTGCTATGAAACTACTGTTTCAATTAACTCTTGTGACAGCTGTCAGACACGTGTATTTCCTGTTTTATACTTAATAAATTTATCATAAAACTCACAGTAACAAATCGATATAAACCTTCGTCTTTTTTGTATCTGTTTTTATCTTTATTACCACGAAAGCATGAGTTTGGCTTTAAAGCTTTAGTAAAGAAAATATACTAGCGATTCAATTACTATCACAATAAGGCAGTTTGAGTTTTGAGTATTTTAAAAAATAAAGTATAATAGTATTATATTGATTGAATTGGCTTTCACTTGGTAGAACTCCATTATAACACGGTGAAAAAATAGCAAAAATAGGTGTCTATGACATTAAGATTATATGTGGGACAGAAGTGGTCCTTCTGGAAGCAAATCAGACCACCCCTTTGTACACCACCTTTGTTGTGGACCACTTCCGTCCCACATATAATCTTATTGTCATAGACACCTATTGTTTCATTTAGAATTTTGAAAATTTAGTGTCATTGTGTTAAAGTAACAAGCTAGGCCGTTGGAACAGGAGAGAGGATGTGTTGTGTGCCTTTTCTGCACAGCTATATATAGATAAGCGAATGTTAGTTTAAGCATAGTTCTGACGATGGCGTGAGCCGAAATAACTATCAACTATATTTGTAAAAATAATTTTGTAGAACTAAAATATATTGCTATTTTTTCACCGTGTTATAATAGTATTGTTGGTGTTGACACTGTTAATCATATCATTCTAACGTCTTGTTGTAATTGTTGAAAAGGTGGCTTGCGGTATGTTGATAATGTACACTTAAAAATATAGAAGTAACAATCTCTAAACTTTCATGTAAAAGCTAATATCTATACAGAAATAAAGCCTGACTTTTCCTGACCGTCTCTATAGCTATAGATAATACCAAAATTCCAGAACTATTTTCTTAGTACATACACCATCTCAACGACTGAGACGTAAGCAGTTAGTGGGTTAATTATTATATGTATTTCAATAATTTCTAAATTAAAGGTATTAACTCTAATATGTGACAAGATATAAAACATATTATACTAACTTTGTAGTTTTCAATTTGTCCGTTTCTTCTTGAGTGTTTTCACTCTCCATAGTTCTGTTCATAATAGTCACTAACAAAATTACTCTATTCGCAGTTTGAATCTCTCATGGACCGCTTAAATGAAATAATTTTTAGTAGTCTAATTTTTATCACAATTTTTATCTCAATTCAAATATTGAATGATTGTCCTGCTATAAATTCAAGAAACGTCTTATTACCACAATTAGAACGGTATTTTTTATGCGATTATAAATAAAAAAGTTTATGTATCATATTTATTCGATGATTTAACGCCTTTTTTGTCCGTTCTGTGTCTCTTAATTTAGGTTACATCTTATTTCATAAGCTTTTCAGTATTTTGTTTTGGAAATTGGATATGACAGAAAATTTTATTTCACAATCATATTTGATAAACGCATTTAAAAAATAGTTCAGTTTTCCCCCCATCATGAAACTTGATGATTTGAAAATCGTTTGGTAAAACGTCATATATTTTTGAAAATTATATTTATTTCATATGAAAGGTCATTTGACGAGACTAGTAGACATATTATTTATATCAAGATATTACTTTCGAAAACGAGAGGTCGAACAACTAGGAAACAAGCAGAGCTCATATAAATTTTACTGTTGAGATATTTCCATCAGGGAACAAGCAAGCAGAGACGGAAAGAATTTTTCAACAAATACCTAATAGGGTTTTTTGTCGTACGTCATATTTATGTGATATAAAAATATTTTCACTTTTAGGTAAGGAGCAACAGCGCGTTTAAAGAAAATCTTATTTCGATGAATAATATTATTTTATTACAGTTTAAGAACATTTTTTTGTCGATATAATTGTAATATAATAAATATTAACACGATTAAATTGATGGCATATCGTCTTAACGAATAATCTTACAACACATAAAGTCTGAAGATTCTTCTAAAAGAAGCGAAGCATGCGTCAAACCTTGGAATAACACACCATGTAAAATAACAAAAGTACCAATATTAATTCATAATAAAATGAACATTCTCAAAGTTCCCTGTAAAATCATCGAAAATATAAAATCAAAAATAATCAAAGTGTTTCGAGAAACTATTATTCTGTCATTTATTGTGTTAAGAAATATATTCATGAGAGAAAGACAAAGTTAATAACAAGTTATAAAATATTCAGTCTTTTCCACTTTGGAGCTGTATGCATGAACGGAAAATGGCGACCACCGTACTAAATGATGTTTTTTTTAAAGTACATCCAGTAGCCCACTAACAATTACTCTTAAAAGTCTCACTGTCGATTTTCCACAATTTATCATACAGTTGATTCTTTCTCCTTTAGCTTTATCTCGGTTGGTTCTTTTTCAACAACGGCATAGCATACTATCTGCACAACACTCGCCAGTGCACTAACAATAAGGAAACTACTCGGCAAAGACGTCAGCGTCATATTGTAAATATAATTTGACAAGGGAATGATTACAAATGAAGTGCATTTTTCGAGAACAGCTGTGATGCTATTGATTTTCCCTGTAAACAAAAAAATGAAAACATTAAGCTTCCGCTGCCATGATCGTAAATGTATATTATCTTCAGAAGAAAATGTGAAAGAAATTCCAACTTTGAATATTTAGCTTAGAAATGATGATGTAAAACAGACTTGCGGAGATTATTGTGGAAAAACTTTCTGTTATATATTTCGATATTGCAATCAGTCGTCTCAATATTTGAGACATTATCAAACAGAGGGTTAAATATGCATATGTTAGGGCCATAGTGTATTTTAAATGAAAAAATATGTTTACTCGCGTTTCAGTGAAATCAAATCTAATCACATAATCGATTGAAATATAGCATGCTTCTAAACGGAAAAACATATTTTACATGTAACATATAAAAGATATTTTCTAGATACATTACCTAATTATTATTTCAGGACTTTCATTGAAACTACAAAAAAAAAAAAAAACACTATGACACAATCGATTACAGGCTTGGTGCATGATTGGTACCTCGATTGGCAAGTCATATTTTACTTGAAATATACTTTCTATCATAAATAACAGGATTGTACAACCTAATTGACAGGAGAATCAATTAATACTTTTTCCTATAATTATTGTTCATCGTATGATTCTGTATAGTATATATATTGTTTTAATTACCAACTGAAAACAATTATGTGTTTTGAAAGCTAGACAATTTCCTGTGTTAGATTATATGAAGTAGACACAGAATCTCAATCTACGTGATCTTTTATTAGTATTTTTCTACGTGATATTTTATTATTTATTCAGTACTTGACTTCAAAATTATATTGTGTCCTTTGTTTAACTTAAGAGATATATATATTCGAACATAAGTAACAAACAGGTAGACAAGGGATAAGAATAAATAAATAAACACACCTTGTTCAAGTGCAGTGATCTGTCTGTTTAAAACAGGTCGTTCTGCTATCGTAACGGCAGCCTTGAAAATACCGAAAATTGAAGCTGAAACAAAAATATGATAACATCATTAGATAGAATTTGTATTTGTAAGTATTTAGTTCCACAATACTGCTATCTACTATAGACGGTTAACGGATAATTACAAAAAACATTCCAAATATATCAACGCTTCAGTGGAACTAGCAATTGTAGATTGAATCGGCCATAGAAAATTTAAATGCTATTTCAATCAATCAGTAATTATTGAAAATATTTCAGATGTACAATTAACTCGTAGACTAGTAGGGTATATATTTGTTGTAATTCCTCATACACTTATATACATAAGCAATATAAACTGTTTACTGACAGTCAGCTATTTTGCATCCGAGTGTGAGTGATTAAACGTATATTAGTGTACAAAGCTTTTATAATAATTCAAATTTGCTATTGAAACTCTTCTCAGTCAATTTCATTACTAATATATTATCGTTTCAATTTTCACCTGTATGTCTATTTACACAGAATAGACGATTATGATTACCTCTATTATATTCTTCTTTTGATCGTGTTACTACTTACATGCAAAAATCATCCAAGTTTGGTAGCTTATCATGAAAGCTATGGAAAACAAAAGCTGTGAGATTGCTCCTACCATTCCAATCACTTCATCCCTCAGTTTGAGTTTATGTTTCAGAACCTTTACAATCAAGTATGTACCTGTACAAAGCAAACCATTGAAATATACGTAAAATTATGATACATCTGAGAAAAACTCCATACATATCGAATACAATAATTATAAAAAGCCATGATCTTTGAATTGGTGTGACGATATATTGTTTATCTCTTCTTAAACGATAAATAAAGCTAATCTAAATTTACGGATCTAGCGATGGCGTGAGCCAACATTGAGCACAGCAAATAGAAATTAAAATGTATGGTGCTTTTATACATTGTTATTTTTATCATGTTATACTGGACTTCTACTTATAAAATCCCAATTCAAAAAATAATAATTAAAGTTTCTTGAAAACAAGTTTTAATGCAAGAAATTGATGGCATTTAGCATTCTTAAATGAAAAAAAACTCTTAAGCCCTGAGTTTAATAGCATTTCTATATTATTATTTAATAAATAAGGTATTTATGTATATTTCTTACCAACCACGTATATTATGTTCCTTATAGATAATAGTGTCCCGTATTCCATTTCGGTCCAATCAAATTTGTTTCGCAAATACATGTATGAAATTGATATTTCAGCTTAAATAAAAAATAATTTAAGTAATTTAGTAACAATACAGTTATCATATTTACGAAGTCATTGCCAATAATAACATATTTCACATCATTGTGGACAACAGGACCGCTTTGCGAAAGTAGCAGATAGGTGACTTCTTCAATGAAGACTAGCACATACGACGCCATTTCACTCAATGTTGCCGCCAATATTATCAAGAAACTAGTCATTGATTAAGTATAATTCTCCTAGAATATCGTTTAAACCAGTGATTCCCAAATAGTAACGTTTTCATGCCACAACTACCTAAATCTTTAAAAAATAATCAACGCCACCAGTTTAGGTTGAGAACAAAAACATGTTGAAACTCACTGATTTATCACTTATTAAGTGTTGAGACGGCAGATTAAAGTGTTATTAGTAAACATTTTGTTTACGAGTTAATCTTTGTGTTAAAATATTCGTTGATTTATTCTGAGAATCGCTACACTTAATTTATCAATGAAATATGAGTCTTATTACTTCCATTATAATAAAGGCATATTAATGATTCTAGCAACGTTAATATCAAGATCTATCTGATAGTTAAATGTCATTTACTTGATCCCGATATTAATTGAAAGACATATTTTAGTACATTTTTCGGAAATAATATATAGTAATAAAATATAGCACTGAGTATACTTACATGTCGTTAAAATCGTACTGGTGCAAGGCACAATCACCATTAGTAAAACCATTTTTCTTCTATTATTTTCCCTTTTTTTAAATACACACTTTAACGCCTGGTAGGGAAGTGTTAGATCAAAAATGCTAGGTGTATTTTTAACTACATTTATATCGTGAACTCTCCATATTACATATACCAATGACGATAACTGAATGAAAGTGGAAAAAAAAACATATAAACCAGCTGATTGTCAAAATTCGAAATATGGGCTTCTAATTCTATTGCGGTGTACACTGGACGCATTTGGCAATAACTTCATTAAGTCATTATTAAAAAGTTTCAAGAGCGGGCGATTCATAAAATATAGAGCAGATTTGACTTATTAGAATTACGATACAACTTACACAGTAATCAGTATGTAGCGCGGGATTAAGAAAATGCTATTTGAATGCTTCATTTTTTAATTTGATCATAGAGGGCCAAATCGATTTCTTCCGCTTGATTTTTTATGACAAAGTAATTTGTTGTGTAATATAGATTTCTATCGATTCGTCTTCCGGCTTTTGAAAAAAGAATCAATTCAACATAGACAATGTGAAATCATCTTCATCTGTGAAATGTTATATAATATATAAATGTATTATTACGTAAACACCTCTGCGAAAGAGGGATAGGCCAGCTTTATTACTAGACTTAGGGGCTATGCCATAAAGTGATAACTCATTTAAAAACGAAAACGTTAAGCACACCTTTTCTCGTTGTAAAACACACAAACCTCACGACCGCGCGTGATACAACAATGTCTTAACCCATCTATTGGGTAATCTAGTGGCGACCAATTCTCGCTAAAATATGTACAGCATAGAATTACATATCACATACCTCTAACGCGATTGAAATTGCAAATATTCCAACAAAGCCAGCAATTCTGTAAAGTAATGGCCCAACAATACTACCAAATACCAAGCACGCTGATACTGTTCCGGAATTCGAGCCAATTACGGTAGTAATACATCTGCCAGTTTTGAAACATATCTGAAATTAGATTATCCCTCATCATTATGGATGTATATTGACAGAAATAAAACAAAACATTTTTTGAAAATAGGTCAGCATACAAGATGACAATATAAATTAAACGAGCAAAATAATCATTGTTTTCAATCTAAATTTCTTGTTATTATCTATAAATATATTATTTAGTTCAGTATTATATGATAAAATACATAGAACATTTCGTTCTGTCAGTTCTATTGTTTAATTCTTTCAAATGTGACGTTGGCAATTAAAATTTCATAACCATTATATAATAATTTTAATTTCCATTATATTTAATTCAAAACAAATATAGTGTTATCAGTACGTAAGATGTATGAACTTTTTTAAATGACATGTGCCTCGAGATGACGTTTAATATATTTTAAAATTAAATTACTAACAAAATATACATCACATACATTTTTAAATTTAGTTGTTAACATCAATCACTGACAACATAAGAAGCTAAATAATATAAAATTAATAAAACGCTCTTTGAATGTCACATAATAGCCGATAATATCAAAAAGATATATAAAAACTTGTTTGTAGACAACGCCATTTTAAGTCCTTTTAATATAAATATTATCAATCCTGCTATAGCGCCCGTGTTAAAGAGAATTTTTTATAGCGTTCCTTGCTTTTATTCTCTACAAAGACAATACTTTCAAAGTCAAATTACATATATTGTAAATATTTAATGTACATAAATGTAATGCATCAGGAGGATATTCAGAAGCTGTTTATTTTTGACTCCCTTTGTTGTACTCTAGAGTGAATTGCAAATCCTCACAAAAACACAACGCCAGGATTATACAATCACACGATGTGCTCCACATAATTTTATATTGAGTTTCCTTATCGGGGGCAGGTTTCTATAGCGATGTCGCTATCATCTCGTTAATGTAGAAATGTATTGATATGTATATACATACATGTATTGTCTATCATCGTATGTTTAATTCATAATGCAGAATATAAAATAGGAACACATTAATTATTTCGATATATACGATTTTCGTCGTAATAAGCGCATAAAAGTTTTTTAACAAATCCAGAGACTTTGAATAGAAATCAGTTGCAATTTGATGGCGTAATACCGGCGATTTTTCATCATATTTGTTTATGGTGTCTACCAGTCCTCCAAAGGGAATTTTCATGAATTATTAATTCCACTTGACTTGATTTCGGTTCGAATTTATCGATGACATTTAATTATGAATATCCTGCCATCCATATGTTTGATCGCAAAACAAAGGCAAAGCACTGATCACTGTTTGCTAAATACGACGTCTAGGAAGAAAGTTAAATCAGTTACTAGACATAGTCAACTCCGTTTTTCTAAAATTTTCAAGTTGACGGATTATAACTTAATACTCACGTCTCCAAGATGACTGCATGCAGCCATCACTAAGAGTGAAAAATTTCCTCCGATTGCCAGCGGAATAACTTCCACATAGATAACCCACACGGTTGACACCTTTGGAAATGCCTGGAGGATCAGCACTCCAAGACTTGCCAAGATACTGCCAACTATTGGTAATATGAGAAGCGGCTTTCTTCTTCCACTACTATCACTCCAAGGTCCAAGAAATACGAGAATAATACTCGTTACAACACCACTAAAAAATCCACTGCTAATCCCTAACGATGACACAATTGTTTGAGACTCTAGCTGAAATAGCATATGATTATGACAGTCATCCTATAAACTGATAGATAATGAATGAAGGCAACTACCATTCAATTACAGACAAAATTAGATAATGGGGAAGAATTTTTCCTTTTTCGTAAATTTTTACGGTGAACTTTTAATTTTAATATGAATTCTGTCTGTCCTTCCGAAGCAAATGACGATCATTTACATAACGTTATGAAATCACAAAAAAAAGAATCATTTTGCTTTTTGTTTGATATAATAAATACAATTTTATTCTACAAAATATTATTATATTTAGTTCTTAAAGCAACAAAAAAAAAACAGTCAAATATTGTAACATTTCTATATATTACAGTTAATAGTTTTTTTAACTTCTTTATTCTATCTATTATCATACCATTTTTGAAATATGTACTACAAAATGTATATTTTATATTAATACAAATAATGTTTTTTCACGTAGGGTTATTGGTAAACATCATTAAATGGAAAAAAAATATATTATACATGTATTAATTTTTCTTAATGGTTATTAGTGAATGCTGAAGGGTTACCTCAATTGCCATCTTCACAGCTCCTTCAGACCTAAAGCACATATCTTCAGAATACCCCAAATCAACTAGGCATGCTCTTTGAAGGTGGAGGTTCTTGAAAGCAATCAGTGCCATAATCATGGAGTTGGTGACTCCAAACCACATTGGCTCCAGGGTCATCTGAGACCATATCGATTTCTTTTCAACCTGTTCGGGTGAGTGACTGCTGAAAGTTTAAAAAAATCACACGCTTGAGTTCAAAAAATATAAGTCTGTGACGTCTATATTTCTTGCAAGCGTAGAATGTAACTTCAAACAACTAGCGCTTGTAAATGTTAATTTTTTTTTTTTAATTCCCTCCCACCTTTAAATCCACATGAGAAAAATCATCTTATCAGTGTATCATATTCTAGTATTATTCTTCTTTCCTTACTATTCGAGAAAATACATATTCAGTAATTTTTATTGCAAGTATTATTGAAAGGCTTCTTCGTTGGGAAAAGTGTCAATCAATATAGAAATGCTCCGCACTGGGATCAATGATCCAAAAAAAATGTCTAGTTCCATTTTTCATATACTGCCTTTTAGGCCCAGAACTAGGCTGGGATAATTCAAAGCGTTCGCCAGGGGTGGCAGTTGTAGCAGATGGCAAAAATATATTTTAAAACAATATTATAATAATACTCCTACATAAAAAAAAATCCCCCGACGGTCGAAAAAGTTAGATAGGGGCTGCTACTTTTATATTCAACAAATTATACATAAAAAAAATATGTTGTTTATTTTTACACATTTTATCATCTCTCAGCCATTGAATCCACGGATGAAATTGAATTAGATTGATTCACAAAGAATAAATGATAAAAAATCTTTTTTGTATTTAATTTCCAGCCAACCTCTATTTTAATTTATTTATAATTATAACGTTTTAATTCTTTTATTCCTCCATTCAAATGAGGCGCAAAATATGAATGCATAAAGAAGCATTTCAACAAATGATATTCACAATAAACTTATATATTTTTTTAAATGAATTCCTTTTTGTTGTTCACTTGTCTATTTAAGTTGAATTCATAATATATCACCAAGCTTCATGCAACGGGCTTTGTAAAATTAATCACCAGTGATTAAAAAAATGTTCTGTCGCTTCTTAATTAAAATCATACAATGTTTATCCTTTATAATGTCGAATTCCTCTTTAAACGAAGCTTAAACTTTAATCTTATATTAATTTTTTAGGAGAATAATATACGTTTGAATTTTTTTATCGTCTTAGATTAGAGCAGATTCACATTCAAATCCACTTTAAAATCATTGAATATTGTACCCTAATTAAAATATCTCAGTCATAATGAAAGACTAGGAGGGTAGGCATATATTTTTTATATATATTTTTATAGTATAAAAAAAAAACAAAATCAATCAAACATCCGTCGGGTTACTTGATCCATTGATCAAAATATGTTTGTGTCAGGTAAACCCTATCTATAATTAAAGCCCTAAGAATTTTCATAGCAGCACCAACGAACAATTTTTTTTTTATTTTATGTCAAAGATTTTTGGAGTTTTAATTTTCACTGACCTGTTCATTATGTGCAATAGTTTTGACTCCTCAGCGGTACACTTATCGCCCACTTTTGGCAACGTCATGTTCTCGTTTCTACTCATATTTTAATGTGACTGTAATATTTTATTTTGGTCTGATATGTCTTTATCAATTTTAACGACAAATTTCACACTATGTGTTATTTTATTGCATTGAAATGCAATATTTATCTTAACACTCCAAAGGCATATATTCGTATCTAGCTTTTTAATTACATAGATATTTGGCTAGCTCAAGTCAGTTTTTGTACAACTATTTTGCGTTTAGCCATATTTTTGTGAAAAAATTGTTCAATAAAATACAACATTTAGTTACAAAAATATAAATTACAGAATAATAATTCAACATTATGTAATTTCAATCGTTTTTATTTGTAACAGAAAAACACGCATCTCAATTAGTGTCTTACATATAGAAAATATTTTCACGAATATTTTACAATTTTATGACATAATTTATGATAATCGACTGAAGTTGCTTGATGGAATTTGAATTGTTGAAAAATTGTACGATTCCATATGTCGTTTACTATGTGTCAGTTATATTGCCTGAAGACTCCAAAAGCCGAAGTCGGATCGTTAGTGACAAAACATTTGGAAAGTTTCAACAATTCAAATTTTATGACAGCTGTTTAAAAATGAAATAACACAATTATTAATTTGAATTTTATTTAATAATCAACAACAGTATATAAAAGAAAAAGCAGTAGTTTATTAACATAAACAGTTATAATTAAAATATATATATATATATTTACAATCATCTGCATTTTGATTATGTATTATGATTAAGTATGTACATGAAAAAAATTACGAAGGTATTCACATCGTCTTAAAATATTTTTATTGAGACAATATTCATTTCTAGTGACTAACTAATTAAATGTTGTGTAAATATCCGTTTCTCGAAGACAGTCAATGTAAACTCGAATGCCTGTTTGTATCTAATATCACATTACAAAAGCAATAAAATGATTTTTAGTTATAATAATTACTCTTTTTAGTTTTTTTTCCACCAGGAAAGTTACCAGGTTAATGATATGGACTCCTAAGGACGTTAACTTTAACAGAATTTTCCCATAAGAACTATTCGTTATCCAGTTGTTCACCATAAACAAATTATATTAATTGACAAAAATTGTACGGTTGAATAAATTCTAAAATGTCGTGTTTCAGAATGTGTTTTTTCATAAAACTACTATTGATTTAAGTTTTGTTAGAAATATTTTTCTTTTTAACTCACATTCGTACCTGGAATGTGTTAAGTGAAATAGTTTCATCTTTTATATTTATGACTGTGAAAACAAAACATAATGCATAAAAAAAGCAAGATAAAATTGAAGTATACATTATATAATTTTATCTGATTTTAATACTTTCCGGAAAATTTAACACAGCAATGGTTTAACTTTTCAAATGGTATATTTAATTGCATTTATTTATTTAAACCATTCGCTGCTAACGACACGCCTGATGTTACCTAGAACGCAACAAAAAAAATATTTATCTATATTACTAGCCTATTGTTATAAGCAAGTTGACATATGCACTATTATCATTAGTATGATTATTTTCGCTTATTTCCATTTTTTATAAATTTTTCATAAATTCAAATATGAAGAGTATTTCATTTCATTTCATTATTCGTTATTATTTCGAACAAAGAAATTACACTTAATATAACGAATTTAAAAACTATACAATGGTAAATGGAAGGCCCGAGAACAAACATCTCGCACAGAGAGAACGTGGAAAATGCATCAAAAATATCCACACCTATAAATCTCTATTTAGTAATTTAATTTAATCTAAACCTATAAATTTTGATTTTATTTGTTTATAAAATAAGCATTCATTTACTACGAGAAAAATTAAATTTATTTAAGTGGCATATTAAAAACACATAAAAATTATATGCTTGATACATGTATTTGCAATTAAATATTTCAAAGAAAATTGTTTAATATTTTTGCTAAGGTAAACATGTTCAACGCGAAAGAGACGGGAAGCAAATTTAGTGACCGCGCCTGGTGGAACACTAAATCCCTGGACTAAGCAGTAATTTTTGTTACATGTAATTTATTTTTATTTAATTTAAAGAAAAAAAATCAAAAATGTATATTTTTTGTTGCTTCTATTTTAAATAAAGCTATCATTATTAGTGGTGAAGCATATATAAGACATCTACAAAAGTACGCGTAAACTTAATGCTGAAATAGGCGAGTAAATTATTTTGTTTTCAAGTTTTTGTAATAGGTGGCAGTAACACTTTTTTTTTGAAGCAATTAATTTTATAATTAGAACGTTTTATTTATTGAATCTGAAATGTATTAATTATACATATTTTTAATTCATTTTCATGCGTGTAAACATTAAAACTTGTTATCGATTGTTTTTACTGCCGTTACGTCCATATAAAAATGTTTATTTTGTCACTGCCCTCGACTGGAAGCGTGGCGTCTTCTGTAATCCGGCTACTCGGAAGTCGGGGTCGGAGGACGGTTTGAGGTCGGGTCCAACTGTTGCTGAGTGGCTCACGTCGACTGGTTGTCCGCACTAAGCCTGCCATCAATATGGGCACCCGGAGGGAACTCTGGGTGGCCAGGTTGGCTAAGGAGGGGCGAACCGGGCCAGGGGGGAAACCCAGCAGCCAAAAGTCCCCGTGGGGGGCAGTAGTGGGATAGCGACCGGGAGTGCGCGCTCAGTGGCAGCCCGTCCGACATAGTCGAACCCGATCCTTTTTGCACTTTTCAAGTAAAATTATTACGGTTATCATTGCGCAATGAAATTGTATAGTACGATATAAATTATTTTTGAAGAAATGGCAACCAAAATTTTACAAATATTTTTGTCGATACTACGTTCGCAATCAATTGATATCATGCATAGGGCGGAAATAAATCATTAGAAAACATAATACTCGTTATAAAAATGTTGATTAATTAATATTAAGTTTATAGCACGTTTACTTGTCAAAAGAAATGCCTTCTAATATACAGTTTTTTTCTGGTAAGGCGCACAAAGTATGGAAAATTATTAAGATGTAGTAGATATTTCCAAATATCATTACACCCATACCCCGCTATACGGCATTTCGCTATAACGGCCCTCTTCAGTTAAGGCATGTTTTTGATTAACGACCTAAAATGTTTCGCTATAACGGCAAAAAAACTTTTTTTCGATATATCTACATGTTGCTAATCCTTACCAGCGAAAGCCAAGGCCATTCCTTACCAGCGAAAAATGATGACAACAATGATCTGTAGGTTACCATTTCTTCATCGTCTTCAGATTAAAGCCATTTAAAAAAAATATATGTATGCATACACATATTTTATGTAACATGAAGTTGCTTCATTTTTGTCTGTTATTATTTTATGTACAAAAGTAAGTGATTACTTGTCATGTATGTATTTTTGATTTAAAGGAAATAAAATGCACTTTGAATGATAAATCATGTTACATATTTAAAAAATTGGAACTGATCCCATTGAATTTGTATTAGAATAATTGATTCCTTATACGGTTTTTTGCTTTACGGTCAAATTTCGTGGAACGTATCTAGGCCAAAAAGCGAGGTATGGGTGTAATTAATTATACCGAAGACATTGTCGCAAAATTCATTCGTCAGAATTTCAGTGTCAATATAACTTTTGTTATGTCTAATGTGATTAGATAAGAGTATTGTTCATAAATTCCTCTCCATCAGAAATAACAAGTATTTTATTTATATTATAATAAACCTAAGTTAGAAAGATAACGGAAACAAACGTATAATTACCTTATATCTATTTTAATATAACATAATATATCAATGTTAGGGTCGGTGAGGAATCAAAGGGCATGCAAAAAAAATATAACACGTTATAATATAATAGTAGAAAAGTGTTTTTATTTATATATTAATTAATTATTTTTTTAACAAATGTTTGGTACAAATGAGCGATATAAATAACTCTCGGTTTCCATGGTTTGGTTTCTATTCTTGGAAACATGGTTCAAATATGCAGCAATAATTATTGAAAACACACTATTTTTTTTAATTCTTTATTATTTTAAAAGTTTCATAACATAAAAAAAGTATCCATAAAGTGTAACAACAAATTAACAAAAACATATTGCTTACAACATATTGAAATCAACAGTATAATATTATATAATTGTAAGAAAAATATTGCAGATAGACAAATACATTTTGTACTTATTGAAAGAGCAGATTCACAATCATTCTGTGTGGTGTCTGGACTAAACATACATAAATATTACAGTCACAAATGTAACTAATTCCACAAATCAATTATCTTTAAAATGGAAAAATGTCGGTCCGTATTTTATTTTGAAATATATGAATTGATGATTTTATTTTACACTGTGCATAATTTAAAGAGTGATATTTAAATACCATACATATGAAATGAGTCTTCAAAACCTTCGATTCTTTTTACAGCATATCTTTCAATAGAAACGCTCAAAAATTGTTAAAAAATGCTATAGATGCCATGCTGTTACAGTGACATCTGTCAACTTTATTATAAATTGTTTCGTAGATTACGGCAAATTATCATAGAATGTGTGCGCAAATTTTCAAATTTTATTGCTAAAGTATAATATATTTCGCGCGGTGATGAAGTCAACTCACCGAGATTGTGCGATGTCACCCCTTTAGACTTTTTGCTTTGGAGCTATCTTAAATCTTACTAAATCTTACGCCTTACGGCTTTGCGAATAAATCGGAAAAAAAATGACGCCCTCAAAGTCAATATTAAAAACGCGATCGAAAAATTCAGCCAGATATAAACCATTCCAAATTGAACCTCCAGAATATGTGCCACCAAGCACAGCCGCAGTGAAAATTTGAATCACATTATATTTCACACTTAATGCTGTAAGATATTCTTTAAAATGAAAAACCAAGTACAAATTTCGAGTTTCCCCATTGAAAGTGCCTTTAGAAGTAGTAACCCAAGTGATTCGCTAAGATTTTTAATTTTAGTTGTATATACCGATGCAAACGAGGAACATAAAAATTGGTTTATTAGCAAACAACGTATGTCTAGATTCTAAATGCTGGTCTAGAAGTTATACTACATATCGGTGAAAGAAAACGAAGTCATATCCTATATCCTACATATTCGTGAATTTACCAGAGATGAAATACTACAATAATTATTGTAACTAAAAAAAACTAAAACACTTATCAGAAGAATTAAATATGTACATCATAATATGCTTACAAAATCTATATTAAAAATCATAGCATTTACGTTTTAGTAAAAAGTACTTATTTCTACTATTGTTATGTTATAATATCTATGCTTATATTCTAATCCTCGATAGTAATTTGAAGATAAAATATTTTAGAGCACAAGACTAGCGCTAGTTTGTCTTCAAATTACAGCAAAACAACTAACATTTGTATTTAGGTAATGCTAGTGATAGTGATCAAGCCCGGAAGCGAGATTAATCAAAATGTACACTTAAAAAGCAATTGGTGAATTAAAAGAAAATACGATTTATACAAAGGGACTCGAACCTTGACCCAGCCTAAAGGTTTGATTTCATCGTTTAGATTTTTTCATCCCCTTGTTTGATTTTTCCAATAATGATTTTAGATTTTTACAATATTGTCGATCATAAAATAAAGTCATTTGATATCATTCGTTCGAATTGAATTTTCTTATACAGTACTAAAGTCATATTTTTGTTTTTTTATTTTACAGGATATAACAATTTTTCAAAATCGTCGATTGTTTACTAACACTAAAAGTAGTAATTACAAACCAAATCTTAGCTCAAAATGTAAATAAACATAATACCAATACCAATTTAATATTGTTATTTTAATAACAACTAATATTGACGATTTCACACAGACATAAAAATGATATTTGATGCGATGGTGCCTTGTAGTAAACATTTCAAGCAATTTCTTATGGGGGACGAACAAAAGTGTAGTAATTTATATGTAAAGGAAACAAAATGGATACATTCTTATCAATTTATCGCGAAACAATTGCATTTTATCTCATGAAACTGAAATAAATAATTCTTGTTTTGAGGCGGGCGACTAGAAACGGCCATACTGTCGGCAGCGATCGACGCTTGGTCACCGCTATACAATGTAATTAATATTTTTTTAATTCAAGTAAACCAAAAATGTGCACTATTTCAAGTAACAATTCATATGTCAGTATATTGATAATGGTTTGTAGGAGCTACAAATTTATTATTACCGCCAAAATGAAGATCAAGCCATTACTGACGGCTTAAAATATAAAAGAACTTTTCAGTGGTAAGGCAGAAAATCTAAGTCGTATAAATATTGTATGAAAACATACTGAAATACAAATATTTAACCATCACGCTTGTTTTATGATTGTATCTCAGAGTAAATATTTTCGGGGTTTGAAACCAAAAAGAAAGATATACATTCTTTCTTTTGAAAGCAAGAAAACACATTGTAAAAAAATAAAAACACGTTGCAAGTATCGTATTATGTGTGACATGTTTTACATACTATATTTCGGGTTGCCTTTACGACAACATTGCGACTTCAATATAGATTGCGTTGCGATGACGACAGCACAGTAAAGAATTTTACGAAACGTGCAGTGGAGTGCGGCTGCAGATAATACAAATTATGCTCGATTTTCCTTGAATCAGCCTTCAATCATTTGAGAGTGGTTTTTTATGCTATAATAGTTCCAATTTGACTGTGATTAAAAATAACATAAAATCAGCTGTACCGGTTAATGAACCATGACCTGTAGGAACCGGTACCGATCAGGTGGCCAGTTCTTGATTATTATAATAACATATCAAATTCGACTATCTGTTATATGTTTTATAATACAATCGTGACATTCGCTTCGTCATTCTTTTCTTTTTCTTCGAATGGATCTTTATTGACGCAGCTATAGCAAACAATTTGTATTAGAGCCGCTATAATACTCAAAATCATAAAACTACTAGGGAGATTCTTAAGAGTTACGTTGTAAATGTAATTTGATAATGGGATAACAATGAACGACGTGCATTTTTCTAATACAGCCGTAACGCAGTTTACCTTCCCTGGAAACAGAAAAGAGCGTTTTAATATAATACATATTTATAAAGACATATGAGCAATGGCGTTCAATTGCAATGGCCACAAAATGTGTGAATATTTCTTTTAATATTGGATATACAATACATACGTCATTATTAAACAGTTTTTTAACTGTAGGGTCAATTCATTGGTGCACTTGAAATCATGAAGATATCAAATGCAGAGCTTTTGAAAGAGTGCAAAATTTAACAGTTCCCTTCAATATACTTTTAAATATATAATACACCCAACGATTTTTGTCATACTACCCGAATTCCGTCTTTCGGTATTATAAGGCAAGTCACTAGTACACAAATGTATTCGAATTTATGATTTAGGAAAAATAAAAAAATCCCGAAGATAAATTATTATAATATCTGAATTCTACAATCTAAGTCTTAGGTGAGAAGTGTTACCAAAAACAATTTTCATTGTTGTATTCTAAATATTTAACATGGAAATAAGCCTGGTGAAAATTAAAATTTTTACCTTGTTCAAGGGCAGTAATTTGTTTGTTCAATACAGGACGCTCTGCGATAAATACACCACCCTTCAGCAGACCAAGGATGGCGACTATAAAAATTCATTATATCTGATTAATAAACATATTTCAATGATATCAACTTGCCCTTAACAAGGCTATGTACTTTCTCGATTATTGAGTGTGTATACTATGTATATTTTTGCTGGAAAACTTTAATCACAATACCGATGAAAAATGATTCATAGTTAGAAGTCATTTGACAATATGCAATCGACTCTCGGAAATATACAGACAGGCGTTATAGACAGACGAAAAATATAATTATGAAACTACTTACACCCGAAAATCATCCACGAGTTATAACTAAACATAAAAGCTGCGGAAGCTAATAGTTGAGAAACGGCTCCAATAACACCAATTGTTTCGTCTCTCAATTTCAGCTTTTGTTTCATCACTCTCACTATGATGACGGTACCTAAAAATTAAATAATTACTACATATTATTGAAAAAGCACATTCTTTTTGCGCGACTACGATAGAATAATATATAAATTCATTAGATTCATCATTTTTATTTCATTTTTTGAACACACATATGAGTAAATTTTATATTTCACAAATGTAACCATTCAAAACGAATTCAGTTATGTTATGCGAGTGATTTCAATTTGTTTTGAGACTGAGAGTGTGACAAAAAAGTGTGTTTTTCAAAATTTGTTAGCTTTCATTCGTATTTTCATAAAGACTTGAACCATTCCGCAATAGTTTACTTACCTAAAACTTGAATAATACTGCGTACAGCTAATAATGTCCCGTACTCCATCTCAGCCCAATCTAGAGTGTTTCTCAGGTATAAGTATGTAATGGATATTTCACCTGAAAAAAAAAATAGACACTATAGTTACTTTTTACTAATAAAATTGCGACCCTGTACGTTGGGTGCCAATTATCGAATGTGTGAAAACTGTATAATTTTACAATGAATACGTTTTTCAATCGTTCAGACTAATAATTTACTGTAATGTTCCTCGTATAACATATTTATGGTAGATTCGATCAAATTCAGCTAAAACAGAGCCAAACAATTCATCTTATAACGGATTTTCACAGTAATTAGTAGTAGAACAGTGGAGAGCGAATGGTATCCAAGATTTCAGTTGGTAGCCCTCATATAGGAAGGAACGATCTAACACCCTTCACAGCTGTGACGAAGAGAACCTGATCCGATCCAAGCTCAACAGAGCAGTTATTCATCGAAAAATATATATATGGAACATATGCCCTTCAAATAAAATGTTTGTGCTATAATCGTATTATAAGTCGATAATATATTAATTGTGGTAAAAATTTGATGCAATAGATTTTTTGACAGCTAAGTATCAATTTGCTAAAACCCAAAACAAAAAATAATGTAATAATATATATATGTTTTTTTTGAGGTATAGAACTTTAAAATGGAATAAAAAAAAGATATTTTTTTTAAATAGACATGAAATTTACTTAATTAAAAAAATAACCTTTTGGCATTATAATTTAAATATGACTTGTGGCATATGACCGCCACTGCTAGCTCAGACGTAGTCTAATCTGGAGGTCCAATTTTCTATGACTTTTTCCAACATTTGTGGCCGTATATCGGCAATAACGCGGCGAATGTTGCCCTCCAAGTGGTCAATCGTTTCGGACTTATTAGCGTAGACTAGCGACTTCACATATCCCAACAGAAAATAGTCTAGCGGCGTTATATCACACGGTCTTGGAAGCCAATACACGGGTTCGAAACGTGAAACTATGCGGTTACCAAACGTTTACTTCAATAAATCAATTGTGGCACGAGCAGTGTGACTTGTTGAAACCACAGCTCCTGCACGTCATGGTTGTTCAATTGATGAACGAAAAAGTCAGTAATCATGGCTCTATAGCGGTCATCATTGACTGTAACCTTCTGGCCAGCATCGTTTTTAAAAAAGTACGAACCAATGATTCCACCAGCCCATAAAGCACACCAAACAGTCAGTTTTTCTGAATGTAAGGGTGTCTCAACATACACTTGAGGATTATCATCACTCCAAATACGGCAGTTTTGTTTATTGACGTATCCATTCAACCAAATGTGAGCTTCATCGCTAAACAAAATTCGCTTATGAAAATCGGGATCAACGGCAATCTTGTTTTGGGCAATTTGGAAGCGTTGTTCAGGCGTCAATCTATTCATGTTAAAATAACAAACCAAACTAACTATACGTCACTTAACAGCTGACAAATAACCGCCAGTTAAAAAAGTGTTGCCAACTTAAAGTTCTATAGCTTTAAAAAAAACACCCTATATTTTTAAATACAAGCAGCGTAAAAAATAATCTACTAGCTTTTTTTGATAATACAATTTCATTGAAAATGGCGCAACTCCTCCCAAAGTTGCAAGCTTCAATGGGACGTGAGTGTCCCTTTGATAGTATTGTAATATACTCATCCAATTGTTTTAAAATATGGGTTTCTATCGTGAAAATACTCATACAAGTGGATGTTTCACATCTACAAACTTAATACATCTGGTCTATAAAATTCTTGCTTAGACTTACTCATCATGATAAGTGAATTAGAGCATGGTACAATGATCATAAGCAAAATTATTTTGCGTTTGTGGCCATCCCTCTTTTTGAAGACGCACTGCAATGCTTTCCATGGCAAAGTGTAGTCGAGAATAGAAGGATTTTTCTCAGTGACGTTGATGTCCTTGACCCACCAAATGATGTACGACAGCGAAGTTAACTAAAATATTAAATAATGTTATTAATATATCGTCGCCTAATCGAGAAGGTTGAAAAGCTTCTCTTTTTCTTCAATGACCCTCATTTTTGAAAGAATTTAATGCAGTTTGATGTTTTTAAATCACTCAAGGGTTGCAGGTATTTCATTTGTGTTGGAGAAGTGCCCAAGAGAAATTATTTCTATACATCTTCAACAAATTTACAATGTCGATTGAGGATGCTTGATAGATTTCAATATCAAATTCGAACTGTTGAAATTTTGTACAATTCTACGTGTTTTGTCAATCATGGCGCGGGTTTCGCCTTTTGAAATCTTCATAAATATCTACATAATATCACATTATATTCCTTTACTACTGCTCAATTTGTTCACGTATCAAACACAGATTTTTATAATGAATTCAATATTTGGTCATTAAGCAATTATTTTGGGCTGCGGTTTCGACAAATGTTTAGTTCCATAGATACTGATATGTTGGTGCACTTCAATCTTCTGAACAAAAAAAAAATCACAAATTAGTGGGGTTTTAAAATAAAGTTGTGTTAATAAATGCAAAAAAACATCAAATTTGAATCGTTGAAACTTTATACGATTCCACATGTTTTGTCACTAGCGATCCGGATTTCGCCTTTCGACATTGGCATTCGGTCGTTAGGGACAAAACATATGGAATCGTAAAAGTTTCAACAATTAAAAATTGCTATTGAAATGCCATCAAAAACCTTCAGTCAATATCATATATCAAAGAGTAAAATCATTTTAACTTTTTTTATCTCACCTCTAAACCTAATGATATACCGAAAAGTCCTACAAAACCGATTGTTCGGTAGATAATTGGCCCGATTAAACTGCCAACAACCATACACGAAAACAATGATGCTACGTTCCAGCCCATGACAATAGTGGCACATCTTCCAGTCTTGTAGCAAATCTGAAAGATAAAATAAGCTATATATATAAAGTTAAGGTAATTTTTAGATGCACAGGAAAAAATAGTATGTCGTAGTTATCTTTTGGGTGCTGCAAATTGACGATATACATATCTGAACAGCATAAATTTATTTTTAGTCGGTTTTCAATATTTTTAACCCGCTCCCGCTGATGTGTGTAGAAGATATCACAACACTGAGCACTTCAAAAAATACTGAACATTGTTGATGTTGAAAAGTTGTGCGGAGATGGTCAGGAAAAATCAGGTAAAGATTTAACAAAAAAATTAGCTTGCACAAGAAAGTTTGAGCACTGTCGACAATATAATTAAGTATAAACATATTATAATCAGCGATCTAAAGCATTGAGACGATAATCGTCAGACCATTAATGTATGGATTCGTGAGTAATTCTATTTAAATTTAAAGCCAAGTTAGCACTTTTCTTACATCTCCTAAGTAGCTAAATCCAGCCATCATCAGTAGGGAGAAATTACCACCAATGGCCAGTGGAATTACTTCCAAATAAACCACCCAAATAGTTGATACTTTTGGAAAGGCCTGCACGACCAGAAGGCTAACGGTCGTCACCAACGCTCCAATAACCGGTAGCATCATCAGTGGCTTACGTCTGCCGCTGCTGTCACTCCAGGGACCAAGGAACATCATCATGATGCTGGTCATGATACCTCCTATAAATCCACTCGCTATTGACAGGTGTGATATGATCTTTTGAGTTTCTAACTGAAATTTGAGAAAATGATTAGTATTAATACCTGCTAGATTTTTGAACGGGAAGTTGATACTCTCACTACAAAGATGTCAGTTTATTTTTTAACACATTTTATGATATGATTATCGGTACCGGCTTCGATTTTGACAATTTACTATGAGATTTTTAAGGTGTCAACTGTCACTTCTCGGTGGAAAAGACATTAGATTTCAAATAACGAAAACACAATATTCTTTTGATCAGAACCGTTTACTCTTAATCTCTGTTTTTTCGACGAATGTAGGGATATAAAAGATAAATTTAATGTAAGAGAAAATTGGTCTCGCTGTATCTCGTGTTTTAGGATGGATAGGAGGAGTTTTTTAGAGATCATTTTGCTTTATAACTGAAATCTATAAATCTTGAATCAAATACTTACTTCAATCGTTGACTTGTTTTCTCCTGTTGACCGAAAGCAAGCATCTTCAGAATATCCTAAATCAACTAAGCACGCCCTCTGCAGGAAGAGATTCTTGTAAGCTATCATCCCCATTGTCAATGATATTGTCACCCCACACCACATGGGCTCCAGTGTGATCCCATCCCAAAATTTCTTAGGGACTTCATCCCTAGCCTCTTTACTTCTGGAGAAAAAAAAATCAAATCATAAGAGCATGAAAACATCGAGTCTAAAATTAAACAGTCCTAATTTTCTTCATACCGAATTTCCAAAATGATTTGCATAGCATGACTTAGAGTAGAGTTATACAGCCTGTGGTCCGGTAATGATCAGTAAAAATGTAATTAATATTAAGTTGAAAACGATATAAAAGTATATAATAATAACAAATGTTTATTTTCTGATATCTAGAGCATGCGATGAAGCCGTAGTTTAACATTGTACAATATTTAAATAGTCCCGTTTCATTTGTACATTCAATTCTCCATTTGACGTTACCCAAGTTACATAACTTAAAATGTTCTAAATCGAGGCAATTTTTTGTAATAAGAAGCGAATTTGATAGCGGGAAATAAAACAATAAAGTGACAACTCTTAACACAATTTAAATTTTCTCAATAAATCTTTTCCCTCAATTAATTTGTTTCGTGTATCCATTAAAAAAATGAAGTCTAACAACTTTCAACAGCTAAAATATCATGAATAGTAAATTAACCGTTTGAATAGCATACATATTATTTAAATAATTAGCGGTTTTTTCACACAGAGCACTTGAGAATTGAAAATAGTAAAATTTCTCAAAAATATTATGAGTTGCAAAGCAAAAAATATTTTATTTTTAATTATTCCCATTTTAAGTCCAACTAAATCGAATTATTTATATTCAATCAAAGGTATCAATTAAGTGTAGTATACAGAAGAATTTGACAAAATCGTCACTAGTCACAATGATTAATTTGGCAGCCCTTGTCGCATCTATTCGACACGTCAACAAGTACATAATTTCTTTTATTTAATTATATTTGTGAATGTGCTATTTTTATAATTATGTCAGCGCTATATAGATGTCGGTATACATATTCAACATGATAAAAAAAAACGTGTGTACGATTTTTGAAATTTCATAGACACCAGTGTCTGCTTAGGAAAAGCACTGTGTGTGTATCTTGAACACCGATGTCCGCTTTGGGATTTAAGTGGTTAATTAACGTTACTGGTTTCGTAATCAAGAGTTATCAGTTAAAGTCGTCAACAAACTTCGTATGACAATATACATATGTTTATTTACCAATTCTTATCTCAGATATTGTTTTGAAAATATATCTTTTCTTTTAACACATCAGAGCTAGGAAACTTTATGCTGAGTCAGAAAAACACAATACCAAAGTATATTTTTGTTTTGTTTTAGGATCACAGATAGCAATATATAAATCAAAATTATAAACCACGTATGTTCCATTTTGTTTGAAAAAAATCGTGTCACGGATAACAATTATCTTTTTTTTTATTGTACTATCTTAAACAAAAAGATAACGATTTACAGCAATCATCATATTATTCACATTTGCTGCCTATAAACTATTTGATTGTCTATTATAATATTTATTGCTTTGAAAATAGTTAAATAGTTTACAAGGTTTATCAATTTTAACATGAATTTATAATCTAGCAAACATAATGTTTAATAACCCTGTCGCTGTGTTTTTATCTAACAAATTAAACATTTTATTTACTTGGTTTTTACTAAAGTGTTTATTAAATGTGAAAAAAAACGTCAGGTGCGAGTGGTATTGTCGTAATGTTTTTTTTATTGAGATGGAATTTATTTTATAATTTTAAATAATAAAAACACATTTTTTTGTACTTATTTCTACAAAATATTTTTTGATCAGGACCGGTTTCGCTCATCGCGAGCATTATCAACTGATATCAACTGATCAACTTCAACATGCAACAACTCTTAAATCTAAATTACTCTTTATACAAAATTTTGAGTTCAAAAATATCAAATATACAAAACCAAAGGCTTGAGAACTTTTAAAATAGTAGACAGGTTGTCATATTATTTGTGTATATCTGAATTAAATATTTTTTCACCAATAAACTGTTTATGACTTCTTAGCACTAATTAGTAATCAAAATAACATCCAATTAAAGGTATTTTTTTATAAAAAAAAACTCACTAGAATATTAATAGAGTAATGATCTTGAAAGCAAAAAAGAATGGACAGTGGACCAGTTCAAATCTTGCAAGCCATGTATTCTGAAAACGTAATCTAAGATTATAATTTAATATTTAAGTTTCAGTTCATCAAACCTTTGATTACCAAAGTCCATTACATCGGCATTTGCTACTCTAGCTAGAATTCCAAATACCTCGGATCTGACTGCAGTGTATTGTCAGAGAAGTGCATGCTTGAAATGATCAAAAATTTAATCGATAATCTTATTTTTTTCTATTACGTATTAATCATAAAAGGAGCGATAAGTAAAAGGTTTAGCATAGCTCTAAATTTGTATGATACTTAATAGATCGCACGTTTGTCAAAAGTCTTTTACTTATCTGCCTTACTAATTTATTGGAAATCAATAAAATATTTCTATAGTATACATAAAATAATAAGGACCATTATTATTTCTACAAAAAATAACATGATCACTCGTTTATCCCATTTGTATGTATTAATAGATATGACACGTGTTTCGCTTGGTTGAAAAGCATTTTCAGACTTGCTATATCGTAAGATTTTAAAGAAATTAATACAAATATTTGTTATTAATTGAAAAAAATGATAGTATCAATTATAAGTAAATAACTTAAATATTAAAAAGAACAGATGGCTTACCCCTACTAATAAATATATTTCCTTTGTGATTTTTTCCTACAAACGTTATTAATTGATTTTCAATTAGTATTGTGATGATAATTGGTATATTTATTGTTTGAATCTCACCCCTTCTCTACGTTTAAAAGATGGTAAACTGTCCCATTCCACTTTTCATTATTTTGGTAATAATTGGTTTCCTAGCTTACCATAATAATGAATAACTTTACGATACAATCAATCTAAAAATGCATCTCAAAGAAACAAAAAATATACCAAATCTAATTTAAAACGAACTTCCACAAGTTTACGACCTTCCGATATTTGGTATTTGGAAATGTTACAATACTTTTATTTAAGAAAAAATTAAATTAAATATTTTTGAATTTTTTAAACTTTGATAGTAATACGGCGCCATGAATTCTAACTAATTGAAAATATCTGTTATGTACACTGAAATCTTAGACGGAAGCTTTGATCACTATAGTATTGGTATAGATTTGGATCTAATAACTGAATACACATTATTCACAGCTCAAAACTATTTAAAAAAAATAATTACTCTTCATATATTTATTGTGTCGGTTGAAATGTTTCTTTGGTTACTTGCATTATATGGCTAATGTTATTGCATGATATGTAAAATAAACAACAATCAATTGTTATAATATTCAATTAATTTCCACTTACTTTTCATCGCTGGATTTGTTCAGACTCTCGGACTGCTCAGCGTCCATTTTCACGTCTGCCGGAGTGTGTCTCCCATCTTCACAAAGAGAACCAAAATACAATTTTTTATCGTATTTGTTTAATTAAAAGACAATGCTGTCATTGTGCACATTTAAATCTAAGCATACATACTTAATATACTTTATGATTACGATAAAATTTTATGTGCTAGACTTAAAAACCCACTTCAAATATTATAAGTTTTGCAACACTCTGCTACTTTTGAGTACTTACTCGGTATTCGAATAATTATGTCACTCCACGAATTATTTTTCATCATTGATTATTATCATATACGTACAAGAGACGAGCAAATTCGTCTATTATTTAATACCTTAATATTTTATAATTTTCTATAGTAATAATAACGATACAACCGTTTTTATACGATAAATAATCAAAATAAAACATGATTATTTAATTAAATTTTGTTTTTAATATTTAAATTATTGGCTGATGCAAGAAATCAGTCCTAATCATAAAATTGTAGAAGTGGTAATAAAAATAATGCCTTTCCACCAAACAAAAAGAAAATAAAAGTGAATAAGTAATAAACCCAGTATTTTAATAAATGTAACAATAGATATTTTGTCATAATTTAATGCAATAAAAACCTTGTCCGGTTTGCAATAATATTGTTTTATTAATTAAATATAAATATTAAGAGCGTCAACTGCCAACGACCATACCACTTTGAAAGCACCGGCTCTCGTGCGATCACCGAAGTTTAGCAACATTGAGCGCGGATAGCGCTTGGATGGGTGACCGCTCGGGAACACCGAGTGCCGTGTTCTCTTGGCTATGGGAAGGAAAACCCAGACGGAAAACCGTACACCAACCCGCCTGGGCAGCGTGGTGTTGCTATGTCCAGACCCCCCCCTGAAAAAAAAAAAAAAAAACAGGGGAGGCCTTCATCCAACAGTGGGTCGACCCCCGGCTGATGATGATGATGATGATGATTAAGAACTTAGCAGTCTGATGGTTGATGAAATGTTCTTTCATTTATGCTTTGATTGGGATAACTTTGACAATAAATAATGATTATTTACGACTTGAATTTTGCGACTGTCTTAAAAATTTCTGGTCTCCAAAATTACACCCGGGCTATTCTATTGTGAATAATTCTGAGATATGAATCACAATCCGCCACTAATTATAATCGAACGTTAATTCGGTTAAATGTGCGTTACAAGTTTTTAGCGTTTCCGCATGCCGCGTATAGACTCCTAATTTTTGTATGTCCACAATTTTTTTTTGTAAACATGTACCTCTTTTTAGAATAACGTTGGAACTTATATCTCTCGCTAACATCTGATTGTATATTAATATCGGTTGGTTTGGAAAGGATATCAGACCTGAAAAACATCTACGCTTTGTAGCACTTCTAAGCCTTTTCTTACCGAAACGTCAATCGTGAATCGTCAAAGGAAATGTCTGAGAAGATCTCGTCTATATTATTAAGTAAAAGTCACTGCCCATATTAATTAGCAGACGGTAAGTCGCACAGTATTGCAAGATATATTGAAATTTACTCTAACATTTTTTAAATCCTTGTTACCTATCTACAATAGGTTTCATAAATTGTGCGTATATTTGTAGAGACATATTTATCATTAGATGTCACTCTCAAAAAATCCAAAGATTTATTTACTGGTAAATAATTCTACTAAAAATTAACAGTTCATGTAAATCGTAGAAAGCTATTGAGCTTTCAGGACTTGAGTTCTTTTTTGTCGACATACGTATTTTACAAAATGCATTGTTTTTCTAACTTTCGCTTCTTTCCTATTTATACTTAATGTTATTCTGTAATAAAACTTCATATATAAGACGAATAAAATTGGAGTGATGGGTACCGAAAAGTAAGCAATGATGTTCATATATTGATCCTGGTGAAAATAATATAATTTTTATGAAAATATTTTATTCCTGCTTTGAACGGCATTGCATGTTAATAACCTCTGTCTGACCTTTATTTATAAGTCATTCCGTCAATTGTTTAATGAATAAATAATAAAAATAGATTTACAAGGAAACATCACTTTATTTATTGTTTTAAGATGGCTTGAAAAGGCCAACCCTTCGAAGATGGATAAATTTTAGCTGATTGCGTATTTTCAACATTTTGTTGACACGGGCAACGCTTTCTCTCGTTTCACTTTATATTATGTCATTATTACCATATTGTTATTGATTGAATTGACATTTACTTGGTAGAACTCCATTATATTCATAACATCAGTAACGTTGACAACAAAATAAACACACGGACAATTGCATTTCTTTCATATAAGGCATAGAGATTCAAACAAAAAGTATTTCAAAATATAGACAAAAAATCATTTGTATAAGTCAAAAAAATCCATGGAAAATTCAGTATTTATATCTTAGTTTGAAATGACACTAAAAGCAGAAACATTTTGATAGAGTTTGTTACGCTAAATATTCTTCAAAACAAAATTTTTAATAGTACTGAACCTCGTCGAAAATGTATGAAAAGTATCACAAAAACGTTCCAAAATTTACATAAATAGATTCCTTTGTATTTAATCTAACGACCATCAATGAGCTGAAGTTAATAATTTAATAAATCCTAAAAATTTATTTGAATAATTTTCTTCCTCCTCCTTCTTTTCGCTTCTTTCAAAAAATCATAACTATGTAGCGATTTCTCTCGACAATCTTTTCGTCACGAAAACTATTAAATTTGAATGGTTTTAGTGTTTCAACACTTTCATAAATTTTGTCATTTATGAACCACGTTCCCCCATCGGTATTTTCTAGCAGTACAAATCTCTGCCAGTTCTATTGCATCCGCATGATAGAATATCTTAAGGTGCCAAAAGCAAAACCCAATTCATAAATGTTAAAAGATGAATTTATACATTTTCAACGATCCAACTTTAACAAAACAAAGCAGTGGCTAGTACAAACAGCCTTATTCTATCCACTAGTCGAAGATGTGACATTTTTGATACATCAGAATTACTTTCAACCAATTCTAAAAAATGGCGGCGTAGCGAGGGCGATTGGTATCTCGCTATTTTACTATTAACACTATTGTTTTTATCCATTTTATATCTGAAAAAAGGATATTAAGAAACTGATTCACAGATTGTTGTTAAAGAAGAAAATTCTATGGAGATGACTCCGCTAGGATACTGATTGCTCAACATTATGTGAGGACTTTTAACATTTATTCATAAAAATACAGTCAAACGCTTAATACAAACCTTTATTTATTACCTAGCGCATTAAAAATTAATATTTAATGTTTAAAAATACCATTCCCTCCATATTTGTCTTTGTTTTTATCTTTTTAGGATTTATGGTAATAAATATTTAAATAAATTATAAATAAGAAAATCTAATAGAGTTGATAACAGCTCTCTACTCTACATTTCCGTCAACAAACGTCTTAACAATGTTAAGATTTACTTTAGATGTAATATAATTTATATAAATGGCAAAACTTTTTTTATGCGATTAAGAATGTAGTATTTTTAATTATGGAAATATACACGATTATTTTACTGACTATTCGAAGAAAGTTATTTTATATTTTATCATAACTTACCCATTTAATAAATTTCAAAATCCTTATTGCTTTAACAATAATTTCCGATATATTACAAAACTCTTTTAGCTCTCGCTATATTCGTAAGATCTACAAACACTTATATTTCATTATTTAACCTTTGCAAAAAACATTAATATTTTATGCAACTATACACAAGAATAACTGAAATCGTTAACTTTTTCACGGATTGCTTGGCTTAGTAAATTATTTGTAACAAATCCCACACTTAGTTAAATTTGATTGATTACTTCACTGCCAAAGATGAATTGAACACTGTCAAAACAGTCAAATATAAAGCCTTTTTGGTTTACAATGGATTCAAAAATCTTTTGCAAGTCGAGATAAGGCCATCATAATTTGTGTACTAATAGTAAATAAACCCTGTAAAGCATTCAACAAATTGTTGATATGATTAATACATTATCTTATCGAATAACATAGCTTATCGAAACAGTGGCTTAATGTGTATTATTATTAAAATTCTTATAATCACATTGTTAAATAAAGATTAACAAATACCGCATAGAAACTAATGTTTTCCTCGGAATTTTAGATTTCTCCCTTTTTGTTTAAATAACAGTCAATAACAATACAATATAATAGAAAATATGTTTGTCTATTCATCATAAAGTCTCCTCACGTGTCATTTCAACTTTCAGCATTATCTTGCACAAAAATAGAGCTGACATCTTTTTGTTACTGCCTTCTATGTTCTTCAACATTTTTCAGGAGAGCAAAATACAATATTTTATATATACATATATTAAAATGAACGGGTTTTAGTCATGTTCAATATCTTATCGTTAAATAATTGTAATTGGTGTCTAGACAAAAGAAAAAAATATTTTATCGTAAGATGGGATCATATATAAAAATATATTGTCTGGAAATTTTAGAAATGAAACAACATTTAAATAGTCAGACAAATTGAAATGAACTAGTTAATCTCTTTAATTTTCCATTGCAACAGTTGTCAGCATGTGACACGAAAGTTCACCATATGATTTTAGAAAAGTATGAAAATTATCTTCCGTAAAACGGGTTAAATAGAAACAATTTAGAGGAAAAGATTCAGGAGGCTATATTTGCTGCTATCCAAATTTTCGCATTCCAATATGCCTATTGTTTGACAGATAATTGCTTATTCTACATAAACCTTGATAGGACAGTTTCCGTTTTTGATTCATCAGGCATGGAAGAGTTTGTTCCGTATATTTTTTATGACTGATGAATTTTTTTATAAATCATGAAAACGTTGCATTAATTATGTAATTGATACAGAAAAAAGCATTCGCCATCAGATCTTTTCAATATAAACAAGTAGGTTTTTATGTAAAACTAACGAGTACCCTTCATGCGCTGCAACACCACTTAAAGAAATAAATTGTTTGTGTTAAAATGCTATTCACTGAAGTCCGTTTGGATACACAATATATTTGTATTTCCGTCTGTTGCGTACACAAATGAACTATACGTTTTTAGGACGCGTGAGTAGGCCACATAAAGCTGTTCATATGAGAAGCATATCCACATAGTCCAGTGTATCAGTTGACAGCATTCGTGATAAGCGAAACCGGTCTGATCTAATGATTTTACTAGTAAGTTACTATTTATTCTTGAAATATTAAGTATGAATACATTTTTTATGCACACGCAAATTAACTATAAGAAGTGCTCATCAGGTGATTACTAATATGTTCATACATAAGCGATTAGACATGTATTTGATGACGAGTGCACGGTCCGTGAAGGATACTTCGCTTTTCATAAATTCTCCTTTTGTGATTGTTTTATTATAATTTTTGTAGCCCGTTGTTACATTCGAAGCTTTACAGACCTCAAACGAATGCCACAAAAGCTCATCGGCAAATTTTAGTATCTTACCTCAATTTTGGGGTCTTACAATTTGCGGCAATAGATCATATCTAAAATCTACAATTTTCGGAGAACTCTAGTTCCTTTCATGTCATACGCACGATAAATCCCCAATATTTTTGCCCTAGACCTTTCCATGAAAATTTTGTTAGCGACATCTAACACCCACATGAGAAGTCTCTATACTCACGTGATTTATTACGAACATAGTTCACCATGAAATGCAAACTAACCCGCCTCGATATGATAATGAACCTTCGTTGGTGTGTTGCATTTACACTCTGCATTCTACATGGAACTAACTTATAAATTCAATCAAAATAAAGTGAAAATGAGAGCATTTTAACACCATTGTAGTAAAGGACAGCACATGCTTGAAGATGATTTTCCGTCACGCGACGAGAAAAGAATTACTGAAGCATTTGTGCTATCTATTTTAGAATTAATTGCTTGAATACTGCACGTATAAATAGGTTGTTTTTTGTGTGTTGCGAATTTTTCAGAGCCAATTCCCAATGGTTGGGAATTTCTTAAATATTTTTACACACCAAATGCGTTTACAGTTTGACAGTCGTCTTAAATCAGAACGATAACCTGATAGTCCTCATTTGTGCCTATGCAATGCATCTGAGTATATCATTCCTTTTTTCTAATATACTCTCCTGCATTTTTTCAATTTATACTAACTCTACATAGATGTCACTATTTATATTTACCATAATAAATCAATTAATTACTAATCCTATTACTATTGGAATAAATTCACGTGTTTAAGATACGCGTTTCTCACTACTGCTACACTTAACTTCATTGAAATAAAATAATGATTTTAGTAGGCGTGTGAAAACTGCAACCAGGCTGTGGTTATATAAAAAAATGAAAATATGCATATGAGAACAAAATATAATGAAAGTGTCAATATGAATAATGTCCGATAGATTTTGAACTCGTTCCTAGCTTGTCATTTGTTGGTAAAAAGATTCACAGCCTAGCGTTTAAAAATTCACATAAAGTGAAAACTTTTTAATCAGCCTGTGAAAAGTTTATTTTAATGGTCAGGATTTTTAACCTATGCTTGATACAAATATTATTACCAATCCCAGTCAACTGGTGGAGAAAGAATAAGTAAGAGCAAAAAACCATATTGATTGAGTAAGTTACATTTCATTAATCAATAATTAGAAAGGAAGCAAAAATAAATTCACATAAATCTTAGTTAGAAATTGTCACATGATTTTGTTTTAAATGCTTTAAATTCTCAGAAATTCGAAAATAATAAATAAAAAATGTGTTTTATTATACTTTTACAAACTTTTTTACAATTAAAAACATTTCAGTTGAAAGATTTATTATGGTATTTCTTATTCCACTTACCGTTTATCTTCACCATGTAATTTCTGCAGTTTAATTAGACGTATACAGCTGCTATATAGCTGTATAAGCCTTAGAGGGCCAATCTATTGGTATACCTGAACTGTGTTTAACATTTCCAAGAGCTGATCTATTGGCGCAAACTTAACTAACGTGAGATATAGCAGAAATGAATATTACAACAATGTTTAATCTGACAAATATTTTATTAATTTAGTTTAAATAAACATTGACTAAATAACCTATGAACTTCGTAATTGATATATGGTAGTCAATAATCTGACAATCAATGAAAATATAATACCTTAAAAACTGTAATATCAATAACTCTGTCTATGATTTGTAAAAAGCCACATTAAATTTAACAAAAATGAAAATTGATACATTTTTATTTCACTTATTATTAGAATAACAAACCTATCAATTTTAATTTATATAAAAAATTAACTTTCATAAAATTATAGCCGAATTAATTGAAGACATTACAATAAATTACATTTTTTTAACACAAATTTTACAATTATATCGCTCATCTCCATTCAGAGGTTGTGATAATTATTCTTTCTACATAACTTATCATGGTATGTCAGCAACTTTTGTAAGAATACTTTACTCTTGGATTTGGATACATATTTCAAGTTTTTTTTTTAAATTTATAGTTGAATTAATAATAATCAAAAATCAATGTTATACACAATAAAAAAAAAATAATAATTGAATACAAAAGAAATTTGTGACTATTATTTATAAAAAATAATCAGCCCATTCGATTTTTTTGTTAACACAGCGTTTACTGTGATAAAGGGTAAATAAAAATCCCGGGTTGACCGGAAAAATACTATCACAAATGAACCTTATATTTTAAATAAAGGTGAAGCTTTCTAAATGGATACCAAATATTGCACTGAAATCATGTTGAAGTCAAATTTATCAAAATTGTATAAACCAAACCAAGAATTGGCAAATCCAAATGCTTAGATTGATAATTATGACAATTTTAAAATTTAGATTGACAAAAAACATTTAATATATTATCTTGTACTCTACACTACACTTGCACTATAAAATACCCAGTAATATTTAAAAGGTTTTTATTTATTATTTAATCTATGATTTAACAATATATTTGACATACTTAAATTATATACAATTCATTACTAAACTTTAGAAACAGGTAAAACTTTTACAAGTACAAACTTTGCCGTTAAACTAAGATGGTCAGATCCCAATAAATTATTGGGTAAATGATCTAGCCTGCAACACTCCCTGGCTGTAGGAAGACGGAATCGTTCCAAAAGATGAAGATTTCCACCAGCGCTGTTTGAACTATAATAAATATAATCTACTGTCACCCACTCATCCTGAAAAGTCGTAGCCTCTATTTCTGAACTATTTTTAATATGCGGATACACTGATTGAAAATTCAATTTATGACTAATAATTTCATCTTTAAATAAATGGTTATATTCTTTTGAATTGCTTGCTTCTATTTGTTTCTCGCGCTGCGTCTGATTTTCTTTGACCTCCGAATGATATAATAAAGATAGGTAACGTGTCTCAAAGGAATCCGTATTATTTCTCTGCAAATATACACCTAAATGATGAGATGAATCAGTCAAACCGATTTCTCTCAATGGTAACACAAAAGACTTATCTGTTTCCAGTTGCCCCTGGACAATAAATTTATTGACTGGGTTGTCAGGTTGCGAATTAAAATCCCCTGTTAATATAATGGGGTAATACTTTGCTTCACCGTCTACTTCATGGTATGAAAACTTGTCTATTTCGCCAAAAAATGTGCGCACTTGAGCAAGACGCACATCTGTTCTTTTAGGGTTATACAAAAGATGAGTTGTGCAAACTACAAATGGTGTATCTGGCAAAGATTTCGGCACAAGCTTCACCATCAACCCGATGTTATCTCGGTTGAGAATAGTTACACCAGGTTGGAAAAATTCTATAGTTTGATATTCCAGCAAATTGAAAAGTTTCTCTTTGTAAAATATTGCACAGCCATCGATACGAATTCCTGTTCGTTTTTTGTAGACATGTTTGAATCCCAACTGTTTTAAATACATCGATATACTCTCCAAGTGGGAAGACTGAACTTCTTGTAAACATAAAATATCTGGATTCATTGCGACTATTTCATGAAATATTTTTTTAAAACGATTATTCCACTCCAATGATTCCATTGAACTGTAGCTATATAAATAACTATGATTTTCTAATAGAACTTGTGCCAATATATTATAAGACATAATTACAAACGGAACACTGTTTATGCTGTTTAGTGGACCAATTGAGGATTTTCTTTTAATCTTTTCCCAATACCGAATGTTAAGATCTTCATTTGATGGAGGTGTGAAGCTTTGTGAACAGAATGTAGCCGTGTCAAACGGTTTATGGTTCGGCGTCCACGACATACTCATCTTGGGTTTTTTAGGAGTATCTTTAGCAGTTTGCAATTTAGCAGCAGGACTTTTGACAGGGCTAGATGGTAAACTTGATGAAGTGCGTGGCTCAGTTTTTGGTGAATTTTTCGCAACCACAGTGCTGCCAGATTTATTTTTGTTACATTTGGACGGGTCATTCATGAAGGTCCTCCCCCGTAATAGTCATATGCGATATCCATACATCAAAGAATTCTTCACAATTGTATTATTGTTTATCATGGTTTACTCCGGTTTCAATTTATGGGATCTATAAACCCATCAACACAAGTAATAACTTGGTCGAAATACTTCAAATTAATCTGAAATAAGAAAAAAAATATTTCAATTTTTAACATTTTGAGTAAACTTTCACACTTATTTTTTTTTACATAATATCAATGCATAATAAGATTTACATTGATATTATATATGTAACTATATGACTTTTTTTTCTTTTAAGCTCTAATACATCAACAGCATTTGAACATCAAATGGAGCACCTTGACAGAATTGATACATGGAAAATGGTTATTATGCAGTTCACTCAAAGTTCTTTTAAAAAATAATAACAATAATAGAAGGACAGGACGCATAGATAAGAGAGAAGTAATATATCTTAGATATATGACACTGCAGCTGAAGAAAGTAATGTTGATTACTTGTCACTTTTGTAATCTAAGCAATGGAATGAGCAAACATGAGGTCAGTAAGAGTCACAATGACAATTTTTCATAATAATTCATTTGTTTTTCTATACATGAATTATCAGTTTCCTTGATCACCATCTATGAAAAGTCAGAAATTCTCTACTTGTAATAAAATTTTATACAGAACCAGTTTGTTATTTAAGACTTTCAGTTTATTTTCTGATAAAAAAAGTAGCATTTCGTAAAGCATATTCACACCTGCGACCACAATTTACGTTTTTTTTAATATTGCATTTGCATAGTGCATTTTCACTGTAAACAATTACATTTATTGATAGAATGTACCTCATATCACTGGATTGATTACTCAAGTAATACTGATAAGATTGTATGAACATCAACCATATATTTCCAACTAGGTTTTCGTTCGTTTCACTACCAAGTAGAACACACGTGTAATACTTTTACCTTCTAAATTTTATACTGCTTGAAGAGATATTCTACACAAGAAAAATAATGAAAATTCACTGTAAATAGTAAAAATCGGACTAAATTAACTTGTTCTAAAACCACTATAGTTTAAAGAATGCACAACATTTTTGAATGGTCGTTTTATTACACAGAAATATGTTACTGTTGAATGCCAATTCAATCGTTTTATTCAACTCTCAAGGTTTTCTAGTCGTCAAGTCAGTCAAGTGGGAGGAGTCCACCGTCCAGAGAGCATGTTACTGTTTACATTTGTTTACTTTACCATATTATTCCGTCCACACGCATAGTTTATAATATTACCATGAACCCAAATATGAAATTATTTGTTGACGATGACTTTATTTCTATCTAGTTATAAATGTTGATTATTTTCAAAATGTATTAATGTATAGTATTCAATTATTGACAAGCAAATGACAAAATAATTATTTTCCATAATATCGCCAATTATTTTAGGCCTAATACTCACACTGCTTAATAAAAACAGAAATCATAGTACTGCTTAATAAATACTAAAAATCCGTAAGCTGAGACTAGGAACTCTACTTTTTTTGACAATTATAGATTGATCATCTTTTTATATATGGCTATCAAATTGTTTCGTCCAATTTAAGTAATGCATACTTGAACAACATATTTTGAATGAAACTATTTGGTTTTTGATATAAAAAAATACCTTTGAAATAAGTGTAATTCATTCTAGTTTTTTCTATAAATATTTTGATATAAAACTAAAATACCCGGTACTAGGTATTTTCGTAGATAGAGTCATTACAATTAATTTACTTAACATGAATAAAACAAAAACAAAATATTAAGCATTGAATTTTACCAATAAACATTATCAAAAGCAGTATATGGAATTGTTAAAAAATAATATATATATATATATATGTATATGTATAATATTAATAATATGACTAATTATAATTCCTTCAAAAATAATTATAACCAGTGGCGGCTCGTGGGTGTGAGATTTGGGGGTGCTGTGGATAAATTAAAATTCAGTAAAAGACCATATTACTTAGATTTTATTTGAAATATCAAAAATAATAACAATTAAAAAAAAGCTATTTTAAAATAAATTCCATTCGTCTATTTTTGCTATTAACAAATTTTTCTATGACTTTTTCGTTAAAGTTTGGTATTTTCGTAATCATATCTTTCTCTATTGAAAGCATTGACAAAGCCGTTAGCCTTTCTTGACTAGTTGTGTTCCTGAGATAAGTTTTAATTCTTTTTAATGTAGAAAAACATCGCTCAGGTTCTGCAGTTGTCATTGGAGTAGTAATTAAAATTTTTAAGAGCTTCGTCAATTCTCCAAGAACATCGCTCAAATTATTAGCATGAATATTTTTCAATAATGATATTAAATTATCAAAGTTGTGCATTTCCACTCTTTCGTAAAATACGTGAAATTCTGTAAGAAGCTTTTCCTTCTCAAGCATTGGATACGATTCGATAGTTTGATTGACTTCTTCAATTGGCATTTTCTGGAGATATTTTTTAAAGTTTACTCTGTCAAACAATTTAGCAGCCAATAATTGATTATTGAAAGAGTACCTTTGTTCCATGTCTGAACTTAATACGTCGCACATATCTCTAGCTTCCTGAAACTGTGACGAAGACAATTCGGTATATGAATTTCGTATTTTCGATATGGCATTCTTAAAGCTTTTTATATTTTTTTGTATTGAAAATATGTCGATTTCTCTAGATTGCATTTGGTTATAAAGGATTTCAACATGCGGCATTAACTTGTGAAATAGTTTTAACCAGAATAAAAAATTTGCAAAAAAGCACTGCTCCGACGCTGCTCCGAGCTGCAGCGTGACACTGACCATACGGCGAGACCCCCCTCCACTCTACGCACTTCTCGTCATACAGTGAGTGACACCGTGGACACAAAAAATTCTAGGAGCAACGTCGCTACGCAGCGCTCGCCTCATATTACTGTACACTCTATCGGCACAATACGTGTACAATTATGCATCTGAAGAGCGATCGGCGCGCGCTCAGCAAACACATGCCACACTTTAAAATAGTTAATATTATAGATATAATAAAAATAAATAAAATTCATTTCTATCAAATTTTCTTGGGGGTGCTGCAGCTCCGCAGTGTATATGAACGAGCCGCCACTGATTATAACTAAAGTAAATAATATTTAAATTGCAATGTCATACAATGTGAAAGTAAAGTTTTGAGAAGGACATATAAATAACAATATATTTTATCAGGACTGTCTAATCTAAAAAAGTCCAAAAGCCACATTTAAAATAATAAATATATCATTACAATTAAATTGTTGAGTCTTAGTGAATCTTAATGAATATTTTGTGGCAAAATATACTAAAAATAACAAAAAATACTACATATTCATTTATGGTATTGATTTGACACAAAACAGTATGTAATATTTTATGGGGTGTGGGACAGTGCTCAAAATCCGATTTCATCCATGGTCATATCATTGGCCCTGTTTGTTACAATGTAGGAATATTTATGTTATATAGTTCTTAGTGGAATTTTAAAGTACACCCAGTGCTCTTTTTACGCGAATTTGATTATACGCGATTTTTTTGGACGGTAGCGTTAAATTTTTTTACGCGCTTCACTCGTTTTTACACGATTTTTTTCTCCAAATTTATTTTAAAGAAGAAATTTATATGTGATGCTAGGCATGTAAATTTCATTATTTTTTTAAATAAAAAAAAAAACATGTTTATTTTTAAAACTTAATTTTGTAAAGCATTCCATTTTTTAAATACACATACAATTGCCAAATGTTGACAAGTGTATCGGATACTATGCGAATTTATGTTTTAGGGTGTGTAAAGAAATATAATGCAATTGGGTAAAATCATGGGATGTATGTCCGCTCGTAAACTTGTTTAAGCACAATGCATTTATTAAATTCTTTGAATAGCAAAATTCTCGGCCTTTAATAATTCATGTAAGTGTAAGATCATAAAACAAATTTAAAAAAAATTGCACGAATTTCAGAGCAAATTTTGGTTTTTCATACGTTTCTGGTACCTTTTTACGCGATATTTTAATTTTTGGAGCCAATTTATCAAATTATAAGAAAGCTATGATTTTTTTACGCGATTATTTTTACGCACCCTTTTCTGGAACCAATCTATCGCGTAAAAAAAGGACTGGGTGTAGTCTCAACTAAATATATAAACTAACTATTTCTCTATTAATAGTCCGTTTGAATAGTTAGTGAAAATATTTAAAAAATGGGCATTGTCTAATTGGTGTATGACTTCCTCAAGACACGATATTAAGCATTGAAATTTTGCACTAGAATCACAGAGTTATTTTGGTGACATATCTATACCATGGTAAAATTACGCTTTGACCAAACATCCAATAAGATTACTCGTATTGTTATCATACAAATCATAGCTCGATTCAAATTTTGGCGCGTAAAAGTTCAATTGGGGGCCGTTTATAATCATATCTCAATGTTTTAGGGAGCCGTGTTTTTTTTACCTTGGGATAATTTTTGGTCAAAACTTTCCAATAAAACTACCTTTTTAATATTTATGATTAAGGAGATAAATACCCTCCTCTCGATCCCCAAATAACGTCTTTGAATCGCTATGAGCATTTTTGGTAAACGCTCGTCTAACACATTTAAACCTTTTTTATGAATACTTGTTAAATATAATGGGTATCAATAGAATTAGTTTAACAAAGATCCGCTTAGAAATTAACGCTAGATAAACGGACAAATTTTGTTTTCAAACATATTTTCCTGTATTACCTTTAATACACATGCGTCACGTGGTAGTAACAGCAAATATTGAATAATATTTTTTGTTTGTTGTCAGCTTTTTCGAAAATTCGATTGTAGCAACACATTATGGTATTACGATGGGGTATTTTCCACCCTTTCCACCTGACTGATAAAATGGCCGCCGCTCGGAAAACTCCGCTCAACATCGGCGGACGTCGTTAAGGGAGGCTTAGACGCGGTCAATGGTTGTTCTTGTCACGGTGCCGAATTTCCCCATGTAAAATGTGAAAATATATCGCGTGCGGTGTGCTAAAATTAAAACTGTGCCCAATTCCTTTAAACAGGAATTGTTAGTGCCGTGATTTGGAAGTCCTTCCGGATTTTTCACGTTAAAAATAAGTGAAGTGTCAGTGTTTTGTCAATGGAAGGTAACAAGCGTTACGATCTTGCGCATTTCGAGGTAAAAAAAACATATATTCATCATATCAGCTTCTTTTTCATATCACCACATGTAATACAATAATCGATCCAAAAGGAATACAGTAGTTGCCATACTGTTTTGAACAGTAAATAATAAAATAGCCTGCACAATAACATTGATCAATACATTTTATGGGGTTTTCCGTGCTTACAAGTTACATTTTACAATCCACAATACGTCATGAACGTTATAATACGTAAATATTTCATTACATACAACGGAACTTCGTATATATAATAGACAGCAAATCAGTTCTATAAATTAATAATATGTATAAAAAACATATTATTATAAAAGAAACAAGCCGCAAGATTTTGTTTCATTTCATAAAAAAGATTCTGAATATTACAACGTTGTAGATATTGTGTCCTTGATTTTGATATGTCAAAACCTGAAGATAGCCTTGTAAATTTAATGGGATATTATACAACAGTGTTTTTTGGAATAAAAATTGCAAAAAAAAAATCAACAATTTTTATTTAACACATCATATGTTCGTGATTTAATTACTAATACAATTCTTACTCGTTTATCTCTGCCATATTAAATACCGTTAAATGTTACTTATCATTCAGTTGGAATAAGCAATATTTATTTTCTTTTATCAAATACTGAAACCCAGTATTTGATAAAAAAAAAATTCAAGCCGAACCGAAATACCTAATAAATACCGAAAAAATCTTTTTCAAATCATATCAATTGAATTCTTGTCATTCATAAGACTTTGTTTGAAGATGTTTAATTAAAATCATTGATTCATTTTTACTCGAGTAGAATAAATCGTATTTAATATTTTATTCTAATAATACAAAAGTATTTAATAATAATTTATGATATCGACTAGAGGTGCTTTATGGAATTTCAGTATCAAATTTGAATTGTTAAAATTTTGTTCACCCGGATTTCGACCTTCGGCATCTTCAAGCATTTTTTCACACGGATGCAACAGAACTGACAACGTTTTAACAATTTAAATTTAAGATATATATTATATATATTGTTTTTGCCTATTTTCATATACCTTAAAATAATGTTTTGTTGTGTTTTAGCTGGTAACTTATAAGATACATGAAAAAGGTAATATGTGAAATACATGTCAATCTATCGATTTTCTTTATTTCATTTCTCTATAAAATAATCATTCGTTGCTTAGATTTTTGTTCTCTTAGTGATGACGAAATATTCTTCGTCACTTTTGTGCAATGTAGGTAACTATTAAATACTATTTTCAGAACAAAAAAAAAACAACAAAGTTTGGAAAGATTGAATTTATTCTTACGAATTGCAATACTAAATTATTGGTAATATTTTTTACAGATTGACGTAAATTGCAACAGTAAGGGATGACTTACCTGACAGATAATGGATAAAGCTACCGATGTCTTGGCGATCAACTCTTTGGGTAAGTGTTAATTGTCTTTCTTCCCATTGGTGTATATTTATAAATATTTTTTTAGGAATTAGGAATTTAGTTAGGAATTTCAGCCTCAAAATTAAAAATAAAATTTTAGGCAAAATACATTTTTTATTAGACTTCTATTGTGCTTCCGATTTCATCATACATGCGCACATAAAAATGGAGTATGACGCCATCTAATATGCATGAAATATAGCTAATAAATTGTGAATAATAATAACAGTCGCAACTGGTTTGTAATATAACTAAAATAGTAAAGACCACTATTACGTCACATGTGTTTAATCGATTGTTGTCAACAAAATATCTTATTCCAGATATAAGCCATAATTATGCATAAAATCATTATTAGGTGCATCCAAGTTCAAGCTCGTAATTTATATCGTTTTTAACTATTGTTTTCTTTTATAACTTTATGTTGTTACCGATATATGATGAAGATATTTTATTATTTACCAAACATAAGAAAAATAATATAAAAAAATAGGTTATAAAAAGTAATATTTGGTGAAATAAACTTTGAAAATGACTTTTCGTGCATACCAGGCAAAATAGGCTAGGACATGAACGGAACTTACACTTAGCTTCATTGAATCGACGCTAGTATTGGCAAAATTTTTGATATGAAAGAAGAAAATAATTAACTTACCTTACTAGTCTTCTGTTACGCCCATTCTGTCGCAGACCATACGGCGTGGGAGGTGACGGAAGAAATATTGATATTAATAAAATACAAACGTAGAACACCCAATAAAATATTTTTAGTTTTATTTACTATGAAATTGTGCAGTAATTCTACAATAATATTCAGGGATGATACTATTATGTAATATCCAAACAGGCACAAACGCACACTTGGAGTGTCCAAATCCAAATCTTAGGGAAAATTAATAATGTCGCAATTTTTATCACAAAGTCAAAAATACTATTTTATGAATAAACACTTTTTATTTATTTGAAAATATTATCGTGAAGCGTTTCTTTATATTCTACGTTAGCAGATAATATTTCTTTTCAGTACAATAAAATAAAACAACCACCTTGATCTTTTGTTAACTCGGAGGCGTCATCTATAATTTTTCTCGCACAGGGTCACTACTCTTTTGAGAATTATTATAAACCTTCAAATTAATTTTTATTTAACTAAAATCGAATATAAAAAAAATTACATCTGCCCTAAATAATGACCCATAATGTAATTTGCAAACGTTGTTTCAGTTGTTTTAGAAGGGGGCAAAAGTTGACATCACGATAAGTTTTGATAACATTTACATTGTATGGAAATAGTAACGAAGGATGAATTGACGTCTTTGGAAATTAACCGTTATCAACTTTGTATTATTCCCTTGTTCATTAAAGAAGCGTTTAATATCATTCGGTCTATATTTCATAATAATCTATCAGTCATAAATTAGTGTCCTTGAAAAGGAAATGCCTAACATTCTGAAAAACAGTTAACCATAACAAATCTCAAGAGAGTGTACATATGCCATTTATTTATCATGGTTGACACTTAAATCCCAGATTAAAATCATTTGCTTCAATTTAATAATGAAGAGCGCGTTTTCATGAAAATGTCACTTGGTCAAAAGATCGAAAATGTCAATGGAGCTTACGCATCGCTTGTATGGTTAGTGTGACTATTTTTTTTAACGTATCGGTGGTCACCATGTCTCCTCTATGAATTTATAAATAACCGATGATGTTATTCTCCGACTTCGATACAATATAAGACACTTGCTTGCCATGAAGACAATTGGTAATAATCACAAATAAATTAAATCAAAGTGTTGTTAATATCCAGAAATATGTACATATATTATTTAAATTTTTACTGTCTCAAACAGGTCGTTCAAAAAAATTTCACTTCCTTAATCAATCACCTCGTGAATTTTGCCTTTCGACATGTTCGGGCATTTCAGTTCGAGTGCACACGAGTTCTAGAATGCTCGAAATACTGAAAAGCGCAACTCAGATCGATAGTTGAAACGTTTCAAATTTGCTTTGCATATTGTTTATTTTTAAAAGAGTAAAAGTGTACCATAATATTTTAATATAATTCTAACCAAAAAGTCGTCTAAGTAGACAATAAAATGAAAACATATTTTATTTGAGCTTACGGACAATTTGAGCTACTCAAGTTAAAGCATCTAGTATAGCTATATGTGAAATCATGGTCGCTGAAAGTAAGGTAATCAATTGAAAATCACCGCAGTGAAATAATTTTAAATCAACCTAGATCATTTGTTGGTTACAACCTTTTTCTGATGACACATTCAATAATCAGTTAATTAACTAAAATTCAGTGTCATAAAAGATTATATTTTCAGAACTCCTAGTTATCTATTCAGTGTTTTTAATAAATACAGAAAGATGGGGTAAGAAAGGATTAGTATTAAGCAAAAACTTATTTTATTTATGAAGTTTTTATTTTTAATCTAATGGCGAGTATCAAATGTCGACATTATATAAATCTATGCTCATATTTACAAAATGCATGCATTTAATACTATATCTGTATTATAATACATTACTCAATAAACGCCAACCACATATTAAGATAATATTTAGATACATACTCCAAGTACGATTCATTATTCTGATAAGTTAAGGTGACTAATTAAACATCCCTCCTCGTAATTACAAAGTAATCGATTCTGAGAAAAATCACCCATTTAAATGAATTTTCGAAATGGGAAACTGAAAGGAAAACGCAACTCATTTGCGAGTGACTTTTAACTGTAACGCTATACGTGCGGTTAGTTTGTAGTTATTAATATAACCCATCATGCTATGATTCTACAACCTACACTCTCGATATAAACTCAGCAGGGAACGAAATATAGGAAACTAATGTGACCATGTGACCTAAACATCCAAATGGTTCTATGCACTATATCTACCGTGTGGTATAATAAATACTTTTACATAAAAACGTCTAAGATTTCAAAGTTTAGACAATTAAGTAAAATTCCCTCCAATTTTGAAGAATGATAATAACAAATTTAAGTACTAATTATATTGCGCTGTAATCAATCATAAACTTAAGGCATAAACTTATTGCAAGGTTTTCGTGAAACATTTTTTTTCTATCCGGTGACACTTTTCATTTTACTTTTAATGTAATTACTTAACGTTATGTAAGAAACAAAAATTGTATATTATTGATCTTAAAAATTATGATAAGTAGTATTATTGTTGTTTATTTCTCCCCACGGTCAGTAAAAATAAATATTTCAGACATATTATTAGGCTTAGAATTAGAATCGTTGTTAAACCTCGCGATACAGTCCTAACACGAGTCCTTATGTGTTTCTAAAAGAAGAAAAACACGTTATTTATTTGTTAACACACCGAGTGGATGGAGCAATACATTTTGAATATATATAAAAATGAACTTAATTGACGATACACAAATTAACTTGACGAAAGTGATCCACAAATCGATATAAATAAATTGACTAGTTTCACAGCGAACTAAAAATGAATTTCAGTAAGCTTTTGCCATTACAACAACATTGACCTTGATTACTAAATATAAAATTCATCATATGGATATTCAGCCATTTGAATACTTTGAAGCACATGCCCTAATAAATACCTACAAATAAACATTTAAGACTTCGCTTAGTGAGTTATTTTTTTCTTAATTCTGTTTTTTTTTGTTGGTATTTATTGATTTTTTGTCATTGGTTGATCTGGAAAACATTACTTATTATACCAAGAAAATATATTTTTCAAATTCATGTTTCAAAATGTAATTAAAAGAATTCACTTTATCTTTCAAATAATTATCTACGTGCTTTTACTTCTGACTTGGCATTAGAATTTTATTTTATTCACTTGTCAATACGTCTAATTTTATAGTTAATGATTGCACAAAATATTTTATGTATTTTTGGCGCTCAATTTTATGTGGCTATCAAACTATTCCAAAATTTTTTTTTTCATATAATTACCTTTTTCTTTTAAAGCAAATAACACAAATAAGATAAGTCAAAAATCACTGATTAATATGTGTACTATCCATATCTAAAGAATTTATTATCATAATATAATATTATACAAAATACAAAATCTGAGAAAAGCTATTGCTTTCCTATTGGAATAGATGGTAGTTGATATGTCGACCTACTTAACAGTCATACTCCTTAAAGGGTTAACTGTGTCATATTTTCTTTATTCTACGGTTTCGTGGCGTCATAGATGTTAAATTATTTAACTAGTTTGGCTTGATAGCAACTTAAGGTCGTATAGAATAGTGATTTTTAAAATCCATATTCATACAACAGAAAGTAGAATTTTATGGTGTCCATTCATTGATTATAATATTGTATGGTCGCATTAAAAATACGCTGCATAGGATTATTTTTGTCTGTCAACATTGCCGCCTCATCCGCATGCGTTCCAGCAATGGGCAACATTTTGGCTCGCTGCCGAGTACACAGGCAATGGTTAATTATAATTTGACATTCGTTGACATCAAATGGATGACTTTTTTTTCTCATTTCGTTACTAATTTAGAGAAGATTAGGTTTATATTTACATTTGAGTTGGCAATGATAAAACTCTGTCGATTATTTTAAACTATTTTTTCCGAAACTTTACTTGCAATGCATTATTAACTAACTTTATAAACAATTTTTTCTCATAGTATCGATGATGAATAAAAAGCTTGCATAGCCTACGACAAAAACTTTACTAACTGATAAAAATCCGAACAGATAATGAATTAAAAACCTAAGAAATTCTAACTGTCAACTTCTCCCGATGCTTACACTTTGAGAGAGAGGGAGAGAGAGACTGTGTGTGTTCTTCACTATATATATTTATTTCTTAACAGGTCGAAAGATAATACAAAGCAAATATATGTCAACTACTGCTATAAATATTCATCAGTCAACCCATTCGTAATAACCCTTATAACATAGTGATAGTTATAGGAGCAATATTTATGGTTTGTATGAAGGCGTGATAAGATTAAAATCTGCGCACGTCACCCAAATGCTCTTCAGCCGTTTAAAAGACCTTACTATTGAAATGTTCTAACTCCATGTCATAGCTATTTGATAATTTAGAATTATGTGTGTACATGCACTTATTGTAATGTAGAACAATTTAGTTGAATGATAAAACACCGAAAAATCATATTTTTTAATAATAATAAATGATCACTTTTAAAATGTTAACCGTCACTTTTTAATGGACAGGCATACTTTCTAAAATAATAAATGAACCTGAAAAAAAATCTTTTATAATGACATTAAATCGCCACTTAACGTCATATGATAAAATAATCCAAATCAGCTCGTCAAAACTTACTGTCCGTCACCAAATGGTTAACGTCGAATCACAGCGGAGATATATATTTTATGAAATTACAAAATACATTACATTACGTAGTTTTTTTAATTTCCCTCCCAGAGCTTACTTTACAAGAGCAATAAACTAATTATTAGTCATTTTTTATCTATCCTCTTTTTGAAGAAATCTTGGAAAGAGGATGGATTAAAAAGCGACTTAAATACAAGCATTTTCTTTGAGGCTACATAAAAACCCATTTGCTCTATATTAAGAGACGAAAAGATTTAATATGCTTTACGAAATATACACAAAAGCTTTCGAATAATATATTTTTAAAAAGCGCGGAAGATGTTTCGTAATTTACTTCGCCATATGACTAAACAATGATACATCATAACAGTTTTTAATATGCCTATTATATCGATAAAATAATAAAAATATTCTATGTTAATATAAAGTATATCTACTTGGTAGAATGTTAGCAGTTCCACCTAAAAACGTTTACCAATTTACAAACAAAAAACGAAAAACTTTTTTGTATACTTTGGTATTCTCGAAAGCGTGCAAACGTGAACAATTTGAATAATAAAGCATTCAAAATGTTTTCAATGTTATGCCGTAGTATGGAAAGTTTTCCTAGTTTTATTTTTCTGTTGAGTTTCACAACTTCAGTACACCCTCGCACGATATAGAAAAGTTTCACGAAAGAAAGCGCAGATAGAAAGCAATTCTGAAATTATCATACTCTCCTCTACTTCAATATGAATCCAGTCGTCAACAACGTAAGACGATCAGTATAAATGTTTGGCAAAAATAAAATATTGATCAATAATAATCTTGTGGATTTTATAGTGATTATCAAATGAATGAAATATAAAATGATTCTCAGATGTCGCAATTATGCGGGAAGATAGTGTTTGTATCGTTTTATTTATTTTTTAATCCTGATCAGTGAACGATGACGCGCTTTATTTTGACGATATTATGGCAAAGAAAAATGCTAAACAAGCAAATAAACATTGAATATGTTACATTCCATCTATGCTCAATCAAATAATAATTTATTTGAAATTTTAGATTATGTGTTGGAGGTGTCCAGTATTTCGTTTATTCATTCAAAATAGTGCCACCATACAAAGCTATTTATATTCCCAAAGAGTCAGTCCGAACGTATAGAGTAATAAAATGAGTATATTAAAAAAACCAATCAGCCATGGCAACGCCTTTTCGTCGTAATTATTACATGGATATGTGATGTGTTTACGCTGTTAAAGTAGTACCGTTTTTAAGGCGTAGAACGTAAAAGCTCCCTCTTAGTATACGTGAAATATTTTCATTGTATTCATAGATAAAGAGAATCGCGTGTGGATAATACATTTTTTTTCAAACTAAATAAAGAACTTCTTTTGCCTCGTGGTAATCATTTCGAATTAATTCGAGATTGAATGGAACTAAATTAAAATATGTTTTTTAAAAGAAACCAATCAAACCAAGAAATCAAATTTAAAAACTAAAGCACTACGAGAGGGGACTACGGTTTTTCTTCATTGTGTGGATTTAATAAAAAAAATCCAGTTTCCGCATTAATGAAATAAATCTCCTTGACTGTCAATACGTCGCAAATCAAAAACTTAATGGCATATCTATTGGAGTATAGCAAATATCATATTCAAAGTAGAAAGCGAATTGTCATTTGTTTCCCGTTATCTAATTATTTTAAATAATAAAATACATTGTTTTACTACTTATTTCCACAATATATTTTGTGATTAGGATTTCGCTCATCACGAGTATTACCGGTCCTGATCGCTGTTACATTATGTGTTTTTACATAAAAGTTTATAATATTATGCCCTTCCATCAAGAAGTTACAGTTAACACCTTAATCGTGATTAATTATGACGTGCCGGGAATCAAAATCGGTATTTATAAAAACATACCCCAATCTTTCTGAAACAGTATTAAAAAACATATTGGTATATCGTACAAACATATATTTCAATATAACCTTAATGTTTTCATATACATACAAATAATTTGTATGTTTAATGTCCGACTTAATATCATATAATATATCGTTTTATATGGTTCTTTAATGCTTACGCTTTTTAATCCATTTATAAGATCATGTCGAGAATTAGCTATCATTTTTAAAACTACTAATTCATTTCTTTTTGTATGAAAATTAACCCTCGTTTTGTTAACATACTATTGTGATCTACGAAACATTTTTCACTTACTTCAACATTGTTTGTTAAAAACATACCTTCATGAATATTTGAATTAGATTCTGAAATATTTCAGGTAGAGGGGACAGCTAAAAGGCAGAAAGTTTAGCAGGAAAGCCTTCTCCAAATTAAATATTTATAAGACCCGTGTCAAAAAATTTCCAGCTTTTCAAAAATTTGCCTCACTCCCTCTGCGGAATACATTAGAGCACTTATAAGACAACAAAAACAGATACCTCTGAAATTGGTTGGCATTTGAAAATTTTACACTCAATTTTTTTCCAAAAGTCTGTCAAATCATATCCATTGCAGAGGAATTGGTTCACAATAATTATATGTGTCATTATATATTGAAAAAAAAAACAGATATTACATATTATCCATCACAAAAGAATTTGTTAAAATAGAATTCTAACCACAAAAAGCTTTTACATTTACAAAAAAGTTATACATTTCATAATAGAGAAATGTTGGTGCGAATGAAATTAAATTTACGCGTTGATTGCATATTGGAATCCCTTTATGAAATTTTTTGTATGGACTGATAGTAATATACCGTTGTTAGTCGTATTTGATCTCCATTTATATTATTATTTCTAGTAGTAAAATTTTTAATGGGACACAAAATTTTTATTATATTATGTATTTGCTAAAAAATTAAAAAAGCCAGCCTATGGTCAAGTTGTCGAAGCGTCGGTTATGGAATTCACGTGCTCGAATATCAGCATATACCGGTTCAGATTTATTTGATTTATACATTGACCTCAGTAATATTTTGTATCTTCTACAACCCGTATGAGCCTTAAAATCGTATTTCAAAAATTTTGTTTTAGATCTTTCCTTTTATCCCCACTCTGGGCGAAAAAAACAAGAAGTTGAACAGCTGAACAACAAATAGTTCTCATAGAATAACAAATTTTATAATAATTCAAATTAATAGTCTATGCGTTTTGCAATTTTAAACAAGTTAATCTGAAAGTAAATATAAATTCTGGATTCTGGCTGTTTTATATTTGGAACATTATAAACGTCTCCCGCGCGTCTTGTGCGGATTTACACATCCTCCGTTTGGAACAGATTGAATTTAAATATATCCCGGCGATGATGAACCACGTGACCAGGACGTGTTTGTTTGTATCGCGTACCATGCTTCCAGAGGCCACAAGTTCTCTCCCCACGTTCCCGCTCGGTCGCGAAGTCCGCGTACTTTTCCCGCGTTAATTCAAATCAACGTCGACAAGATGGCGTCCGCGGTTCTGTTTCAAGATGGCCGGCGTTTGTTGATGGACCATAAAACGATTGGTCATGTCATAAGAAGAGTTCTGCCGTGGTTTTAGTGGACTAAAAATCAAAACAATAACGATGACGTTTTATTAAATAATTAAATCAAGACCGATGTGAACTTTGATAATGAAGTGTATATGTTATAAAAAGTGACTTATTATTTGTTTTGTGAACATGAACACTAAATCGTAGTGAGTAGTCGATTGGTAAAAGCGCCGTATATCTGGCCCAACAGCGAATTGACATTTTTTTCAAAACCGTGTAAGAAATTTAACATTCAACCAGTGAAACATTTCATTAAAATATGAATCTTATGTTCATAATATTGATTTCGTTATTATTGATACATGGTTCCAGATGTCACTATTCACAAGATGAAACGATTTCAGAAATAATCTGTGATATATAAACTTTCCTTCTACCACTTTTAATGTGTTGACTGTCACTTCTTGGAATAAAGCATGATATTTTAAATAATATAGATAAAATAAAATGTGTCGTCCACTTTTTATGAGTTTTACTCGTTTGAGATATGGTTTTAACTCTCCGGTATTTATTAGAATTCGAATTCATTCAATCGTGCAGCGGAGTGGTCAATGTTTTTAATCTCTTGCATAAATTTGATTTTCATCCGAATTATTCCTATAATGATATACATTTCCGTTTGTTGTTAAATAATTAATTTTGTTAATTTTATGAAAATTCTCGATTAGCACTGTCTATTAGGTATAGTTTACTGGATATGTAAGAAATATTATTTAGACGTCGCAGACATTCTCTCATTGGGATGTGAACTTATTAATTGTTTGAAAAATAAATTTATGTACTCCAGTACGGAGAACTTCCTTCATTTTTTTCCAATCCATTTTTTAAAGAAGTATTCAGTTTACAGCATCTGCATTATCAGTACTATAATTGAAAATTTACAATTAAATCCAGTTTTATACGTGATATCTATTTTCTTATTTATATCTTGAAAATTTTGTATTTAGATCTCCTTTCAATCATTACAGAATATAGTTAGTAAATAAATGATTTTTATATTAAAATATTAGAACGAAATATGTATTTTCAATAAAGGCAAATTCACTGACGTCGGTAATTGAACTGTCTTCTTTTCAAACAGAAATTATTGAGGTGACAGTAATTAATATCATATACAATATAACGAACTTAAGACTAAACTGAGTGCTTGCTGCTTATTATATTATATGTACGCCCGTTGATTTTATTTTTATTAAGCTATTTGTTGACATTATATCACAATTCTCGAATAAGTGATAAAGATTATGATTTTAATAATCGATAATACGTTATCACTATCGCTTAAAGGAAATGCCATTTATACTATCTACAATGGATTAGTATTAAAAAAATATGTCAACGACTATGTTTACTTTCACAAAGCAGTATAATTTTATACCTAAAATGATAATTGTACATAATTTCGTTCTACAAAGCAATTATAGTAATCTCACTAAATCACTGACCTATCTTTATTTGTGACTTTTCTTTCGTCATTTATTAATGACAATAGATTTATCGATAATTCTGTACACATTTGTAAATTAATAGCATTGTTTTTCTTTTAATAATATGTCAAACCCTTACAATTTACAATATGTTTACTCTTTTGAGATGCATCATTATTACACAATCTTTGACAATATAACATAACTGTCTTGGTCTTTTTAAGCAAAGAATAATTAAATGCAATTCTACTTATAATAAAGTTAATATGTAGATGATTCTCAAAAAGTTCTAACAAATAAATATATCAAAATTTATTTCAGTCATTGTGATAAAACATACATAATGTAAATCGTTGTATTGTAGCTATCCAAACAGCATCATAATCTTGCATATAGTTTCGGACTCCCAGTAAAATTGCAAAATCAAAGAGCTGCATTACAATTTAAATTGAAAAAAATTCTCTGCATCTGTAAGTATTTTTTATCAATATCATATACTTGAAATCATCAGGATCGTCTTATCATTTCATTAAAAAAATCTATTTTAATTTATATCGGCTCATTGCTGTTATAATTATGAAATATCTTTATAAGATAACGAGTCCGTCATCAGAATAATTTATATATATTTGTCGAAAATCGATATAATGTATCGGTACAAGTTATAATGCTAAAAAAATGTAAAGAAAATAGGAAACAAATTTATACACAAGAACAAGTTTTCATGAACGAAAAAAACCGTTAAAGAATCTATGGATGTTTTAATTTCACAGAAAAAAAAGCCCAAATTAATTTTATTGTTTATTATTATTCGTGACTTTTTATTCTATTTCGAAATATATAAATATAAATAAGAATAAAAAAAATAGAGACCTCTCACGTTTTACCTGTATAATTATTGAATCCAAAATTTTATTATTTACCACGGTGAAAAAATCGCAATGTATTTTAGTTCTACAAAATTTTTATAAGATATAGTTGAAAGCTATTTCGGCTCATGCCATCCTCAAAACTATTTATATAGCTGTAATTATTTACTTTAAGGGGCGTGAGAATTTTATTTTCCTTTTTTATTTAATGCACTCATTGTATGACATCATTTTGATAACGCATAAGGAAAACCACGGAATAAATAGCTTTAAAAAATAGTACATATACTTACATTAAAGATTGTGTCTAATAGCAATGTCGCATGTTAAGTAGTGTTTATAAATTTCTATATTCCATATTAAAATATACTTTTATCGAAATATTTAGGAATCAAAAACCTTACTATCACTTCATATACGCTTTATTATATGGTGTAAATCTCAATGATTGTACTAATGGTTATTTGGTTGTGTGATACGCCCCTAAGCCTTTGAAGAATGTGGTCGTACATGTGCATCCAAGTTTTGTGTTATTTTTTTATTTGTCATCGCTATTTTTTTAAGAATTATTATTTCTTCAGATATGGATACTGCACAGATCTGCAGGTGATGTTTAATAGTCACATTATATATACAGTGGAACCCCGATCAACCGTTCTCGCATAATAAGTTTTCCCGTATGGTTCGTTAATTTTTTACAGTCCCGTAAAACACTCATAAGAACAATGTTAAATAATCCCGCATTTACCGTTCTCAGTTTATCGATTTCCTCGATCTAACGTCTAAATATTATAGTCCCTTCTCAAATATTATTCTAATTGACCGGCTTTGGTAGATAAATCTTTCTATTCAATACAATCTGTGTGTTTGAACACATTAAATCTTATACATTAACTAATGTTAAATATTCGCGCAAGTGTCTTGAGATTTTCTCTAATAAAGAATTTCACAAGAAGTTTAAAACATTAATCGAATATTTCAATAAATAAGATTGAATTAATATAACTTTCACAAAACCCTCTCATATTTACCAATTTTTGTGTAACCCATCTTTGAAAATTAAAGGAAGGCGGGACGTTTCTTAAATTTTACTTTTTTTAATAAATATTTTAATCTTTCCCGCATTCCTCGTTTTTTTTTTATAGTCGTAATAATATTTTTTTTAGAATCGAGGTTTCACTGTATTTTGTATTTGTTTCAAACGACCCAAAGAAATTAGAATTTTTTTACGTACCCCTTTTTGGTATCAGTGTTAGTAGATAAATATGTTACGTGTACATAAAAAATCATTAAAAATCTAAGTTCTACATGAGGAGGGAGCAAAAGTTTAATTTGTTATTGTTTTTTTCCGCTGCATCCATATGAGCAAGCAGTGCAAAATTGATACATGTATGTGTCTCTAAATTCAAGGGGAAAATTCTTTTTCTCGACCGTCAAATGAAGTCCCTGGTAAAAGCATCTAGAATATTATTTAAAATAAGTAGTGATTTGATTCACTTACACTTTTAACTCAGCTTTAAAAGATTCTTAAAAATCTACTTATAAATTTTACGTATAAAATTACTACCATAAAGTATAAGTCTACTAAAAAATGAAAAATATATGAAATATTTTTTTTCTATATATATATTTGAGTGTTGTAATAACAAAACTTGAGTGCACTCAAAATTTAATATTAAAGAAAATGAATATTCATATAAAAGGATTTAATTAAGCCATAATATGTATTAATGCAATAGCAAGCCAAAGCTAAAGTATCAAAAACTGATAATATAATATTTTATTAACAGAGAATCACAATACACCAATGTTTAGATCATTAAATAATCATTAACATTATATCAATGGGCAGCGATTAACTAAAATGTTTCTATAATATAGTAAACGTATATCATTAATATATCTTGATTACAAGATTAATAGCATTCCTTAATTATGAGTGATTACAGGAAATCTTTGTCAAAGCAATATGCCAATATTGAATACAATTAGTAACATATATCACACGTTTCTTTTAAATGTTTTGAAGTGAAACTTTACTCGATAAAGTTTATGAAGTACAAAATTACTTGAATGAATATTTTTTATTAAACTTATTATCAATTTCTAATTTTATAAATTATGATACGCAATGAGTAAGTTACAATATATTGTTTCGCTCTTTCGCATTAAGAACGAGTAAACACCATTTGCAATGTCTTTACAAATATATTTTTTTAACCAATATTCAAACGTTCTTTACTTCGAATATTATATCAAAAAATTCAATAGGCCAAATGTATATTAATTTATGACAGACCATTAAATCTCTTAGAGATCTTTAATCCATATAAATCACTAAAACGCGTCATTTTATCTTTTCAAAGTGTTTATATGAAAATGGCGTAGCATATAATGTTTACCACGATCATGTCAAATTAATTATTATTTATATTATCTTTATAAGCATACATATAAAATTAAGTTATTTATTTGCACGTTCTAAAACGATGGTATTATATTTTAAATAATAAAAACACATTTTTTTAGTACTTATTTCCACAATATATTTTTTGATCAGGACCGGTTTCGCTCATCGCGAGCATTATCAACCGATGAATGAGCGAAACCGGTCCTGATCAAAAAATATATTGTGGAAATAAGTACTAAAAAAATGTGTTTTTATTATTTAAAATATAATGCCTTTCCATCAAGAAGTGACAGTTAACACCTTAAAAGTGACGATGGTATTATTTTATATTTTGATAATGAAGCTGGAATTAAGGGTTGCTTTTTTGCTGGGCTCAAATCCGTTGCGTACGTTTTGGCAAGATTGTTATGTCACTACAGATTTCCTTAAAAAGTGTGAAAAAATCTATTTGTTGTGAATTTTGCACAATCTTATCATTTACATTACAGAATGATAGCCAGATAAACTCTCTTGATAAAAAAAAACAGTACAGACAAAACGGAATGCAAAAATCGAACAGTGAGATAAGAATTGTGTGTTTTTAAACTAAACCAGTCAAAGTAATGCATATTTTCCCGATGAGTGAACGTATTGGAAGATATGATCGCGCTGTTTTTGTTTGTTATGATGAAGATCTTTGAGTGCACATCAAAGAGACGCTGCCCGAGAAGTCCAGAGATGTGCGAGTGCAAAGCGGGACGCCGGCGAAGAAAGGCCAACAGGCCCAAACGGAGACGAGGAGGTTAGTAAGTTGTCTCCATTCAACTAACTCATATTTCAAATAAGAATCGCAGTCTTACTTCAAAAACAGATTTATATGTATATTAATTTTATATTGATTTATGAACTCAATGTTATTGAAGATATATTTTTAAAAAAATTGTTTCAGGTTTGGTCAAACATGGTTCTTTAGACAATCTGAAGATTTTTTGTATTGAATTTGCATTCAATCATTGAGAAAACTGGTCACCAATTGCCTTATCATTTTGATTAATAAATTGTCAAAGAAACATCCCGAAATTTGGTCACACGAATTAGTTTTGACACTGACCACTCAATGGCTTAAAACTACTTCATTTACAAAACTTTTATTTTTTTAATTGAATATTGCGATTTTAATAAGCTCTAAATTCCATTTTTCACAATTCGTTACATTACATTAGTTACACATTATTTAATACAACTGATATATCGGCTCACATATTAAACTTAAAATGGGTTTTCCTTCAAATCTAAATAAATAATTCACTAAAACGTAAAAAGGGAACAAAAAAATATGGGCAGCCCTTATGTGACACATTCTTCATTCAGTAATCGCGCCGGCCGCGAAAAGCTGCTGCCAAGTCATTATAATTTTCAAGGCCATATGTATTTTTATAAACTGGTCATTTTTGTTATATAGCGTACGTAAGACACTGATTTTTTTATATGTGAATAAATTTTAATTAATCAATTTATCGATACTTCTTTCTGTAATTTTTTATTATTTTAATTATAATTTGATGTGATTGCAGCATCCAATTATTGTATTCGAGTAAGGAAACATTTATTATCAAATTACATACGGCAATGCAATCTGTTCTAGTTTGTTGTTTATATAGCTACTTTTTTTTTGCAGCTATAGCTGTTGATGTTTTTGAAATCATTTTCAATACTGATTATTTATATTATCATGTGAGATACATAAATAATAAAACACAATGCATAGAATTATTTACACAAATTTGTATAACAAGATACCAAGCAATCAACTATTACTGTTCGAGATGAGAGAAACCGGTTCTGATCTTAAAATAATGCTGATGAAAAAGTATCATGTTTTATTATTAAAATATAATGTCTTTCTACCAAAAGGAGACAGTTTCCACTTTAAAGGTGATTGTCATGTGACCTGTCATTTATGTTTTTAACCCCGTTACTTTCCTACCTTAGCAAACAAATTGCCTACTTCCTGCGTAGATGTTAGAGGAATGGCTTACACCCAAGATGTGTGCAACTGTTCTATAAGGATATTCTTTTTCGAGGTTCAAATGAATGACGAGGATGCTTGATTTTTTTTGGATCAGTTATCCAACAAAAGCTTCTAAAGAATACGCAAGCCAATGCGAATTATATTTTCCTATCCGATTTTAAAGCCTTTTTATAACGATCAGGGTTGCCGAGTTTTTTTAAAAAGAACGCAACTCCGACTTGAGCTTTATATTTAAACTCAGTTCTAATTTGGGATTTTTTATTCCTTTGACATAGCAATTAATTTAAAAATCGTTATTATTTAAAAATTATATACTAATATACGGGCCAGTGCTTTTCCATTACATAAATACAATCATATTTAATCATACAATCAACACAAATTGATTTTTGAAAAGTTCTGTCGTAATTACTCACTTATAGTGAAAAAACGCTAATATTCAGGAAAGCAAATGGAAGGAAAAAATATGCTAACTTCATTTTTTTCGCTTCTTTTGTTGTATATACATTCCAATACATAAAAATATGTGATAAAAAAAAATTCCTCACTGAGACGATATTTTTTTCACTGTTTTAATCTCCTGAATATTGGCGATATGTCACTAACTCCCTTTTGGTTTAGTAATTTAGCGATATGTACTTATATATGAAAACTTCCATACATTAACAATGTGTCTACCTCATACAATACACGTTACCGCTCATTTGATGAACATTATTAATTTATTGATTGAATTGGCATTCACTTGGTAGAACTCCATTACAACACGGTGAAAAAAATAGCAATGTAATTTAGTTCTACAAAATTATTTTTTATAAAAATAGTTGATAGCTATTTCGGCTCACCCATCGTCAGAACTACACATTATGAATTATTTAAAAAAAGAAAAAGAATGAGTCTTCAGATTATTTTGTGATTCCGACTCTGGCTAAGAAGCCGTGGCCCCACAATTCGACAACACGACTCGATTACAAAGATTTAACCACAATAAGCACGAATCTTTCATTCCTAATCTCTAATCATTATTACTTATAAGTAATTGAATAATTGCCCCATTAAAATTGTTAAATAGAATCCATATTTTTATTCGCAGTCGTAAATAAAAAAAAATATTAAAAAATATGTCATGATTACATTGAAAACGGTATATTAAATAAATTCCATACGAAAAATTGTGTAATAAATCAAAAGCATGACATTTAGTATTAATTAAAAGTTATATTGAAATTAGTAATTCGTGTTTATCTTAAAATTAATTAATTACAGTGCCACTATTGTCATGTTGAATAACCGTAAATGTTCAGGTAATAAATTTAATATCTCTTTTGACCTTTCATTAGGCTGTAGGCATATACTTCTCAAAGGGCTTTTATCGAACTTTGACTGATAAAAATGCCCAATATAATCAATTTTGAAAAATGGTCATAATTTATGGAAAACACGTTAAAATGTTGTAGTAGTATGACGTTTGTAAATAATAATCATTACTTGGAATAATTATTATTTAACTATTTTATATTACCATGGCCTGGTTCAAGGTTCACCAATCAATGGTTTGATATTATTTGCATTGATAAGCTGTGACAAAAGATAAAAGGATTTTGAACTTATATATTATATTATTTTCTAATTTCAATGATGCTCTTTCATATTGTCGCGCCATTACGAGATTCCTCTACCGGCAATATCTCGAACTAATTTATTCCGCAGCAAAATAACACGACTGTGCCAACTTCACGTTATATTAAAAGTCAGTGTGGTTGTGCGCGCGCTTGTCGTGTGGTCTTGTTATCCTAAAGCTCCAAAAACGACTTAATTAACAACAATAACATACTTACAACAAAATAATAAATCAACGAGTTGCATTTAGGATACAAATTACGAAAAAAATCCTTTTAATCATTTTATTGCATAGCCGTTTAATAAAAACGAGCTAATATCGTGACAGATGTGTAAAAGTGACATGTTATGAAAAGATCCATTGAATAAAATGTGATTGTTGCAGTGTAATTAGTGCATTCAATTTTTGATCATATTTTGATATTTGGTTTATGGAAGTGGTACACAGTTTTAATGTGTTTATATATTACGGAAAGTTACTATGTTGTGTCAATTTTTTACTGAATGAATAAAAGATGAGGATTAAAAAGCTGTATAAAGATCTACATAATGGTAAGTGTCAAATTAATCAAAACAAACATCTGTCCTACCTTCCTTTAGACATGATTATACAGCATTGCAGTTATAAATAACTTTGCCAAAGATATCAGGAATATTCTTTAGTGATGTTATTTAATTCGCGACGAATAATTTACATTGTATTAGTCATGTTCATAATAATTTGGCATTCAAATACCTATCACAAAAAAAGAATCTAGTCCGATCAAATTAGTTCAAGCATGACCAAATACGAGAGGATGATTAATGACAACAACTTTGTCCTATTTTGTCATCATTAAAATTCCTCTAGCGCGAATCAAAAGAATAAAATTTAGTTTTAAAATACAGCACTAATCGGATTCAATTTTTAACCTACCTTCAAATGCAACATTTTAGGTTTTTAATGCTTCAAGTATTATTGCCATCAAATTAAAAATAATTCCGAATTTTAATCTAATTAATGAAGTCCAATACTCCAATAGTCCAAATTATTTTGATTAACTAGATAAACAAGAGAAAGTATTGATTACCAATTAACTAATTAACTTATTGCAAATGAAAAAATTGGTGACAAATATCAGGTTCGTCTCTCTCATAATGATTATTAAATAAATATTTCTTACTCTACATTTTAAGTATCAGCATATCTTTAATACTATGAGTCTTAAAATATAAGTTTACTACTATTTTTTTCTGTTTTATTTATTTTAAAAAAAGGTAAATTTCAAGCCTTGTATAATTTTTTGTCTAAAAAAGGGGCCATGAGTCAAATAAGTTTGGGAATCTATGAAATATACCATTTTTGACAGTGGGTCAAAAAACGGGTTAATACTAAATAAAAAACGATAACATACTGATTGTTAATTAAGCACGATAATATCAATTACCATGTATGTTTTTTTAAACTTGAAGACTGGAATTTTGTTTGCTGGTCTTGTGGTTGAGCTCTTAATTTTACATAGATAATATTTGGAATGCTATTTTTCATAATAAAAACATATAATCGTTAAATATGAGTGTATTAAACATCACCTGCTGTACCATGTAAATGATATTACAATACAAAACACTTCAAAAATAATTCAATAGTGTTGGTGTTAAGCAAACTTTTGGAGATTTTAACAAAAAGCTGATCTACTGAATATCGAGCAGTTCTCGGAAAGTTACATTTGTTCCAGATATGTTATATTTTGAAATGCCACAATAGAAGAGGAAATGATGAAAAAAGCTTCCCTGGCATGAATAAATAAAAGTAACTTATTGCTGTGTGCGACATTTTTGGATATATTAATGAAGATATAATTATTATAATAACAGCGGGGGGTTATCTCACAAGCACAAGAGTCTTGCATTTGATGCATCTGAATCACCCGTATAACTTTTATTCCCTCATTAATTACTATTCTTATCAATGTTGCATTTTATTATAAAGCAAGTATGGCAGCAATCACGTTTGTAGAAAGTATACTAAATGCAATGTTTTTCAATCTATGCTTTCGTTGGAACGTTTTTGAAATCGATAATGAAATATTTAAAAACAAGAGTGACTAATTTAGTGATTTCTATATATGTAATATCACAATATTCACAGTTAAATTTTAACGAAAAATAGAGCATCCAAATTGTGTCCGGCACCTCGCTAATCGCTATATGCTCGCCTTTGGTAAATAAAATAGTCATTATCAGAATGTATATTAGAGATTAAGTTATCGATCATAATTTGATTATGAGCAAACTTTAATGTGTTAAAAATGTCCCAAATCGAATGAAAAGAGCGAATGTTTTATAATTTCAAGTATATTTATATTAAAATATTAAGTTGTATCTACGTAAAGATAATATCGATGGTCTAACATCGGCATCTCTTAACAGATATTTGACTTATTTCTACTATGGCATGCTTAATACAAATTTAACAACTTTAGCTACAAAAAATTGATTATAAAATTAACGAGTTATGATGAATGAGTTATGTCTGAACATATAATATGCATGCTTTTACGGTAAAAAATACAATACGAATTTAAATTGTTCAAACTTTGTGCGATTATATGCAACAGAATTGACACATTCTCAATGATTCAAATTTGATATTGAAATTCCTTCAAGCACCTTCAGTCGATATCATAAATACGAAACGAGATCTCTATATTAAATAAGCGATATGCATTTTCCTATCTTTTGAGCGTCAGTGTGGCGACAGTCTAGTGATATAAATTATACAAATAATACGGTGAAATTACTTATCTCATAATAATTACACAATATGGTATTAAAACAACATTTAATTTAACCGTTGTTGATTAACTTAACTTTTTTTAAAACCAAGTTTCACTTAGCACTTATATATTAATTATTGTAAAAAAGTAATTGCATTGTTACGCGTGTTATTCATTTATTTACGTTTTCTAATTTTCTCTGAAGTCATAATCGTCAAGCAAGTACCTATCTTCCTCGTAATAATATTTTCTCGAGTTGTTCCGCAAATTTTACTGACATAGAAAGTGTTTTTGTATGAACGCATAAGCTATACAAACAGCATGGGCAGTCGTTCTCAAGGCGGGTTACCTCTTTGAATTGAAAGGGAAAAACTTCAAGGCGTTTGCTTATTATTATATAAGAACGGCATATAAAATACCGTCATATATCCTAGTTGGCAATGCGCTTGGTCGTTTGTTTTCTTTAGTAGTGGTTGACAAGTTTGAACTTTAGTATTGACACTTGCATCAATTAATTTTGGATTGGCACGTCTGTGATGTCTACACTAATACGATACTAAAACGAGACGTAACCGTAGCCGTTCATTTATAAATCGCACAAGTCTTGGCCTTAACCCTTTCTTTTATATCTTTACTTCCAGAAAAAAGAGATGGAACGGTAAATATTGACAATGAGTTGTCTTAGAATGCTTAAATGATGAAAATTTTCAATAAAATATGTTATTTCTTCTTTAACCATATTCGTCCCCTATATTGAGGTGCCACTGTCATATTACATATGTTTAATATTTGTTTGATTCGAGAAATATCCATAAAATTGGTCTAGTTTTTATGAAATAAACAGCTTCAAAAAATTGTATTCCTCATAACTAACGTATTTTTCTATCCAAACATAACCGTTTAGTTTTTTCACAAAGAAATGAAGTGTTGAAAACCATACATTACATCGTAAAATGTATGTTGTTAACACAAACCCTTGAAAGTAATTTTACGTTGGTGGAGGGGTCTTTTAAACCCTAAGTAAAATTTCACCCCAACTTATAACAATATAATCCCGAAAGGAAAGTGTTCATACAAGTGTCACGACTATGCTTTATTATGAATAGGATGACAAATATTCATGAAAATGCTGTCTAATACTATTTAAATTTGAACCCTCCTTCGCTCCCTTACGGAGGGGTTTATTGAAGATTCCATCACTACCGTTGGTAAAATCGACGGCAAATTATAAGTTCTGTTCGCTATTGGGGCTAATTTCGATATCTCTGTTATTCCAACTATCGAAATGTCAAAGTCACACAGAACAATCTCCAATTTGTATTATTCCAGAATATCTGAAATTAAGTGCAATTATTAATTCATTGTAAAAATTTATGCGCATGTTTTCCATGTCTTAAACTCAGACATCGCGATCTCGCAATGACGCGCTTGCAAAAATGCAATCTGTCTTACTCTGTTTTACCAGTTACAATTTTTACTATTTGGTGACCCAAGTGTGCAATTATGGGAACGTTACCGGAATTCTAACAATGCTTAAATTGATCGGATGAAAATATTATGGGGATACAAATTCTGATTGAAGACTTATATCATTTTATTGCGTAGTACTGTTTTTCTTTTTTAATAAAATTGGCGAACAGTTTTTATATGGAGAAAACACTCGAGTTGATCTTATCATTATGTAAATGTGAGTTTGATTACCTTCTACAAACTTTTTACTCTAGTTTTCTGTGTAATGTTTCTGTGTAATGGTTAGCACTTTGGACTCTGTCTTGTTTTCTCTTTAACCAGTTATGCTACTACTCATTGATTTAATTATATCGTCTAACTTACACCTTTCAATAAATAAAAGATCGATAGATATAATATTATGGTAGTACGTGTTTTTATTTAACGATTTATAGAGTTATTTATTTTCTAACAATAGCTGCCGTACCCATAAGAGGCCGAAAAAATAGCTTTATCCACTATGGCTGAGCTTTGTTTACCAAATAAATAATTTCGCTTACTATATATATATAATTTATAAATAAAACTTAGTGATCCTAAAACTTTACAAGTATAAGCCCCCTCTATCATATAAACCACTCAAAAGCTAAACATACATAAATACCCCAAGTGTATAAGACCCGATAGTTTTTAATTAAAAATAAATTGAAAAGGATATACAGTTTATTTATATTGCGATCACATACTAAAAATCTTTCTCATATATGATTTTTATCATCAAATTGTGTATATAGAAAATATAATTTGAATCTACTTTACATTTGGTTATATATCGACTCGAAATTGTCACGAGTTGCTTATTTACGTGTATGAATAGAATATGAGAGAGTCGTCGCCTTCAAATTCGTATACCTCTATTTAAATGGTCTCGTTCTTTTGGAAATCTGCCACTAACTATAGGTAACAAAATTTGAGCGACCGTTGGTCCAAATACCATTACCTTTGCTGTCACATATAAATAGACTATCTGCTCATTTGAACGATTGAAATTCGTTTAAAATACAATGTTTTTTTTCCCATTAACTGCACCTTATACTGCATTACGGCGTATTCAGTACAGAACATGTACATGGCTTATTGCGTGTAGTGTAGCTCTCCCTTTGGGCGTTGCTTAACATTCTAATATAACAAGGGTATTTTTATACAAAATTGTGCGGTCATTATATTTTGGAAACAAGTAATAAAGGCTCACGCACTTACAGTTTATTTTTACACCCCAACATAATTTTTAATATTAATCAGTAAATGTTATTCTTTCGTACGCGCCTAAAGGAAGTTATTGAATCTTTTATGACGTAGCTTTACTCGTATTTCTTATATCGATGTCATCATACTACATAATAACCAATAACGTTAAAAACAATTGCAATTTACAAATGCTGGGATCATTATGTAAATATAATACGTAGTTTCTTTGAAATATACCATATTGTATAATATTAATTTAGTGGAGGATTATCCCATAAGAGCACAGTGAAGCGCTTGAATTGCAAAAATGATTGTAACCGGAATATTTCTCAAAGAGTTTCAACATTTATTATAATATTAAAATCACGGAATGCTTTTGATGTCGCTGTAAGCATTTTTGTCGTTGAGAAACTATTAATGTAATTAATGTTTTCGTTGAAATTCCTTCGATATTAACCTTATAATTTTTCGTTAATTTTTAAATACTTTCTTTACAATTTTAAATAGAAAAATATCATACCATGATTTTTTTTACTTCAACTAGAATTTTAAACCGTATCAATAAATAGCATAATGAAATAGATGATAGATGACACAATGCTTGGTCATACTTGTATACCCATATTACCCAAAGGGCTACAATGAGATATTTGTGATTATGAGAGATTACAACGCTACGACGCCTTCTGGTATCCGATGGATTGGTCCCCTAATTTTATTCAGACGGAGGCTTCTAAAGAGATATATCTGCCACTATTTTTAATATTTAAATATACTTATGGTGGCAATCGGTATGCACAATACGGAGTGCATGTTTTCAGAACATTTATGAATACGCTACTTTCACTACATTACATACTTTATTGAAACTGTATCAATTGTCCAATACATGATGATTGTATAGTTAGAAAGATGAAACCGATTGACAATAAGTACGAATATATTACCATGTGGTCCTCTGCTATTTTAGCATACGTAATACTAGAAAAAGCAACATTGGCTCCGATAAAACACGTGTTGGATACCTAATTGTTTTCTGAAAATATTCTTTGACTCATTTCCGCCAGTGATACATACTTACCTACTAAGGTGAGAAACGTAAAATTGTCTTTTCCTTTATTGCCATTGTATTGTCACATGATTATGACTTAACTGCTGTGGGAGTCTATTTGTGTGGAATATTTCTTTTGTTATTTTATCACAATATATCAACTTGAATCTTGGCAAGCAGCGTGTACATGTCTCGAATATTCTTTATTCGTCTCTAGGTCTGATCTCATGATCATCATACTGACCTAGATCTTTGATGAAATGATTGAACACTTCACTCGTTTGAGCTTTTTTCTTTTATTATGTACTTTATGGACAATTTATTATACATTAATTTGAATATATACATAGATTCTCGTTTTATGTATTAGTAATTAATCGGAAATTTAATTATCCGGCTCTTGAATGACGTACGAATACTTGCAACAGCTTCCTAATGTATCAAACATATAGTATATTTTTGTTGGAATTGCTCAGTACATTTCATCGATTCTCCGAACCCTAGGCCGACCTTGCGCACCAAAAGGCGATTAAATCTCACATTTCACCTAGTGTCGAGTACATTTCCATCGCTATTTACGTATCAAAACGCGTGTGAATGTTACGCGGTGCTTATAACTTCTAGAGTGATGTGGGACTATATGTTTCAAATACCAAAATCTGTTCAATCTTGTTTGAAGCTTAGTTTAAGCTTACAGGGACCGTTTAGAATTAATATAAGCGCTGCACTGTACTTAAATCTCACACGTTTTTAGGATAGTCACATTCTGCGCAACGTGCCATACATTGTTTTCTCTCAGGCACGACGTGACAGTTTCTCAAATAGCGTAAAAATCTACGCGACGTTATCGTGCGTGACAAAAAATACAATAGCTCCTCTTGCCTATTAAGAGTCACGCAATAGTGCCCGGAGGGGTCGCTGTTTTAGAGGGAGGGTATTATTTCAATGGATGAAAAATCCCGTGAGTCACCGTACCTCCCTGTTAGGCCTCGCTGACTAACTGCTTACCTCCCGATTTTCTAAGCCCCCGCCACAGACCTTTCGCTTTGCGGTGTTTTTGGAGATTTTTCATACTGGAGTTTGGTGCCTTCCTTTTCTTTGACTCAAGCAAAGGAAAGTTTTGTTGATTCTTATTAATTTGAATTTTTGTGCAGAGTTTTATTGTTGTAATTAATTGTTTCCGTTTTTAAAACAGTGGAGTGAAATGTGCTGTTGAATAAGTTCTGTGAAGTTGTTCTTGTTGTAAAACTCACATATATAATTAGTTCTAAACAAATAATGAAACAACAGTTGTTCAGTATAAAATCTCCATGTTTATTGCACAAAAACCAGAAGTGGTTTCGTCTTATAACTAAGAATTGTCAAGTGTCCAAAAATAGCATTGCAATATGTAAGTAGTCGGCAAATAACTTATCGTATGCTATAATTTCAGATATCGACCTAGATTGCTCGATGTAGTTTTAATATCAAATTTGATTAATTGGTTTATAAGTATATTTATTTACTCACATTCCGAAGATTTATTATTCTCATGTTAACAAACTTTATGTATCGCATAATAATACAAAGATACAACCAACTAGCTAAACTTTATCATTGAAAAGTAGTTTAACGATTCCATATACTCAGAGTATACACAATAGATCGCTCCTTAAATTTAGCTATTTAAGCAGATATCACAACTAAAAAAATACCCCTACATTGTTTACTTAGATCAATATCCTTTTTTTTTTTTTAATGTGCCATCAACATTGTTTCGTGCTATTATAATGTATAATATTATTTCTTGTGAGAAACTTTAGCTGATAATGTTGTATAATATAATGTTATTGGTTTTATTTGAATAGGATTAACTAAAACTGAGTAAACGCTGAATCGGCGTTGTTGTGTAAATTTCGTTTCATTCTCATGAGTTGGGTAAATTACTTTGTTTACATTCTGTTATCGTTATCACCATTTAACCCTTTTCATATTTTGAATTGAAAGCTGGCGCAAAGATTTTCTTAATCCATATTCCATACGTGCTTATTTTACATTTCAGCACATTTCGCTCCTGATTAGGGTTTTTTATATGTAAATGAATCGTTTTTGTCGTATAACATCATAATTCGATGCATTTATGGCAGTAAAAATACATTAAAATTATAATATATTGTATTATCCAAACATGGCCATATATCATATGCTATTCTTGTCAATAATTTTTTTTTTGCTCATAATATCTTGATTTTTCTTTGATCTAATTGATATTCTTACACTTAGTTATTGCTGTTTTTATTTATTTATCAACAATAATTTACCATAAGAATAATACAAAGCAATCATTTTAATGATGATATTATTCAAATGATAGACTTGTAAAGGCTTAAAATTTTAACTTTAGAACTATTAATGATTTTTATTTTATTATAACTAATACGAATAATTGAAAAACCATTAATTAAACATTTTCGTTATCAATTACAGTGTGAACGATGTTTTGTTATTTGAACTTACAAATTAAAGACGACCTTTGGGATGGTGATATGAATCATTTCGCTGATTTCCCAGGTAGAATAATCAAACAATAATAAATAAGCTTGTTGTAAATCCTTCAACGCCACAACAAATACGACTAATTCGACGCTGACTAATGAACGTGCGGACTTACTGACGAACTTTTCTGCCATTTTAAACTTGTGTTATTTCAGCTGAATCTTCCCGTCCCCTTTAGTATATTTTCCCCTTGCCGCAAGAAAACTAAAACTCGTCGCCCCTCAACTGAAGATGTAATCGAAATGCTCATACCAGTCGTAAAATATGAGAAATGTCATCATTAACATGGACGCTACTAGGTATTTTTTACCACCATCAATCACTCTAGCGCGGCGATATTTTCACGTCACATTTTATGCTGCGGGAGCAAGGAAGTTTTCAATTGAGTTATTTTCGTAATAGTATTTATTATCTTATGATTCACATGGTGAATGAAATTTTCACGAAAGTGTTTTCTTCTTGAAATAAAAATTTCTATATAGAGACTTCTGTTCGTTAAGGCTTTAAGGCATTGACAAATAGTAATTTGATAAGAATTGGCTTACCATTTTATATTTTGATTTTACTTCGTATTGCTCATTTAATTAAAAACATAGTATTTTTTTGTTTATCGTTGTGAAGTCTAAAATCGAAATGCTTTTTTCATTAATGACGACTTGCAGTATTCGCAAAAGAGATTTCCTAAGTCTTTTCTCCATTCAAATATTTAAACTGACCCAACCAAACCTCGATAACTATAAAGACGGATGGGAGGAATATAAAAACATAAAATCCCCTTTAAACTTGCAAAACCAAAAATGAGCAGGTTCTCGGTAAATAAAAACTGATTTTCGATGAACCATTATTAAGATTAAATGAAAAACCTGCACTTATTAAAAAACGATAGTTTTTCTTTAATCATAACTTCAATTAATACTTTTTTTGCATTACAGTTAATAATAGCTAACGTATGAGATATTTATCGATTTTTAAATCTTCGAATTGAGGAGAAATTGTACCACACACCATGCGATTTAATTGCTAGATTTAAGTTTTTACTATAAGGCCAATTATCCATTATCGTTTCTCTATCAAATTATTATTCAATCAACAAATAATAAAAGAGCAGTTTAAACTTGGTTACCATTTACTTGTTTAAGTTACTGTAGGAAATAATACCATTCATGATTGATACCCGTCATTTACACTTTGTGTGTACAAGAAAAACCTTTTTTCTATTTGAATTCATCTTTTCGTTCATCTACGAAGTTACTCGAGCGGGGATAAAAATTGGGCACGATTTGTTTACTTGAATAAAAAAAAATGTGCCGTCAAAAACTTTTCCCGACCGATATATCACGCGTCCGATAATAATATATTATTCAAATGGCAATTTTTCTAGATTCGCTTGTGCTTTAATACACGTTATTCCGTATAGGCCATATGGAAACTTCCTTTATATCTTTTTTTAATTCTGCGATACATTTCGTTTCCGTCGATCTCGTTAATTTATTTTTTGTATCACGTATTTATGTTTTATTAAAAATATCCATTCGAAAACGCGGGCTAAATATATGTGTTACTCCTGAAAACATCCATTTATATAAATTATTATATAATGATCGTCCGGAACTGCCCCCTGTGGGATCACTGGGCATCAATATTAATTTTCTATTACCCAAACCGTATCCTAGTACACATGCCCTTAGGGTACATTATTTGGAAATCTGTGATATTTTATCCTATAGCAACACACTTTATCCTATTGTTGTCGGTTGCTATAGCGACTGGGAATAAACGGTTATATTAACGTAAAAAATACTAAAATCGTAAATTTCTTATACAATATCCCAATCATAATATAATAGGTATCTGAATCAGGAGATATTGCCCAAAATATACTTAAAATTCAAAACACTAAAAAGCAATGAAAATAAAAACACACGTGCGTGACGATACATATAGGAAGAATTCTTGCAACTTTAATATAATATATTATAATCGTCAAGTTAATGTTATATTTATTTCGCGTCTTAAATTACTCAACCGTTCATCTACCCCCACTCGCTACGCCTACATACACTTTTTACGATGAAAAAAGTTATTCGTTTTTGAAAAAATATTTTCTCAAATCTTGTCTGTGCCCCGTAGAAAGTAAAATAATACCTGGATAGTTTGAACAGAATTTATGTGATGAAATTAACCACTTTGTTATGCCGGACATACCGTCAACTGCTGAAACTTTACCTATCATTCTAACTTCGCCTAGAACTGGTCGCCAACGGAAAAAATCCTCAGTCTTTTTCAAAAAAGTACATTTAAATAAATTTATTCAAATGTAGACCGTTAAAATAGTCTGCGAAGTGTTTTCTATCGGCGACAAACTACTGTAGGCAAAGTTGCGACTGTTTGCGATATTTCTTGTCTTTGAGAAGAAAATAACTACTCTTTTTTTTTTTGAATTTTAAAAATGACGCCGGGAGGGGTTAATATTAGAATTAATTGTCATGTAAATTATTTGTGTTTGAAGGCGATCACCTAAACAACATTGTATTGATGAGAGACATATTTACGTCTAGCGTCGTTTGTGTATTTTAGACACGTATCGGAGTCGGCGTAAAATCAATACTTTCTCACCAAAGAAGAACACTTTCTTCACTCTTCAAATAAATTGGAAAATTTGTCACGTGTTTTTACAATGCCTGCCTGCAAATCTAACCTTATTTCGATTCTCAATGATCAGTTAATATACATTATTCTTATTTGTGACTCAAGTACTTAACTTAATTACCAGGGTGGGTGTTTCACAACAATGGCTTCTCGCGTAATCATAAATTAGCATTGATTATAGTTCAGTTAAGTATACTAATTGATTTGAGATTAGTGTTTGAATTTATTCTTTAAATATTTTCCTCAGAAATTTCCAAGTGTCAGCGATATCAGCTTTTGATTTTTTTTTTTATAATAAATAATGCAAAGAAATCTGAAAATCAATGCTGAAATTGAAAAACTACTCCACCTTACTGAAATATATTTGGGACAGATATTTGGTTACTTTGTGTGCGTCCCTTTATTTATGTAAATTGTCTGTCGTTGTCATAAAATGACTGAAATGTTAAATGAAATAGTTTCACGATATCATTTTTCGGCGATAGTAAGAATGTCCTATATAAATTAATTTATGGCGCGATTGTGCAATACAGGGAAATGCTTCTACGATAAAAATGAATGTAATAGTTGCGACATGCATATATAAACAATGATTAAATATTAATCAGTTCCATTAACTATTATGAAACATTGCAGTTTGCACAGTGAAAAACTGTCGCCCTCTTAATTTATTAACTAATAAATTTGCCTTTATATTGTAGTTATGTTTTATGATTGCTTATAATGTAATGCTTCTGGGTTCATATACAGGCAACGGGTTTAAAAATATGTTTTTTTTTTTTTTTATATTCCGTGTGCCATCTTACCTTTCAGCTAGAAGTAAAATATGTACACATTCCAATTAATTGCAATTTGTTTATTTCATTCAAATCAAAATATTATTTTTTATAAAAAACACAATTTTTCCTCGCATTCAAATTATTTTATATTAGAAAAATATTTTTATTATCAATATATTACTTGTCGTTCAATGCCATCCTCCTGTACTTATTTTTGTCTTATTTCTAAATGGAAAAATGGCAGGCATTTTTTCTTTTAGGAGGTAATAAAAAAAACGAATAATCATTATTTCAATCAGTTTCTTAACAACAGCAAAAAAAATGCATTTCTAAAAACTGTGAATTGTAAAATTTCACTTGTTGATTTTTGTATATTCATTTACTACTTCCGCAGAACAGAAAGTGACATTCCGATTTTCGTTGTCGATTTACCGCGTAAAGAGTATGGTATTAATTTCGCTGGTTTTCGCTTCGACCTGAACCAACTGTGATTGCCGGCTATTTGGGACACATTGTTAGAAATTTTAAACCAAATGACTGCGCTCACAGTAATTTACATTTTTTAATAGTTAAGTATTAAACATTAATCGAGACAGTGAATATCCCTTCATTCGCAAAGACTAACCAGGAGGCAAAAAAATGTAATTTTGTTACAGCATCACCGAATGCAAGAAGGTTATAACATGCGCACTTAATAATAATTTTGCTAATTTTTCATAATTGATAATCCTCTAAAAATAATAGACATCAGCTGTATATTTTTTTAACCGTTAGAATGCTACGCGGCGCAAAAGCGCTGCGATCGTTTGTATCGTAAATTGCGGCGCAGCGCAAAAGCGCTGCAAGTTTCAGTGTGTTTTCGGTGCTCCGCGGGAGTGCACGTACGCTAACCTCGCGCGTAATTTGTAATGAGAGTGCATTCTTATACATTTAAAAATAACTTTTATCGTTTTTTTATATTATTTTAAAATATCACTGCTCGAAACCATCGTAAGGGAAACAAATCGATATGCTGCACAGTTTTTGGCCTCGCACACTGTATCGGATAATTCTCGAGCAAAAAAGTGGACGCCGACAACAATATACGAAATGAAAGCCTTTATTGCTGTCATACTCGAAATGGGAATAACGAGAAGGCCAACAATTAGTAGTTATTAGTAGCTATTTGTGCGGCAAAACATAATTGTTGAGCTATTTTTTTTTGATTTTTTATTTTCTAAAAGAAATAAAATACAATAATATTGATATCACTTTATGTTTAATAAACATTAATAAACAATAAACATTTTATCTTTATAATGCAAAAATAATTAATAAAATTGATTGATATTTGTCTAAGTTAGAGTGTTTTATTTGACACCATTATTTTTTCCTCTAAATTAATCAATATGTGTATAGCAATTTTCATTTATTTTTGCCAAAATTGCTTAGCACTAAAAGTGGACGCCGACAACAATATACGAAATGAAAGCCTTTATTGCTGTCATACTCGAAATGGGAATAACGAGAAGGCCAACAATTAGTAGTTATTAGTAGCTATTTGTGCGGCAAAACATAATTGTTGAGCTATTTTTTTTTGATTTTTTATTTTCTAAAAGAAATAAAATACAATAATATTGACATCACTTTATGTTTAATAAACATTAATAAACAATAAACATTTTATCTTTATAATGCAAAAATAATTAATAAAATTGATTGATATTTGTCTAAGTTAGAGTGTTTTATTTGACACCATTATTTTTTCCTCTAAATTAATCAATATGTGTATAACAATTTTCATTCATTTTTGCCAAAATTGCTTAGCACTAAAACGGTTAATATGACAATTATTAATTTCTCTGTTTCACGTGAAAACTTACTTCCAATTTGTTATTTTCTTTAGCTTATATATTTTTCTACAGCTATATATGAAGAGTACATATCTTCAAACCTTGCTTTATTAGTGAGTAGAAAATTTGACACATATTAAAAATTATGCGACATCGACTGTATATGTTTCAGACACCATCATTTATTTCATTCATTTTTTTCCCAACTCTATAAGTATTACGCAAAATAAGCCCGTATGAGAAAAAATATTGAAAAAGTATTCTGAGTTATATGATAGTTTGAGTCAAAAGCCAAATCGTGTTTTGTCTTGTTGAGATACTTCATAATTATTTATTCACAATCGCCGTCTGAGTAAACCACTCGAATCCTTGGCCTATTCTAATAAAGCAATTACATGCAAAGAAAATAAACACCCACGCAATGTTGTTGTATTGTGTAAAAAATGCAAGGATATTCCATTCATTTTACCATTATATAGAAAAGTACCAATATGATATATTTGAAATATAATTATATAATAATAGTGTTATACGTTTTGTGATTTAGGAACACGAAATCTCTGAGATGACCTAAATATAGCGAGAATTGTCAACTGATACAAAGTAATGAGCGAAAACGGTTCTGACCATAAATATATAAAATTGTGGAGAATTTACAAACATTTTTATTTTATTTTATATATAATGCCTTTCAACTAAGAAGTGACAGTTAACACCTTAGCAATGTGCTACCAAAAATACAGACCGCGGACTCCAGTGAAGATTTCGCATGACATCTTTTGAAAGTACAATAATTGCGATTAACACTTGTTGATATAGCCGCCTTTTTAGTTTCATTTACAATTGTTAATTTTATTGCGAACAGGAAACAAGCTAGGTCGTTAAAACAGGAGAGAAGATGTATCGTGTACCTTTTCTACACAGCTATATATAGACAAGCAAATGATAGATTAAGCATAGTTCTAACGATGGCGTGAGCCGAAATAGCTATCAACTATATTTTTAAAAAATAATTTTGTAGAATTATAATACATTACTATTTTGTTCACCGTGTTTTAATGGAGTTCTACCAAGTGAATGCCAATTCAATCAATAAATTATTGCTTTCGTTTGAAATTAATTTTTATGTTCAGAGCAGAAAGCCGAGGACTACTATTTCACATGTTGGTGGCTGTTTTGTGAGATATTATGAGTAGCACTGCTAGGCGACATGGTTGAATAAGATATTTGGTATCTCATTTATTTACTTAGTTACCCTAAAGGTAAATAAACATTGCTGTCGTTGTTAAACTGACAAAACCGTTCAGGTAATGCAAACATAAATGTGGTTTTGACAATTAGCAGAAAGGCTCCAGCTTAATCCCACCGCAGACGGTAAATATGCTACCCTTATAATTGGAAACTTTTACTTGGAATTTGAGTTAATTAAGGTACAGGGGCAACAGATACGCGCCAACTAAAGGTTTGTTGGTGTGCAAAATAGAAGGTATAGTGTTGTCGTAAAGTCCTATTTTCTTTCTCTCATTCAAATTTGTGTACGCCGTTATAGAAAATGAAAGTTATTTAATATAAGTATTTTATTTAAAGTATTGTATAATGTATATTGGCTGCAAAAAAATAATTCGTTTTCGATTTGTATTTTTATGTTAATCAATATATATTGATAATATACATTTTATTATAATAATATCGCCTCTACGCTTGTCGAAAATGAGCCTTAAAATATCTGAAACAATAGACTGTATTACAATACGAATTGTGTTGATAGTCAACTTTTGGTCAAAATTATAAAAAAATAACACGATTTCTATTATGAGATAAATTGGCAAAGCATTAAGTACCACAACAATTTTGCTATGTATTTGACAGTATATTTCAAAATATTGCAATGGAACTGCTCACAATTATAACCTGACTATAATGGAATTCTACCAAGTCAAAGAAAATTCATTCATTGAACCATATATAGTATTTGCTCTACATAATTTATGTTGCAGACAATAATAAAATTATCATGCTCACTCGCCGAACGAATCGTGGCGAAAGTTCTGAAGATTTTTTTTTAATAATTTACCTACATTACATTAAATTCTATAAAACACCAATGTAAAATGTGAAATACTTTATTTTGAAACAGTGCAACCGGTAGGCGTTTCTCACGGCTAGAATATATTATATGATGCTCAGATAATATTCTAGTTAATTGGTACAATTTGAGATTAATTGTTTCGCCATTTGCAATAATTATAATACCCTAGCCTTCATAAGCGTAAACATGCATATTCCATTCTCAGTTGCATTAATAATTCATAATACAGCCGGTTGGGAACAGTTTCCTTGCGTTTAGTAATATTTAGATATTAGATTCTGAGTCACGTGGGCGTCTTCGGATTGAGGTGCCGGTACTTCCGGTTCGTAATACCGGATATTCCGTTTTTGAATAACATCTCTAATGTTGCAAACCTCTCAATTAGTTGTTTTATTCAGTGACTTTCAAATAATATCGTCCTTAACATTCTTTTGCTAAAATTTCTATAATGTCGCATTTCAATTACAGGATCAGCAAATAATTCATATTATTCTGACAACTGAGCATTTAAATAGGATGGGAAAAAAATATTGAATAACGTACAAATAATTAATTATCAAGAATATAGGAAATATCGTTAAAATACATAGCTATTTTACAAAATAAAACATGTGCTCGATGCACTTTACAGTCTTATAATGTGGATATTATTAAATATTAATACAATCATCGTATTAACATGATTACATGTATGAAACCAACTATTTACAAGACATCGTGTAAATATGTAATTGAGAAACTAATTTACCGATGAGATTGTGTAGTCGTGTCCATTAAATAACATAGATTTTATTTATAATATTCGTATTTTAAATTAAATTGAATGCTCCTTTTCTAGTATTTACAAACTCAGTGATGCATTACAATCGAAACTGTGACTGCCTAAGATAAAACGATGGCCAATAATTACGATATTTATCAAAATACACACAGTTTCATAAACTATTACCGTAGTATGGTCACGTAAAGGTGTGTTTGTGTTTTTGATGATGTAGCAAGATTGTCATTTTCAGAGTTGTTTTTCTGACATTATCCATAACAGAAAATATATAACGCCAACTTAAAGTCCAAATGAACAAAATTAAATCTATTAAAATAAATATAATCAACAATAACCATTTTTGTGGTAGATGCAAATTTATATATTTGTTGACTATCATATTTAATCATTTTTAAAATCGTTATACATTAATTCAAAATGAAAACACGTCACAAGTAGGCTGGCTCGGTCTGTATTGACGAATAACGCCGTGGCATATTCGCGTCTATCTAATTTAGTTCACTGACTTGCCTCCATAAAATCCCAACCCCTACGGAGTCGGTCGATTTAGCGTTCGTGACGTCGGGGGTTGTGACGCACACTTTGCAGCCTCCAGGAGGGCCGGGGGTGGTTCTGGGAACATCTAGCAGATTCCAGGAATTCGGAGGATGGCGAAAATAAAAGCCGTTTCGGGGGAAACAAGAGTTATCGTTTGATTGTGATTTATATGGAGCCGTTATAAGTAAAAGCGAATGTTTGTTTTTGTTTTGAAAGTTTCTCTAACGGAAGTACACACATAAAAATAAATGCCTGAACGAAAAACATCTGGTAATTATGTTGTGTCGCCGAAGTTGCCAAGTAAATTTAGAACTCTTCACTAAAATGAAATAATTTATTTAACACTCGCATTTTTTTCTCGTTTTTGACATAAGACAGTTGACATCAACAAATTATTTAAGCATCTTATCTTTGTTCGACGGGTTTTTGTAAAACAGTGATTAAAATATATTAGGTGTAGTAAAAAGTCCTGACGTTTTTTTCAAACGCGTGTCATAAAATCGGTCGGCTTCAGGCCTTTGGTTAAATAAGATGTCATAATATTTTTTTCGTGTTGTGTGATATCTCAAGTTACGTTCCGTATTAAGGGATTTTAAAAGAATTATTATTCCGTAAAAAAGGTTCATTCGCCCCAAACAGAATGACCGACCTTTACTCTTCATAAGAATATCTGCGCGGTTGCATGCTTTTTCAATATTACGCCCAGAACAGTGCAGTCGTCGCCACTTAAGACATTTGCGACATTTATAGAAACGTGTTAAAGATTCGAAAATGTCAGAGATGTTACAAAATTTAAATTTGGCAATTTAAGCATTGAAAATTACCCTCGAAGTGGACGACATCATACAGTGGATGAAGTCGCCCTGAAAGCTGAAATCGAAAAAAATTCTATGCTAACAAAAAAGGAATTGTCCAATATAGTCGGTACTAAATGGTCCATTAAACAAAAGTACCTGAAAAGGCTGGGAAAAATTCGAAAAGTAGGAATTTGGGCGCCACACGCGTTGAGCGATCGGAACAAAGCGCAGCGACTAAGCTCGTGCCAATTGCTGCAAAAACAAACACACCACTTTACGACCATTTTTTCTAAACCTGATTATCGGAGATTGGGTGTCATATACATATATAGAAAAAAAACAATGTGTTAAAATATGGTGAAACTGTGACGGCACAGGTATACTGTGACCAATTAAACAAATTAAGTGCAGCTTTGACAAGAAAGAAGCCGGGCAGGATGAATGGACGCAACGATAAACTGCAAAACGAAAACGCGCGACCGCATGTGGCGAATATGACCTGGGAAAAAATCCAGGAGTTGGGTTGGACAACTTTATTGCATCCACCTTATTTACCAGATCTAGCACAATCGGATTACCATTTATTCCGTTTAATATAAAAAACTTAGGGATAAAAAATTTCAAACAAAAAATGACGTGAAAAACGCTATTTCCGACTATTTTAATTCCAAATCTTTTTGAGTTTTTTACTAAATAGATTTTAGACTTGTCTAATAGGTAGTAGAAAGTTATAGATAGACTGGGAGATTACTTTTTATAAATAAAAATAAAAAAAAAACACTTTGAGTTTCGTTTAAAAAAAACCTCAGGACTTTTTACTACACCTAATATATACACCAATTGCCAAAATATTAAATAATGTAATCATTATCTATATAAAATCATCTTGAAGAGAAATAACCACAATATCCCAAATTTTAATGTATAGCAAATGCATGAATCTCCTCGAGACTCGAATCCATGACTGTCAACTCATATTTCTTTTAAGAAGAAAACGTACACATTTATGGGTAAAAAAATCGAAAATATAACCATCCTTCATTGTATGTGGATTGTTTAAAAGCGGTATAAAGAAGTTTTACTTATAGACAAAATAACGAGTTTTTCATTGCTGAGAATGTAAGAAAACCATTTGATCATTTATATCAGATTGCGAGCATAAGAATCGTCCCAGTGGTAATTATCAGACGAGTGTATCTGTATTTTTTTGGAGCGGTTCCAATTGTAACGTATTTCTTGAGAGAACTGTTTTATTCTCTATGACATAAATTTAGTGTTATTTTTTTTTCTCACAGGTCTAAACGCTGCTTTTTGTCTCACGGGCATCCCACTGGCTTGTAAATACCATTTTCGTGCAATTTCAATGTTTATTACGGAGTATGATTCAATAATATTTGCGCTTTTTTTCATTTGGCAAATCAGCCAAGCGTTACAAGTTGAAATATCGCTTGGCAACATCGACGGGAAGTACCGTTTTCAAATGCAATCCGACTCGGCGGATACGTTTATATTGTGCTCAAATGCCAAATTGCCCATTAATCCGTATGATATCATGGAATAACTTTGACATTGCATATGCGATTGTTTAAAAAGTGTTACAACATTCAGAGATCCTCAATGAGGCCTCATGACCTATTAGAAGTTGCTTAGTGAATAAATACACCCAGTCCTTTTTTTACGCAATACATTGGTTCCAGAAAAAGGCGCGTAAAAAATCGCGTAAAAAAATGATTTCACGCAATTGCATTATATTTCTTTACACATCCTAAAACATAAATTCGCATAATATCCGATACACTTGTCAACATTTGGCAATTGTATGTGTATTTAAAAAAATGGAACGCTTTACAAAATCAAGTTTTAAAAATACACATTTTTTTATTTAAAAAAATAGTGAAACGTACATGGCTAGCATCGTTTATAAATGTCTTCTTTACAACAAATTTGGGGAAAAAATAGCGTAAAACCGAGTGGAGCGCCTAAAAAAATGTAGAGCTGCCGTCCAAAAAAATCGCGTATAATCGAATTCGCGTAAAAAAGGACTGGGTGTATATTTAAAATGTCACGATAAATGGCTGATCATCAGTCGGCGTCGTCTAATATTATTCGTTACCTACCGAAAACCTTCGCAGACCATTTTGACACCTCGATAATTTGTCGTGTCCTGAATAATATTTTAATAATATCTTAATAAGTTTGATGTAGTCATTTAATTAACCAGGATTGATAATGAAAACTCTGTTTTTTTACAATATAAGAACGGCGAAATGTATGTGTTTTCTTGATTAGGTTAGGCGTTAACTTTATGGAATTTTATTCCACTGACTGATGAAATGCTGAAAATATTCCGTACCTATTGCACATTATACCGTAGCCGAAAAAATCGATATTCCTTTTCACGCGAGGGACGTCGAATCATTCATTATGATGTACCTTTCTCAATTATTAACTCGGCTGACTACAGTGTGTTGATAGTTGATACTTTAATTTAAAAAAAAATTGTCAAAACTTTCGCGTAAGAGCTATTTTCTTTATTGATATATAGCTTAATTTGTCAGATAATCTCCATTAATTTGGTTATCACCAACAAACACCACTGCATTATTATAGGAAATATTTGATATCGGAATATATTTTATATAATCTTATATAATCTTTTACCGTTTAAATGTGCAATGAGTTACATTTTTTTGCAACCAGTTCGAAGGAGTCTGCATATATGTTTAGTGAAAGGATATGACTGTTGTTATCGCTATTTGACCTAGGCAATCCGAGAATTCGCTTTAGTAGTAACCTAATAATTCAATAAATTAATTTATATGTTCAATTTCTGCATTCACTTAATATAAATTAAATGTTATTTCTATTCTTCATACTACCGTATACTACATATACGTAGATCATATTTGTGTCATTTCAATATAGATCAAAAGTTTTTTACTTAATGAAATCTGTTAGTTTTAATACCGTCTTCCATCATTCATCGCCGTGTATTATTTCCTTTGGATTTGTTTAAACAGCAAGCAGAGCTTTCATCTGTTAATTTCCTAAACTCTATGAAATAAAGACGTATTGTAATCTTCTACCAGAGAGAAATAGATTTATCTGTTTTTAAATATCTATACAACTCAAGTAATAAGTGAGGGTTCTACTGTTATATATATATAATATATAAAAGCGATTTTAATTCTATAAAAAATTCAAGACGCTAACATTTCAGTAACTCCAAAATACTAATATGCATTGTAAAACCATAGTTTCTCAACCGGTGGTCCGCGGAGATTTTTGTATGGTCTGCAATATAATATTATTTCGATAAACAATTGTATTTCATGTTGTATTTTATGGATTATTAAATAATATTTTTTTTGTTACTGTCTGTTTTAATATACTTAAATACTGGTATATCAACATACGGTGTTGCAAAATTAATTGTTTTGAATAAAAAAATCAATTATATGAATATTTATAATTTTATTCCAATGTTAATGGTCCGCAAAACATTTTTGGATTTTTTTGAGGCTCGCGGATGTAAAAAGGTTGAAAAACTGTGGTATAAACAATGCACACCCAAGGTTGAATCAGGAAATTAGATATGATTGTTGGCCTGCTGTTGTAATTTATGTCGGAAATAAAATACTAACAAATTGAAAATAATGTACAATCCTATTAAACAATAATTCTACTCTTTTTTTATCGTTCACATAGCTTCGGATCGTGGATAGTTGATTGAATGTTTTATTGATACGGTAGTAATTTTGTGGATGATTGTCTTCACTGTGTCTTAAAAAAATACAATTATGTTATCCCGCTTAGTTTGACACGTGTTTCGCTTATTTGAGAATAGTCTTCAGGTTACATGTTTCGCAATGTTATTTATTTCTAATATGAACAACGAATTTATTTGTCAACTCATCATCATTGTAAGTGCATGTAATTCGAACCACAAGTGTTGACTACTTCGCTGCATATTCGCCTACGAAGTGTTTGCTAGTTTATGTATCAATCTGAAATCAGTGAAAATTAAAGCTATCTTCGATATGAACATTGCTTTCTACTTTCATAAGTGGCTCTCTATGAACGGTGGAGAAGACTTCTCTACTAAATAATATTTTCCAAATCTTTACATCTGGACAATTTATTAGAAACGAATGTAGCGTTAGATAACATTATCAATTTTATTGCCCATTATAATCTTGAATTCCAGTTTTTATGTTTTGAATTAATATTATCAGTGATAATACCATTTTGTCATAACAACACTTTTCCGACATTTGCGAGCGTTTTTTTATAAAGCTTTTTTTACTGTTCGCTTTTCGGGAATGATTAATTGTTAATTATTTGCAGTCTGTGGAAATGATTGACGTGTGCTAATGGTATCTGTAAGCTGAGTTTTTCGTGCAGTAATTCCCGCTATATTGAGGAAAATAAATAAATGAATATGAGAGAAATACTTCGTGGCGCCAGTCGTTCGCGAAAATCGCCATTACCAGATAAATTGTAGTCGAGCATGTACGAAGGACCGGTATTTCAAATATAGTGACGAGTTCCGCAACTGTGAAGAATTCAATTAAAAATTGAAATAAATAGGAGTTAACCATTTCCCAATTTTTCTTAGATATATATATATCCAACTTCATGCGTATTACTTAATCAGAAACCCAACTGAACCTAAATCAAGGTCATTTCATATTCTAAGTAACACACACATTGTTTATTGAATGAAAATTTGCAAATAAAAATAAAATGATTTGGCTTTTCAGATGAAGAGCCAAAATCAAAAATTTTATTGAGTAGGAGGGCCGCAAGTAAAATACCATTATTATACGTACACTATTTATTATCATGAAAAAATGTGACAAAAAAATGTCTAATGAGAGGAATGGAAATATTTTACGATTTTTAACATTTTATCTTTAATTGAATTGGTAATTTTGTAGAAATGTTGAAGTGCGATGTTTGAAGAAATTTTAAAGCTATATTTATTTTTAATATTTAAAAAAAAAGGCGTCGTAAAAACATGAATCTTTTTCAAAAATCTAATATTGTTCGCTATGTGTAAGATACAAGATTTACACGATCTACATTGACAAAGCTCTATGGCAGATCGAATTAATATTATGTGCGGTGAGTTTCGTTGGAAAATTCTCGCAAGCGGTCACAAATCACTGATCATTCGAGAGTATCGAATCAATTATGCTGTCATCGAATGCATTTGTCTAGTAGTCAATAAAAAGAATTTCGTTTATTTCTCATCCACTCAAAAGCCAAGGTCTCCGGTTAAGTGGTGTGGTAATGCAAGCCCGGTCATTTATAGTTGAAAAGGTTTTGACAATCGCTGCCGAAACGTACGCAGATCGCTGGCAGAGTTCGCTTTGAAGAATGCCTACAAAGCCATTCGAATTCCCGCGGAGTCATTGTGGATGTAAATGTGCCTATCACAATATGTTCCATTGCTATAGTTGTTGAATTTTGGATGAACGACTATGCTAAAATATCTTGCGGCGGTACATGATCGATAAAACAGTCATTGCCTCGCACTTTGAGGTGTGGTAAATTAAGATAAGCAATATTATAATTCGACTCTAAGGCATGTAAACGCAGCTTAAGAAATAGTCGGTAATGTATAGAACATTTTATTTCTGTTTACAACTAAAATTTCCATTTATTTTTGGTTTATTTTTTAACTAGATTCAATGTGATCCGACAGTTGTGCATAAGTTTTGTTGATTTCAAAGTATCAGTCTCCTGGGTAGACTAAACCCTGCGTCGACTTTCTGCATATTGCTTAGTCACGTATGTAGATTATCAATAATTGTTGTAGCAGATTGGTAATGTTTTTTTTTTTTTACTTTTTTGTGGCGATCGTAGATTTGAATACCCAGCTGGATATTTGTACCTATGAATTTGCTTCCTAATTAAAGCTTGCATTTAATTATATATACATGAAATGAAATGCTAATAAAATTGTGCTGTTTTCAACCGCAAACAAATGACAAAAAGTTATCACATTTTGAATGGTACACTTATTGTCAATTTCTTCTCATATTCATAGCTTTAGACACTTTTGAAGATATTCTAAGTCTCATAAACAATTGAATTTTTTTGACATGTGGTTATGTACAAAATTGCCTAATCAAACTCTTGAAAATGATCTCAAACAGAGGCGTCGAGCAGATGTTCGGTGATGAATGTACAGACGCGCGAAGTGTGAGCGGAGTGCGAGGGGAATTACTTGAGCACATCCCGAAATAGCATCTCGTCATGGACACACTACGTACATAATACACCAGACAGACCAGCCAATTTAAAGAATTATCACACAGTGAAAGAAACCGAGTCCATATGATCGATATACGTCATCAATTAACGAAGTTCGGGAAATCTTGGTCCAAAATTTTACAATTTTACCGCTAACTCATTTAAAAATAACTGCCACACACTATAGATAAAATTATATCTGGATATACTGTTAGATTGACATTGTTTTTGATGTACATAGCTCCTGACCAATATCAATCAGCGAGCTTGCATCGTCAATTGATGTTAATAAAATCACTTATTGGCAAATGAATATGGAAAGATGGGGTATTTCGTTTTAGTGAGCAATCACTAAAGAACAGTATTGATAATAAAATGATTAAGTTGATAATGCTCCTGGTACAAGATACTGGTCCTAATCTTAAAATATAAAATAATTGAACTCTTACTAAACATTAATTATTATTACGTAATAAATCGGTGTTAAAATAAAACTATTGGCAAACCAATCAACCATCCTGAGCTTCTTTTTAGCTAGTGCGTCGGAAAATCTATGATTGAAAATATAAGGAAAAAAATCAACGAAAAGCAACAACTGTTAAAAAAAACGCTTATAATATTAGGTATCCAAGTAATATTCACAGAAATATCGTATGTGGTATCACACATTGCATTTGTATGCTTTAGTATAGAAACTATATGAAATTATTGACTATCTTTCTCCTATCGGCTGTGTGCTACCGCGAAAAATTCTTTCGCATCCGCTTCAACATTCTGACCTATCAACTGCAGGTACTGCACAGTCCCTTTTCAATTCTGCTCGCCTGGCAGTTCAATTATCTTTTGATCTGAATAATACTAGAAGCGGGCTAAATATTTAACTTAAACCTTGTGTATAATTTGAATATCTTTTTAACCTTCTTTCTTAGTCATAGTATATGAATGTTTTAAGCAGTGTTTTGTAATTGCAATCTGATTTCAAATTATATCATCAGTTTTTCGATATATTTTTTTTATTGATGAACCCCTTGGTTATTTACAAAATGCTTTAAATACTTAATCTGGATAATTTTCGACAATTTTGAGTGGTTCTTGTTGGAAAAATTCTACACATTTTTCAAATGAAGCTAATAAAATAAATTACAATACATTGAAAACAGTATACATTTCAAAGAATTAAAGAAAAAAATATCATATATGTTATTCTGAGGGAAAGTGTAATCTTATTTAAAATAAAAATATTACTCCAAAAGTTTCTAGAGTGTTGTAATAAAAATAATATTTCATTGAATATCAATTAATATTGATGTCGAAATTTCTATTCATAAATCCGAAATAAATGTTTTTTTATTCTTTTTTAGTATTTTTATAGTAATACATAATAAAAACCACGGTGAACACAACTGTATATAGATAAGTAAATGTTTTTTTTAAACATAGTTCTGCTGAGGGTGTAAGCCGAAATAGCTTCAGCTATATATCTTACGAATTTTGTAGAACTAAAATAAATTGCTATTTTTAACCGTGTTATAATAGAGTTCTATCCAGTAAATGCCAATTCAATCAATAATATAAATATTATACGTAAATAAACGATTAATAAAAACATTATTGTTATAATATCATAGATAAAGTGTTAGTGCATACCGAAACAATAATGGAGTCGATATGTTGCACCGTCAAGAAGATAAGCAACGATATATCGCTGCTACGTAACTAAGGGTTAAACGTTGATAGTAAAACCACAACAAAACATGTCAACCTTGCGTTGAGATTATTCGTATGGTTTTGACGTATTCCCAAGCACTAAACCGTAACAAGCAACTCTAATCTTGTCAGATCTTCGAAAAGTATATCATCCCATATGCGATTTAGTCAAGTAACGTTGACGATATAAGTTACACGATTTTGTGTGTTTTCGTAATTAAAGTTTCCAGTGCCTACGATTAAATAACGTGGTGAATTTATTTCGACACCTACACTATTTAACTTCCAGCATATTTATTTCTGTAACTCGGGTGGGTAAAAAAATGTGGGCATATATTCAGATTTGTCGAAATTGTTTGTTAGCATTAGAGTTGTATATTTTTAGCTGTACAGAGTGGAAGAAAAAACCCAAACCATTTATTAGCAAAAGAACAATTTTTCGATACGAAATCAAATCTCCGCTTTAATAAGCGCAAGCATAAATTTAAAAAAATGATAGCTTGTTTTACGGAGATATTTAAATCAAGTCGAGTTTAAATTAATTTAAAAGAGACTGTTTTTTTTAACTTATGAAACGTAATGACGTTTTCATACTTGCCTTTTCTTTTTCTTCTGCATGAACATTCGACCCTCTGTAGACTTAGGGCTTGTATCCCCTTTATTTTATATAATTAATTAAGGTGGCATATTTTATATTAAATTTATTTGTATATTTCCAATTAAGATATTTGTTTTAAATAATAAAAACACATTTTTTTTTAGTACTTATTTCCACAATATATTTTTTGATCAGGACCGGTTTCGCTCATCGCGAGCATTATCAACTGATCAGTTGATAATGCTCGCGATGAGCGAAACCGGTCCTGATCAAAAAAATATATTGTGGAAATAAGTACTAAAAAAATGTGTTTTATTATTTAAAATATAATGCCTTTCCATCAAGAAGTGACAGTTAACACCTTAAAAGTGATTAAGATATTTGTATTCAAAAATTGTTGTTTTAGAAAGACACCGTGTTTGTAATTATCCGTGTTCATGTTAATTTATCATATTTTGATTGTAACAATTTAGAATAAAGCTCGCAATGTTTTGAAACCTCTGCAATGTAATGTCTTCATAATAAAGTAAGTCAGCAGATGCTTTTTAAACAGGTCAAACACGATTCACTTCTATAAGACAACCATTAGAATAACAAAGTTATATTTTTATATTGAAGATGAAACGAAAACGGTGAGACAAATTTTAACAAATAAAAAAATAACTTTGGTAAAAATACTTTGTCTTTCAGATCTGCATAAATTCATTATTGCCGTCGGCAATGAAACCCTTCACAATCGTAATTATTCATAACAATATTTTTCGTAAATGAAACCACACGGAAGCAGAATTTATTTTTTCGTCGAAATTATATGTCATATGTACATATTATACAGACGATCTACAATATAAATTTATAAGAATCGAAATTGTACGTAAATAAAGTAAATAATGCAGAAAGAATGAGTCTTTATAAATGTGTCGATGTTTCATATTCCGTTTTTTCGTATATAAATATTGACTTTTGGTTTGCTGCGAAGTTTTATAAAAACAACGTTTGTTTGCCGTGGAAGACAAAAGGTTGCCGAGCACTGTTCTTAAAGGATAAAGACCGCCTATTTCCGAGTAACTCCAAAGCTCTGAATGTATCAAACCATTTAATACAATATTAAATTATGAAAAAAATTAACCAAAAACTCCAGGTACTGTTTATTTTCTCAACACTTATCTGAGACGTAGATACGTATTTTGCCAGATAAGCTGAAATATACTCTGTTTAATGGATTATTAGTATAACACCGCTACCATACCCATTATTTTAATGGCCACCGAATTTAATGAAAGCTTTGTAAAATGTTGCTTCCGTCTTGTATTATTTCATTATTATTTTAGAAACAATATACCGAGGTTAGAATGGTTTTCCGTCTGGTTTTATTAAAACGGTAATTAAAAATATTAATTTAAAATTTTCACAATGCTCTCGGTCGTTGGGTATCATCTCATTCGGCTTTTGGCGGCTGATGTAAATTTACGTAATAATTTTGCATTAAAAAAACATTTGCTTACTCAATAATAGACGGATAGTGTTAATTATGCATTTATGAACGCTTGGTATACCGGATGAATGATTACATTGAATGGTCGTGTTTTTCTTTGTTTCAGTCTTATATGCTATTGTATTATCGGCCTCTGTGGTATTTTTTCTTCAGCGATCAGATATGTCTAGATTCAAGTCCCTGCAAGGCCAATACTAAATTTGTTTTTTTTTTCTAAATTTTATAAGATTTGAAATATTGGCAATGGGTGTTTTGTGATATACCTTCTTGCGATGATTTCGAGTGATTTCACAAAAAGTGTTCTCGATGTACCCAATATCATTTATTTTGATTTAGAAATACCTAATATTTTATATTAATTATAGAATTATCCATTTATGTATGTATTACTGCCACAAAATTGATGATCGGACGCATCCTGTAGCGCCTCATTTTTTATTTGAGATTGTCTCAGGAGCAACAGTCAAAGATTCATCGACTTTTTGTTTTATGTGTGGTGATATATACTCGTTATCTTGGTCTGATAATTTAATACTTCCGAAATTTGATTACACTTATTTTATCATTATGTCATAACTACAGATCAAATTTCATTTGAAATACTTTGAGAATTATTACGAATAGGCATAGAAAGTCCAGCACAAGCGTGTTATATATTTAATATTGTCTTGCTGAAAATATGCCGCTGGTCAAATTTGAAGATAACGAAAATTTAAAGTCTATAAATACTATAAAATATACAATACTTTTTATATGAGATGAACACTGTAAGTAGTTAGACTGGCTGACCGCCCCTCTGAGAGTTGAATTCATTTAATTTCGTATTCTTTTATTGAAGTTTTAGAATGAATTTCATCCCACTAAATGAATCATTAACTAATTACTTGAGTCCAAGATATCAAAACGCACCTCGAAAAATTACAATAGAGTAGTTGTGTACGTACCGATTTTTGCATATGGATAGCCAAATTTTAAATTCAGATTTATTTTGTTCTTAATTATAACGATAGGATATGTTTATCGTTTTCGCCTCTACCTTTTCTGTGCCAATGCTGCAATATTAAGAAATTATTATATATATTGTAATACTGCTGATTACCAATACGCCAAATATTTTTGAATTAGAACTAAATTCGACATATACCTTTCAGATTATCTGAAGAACCATTCGTATACAACCGTATTCGAATTAATTAAAAAACAGTATTTGATGCTGACTTAAAAAGTTTCTTCTACTCGCTTAGATGTTTTCCTAGTAGGCAAATTGTGCATGATTTTCGTGTCTCCGTATATTTGATATGTTGGATAGCTATATATTAACTTGCCTAAGCGTTAATAATGTTTATTAATAATTGTAATTCCGAACGCAATATGGCTGAAAAGTTTCCCCTAATTGGCCGACATTCAGCTGTCAAGGCGGAGAGAATCGTCGTCGACAATACAATTGAGTTGAATACTCTGTAAAACTAATTGTTGTCTTTCTCGTCTTCTCTCGGCGACGAAACAACGTGGCACACTCTGAAACGTGAACAATACTGCAATGAGTATGAAAGAATTGCTTCGCAGGTCGTGAACTCTGTTTATATATTTGGGTCATGTACGTCAACGAACATATCGCACATGCAATCGGACGCCAATAAAATGACAGTGGCGTTAATTAGCGAGACGGTTGGCATCTTCTTTTTTCATATATATTGAGAAAAATACGACTGACTATAGTAGCATAGTGGGCGAAAATAATCTTCGTACTATAGCATTCATACATATATTCCCCGTGTTGATTTTAGCCGAAGTTACATTTGTCGAATTATACTCGAAAAATATTAAATCGATCGTATGTAAACTCATCACTAAGTTTTATTGCTTTTTAGTGTCAATGCGTCACTTGCAATTTTAGTTCCACTGGGCCAACGATCCGCTCCAATTAGTGTATGCGAAGAATCCCATGGGACTAAAAACATGTTTTAGGCATTTCTTTAAATTTATTTTGAATTCTCGCATTAAAAAAAATGCGCATTTTCATCTTGAAAATCTGGAGCTGATTCGATTTTAGTTTTCAAATAGTCTATAGTGCTTCTAAAGAGGCCGATAAAAGCTCTACGACACGGATCAAACCCGTACTGCCGAGAAAAGAGGTGAACAACTGGTTGATCGCGATGCAAGATTTATTCGATTTCAATTGCAATTGGGAGTTTTTTTTTTATAATTTACATATTTGAAATTTATAAATTTAGCAAACAAAGCTCACAATAGATCCAATGCTGCTCGTGGCAGTTCACCGCCAATTAGTTAATTACGATCGCACCAGTCCTTAGCAAATTAAGTCGATACGCCGATGAATAATAACTCTCATATAGAGAGAAACAACCATATGCAGCAGTTTTGATGTGTGTTGGCCCATGGTTGCTAGAGCGAACCCCATAATAATTCTAAAAATTGAAAAATATACTCTATGTTTCATCATTGGCCTAGTGTCGCTTTATTGAAAAAAAAAGTCGTAAAACTTACTTTATCGTCTAATATGATGAATTGCTTCTTGACTGGACACCACATCGCCCGCATTAGCCAGCCGTATCGAGGTTGTAACTTACTAATGTTCATTGCGACTATCTATTTCAACTAATTGACCAAGTATCATATCAGTAAGTATTATAAAAGATTTGTTGGAAATCATTTAATTATTTAAAAACATATCACTATTGTTTATCGTGCATGTATTGTTTTAAACTCCAATATAGGCAATCATTTATAGACGTGATTGAGGAAATAGTTTCACGTGACTTATTTATTATTCGAATTTTTTCATACAAAATATTTGAAAAGAACACAGTAAACTATACCTCAGCTGATAAAAGTTATCTGGCTTTTACGAAGTATATTCGAATCTGTACTATAATTTACTTTATGATTCTTGACTGTACGGCTTATTAAATTTATTGTTTTTTTTTTCTCCTTTTTCAGGTGAGTAACAAAGAACTGCTAGATTTATTTTTTGTGAAGCATCGCTTCTTCGATGAGTAAGTAATGAATTTGATTTTTTCTTCAAATTAAATTAGCGACTGTTTTCTTAGTAACTTACATAAGTATTACCGTTACGCAACTGTAGTGAATCATAAACGTACGATATAAATCGTTGGCTACAAGAAAATATTAATATCTGCAAAAATGATATACGCATTCAATTTTGATTGTGATAATCAATATTTTCTATTGAATATTTCTAGGTGCATCGAAAAATACATATTTTAGCCCAATGACATATTTGATGCCTGCATTGGATTGATTTACTTGATAGAACTCATTGTAATTATCAGTCACAAAAGAATTTTTAGATGTTTGATAGTTATTTTATTTAATATTATTAAATATACAATAATATATATACGAAAAAATTTACAGTTGACACCATGAAAGTGTCTCAAATAATTAAAACATTTTTGTTATTACTGTTTTTACAATATTTCTTATGATCAAGACAGATTTCGTTTATCGCTAGCAATATCAACGACTTTTTATTAATCAAAATATCATGTCTTTCCATCAAGTGACATTTAACACTTTATAAGTGACTATAAATATATATTATTTTCACCATTGACTAACGATTCATACTATTAAATTTATTTGTACGAGTTGAATGTCCCTAAAAACTAAAAGTGGAGCAACAAGGCGCCATACGTTTTCAAAAAAATAAAAGGTCCTGTAATATGTTTCCTTGGTCCTTCTCAAGGAAAACCTCGAACCGGATCGTGCTACATGAACTTTTTTGCGCTTCCAGGAATTGTTAGCAACTTTTTTTTGCCCACGTACGCTTCACTCAAGGACGGAGCGAAGTTTTTTGTTCAGAATAAATTTGCAACAAATACCCGTATACGATTCTAGTTCAGGCATATTTACAGTGGATTGCCTTACATATATAATATTATATTTAACATCATCCAAGTATTACGATCTCTCTGTTTTCTTAACAAAATATTATTATATATTAGTCGTATATATTAGTCAATTTTATAATTTCATCGAAAGCATTATTTTTTTTCTTTTCCGGGATTAACTTTTCACACCTCAGTTATTTTCATCCACTTTGCTTGTTTCTTCGTCTTTCAGCTCTCGTAGGCTATGACACCATATCTATCCGGCAAAGTTGTAGCTTAACTAACATGCTTGGGTGAAAATTTTTAATATTGACCCACAGAACTTTCAATATACTATATCAGGGGGAATCCAAAAATGGTGATAATTCACCGGCAGTGCCTCCTTTTTGTTATTTGGAACGAGCAGTGTCGACCTACTTATTGAATTGTCTTTTTCTTGCAAACCCCCAATTATTACAATAAAGTAAAAATATAAAAGTATTTCGCTCAAATTTTTTTCAGATATAGTTTTTTTTGTTACGACTTCCAGTTATTATTCTCATCTCATTAAGTTAAGTTTTTCAGATGCATCTATATCTGAAAGATCTGCAATAACTAGTTGGCCATTATGTATTTGAAAACGATCAATATTTACATCGTAAATTTATATCATAAATATTTACGGACCAAATTAGAAATATTAAATAGATAACTATTATTGAGATCGTAAATTAAGAAATTAAGCCGTACGCAGAAATCTAATGTTGGTAAATAAAATTATATCTGTTTTAATGTGTTTTGGTCATTTTCGATGTAAGTTGACTTTGTTTAACAAGGTAGTATAAATCTATTAAAAATATTATTATTATAACTGATTGGCACAGGTATGCAATTGATAGCATTTCGATGCCTTTTTTGTCGTCGTTTAATTGACAGCAGGTGTGTTGACCATTTGTGGATATGTCGGGTTATTATGCCGCTTTCTCATAGTTGCTCCGAATTGCGTGATACGCATCATAATTATTGCACTTGGCTAAGCAGGCATCGCGGTATATTTTTATTAATATCGCGACGGTGCTTAGGGCTCGGTGGATAATTGGCGAAAGGCAATATTTATTATGGAAGCTGATATGAAAGATAAAAGAAAGAATAAAACTCGCATTTTTCAAACACAAAAAAATTTGCATAATTTTCAAACAAAGTTGGTGTCTTAATACTTTATGGTCCGCACATTTTCGCTAAATAAACTACACCGAAATAGTTTTTTCCTATTTTGATTTTAGACCTCGTGTATATTCTTCGTCCATCTACCGATAAATTTTGAAAGTAAAAATTAAAATTCATACTAATTTTTGGTAGTGCGCGTATCCAAAGACCCCACTTTGGCGTTTCCGGATCGTAACGTTGTCTTGAAAATGACGCCAATGTGACGTCCGCGGACCGTAAAGAGTTTTAAGTTGATCGTTTGTCCTAGACAGCTGATATTCTCATACTTTTGTGGCCCAGGCTTATTTTTATCTGCTGCAGAGCCTCTTTCTTCAAAACCTTCACTCAACGAAAAAAAAACTTGGGTTTTGGCCACACATTGTTTGCACAGAAAATTTTAATTTTGAAATTATCGATATAATTTTGAATATTCTTTTATTTGAATACAAAAAATATTAATTTTTATAATGTTATTTCAATCCTGACAGTAGTGTAGAGAAGAAGAGAAGTATTAGAATTTCGAACTGCCAGTAAGCTGCGTATAAAACCACTACATATATTATGTTTGTTTCCTTAATGAATTTCACTTTCCTACATTCCTTATTTTTGTTTCTCAGCATTGTAAAAACTATTTCAAAACACGGATATAAACACTTATTACAGGAGGTTATTTCTAATGGTATTTTACTAATATTTGCTAGGAATGTCTCATGAAAAAATCATGAATAAAGTTGCATGCACATGGTTACGATAACCACAATTAAAGACAAATAAAAAGAGTATCAGTATGTTTATTCTCTAACTTACGATACGCCTCGGACGATGCCATATTGAACTTCAATTGCATATGGGCATTTCAAAATGACATCTCTCCTATCCCCACTTCACATACAAATTAATTCCATCGGCGTCGCGCCATCAAGCAAGTGCCAATAAAATGACAGTGCTGCGTTCTGTTAACTTCTAATTATTTTAACAACTCGATTAAAAAAAAATAACGATATTTAAATTGGTGAAACTATGTACGATTCTAGGTGTTTTTTTCACTAATGATCCGGTTTCGGCATCTTCAGGCATTCATATCGATTACATGATATAATGTCGATTACAAAAAAATGGTTTGATGAAATATCTGGTCATTTAAATATGACCAGTGAACCTATAATAAAACACGCCATGGATAATAAAAGAGATATTGTATTCAGGTCTCCCACTAGATGGGACATTGTGTTACAAAGTTGACGATTTATCACTTAGTGACTTTCTTTCGTGATCGAAGGTTGACAACTTTACACAGAGTGTTTGCGTAGTCGTGATATTCGCGAAATATTGCGTCATCGGAGCGTCCTCTGAGATGTGGAAATCTTGGCTGCTGAAGAGAGACGCGTGCTCACCAGACCACTCATTCTCCTCGGTATTAATATCAATCCTCTTTCATAGTTGGGCATCTCGGGCATTGTGGCGATTTCGCGTGAACCGGTCGTTGTTTTTTGTTAAGGCTTTTCGACTCGCCTCGATGCTTTGACTGCGGACGTCCTTTCATGGAGGACGTCTCTGTATAAAACCCTACGGCAGCACGTTATTATGCTATCTCCAAAAGGTGATATATGAATCGAATTCAAGGCGAGTGAAATGCATTTCATATTTATGTAAAAGTTCAAGTAGACCCGTAGTTTGTAAATAAATAAATGTATACATTATTCGCTTGATCCAAGCTCTGTATACACGAGAGAACAAATGAACACTTCAACTAACACGTCAACGTGTAAATTAGCTACACTGAAGTGTGGAGATAAATTGATCAAAAAATATAAATATTCCCGTCTTCACTCAGTGTTGCCGGTCACTCTCCATTTTATGTATATCCCCATATCTGCTCATATCTGACTAATATTATCTAATCTAATTAAATCGTAACTTGTTTGTTTCCAAACCATCAAATATTTTAAAAATCGTTTTCACATGACAAAACTCGGTGATTTTTATTTTCAATTCCCCAGCGAAAAGACTTACTCTTAACTTCTTACCACAGAGATTGTTGATTAATATGTAATTTATTTTACAGTCATAATATTGTGATTAAAGGAAACTTACAATCCATAATGATTATGGAGTGATTATGTATGTAAGAATTATTCGAGAAGACCATCTGAATTTTTGTATTTGTGATCAATTTAAAACCTCTCTGCATATATTTATATTATTCTGTCACTTATAGCTTTTTTATAAGTTTGGTTGCATATTTTAATAATTTTGTTAAGTGCAACATAATAATGTAGCCCTTTTTAGCCTTCAATGTAGCCTGTGACAAAAACACTCTTAATATTACTACTGGAAATAAGTACTAAAAAATGCGTTTTTATTATTTAAAATATAAATTTACAGTTAAAAATATAATGAATCGTTTTTCTGTGACGTTTTAATAAATTTCAGTGATTAATTATAAAAAAGTTCATTTAAAAGATCGAGACACCTTAGGAAAAGTTCATTACGTTTGAAATAAATCTTATTACCTTAATTGCATTTTTGCGCGCCAGTAATTTGGCAATTAAAAGTTTTCCTGTACATTAAAAATCTTTTAGCGTCCAGGAGATATATTTGCTGTGACCTGTATTTACGGGATGTAATACACAATACAACTTTTGAAGTACCCTTAATAAAATATATGAAATTCGACCTTTGTAGGAGAAGCTTACGATTTATAGAAAAAGTTTATGGCATTTAGCTTACTTCTGATGTTTGTCTGTATTTATTTCGATTCCGTATTTCCAAACCTTGATTAAAAATACACACCTATTGAATATATTATACAGATAACACATTGAATGAGCCCACTGACTTACTAACGTGTCAACTGCTGAGACGGAAATATTAGATTGTTTTTTGATCTGTCATGACGATCTTCATACACCAAAAAATATTGAATTGTTTTTTTAAGTATTCGTTGTCGGTATATCCTTCACACAGTTTTATAAGAAAATAGAAAAAAAAACTCATAAAAAAATCATTCTTTGTGAGACCCAACTAAAGCTACGCCTTATTTTGCGCGTTCTTCGCAAATATTAGCCAAATCAATACACACCCTTGACCTTCAGCCGTGGGTGTGTAAAAGTAACAAAGTAATATTTATCGTAACGAGTCTTGGAAATTTCTTTCGATTGGTTTGATTAACAGTTGTTCACGTTTAGCTTTCTCAACACTCAACTCACCTTCGTTGAATAGAGTTTTTTTTCTTCCTTTGTTATTTTTATTGTGTGCATCTTTTGTTACATTTTTCCTGTAGTGTTATGCGAACAGTTTTTCTCGCCATGCGAGTGGTATCGGACCATTTTTAGCAGGTGCCGTATTGAATAGTAATAGTGTGTTTTTGTCGTGTTTTACGTAAAATAATTACTATTCCTTGTGGATCGTATAGAAAGGGAAAACCCTGCCCGTATATGTATTAAAGCCTTTTTTGGTTTTCTGTGTATGTTTCTCCTGGAGATAATATCGTAATATCAGTATAGAAATATATAAACTCGATATATGCAATTTTGAATTACTTAACGTGGTATGATTAGATACAATACGCCAGCACTTACAAACCTGGATAAGGCGATATTAAATATCTTCAAATCAAATTTATTTTTTACACTAAATTGTTTTCGGAAAATTGTTTTGTGTATTGGATGCTAAGTATGTATCATACAACTGCTCTTCAATATAAGTTCTAGAATATCAGATGTGACATTTCATTAAAAGACGTAAGTGTCATTTCCACCATGAAACAAAGATATCACAAAATATTGTAATATCGTTGTAAAGGTTTTTATAATTTATCAATAAAAAACTATTCATTCATATCTCAGAATTTAATAGCAGCATTTGAGGATAAAATTGGCAACGGCCTTCAAACGTGGTGGGTTTATCACCAATCATAAAAACATAAAAAAAAAATATTTTTCTAGTCACATCACAGTATTGAACACAAATATTGTACCTTACTGTGTTGGACTCTTCAATTCTATATTTTCTTTTAATAAAAGAAAGTCTAATATTCTATCGAATGGAACGAAACGCATTTCCTTTTTAGTAACAGTGTGGTTTTAATTTATTATATTTAACTGAAGAGTTTTCCTACTTGCAGCCCCTTATCGAAAAATTATTTTGAAAGGTCATTACAATTCAACATTCGTTTCAAAAATTTCAAAACCTTCAATAAAAATCATTATTAACCAAACATTATAAGCATCATCCGCAATCCATACCGATATGAAAGTATTATCCCTGCACGTGACTATTCACAGAATCGCAAATCGGTCTATTTTTTTATTTTATTTTTTTGATTAACGTTCTTGCTCACAAAGGGCCTGTCGGGAGTCTGAACAAAAAGCCGAGTGATTTTTATTTATTCGCGTATGAAAGGCCGCTGGAGCTTTTCAGGGTGAGCGGACACCCATTCGAAAGGTTAAAGTTTGCGAGAGATATTATTTTTATCCGTCTGTTGTAGAAGTTATCTGGGGGTCGTTATAAATCCATTTCGAGACCCCTGTACGCCGGGGAGGCTTCAGGAGATCGTTCATCGCATGCATGCATTCACTGTGCGCGACCTTGCGAGATTCGCCTGTCTCAAACGTTCAAAGAAGGAATTTCATATTGAATATCACAGGTAATATTTACTTTTTACTCAGTGTTCATCTTTAAATGACTATCTCTACTATACAGCAGTAAATGCACTTAAACATTTGTCTGTCTGTCTATCACAAAAACGCTTCCTAAACGGTGTATGCAGGAGTGGTGTTAAATTCACACATTATTTTGGCTACAATTTCTCAGTTATATTCTCGACATGCGTAACGTGAAGTTTGGTCAGTGGTAATATTTTCGACATTGACAATTTATATTCGTTAACATTAAAATTGCGCTAACATTGAAATTTTTACCTTAAGATATATTTTCTGGAGATGCTTTTATATGGACAAAGCATTGCTTAGCAGTAACACAACCAAAATAGTTAATTCAACAATTTATATTAAAAATAAATTTTCCGAAAGTAACCGCCGAATCTTCCACAAAATCATACACACGTAGCTTAAATTCTGAATCTTAAGTATGGCGTTCTGAATAAATGACCTTTAAAAAATCCTTGCATTTTACATCTCTTAATGCGAAGGGGTTTTTTTTTAAATTGTATTATTCAGTCCCCTCTTGTTAGCATTTCAAAATGTAATTATATAAAACGGATTATGGGCAAAAGTGGGATTTAAAATAATGTTATTACTTTGACCATATGCCTCGTTTTAAGCTGAATATAAGCTTCGTTTGAGACGACTTACAGCGCGTTACGTAAAACAATATTTTAATATTTAGCTTCCATTATTTAAATTATTAATCTTCTGAAATGGTAATCTTGTTAAACACATTTTACGAATTAAATAAATCGGACTTCTTCCTCTTGTCAAATGAATATATATTTCACTACCGATGTGTGTGTCAATTGTTTAAAATAGGATAGAAATCGATTAAAGAAAGTGTCTGTCTGTTCAGTAATATGAACAGTTCAAATCCCAATTGAACCTAATTTGCCATTAATACAAAATCAACGAATTGAAGTTGTAGAGTTTTTCAAAGAGTTTGAGACGTAAAACTCCGGGTGAAACAAACTGCTTTTTGACATTCATCAGAATATCGCCTTCTCAAACTTCATTGACCACTAAACTCACAACTTTGAATCGCGTAGACCACTAACGTGAATTTAGTTTGAAGAAATTCTTGTAACGGTAAAATAACGATCGTTAAAGTTGTTTTTTTTTTTTATTTAATGAAATGGTCTTTACAGTCGTTTTACAATAAAAAAGAGCTTTGCTACTTTCTGCTGCGAATTTGATGTTTTTCGATAGTTAGCTCTCATGTCATCAAATTAATTTTTGTATGCCTATATCAATACATATATTGCATAATATTTTATCAAGTTTTAAACAACTCCAAAGCCTCGTACTGACGAATGGTAAATTAAAATCTGAACATCTGCTTGAATAATAAACACGCTAATATATGTGTTGAGTTTGCTATAAACTTGCTTGCCGATTTTGTGGCTTATTTTTGTAAACAGTACATTTTTTCCTTTGGTATTGGTACATTCTGGCGTTGCGTGCTGGCTGCTCAATTCGGTCGGCCAAATTGCTCTGTAAACCGCACGTGTCTAAAAAAATACCCCGGTCAATTTATCTGCATAAATCTAATCACAGGGGTCTGTCTGACCCCGCGCAGAAATTGCACACTTTACATGTATATGCATGCGAAGGCAAAACCCCATTTGGCAAACAAATATATTTTCCCGTGCCACTTTCCACCCGGTGTAAAGCTATTTGGGGTCGGAAGAGTGACTCACTTTACTCTGAGGGCTTTTTTTACATCTTTCTCTTCGATACGAGGAATTTGTCGCTTTCCATAGGGGTAGATACTTATCATGTAACATAACGCGCCGGCATCTTAGTGAGATATTGAGATCTTGAACCTAAAGGGAATAAAGCTGTTTATTTCATATATTTATGTCTTGTTTATCGAATCGCCCTTTGAATAAACAGTAAAATCTCAAGCTTTCGATGATAGACCATTGAAATCGTATTTAAACTGTTGAAGCTTTGTATAATTCCACATTTTTTTTTTCATTGACTACCCAAGATTCTCCTTTCGACATCTTCAGTTATATTGCATTCATGTAATTGAATGTTTGAAGATGTCGAAAGAGCAACACCCGGGTTGTGAGTAAAAAAACATGTGAAATTGTGAATTGCTTCAACGATTAAAATTGTGTATTGAAACTCCATCAAGTATTTATTAGCAAGCGTCTTATATGTTTTGATATATGTAACTACTTACTTTTTTTTAACTTTTACTAACTAACACGGTGAAAAAATAGCAATGTATTTTAGTTCTACAAAATTATTTTTAACAAATATAGTTGATAGCTATTTCGGCTCACACCATCGTCAGAACTATTTTTAGTACTATACTATAGTTCTGACGATGGCGTGAGCCGAAATAGCTATCAACTATATTTGTTAAAAATAATTTTGTAGAACTAAAATACATTGCTATTTTTTCACCGTGTTATAATGGAGTTCTACCAAGTGAATGCCAATTCAATCCATATATTTTACTAACTACGTACAAGGTAAAATAAGTTTGTTCTTATGTTTCTTTAGAGACGCCTGTCGATATTCTAACGATGTTAAACTATCGACCTTCAGTTTCAATAAATTGATTAAATTATTATTTTATGTATACATTCGTATGATTAACGTGTGTATTTTTCTTTTTACGATATTGCATCGATGAAAAATCAACCGTGCACCTTACTCTAGAAGTGAAATTAAATAAGAGGATATTTATTTTCTTTCTTATTATTTGCTGTGAGGAGGGTAGATTTCAATAATTATCTAAACAGTGGTAGTGGAAGTGCTGTTTTTTATACTCTTTAAGTTTCTTTAATATATCATTTGTCGAAATAAAAAAATCAAAATCAAAATTCATTTTCCTATACCAGAAAAATATAATGAAACCTTTTAGAGGCAAGCGTTGCGATGGACGTTATGGTGCTGATACTTCAGTTTTGCCATATGTGGTTATTTTTTTATTATATTGCTATTATATATATAATTTGTATTCTGAAATTAAAGTAAAATAATAATTCCAATATTGTTGTACGAAACCCGGGTCGTTGGTTATATAAAAATATTTTTTGTACATGTTTTCAAAAGGTTTCCGACATGTTAAAGATATAAAAAAAAAACATCTAAAGCAGTTACTTATACTCGTCTGAGACAGGAAAAGTGAGTCAGTTGTATTGGGGTGTTTTTCTGCAGCCCTAATACTTATTTATTCCGGGAATTCAACGTATCGCCATATCAAGGATAGCGTAGAGCGGAGGGTTCCGCCATGTTCGTCTGGAACAGCGTTCGTATATCTCTTTTATTTCATCCACCCCTGATACTTGGGCTCGTTAGGAATTTTTCTTTCGTTATTTACGTTTTATTATACATATATATTAAATTATTATGCTGCGCGTATTCTTAATTATCTCGTTTACTTATAATCCGAATCGTCGTTTTGATTTGTCGAATCTTTTATAGCCTATTTTTTATCATTTTTCAAAAATCAATAAAATGCAACCGTATGGGACTACGATTGTAAATAAAGTCTGTTTAATTTCACTACCCTTATAAAGTTTTGCATTTAAATTGTATAATGTACAACCATATTTTTCAATGCATTTAAATTAGTCTGCACTTTTATTTAAATTGCTTTAAAAAAATATTAATTTGTTTATTGTGAACCACCACCACCATTGGATTGAAGAGATCTCAAATTTGAATTGTTGAAACTTTTTACGATCCCACATGTTTTTTCATTTACGACTCGGGTTTCGCTTTTCGGCATCTTCAAGCATTCTATTTCTCAGTTCTGTTGCATCCGTGTGAAAGAACGCCTGAATATGCTAAAAGGCGAAAACATGACGTAGCGTTCTCAATATTTTTTACCTTTTTTATTTCCACAATTTGTTACAAAAAAAATACTGTTGTATTGATTTTATACTCTCACTGTAGTGTTTACACCCCCCTCGTTAAGAAAGCCCGGCGTATGTGTCCGTATATTCTTTCATTGGAATTCAAGGAAGGTTTTCAACTTTCGCAAGGGTGTCTCGATTCCTTGGCGCCTGCTCGCTAGTACATTACAATGAATTTCATGAAGTGTTTCCAATGCTTTTAAGAAAGAACCGATGCATCTAGAAATATTGCTTGTTTGTGAACAATCTCTATTAAGCAGTGTTGTAGACAAGTTGTTCACGCTGCTGGGATTTTATTTATTCGGGGAAAAAACTGATGATTAAAGAATCAACTAAATATATATCAATTATCTCTTTAGGAGTTTTATCTAATACATTACGTTAATGAACCGAAAAATACCAGGTATATATTTTTTAAACCCTTTTAAAAGTGCTTAAAAGTACTACGGCGTTAAAATTACAAATATATAATTTATATTTTTCAAAATAAAATATAATGATAAATTATTGATTGAATTGGCATTCACTTGGTAGAACTCCATTATAACACGGTGAAAAAATAGCAATACATTGCTATTTTTTCACCGTATGATAAATTATGTTACATTCAAATGAAATATGCTTAAATTATTCGAATTTTATAGTCGTATAGTTTTAGTATGCGACGCTCGTTCAATAAATCATAATATAGATGGATGACAGTCGATTCACATTGAGAAAAAACGACCATCACGATTTTCATCCAATCAAATATACGCAATGATTTTTGAAAAATTACATGTTAAACTGAACACCCGTTTTTTGAACCCGTCAGTCTAAATCCTGATTTAAATAACACAATACCCACGGGATATCGATAAATTGGTTTAGTGCCGTAAATGTAGTATATCGTATTTATACTGCCCACTAAAATTCGAAATCGCTCGTAAATCAGCTGATTTTGATTTGTATGTCAATATGTTTTACAGTGTATCGTGTATCTTTCTCATAAAACTCGCTTTTGCCAATGTCACATAAAAGTCCTTGATGTTTTACTCTGGGAAACGCAATTTAACCAGATTATTTTTACCATATTTGACATTTCGGCTCCGTTAACTCATTTCATACTCAGCATTTTTCTCTCCGCTTCATTATCTGATAATTTTCATCTAACCTTTCCGCGTTGGTAGTCTATCGGGAAACTTTAGAAAGGGTGAAAAAAACTTAATAAATGTCACAGATTATCTACAACTAAAATGAAAACGAAAAGTAACTTTTTGCCTGCTTCTGTCCTTACGAATTGATTGTATAGTTATGTGATAAAAATGACACTAAAATCTAATACTCGAAGAGAGAAAAGAGAGAGAGAGAGAAGGATTACGGTGTCGGCAAAATGGCACTCGTTGAAGAAAAATTACCGATTGATGAAAATCAACATTATAGTATTACGTATTTGTCGGTCTAGAGATGTCAGCTTAACTATAAAAATAAAACGATTTTGAATTGAAATCCAGAAAAAAACTTGTAATAATGTCGGCCAATAAAGTTTCACTCACCTATTGAACACCCATCTACAACATGTTGATTCGTCTCGCCGGGTCAGTAAATTTTTGACTCGTATTATCATCTTGAATTATTCTGACATTCTACTAAACTGCCACCTATGAAGAAGCTTAATATTCTAGGAAAAAAAACAGGTTAGAGTTAGAGCAAAACTAGCCTTATTTTTATTGATTGGATCGGCATTTATTTGGTAGAACTGCATTATAACACGGTGAAAAATAGCAATGTATTTCAGCTCTTCAAAATTTATAAACTATATAGTTGATAGCTATTTCGTTTTAACGAAGGCGTACGCCGAAATAACTATCATCTACGTTTTTTTGTTAATTATTACTCCCGCCACGCCCTGATTTAGCCTTACGAGGTTGAAAATGTAATCAAAAAAATCCATGTTTTGAACACAATTTATAAATCCGTCTTTACTGAGATTCAAATCCGCGAATAGCCTTAGCGCAGCAAACTCAATCTGTAAAATTTTATAATATCTCTCAACATGGATATACAACAAATATGGAAACAATTTATATTGTATTTAATATAAAATAATTGTATTATAAAATTAATAACTGCTTGTATTTATTGTCATTCGTACATTTACGTTACCTTGGTGCATGCAAATTGATGATAATTATTTTACAATGCAGGTCGTTGCAATTTTTAGGTCCGTCTATTATACGCTGTCCTTTCTTGCCCATATCCAGACAAGTCTTCAATGAGAGTCGCAAAAACGAGGACACAGTATATTAATATGACAGCGAAATTGTTATGTCGTATGCAAGCTCTTATTTCAGTTGTCCGCCCATTGACCTCACCGCTTCTCCTTTTAAAACTATCGTGAACTTCAGTTAAATAAAAAATTAAAACATTATTTGAAAATACTACACCAAATTTAAGATCGGTTCCGTGTTCACATGAACTCGAATACGAACCTCTACTTTCTCATAAATCTCGTTCCAATTAAGCTTCTGCAAACTTGTTACGAAATTCTACTTTAACTGTATCAAACCGCAACGTCATTATGAATTCTCAATTTGTTTCCTATTACCTGGAAGGTCTCAGGAGCAATTATATCAGACTAATATACGCTGCTTATTTTTTTCTGTAGATAAAATTTATAGAATTAATGGATGCTTTTCTCAAGAATTATTTTACGATAGCTAATTGCTATTCAATCGTTTTAATTCACTTTGCCATTATACAACACTTTTATATAGAAAAGAGTAATAATTAGCTCATCGCTCTGCCTGTGAAACATTTCGAGGAATTGTTAGATTAGACTAGTAAAAGCCAAATATTTCATTGCTGTCATTTATTGTATACAAACCTAAGAATCGCTCGTAAAACCAATTTATAAAAGTCTTCATACTGCCAGTCGTAATCTTACAAACCGAAAAGGACGACGCCCGAAAACGGTGTTCACTCTGCTCCAAAACCGACAAGAATTTTGTGTCGACTTTTACTAAAATGTAATATGTACTGTATATCGAATTAAGATGTACATTAAAAACAACATTGTGTCGTTCGCGACGCAATTTTTTTTGTCTATTTTCAAAATATATCAAACCCATCAAATTATTATGTTATCAATCATATTTATTTTATTATTTTCCGCTGATGATATTAGATTTCACTCTTGACATGAATACATATTTAGTTGTATATTGAATTTTCGAAGCTGTCAATATTATAACAGAAAAAAGATTTGATCGATCAGTAACTTTATCTCCTACGCTTTCTATAATATTTTTTCTATGTTGACACGCGTATGTAAATTATGTTGAATTATCTATTGGCTTTTATCTGTCGTGAGAATGAAAGTCTTTCAATATTTTGTGTGAAATCTAGCAGTAGATACAATTCCACATATTTAAAAAAAAGCTACAATTAAAAAAAAATATAAGTTTTAAATAGTCAAATAGTTCTGTCCGTTTTTTGCTTGAACGTTTATACTGAATTTAAAACAATTTTCAATCTACGAATTTAATAATTTATGATATCAACTGAACTCAAATCTAATTTACTTCATCTGTCATATATAATATACACCCAGTCCTTTTTTTACGCGATACATTGGTTCCAGAAAAAGGCGCGACAACTTTTACGCAATTGCATTACATTTCTTTACACACCCTAAAACATAAATTCGCATAATATCCGATACACTAGTCTACACTAGACTAATATGCATATTTAAAAAAATGGAATGCTTTACAAAATTAAGTTTTAAAAATACACATATTTTTATTTATAAAAATAATGAAACGCAGAAGCCTAGCATCATATACAAATTTCTTCTTTAAAACAAATTTGGGGAAAAAATCGCGTAAAAAGTGTAACGATGCCGTCCAAAAAAATCGCGTATAATCGAATTCGCGTAAAAAAAGGACTGGGTGTACATATTGACACTTTACGGTCCACGGACACCACATTAGCGTTATTTTTGAGACGTCTTCGTATACGCGCAGCTGTACAACCAAAAATTAATATGAATCTTAATTCTTACTTTCAACATTTATCGATAGACGAATGAAGAATATACACGAGGTCTAAAATCAAAATAGGAAAAAACTATTTCGATCTAGTTATTTAGCGAAAATGTGTAAACCGTAAAGTGTTAATCTACAATACAATTTTATTAATGAAAGAAGAATGCTTGGATGGTTAGAAAACATATTCAATAGTTGATGGGGGGGGTCTTGTAAGAAGTTTGAATACAAATTTCTTTTCATAAGAGGAAATGGCTTCAAGTCTACACGTCCTCTCTTCAGTCATTTCGTCCCTAATATTTTTTATTTTATTTATAAGACACTTATCTGTCAGTTGTATTTCACTCCTGTGATATCATGTCCGAAGATGCCAAAAGGCGAAACCTGGGTCGTAAGTAATTGGAAATCACGTAAGTGGAACTTTATATAGCTTGCACAATTCAAATTTGTTCATTGATACGTGTTATTGATTCGATCTGATAAAGCCTCTGACGAAAAGGCGCGAACAACGCAACCAATAAGCAACAAAGTCTCTGTACAAAGATTGTAATAGAAATTCCGTATCCGGCATCCACACCACGTGCATTAACCCCGGTTCATTATATTTTATTACTCACCCAAGTGTTTTTATAGCCGATGTTGCTCGAAAGGGAAGCGAGTGCACACGCATTGTGCCTTCATTCAGAGATTTCTGATACAAGCTTTCCACACGGGGAGCTTTTTAAAAGCTTGGAATTTTCAATTAACTTAATTCACATCGCGGAAGTAACTCTTGATTGATACATTCTTTTCTCTCTGCTGAACGTGTAATTGAATATACCTATTTACTGTTTCTTCAAATGTATTCCGCATTTTGTACTTCGCCGTAAACCCACATTTTATATAATATTATATAAAGATGGCAGTTGAACTTTCTTTATGATTATATGTGTATGTTACAGCGAAATAACATTTAAAGTGAAAATTCATTGAGTCTGCCAACGATATTATCATAAATGTAACTTGCTTAGTCGTAATTTGACACAAATAAATTATGCTAACTCATTACATATCCCAAGCATTTGTTCATTAAACCTTATATCCTTTTAGGATATTGTATTTAGCAACGTGACTGAATAAACGTATTTATAAATTTATGTTGTTATAGAGTTCTGAAACGAATATAACAATTACTGGCAAGAATCTGTTAAAATATATTTTAACGTGTATAAGTATATTTCTTACGATAATGAGAAAAGATATGATGCGAATCTGTTGGTATGTAATTTTACTGAAATTCCTCTAAAAATACATTTTTATTTGAAATAACTTACCGCGTAATATAAATATAAACATAATACATAACTGATTCGCTCTGATTTTTAGTTTTTTTTTTAAATTTTTCTTTTATTTATGATATAGACTGAAAATGCTTGATGGAATTTAATATCAAATTTGAATAGTTAAAACTTTATACGACACCACATTTTTGTCACTAACAATCCAGATTTCGCCTTTCGACGTCTTCATAAATTCTATTGTTACGTTCGTGTGATGGAATTTCAAAAGATGCCGAAAGACAAAACCCGGGAAGTTAGCAAATAAACATGAAATCGTACAAAATGTCAACAATTCAAATAAATTTCTCTCTTGCAAACAACGTGTTATATTTTAATAATATTCAAGGCTTTAATACAGTCGATTTTCTTTTAGTTTTAATTTTGTCCGGTATGGAACGTGTAGTAAAATTTTTATGTATTTATATTGTAACATTTATGTGTAGAAAAATTCTATGAAAATACTCGCGTACCCAACGTGACCGAAGTTATTCTATTTTGGTAAAAGCGTCTACCACGCCTCACCGGATGCGTCCTGTAATAATATTATCACGGAATTACTTTTATGAAGACTCACATTCATTGCTCAAGATATGTTTCACACTCTCCACAGCTTTATTTGCCTTGATGTTGTTTCAAAAAACACATGTTTCTCTTGTCTGGAAGCGAGAATATTTTATTTACATTTAAGTATTGTTTTTTTTCGTGATCAGTTAAGCCAGCGTTTACTATTTGCTACACCGAAAACTTATCGCCATTGGTATAGTACTCTATTCGCCGATGGCTTGAGAAATTAATATGAAAGGAGATCAATAACATCTTTCTTTACTATCACCATCCTTTGGATATATCCTTTGAAGTTTATATAGGCTAAAGGTAACACCACGCCATCTTTTAATAAAAAATATTGCGTAATACTCTTCAATACTTCTGGAACTGATCAAATCTGGCTTTTAATAATTTCAAAATTTTCTTTTGGCCCAAAAATTTTTTTTTTTAATATTCCTGTTTCTGCGGAAAGAGTGCCAGTGCCGTCTCAAGGTGTTCTATTTATCTTTTTTTTTTTAGAGATGATGAATTAATATTTATTATTGACAAATATTTTTTTTAATTATCGCAGATGATGAAAGGAAAATGTTTCTCTAAATACCGCCCGAACGCTCTGTTTTCTCCTTGTATAGTGACATACGTATGTGAGGAATTTGCCATCATGAACGATCTGTCTATTTTATAATCATAATTGTTTCAAATTCAATTCGACTTCATCTGCTAAATGAATTTATAATTTCTACTAACTCGATTGCAAAACAGCACTTGACGTGTGACGTCAATTAATCGCATTAACAGCGCTGAGCTTTGGCGACATTTTGCGCATATTTATAACTTTACTCAAGTGTCAAGGCTAGTGTATAGATTGAGTTGAAGCCGACAGGGATGGCGCATAGGGTGGTAATTGCACCCGGCAAAAAGCTTACATTTTGTAACATGTCCACTTCCAGTGTTTTGTTTTATGGACTGTAATAAATCGACTTTTTCAAAATGAGGTTTTAATATAGTTGAGATTGATACTGACTGTACCATATAGACTTGCAGTAAACTTATCTATCTCTTTTTGAAATATGAGTTTTCGAAATAGACGGTTCCTATAGTAAGACCATAATTAGTATTTTTTTTGTACAGAGAGTTTTAAAAATGTGTGGACAAAAATGGATTTATTTCCTTGTATATTCGTATTCAATATGATATCTACACGTTATTTCTGATTGTGAAAATTGACACTTAAATAACCATAGGATTAAATGCAACCATATATATTATATAAAGCTCTTGCGAAATTAGACAGATTGACTGTTAAATTTATGGCGTTATTAATTGAAAAAAATAATAATTTTATGTGTGTTCGATAATCATGATGATGTTATAAGATTATTTAAAATTCGTGATGAAAAATTTACTGAAAATATCATGATAATTGACAATTCAGTGAGATCCTTGGATTCTTGGAAATTGGATTTTGTTAACTTATTGTTAAAAATGGCAACGATGTTTTAAGTAACCCTTGAAAAGGTTAACACATAGATACCGTATAAGAAACTGTGTCGAATGAAGCTTCTGTGTAGTGATGGATAATATGGTTTTGCAGGCTTGTATTTGAGGTATTTTATAAGCGTAGGTGAAGCGTTACAAAAGGCATTATCGGAAAACACTCCACCTCGCCTTTTACGCATAAACTCACAATCCATCTAACTTAGTGGGGGTTTGTACACAATATTACTTAGGTATACAAATTGTTCGCTGTGTCTTCAGGGACGTGTATAATTCGGAAATATATGCCGAGTACATGGATCAGTCCGTTATTCAGATTGAATATTCTAATATATGAGATATTTCACATATAAAAAAATATATTTTAAATACCAATTCTCTTAACATATTTGCGACGGGATAATATTCCCAAAGTTCGCGCAAACTTATAAAACTTTGAGGTCTTATAATTATTATAACTTTTTCTCTTTTGCTAAATATTTATTTAAAATTTGTGAAATTTGTTACCTATGCATCTTTACTAAATTATTGTTAAAAAATAGGAGTAACATTATTCTTCATGTTTTATCATCGTATACTTCATAATCTCAGTGTTATGCTAATATAAAAAATCAAAATTCTTACAAAATCAACATATTTAAGTATTGGTAGACATTGCAGCTACCATGTTTATTATCAAAATGGATCTATTTCATAATTTTCGACATTGCCAACCGTAAATAAATGGGTGACTTAAAGTAAAAAAAATCAAAGAGTTATGAGAGATTAATTTCAACCGTATCGAATGATGCTGAATCCGCGTTCACCTCCGCTGCTCAAAAAGCAGACGAAGCAGATTACACGTCTCCCGGTGATAACGAGTTAAACATTTTTTTTCGAAAATCAAGAACTCAGAATTTTGAAATTATTAAAAACCTTTTGATGTCGACGGCGTCGTATAAGGAAACTGATAAGACTAATTAAATTCGTTCGTCCATATTTATATAAGTTCTAAAAATCCCCTGATCTGTCAAAAATAATTTTAAAAATTGACAATTTTATTTCCATATATAAAACTTTGATCGTTTGCCAAATGATAAAGCCATACTAATTATCATCAAGTTGATGCTAAATTAATCGATAAATAATTTGAAAATTGTGTTCGAACTCTAAGCTGTGTAATTTAGAAGTGAACTTAGAATAATTGTCTTATATTTTAATACCGATCCACTTTCAGTTAATACTATTTTGCATTAATAAATTAAACTAAGAATTTATTGTTTCATCAATCAATTATATTTGGAATCGCTGGCTTTGTTCGTCTTATAATAAATTATGAAATGTTTTACAGCATTAAGAGAAAAATTTATACCCACGCATTACGTCAAGCGAAGTATCCTTGAATATCCTCTTAATATTTGAATGGACTAGATTAAAACTTTCGCCTCGGCGAATTCTCATTTTACACAGATATTGTCTCAGGCTTAAATAGTAAGTGACAAAGAAACTCACCATAAGAAGACTTTTTGTTTAACACTTACCGGATTGGAACAAATATAATGCTAAGTTTTCCTTGCCTTTTTTTATAAAAGACATTCTCAAAACTGTTTTCTAGTGTTTGTAGAATGACCTGTTCTGTCAAGCACGTTTGAGTAAAATCTATTATCACTTTTAAGGTGTTAACTGTCACTTCTTGATGGAAAGGCATGATATCGCGATGAGCGAAACCGGTCCTGATCAAAAAATATTTTGTGGAAATAAGTACTAAAAATTTTTTTTTATTATTTAAAAAAACATCTATTATGTTTGCTTTATTTTTTTTCTGCATCGATCGTGTGCAATTACGGCATAATAAGAAAAATGATGACGTTAAAAAAGTAAATAAACACTCAAATCCATAAATGTATTCGATGTTTTTTTTTATTTTTAATTAGAAAAACACAATTACTGTTTGCACAATTTCATATTTTTAAGATCATCATCAGTTAATAATGCCCATGATGAGCAAACCTCGTCTTGCTCTTAAGCATGTTAATTCTTGAAAATAGTACTAAACATTGTGTTTTTATTATTAAATGTAATGCCTTTCCATCAAGAAGTGACAGTCAAAATTGTAAAAGTTATTCGAAGAAGGTAACATACAATATGAACTTCAAAGTGAATCTATTTTGTATTTAAGCTTCACTTTTCACCCTACTCTGAATAAATAGGTCACTTTATATCCGGGCTTACATGGTCTTTTCGTACTTCCTACAGGAAGTGTTAATATAGTGATCAGAATTAACGCTTCATCACGTGTACTGTATAATTTTGAATCATCAATTGGATAATCGTCAGTCATTGATTCATCGTAAATTCGGACGTATCTGTTTAATTTTAAATGCGTACTTTCTCTCCTTATATTGAAGAGCGGAAGAAGTAATAATTATTTTCTTCGAAAATAATTTAAAATATACATCCTCCATTCCAAACACATCCGCACACGTTTTGAAATCTTCCACTCGAAATTGCCAAATGATTTTTGATGGATTATTTTAAACTACTCGCAATTGGCTTCATACCCTCGTCACGTATTCTTGGACATCGTCAGTCGACGTATTCTTGCCGTGCACATTATTATTCATCCCACGCTTGAATTGTGACGTCTGGACACTCACTCTGTGTGCGAAACCGAGCCATTTTGTCCGACACCAGTTGCTAATAAAATGGCTAAACTGAGAAAATGAATAAATGCTGTGCTTTACTTTCTTTGTATGAAGCACTAACCCTTCCATTCTGAGCCGTGTAAAGGACATTCGAACATCGAATATTTCACAAATTAATTCAATTGTTTTGGTGTTAAACAAAATTAGCCCTTATCTCTTGAATCCGGCATTGACTTTTCTCTTATAATTCGAATGTCATCTTTGATGCTAAATCATTTGTAATATATTTTTTCAATATAATTGGATCTTTTATTCAATTTTACACTTCTGAATTTTTCGTTTATTATTAAATTGACAACTTTTATTATTTCGCATTTATTTTCGCATGGTAAAGACTATAAAAAGCATGCTTACAAAAATTAGCTCGTATATGAGAGTTTTAACACTGCTAAATTTTCAACACGGTGCAATTAGTTGTCTCAACAGTTGAGACGTTAGCAGTCAATAGATAGAGTAATAAAAGAAGTTTTCTGTTGTAAATAATCCTCAGTTTAATATAGAGCTAGACGTAGCTTTTTTACGATAAACTTTTTTGGACATATCCTTAAGATACCGTAATACTTACTGTATACTATAAGAAGGGAGAGAAAAATCCTTCAATTTAATGTTAGTATTTTGATTGATTTTCTCTATTAAACCGAAATACTTTTTCTACAATAATACCTTGAAAAGCTTAATAATTAAATGTCATTTGTGACAAATCGTAAATTGATGGTTGGAATAACCTCAATAATTGTAATTTTTATCCATTCTAAATGATTTGTCGATCAGCTAAACTGGAATTGGAAATAGCTTTGTTAATGACGACGTTGCGATCTTTTTTTCCAGTTTGAGTAACCATTTAATAAAACTCTCAAGGGAACAAATTCAATAACGATTACAATACTAACATACTATTTTACCTAGCCACGTAAATTAAACACCCTCTCTTAATTTTATTACAATGTTTTTTTCAAGCCATCGTGAATGGCACACTCGAAAAACATCATAATTATTATTTTAAATTGAGTCAATCCGTAGAAAATTCTAATACTCGATTTATTATAATTTTGCTACATGTTTGGTATTCCTCGCCGTTTACAAATCCTTACTCCTACAGCTAATTCAAATGGCGTCTTCAAAATTCCAATTATAAAGCAAAACGAAACAAAGTTTGCAAGCTTTCGTCTGTCTTATTACTTGGATATTTTGGACCAGTGTCTTCGTTCGTCGCCCACCACGAATAATCCTTAGTCAGTTAGTCAAGTTAGAGGAGTAAAAAGAAGTAACACGGTTTTAACAAGGCTCATGACCAATTAGAGTTTAAAATAAACTTAAAGCTCGCGCTTTAAATTCTTCAATTGTATTTCAGAAGGAAATATTCCAGGCTGTTTAATATTCATTGAGATCTCAAATGATGAACATGTGCGCATTAATTTGATTTCTTTTTTTTAATTTATAATGATGCATTGACAATGAAAAAATTTCAAAATTTTCAGTCGATGTTCCTTGCATCTTCTTAATTTTTATTGATTTCGGTAGGATATAGTTATTATGCTAAAACAGGATCTAAAGATGATTTCCCTATCATTGCGCCCTTTTTATAATACGGTTGATAGAAAAGGAATAATCTTCGAATACAATGTCATTATTCAATTGAAAAATATTAATGAAAGTGCCACGGAACCCGCTAATCAATAAAACGATTATTGTCAGATTTAGATTGTATTGTATCATTATTTACATGCAATTATCTGCAAAAAGGTATACGCACGTGGTGTATATCCGACAGCCGTCTTGATACGACTGCCGAACGAAGGTCGCCCCAAACTTCTTCCGCACTTCTCGTTTCATGGTCATTCAGTGCAATATACTTATGTTTTTTAACAATACACCCAGTCCTTTTTTTACGCGATACATTGGTTCCAGAAAAAGGCGCGTAAAAAAATCACAACTTTTACGGAATTGCATTACATTTCTTTACACACCCTAAACCATAAATTCGCATAATATCCGATACACTAGTCTACACTTAACGAGTATGCATATTTAAAAAAATGGAATGCTTTACAAAATTAAGTTTTAAAAATACACATATTTTTTATTGAAAAAAATAATGAAACGTACAAGCCTAGCATCATATACAAATTTCTTCTTTAAAACGAATTTGGGGAAAAAATCGCGTAAAAAAATGTAACGGTGCCGTCCAAAAAAATCGCGTATAATCGAATTCGTGTAAAAAAAGGACTGGGTGTAGTCACTCGTGATCAGAAGGTGTATGTACTTTAAGAAAGAAGAGAATATGTATAAAGTTCTCGTGTTTCATTGAGTTCTTGTTTTAAAACGCACGCATCACTTAATCGCGCTTGATAGCGCTGACTGTATAGCGGACTTTTTCTTCATTTGCATTTCATATTTCGTGTATTTAAATTTAAAAAAATTTAAAAGCCTTATTATATTGAATGGAAAATCATTGATATTAAATTGCGCAGCATCAAGTTTGAAAGGAAATGAAAAATTATAATCATATAACATGCATTCAACCTTAATTCGATAGTATGCGTTATTTATTAAAATACATTTCAATCTATAATCATAGTGATCAGGACGTCGTGTAACACTTTGCTGTGTGCAATTATGTACTGAAAATGACAACAGTCAGTCGATTGCAAATGTTCAATTATTAAACGAAAACTAGTCTCGTCATTATTTATTTTGAATTTGGGGAATAAGTACTTACTTAACATTTTTTATGAACCAATGGTGTTTCAACCAATTACTAATGTAAGTACATTAGAAATGTAATGTGATCTCTAAAAATCCCTCCTATTTATCTGATTCTAAGAAAACGGGGCGTAACGAGACCACTATGCTCTCTTGTCCAATCTTAACCCTATCCTTTTTATGCCTACTCTCTTTCCTTTTGCGCCACATTGGGATTAGAAATATACTTAAAACACATACTTTACTAGATAATTGTTTTAGCGCTGCTTTTAAATTCAGTAATACAATGGTTCTGCTCATTTTTATACTGTAATTTAAATTTAGTACACATGGGCCTCGTATAACACGGTTATATGGTTCCACAAAAACTTCGCGTAATACAAATCCGTGTTATACAAGGTTTGAAGTTCCTACAAAATTAAGGTTTGTGGTAAAAAAAAAGAAAGAATCGAAGATAGTTCATATAGATATGTACTTTATTTTTTTAAATAAACAAATATACATTTACGCATTAATTGAAAGAAACCTTAATAACATAATATATTACTCATTTATCATCGCTTTCACTAAGAATTCTATATTTTTTACTTTTTTGTAAGATCGGTTGTGAGCTTTCATCATTGGAGGACTATGAATTTAAAAAAATAGTTAATAAGCGATTGTTTGCTTTTAGCGTAAAATCTACGCATTTCCTTAAGAGGTTCCAAAATATTTTGTAATTCCCTCTTGAATTTTCAATTCCTTTCTTTTATAGAATCATTATCAATAAAAAAAAAAAAAATTAATCGGCCAATTCAAAGCCGTCATTTATTGTTTTTAGTATGAAACATGTAGCTATTTTCCCATATGTGAGACCATTTTCCGAGTCATTAATTGTGGTAAATTCATTCAATTCATTTCATTTTTATTATTTTTTTCCCTTAAACTGTGTTATATAAAACGAGTGGTATAAAAATATGTCACGATTTATACACCCGTGTTATGTAAAACCGTGCTATACGAGGCCTAGGTGTATTAATATTTTTTTCTTTAAATACAGTAAATACCACCAAGAAGCAACAGTCATCTACATCTTCATCTTGTAAGTGTTTTGATAACAATAGTCGAGTCCAAATTATCATCAACAAATAAAAAATTTGTGGAACATTTTTTTTTTATAATTATACATTTTCAATCCGCGTGTAATTAGATCGTTACAACTGTTTACATTGACCAGACAATCCGCGTTGATAAATCATTTTCAATTAAACACAGCGAAAAGAACACTCGTTTTTAGAAACCGTGTTGAATTTTGAAATTTGAATTGAAATAAACAGTCGGAACAGTTGTTTAAATAATAAAATGGCCTGGTTTTATTCGCGCTTGCGACATTATTGCCGATCCGCTGTTATTTATTGTACATTTGTGCAGAAAAACGCATGGGAATCGCTACCACACTGTTACAATGTTATTGTTTCAGTTGCCAGCCAGCAGTGTTTTATGTCACTGATAATTTATGTGCAAACACCTCCAAATCAACATTTTTATCTTTTTTTCTTTATTCACAGATAATATTTATTATTACTAAAGTTTAAAAAAATCGCTCTAGCCGATAATAATAAATTGTTGATTTTTTAATACCAATGACTGCCCTACAGTGTTACAAAAATATGTCAAGTGGAGGTCAACCTCTTTCTTCAGAATAATAGAATTAGGAAATAAATTATATTTATAGTCAACCAATTACAGCTTTTATTGAAGATGTATCAGGAGTTATTGTAGATTGTAAGAAGTCTAATTTTAAAATTTTTTTTTTATTAAAACATCAATCAACGTTTGATCAATATTATTTTTTTTTTTTTTTGTTTCAGGTGAGTTTCTACTAGTTTTTCATTTTTTTCGAAGACCATAATGATTCTTATTGATACATCTCTCAAGGTAAAATATTTTCCTATATAACTCTTTAGCTGGTTTAAACAGCAGTTGAAATAAATAACTATTTGTGGGTAAAAAGTATTTTTTTCGAAAAATAATTACTAGCATCTAGATTTATTACTCTCACACTTAAAAAGATTTTACGTGTGATATGAATCTTGGCTTATTTTTTCAATGCTGATTTATCGATTTGTTTTCAAGAGCATGTAACATCTCTTATATCTGTAATTTCACCTAATTATTTAAAAGCATAGTAAGTGCATTTCGCTCATAGCGAATCCTGGTCTATTCATTTGAAATAAAATGGGAAATTGAATATCTAGTAGCCTTTTTAGAAACACATCTGCTGAGATATGAGATATTGAGAGTGAACTAAAAATCCTATTATATGAAAAAAAAAATTGCAGTTGATATCTTTAAACATACATCGTCCTTTTGTATAACACGTGTAATATTATCAAATAAATAATTTTTGTTGCACCCATAAAAACTTCAACTTATTGTTTAATAGATAATATAACGAAAAAAACTCTCGAGTCTTATCGGTCGCCATATTCCAATATGGTGGAAACTCCCATTTGATCCATTTATTTTATCTGCTCAGTCATCGAACAGCGTAATACTTACACGTTTGTTTAAGGCTGTATTTATCAGAATTAAGTAGTGCGTTAAAAATCTTATCTTGTTTATTTTGGAATCTGCTCCCGCGGGTGTCATCACGTACTCGAGGCGCCGGTTCTAATCCTGGCCCTTTCGTATTCGGGATTATTTACTTAGCCGGTTTGTTGTACACAGTGTAACCCGAGAAAGATGAGCTTTGTTTTGTTTTTTATTTGTACAGACGTTCTTTCCGATTTTACCACTTTTGGTTTGTTTGTTTTTTTATAAAGCACTAGCGTGTACCCTGCATGCGTTGCAATGCCACTCAAAAAAAAGAAACCGTGACTTTATGGAATCGCCTCGTCGGGAACCTATCGCCTTCCGATTGGATAAGTCAGACTTGAGGCGAGGCCGGAGCCAATTAGAAACGATAAGCTTAGGTTATGTTTTTCTTACCGAACTTTGACAGTGGCGGCCGTGTGTTTTTATTTATTGGAGTGCTTTTGGATACACAATGTTTTTTGTTTTTCTATCTGGTGTATATACACAAATAAATCAGAAGGTTTTCCGACACGTGAGCAGGCCATATACAGTTGTCCATGTGAGAAGCATGGATTTTCTAAATTTAGTCCACACACTTGTAACGACTGTTCTTGTGCCTTATTGATGGTCATTGCAAAGGCGACTCGCACTGGAAACTGCAGACGTTTAAATTTAAATGGCATATCTGTCGGAATCATTGGGATGCGTGGCAACATTACATCTTCTCCTTGAATTTTACATTTAAAATTGTAGCTTCAATAATTCATCACTTTTCTTACTGAAATCCTGGTACCGTTGCAAAGTCGTGAGGAATTTATGTTTCGGAGAAGAATGATAGGGACGCCAATTTTCAATGCTAAAACATGCGGCGGCATGCCTGACAAATCAAGTGAATTCAAGAATTCTGTTGGATAATTGACGGCTTCGTTTTGATCCGTTATAGTATCGATGTACGTTATCGCTTCTCCTGGTAATTCATTTAGTATGCTGAAATTGATTGCATTGATATCTTTGTTTTTGGCTGCTAATATAGCATGTGCACTGAGCCATTGATGACTTTTATGATTGTGTGCAATATTTGGAAAAACTTTGTGAATCAATTCGTCTATGGTTGCGGTTATTTTAAAGAAATTCGCTGGCAATGTGATACATTGTGTGGATTCCTCTATTGCCATTTTCCCATGTCCTATATCCAACAATTGTTTTGCGAAACGTTCAATGGATGCATCATGTTGTAGTTGTACACGCATATTGGTCTTCAAAGTGAATCTATGTACGTATCGCCATAAAACGGATGATTTGAGACATGCATCAAGTTCATCGGCCATTGTTGGACTTGATATAACAGGTAGAGTTTGTCGAATATCACCAGACAATAAAATGTGTGCGCCACCGAAAAGTTGCTCATTTCCTCTCAAATCTTTTAGTGTGCAATGAAGTGCTTCCGATGATTTTTTGTGTGCCATAGTACATTCATCGCATACAATGATTTTACATGATGTAAGTAGTTTGCCCGTTTAAGAATTTTTGTTGATATTGCATGTTGGTGTCTCAATTAACACTTGGATCGATAAGTCCCGGGACTAACTAAGAAAAACACGTATTTTTGGCAAAATTCGACTTTATTCATCAACATAGTCTCCTTCAAGAGCAACACAATCAGTCCAGCGCTTCTCTAACATTTCAATACCTTTCTTGTAGAACGATTTATCTTTGGCCTCGAAATAAGCGTTCGTTTCGGCGATGACTTCCTCGTTGGAGTAGAATCTCTTTCCTTGGAGCATTTTTTTGAGGTCTGCAAACAGGTAGTAGTCGCTGGGGGCCAGATCCGGTGAATATGGTGGGTGTGGAAGCAATTCGAAGCCCAATTCATGCAATTTCGCCATTGTAGCGAGCGACTTGTGACACGGCGCATTGTCTTGGTGAAAGAGCACTTTCTTCTTTTTCATTTGGAGCCGTTTCTCACCGATTTCGTTCTTCAAACGCAGCAATTGGACAATGTAACGTTCGCTATTGATGGTCTTACCTTTTTCAAGGTAGTCGATGAACAAAACTCCATGAGCATCCCAAAATACTGAGGCCATAACCTTACGGGTCCACATTTGCGTTTTTGGCCGCTTTGGACGCTTCTCACCGACTGCAGTCCACTCGGCTGACGACCGCTTTGACTCTGGAGTGTAGTGAAGGATCAAGGTTTCGTCCATTGTCACATACCGACGCAAAAAATCCGGTTTGTTTCGGCGAAACAGCTTCAAACAGCGCTCAGAATCAACGACACGTTGTTGTTTTTGATCCACTGTGAGCAAACGCGGCACCCACTTTGACAACAGCTTCCTCATAGACAAATGTTCATGAAAAATAGTGTACACACTGCCGTATGATATCTTTAAGGTGTCAGCTATCTCACGCAATTTTAATTTACGGTTTTCGAAAACGATTTGGTGGACTTTTTGATGATTTCCGGGGTAATTGCCTCATTTGGCCGGCCAGAGCGTTCAGCATCTTCAGTGTCTGTACGACCACGTTTAAACTCAGCATACCACCGACAAATGGTTGTTTTTGATGAAGCAGATTCCCTGTAGCACTTTTCAAGCCATTGCTGAGTTTGCACTGTGTTTTTTTTCATCAAAAAACAATGATAAATCAACACACGAAATTGTTTCGAATCCATTATTCTGAGAATATCAAGACGAGCGTCACTTAAATCACTGTAACTCATGGACCAAACATCAGAATGTCATGAAATTTTAGCAGGTATCTTTTGAAGGTTGGTACTTATGAAAAATCATACGGAACTTTTGTTGGCAACGCCATCTATGTGTCAGTCCCGGGACTTATTGATCCACGTGTTATTTGCATATGAAATGGCAGTTTCAGTGCTAAATGCGCTGTTCGGCCACCATCCAAAAGAGCTGCTGCAATTCCAGATGATGCGATTGCTAGTGCAATGTTTTTTCGTGATCGTGTGGCTGCTAAAATGAATGAAATGAGGAAGGTTTTACCTGTGCCTCCGTGTGCATCTATGAAATAAAATCTACCACTTTGACTTGTAATTGCATCCATAATTGTGTCACACACCATGCGTTGATCTGGAACCAATTTCGGAAGATTCGTTTGAACAAATTTACCCAATTCATCCACATCAAAGCGTGTTTCTCCTTGGAAATCACGATCACGTCAGTCGTTTTCAGATAGATTCAGCGCAGCCATTCCCAATTGTACCAATGATTTGTTAGCGATTACTAAACATATGTCCTCAATCAATAGCAATGCCTCATTATACACGTTTGGTGTGAATTGAATGTGTGGATTTTGAATTGTTTCACCCAAACTATGTAAAACATCTTCACTCATGTAGCCTTTGTATTTTTTCCAAAGATCTTTTGGATTGGAAGGAAACCAAATTGTTAATATTACTGCAAATAATGGATGTATTTGTTGTGGGTCAGCAGTATTCGATGAATCAGCGAGTGAAGTGTCCCAATGTGCACCGTTTTCTAGAAGATTTAATTTGAGGCAAGCTTCATGATAAATGAAACATATTCGACCGTTTACTGTTCTCAATTCTTGGAAGGATGTCGGTCCACTATGTTGATTAACAGTAATCGCAAGTAAACGCATTCTACATTATTTGGTTGAACAGTGTACAGATGGCCTAATGCGTCGGTTGAATATACATTGTAATGTCCTTCAACTGCTTTACCTTGTTTGCGACGTTGAATTTTTTCCTGATGCATCCCATCTGTAGAATGTTGGCACTTCAGAGTAAGGTAGCGTCTTTGCAAACATATCATCGCTGCACAGTAAGAAAAATGCAGTTAACGTTGTTGGCTGTGGTGACAATGCTCTTACACGTGCATTTTCTGTTGTGAAGTACACTCGCTGTCCATTTTCAAGGTGAACTGCCAAATGAGTAACTGGTGGATGCCGTTCATGAATTTGAAATGATAAAATGCGCCATATTGCTTCATTGCTACTAATATAGTGTCCCAGTTGATATTGGTTGATTTCATCAATAGATGCAGTTGAATTTCCCACTCCAAAAACTGCCATATCGCTTCCTTTGTTGACATATTTACAAATGTATTTGACGGATTTCACTAAATTACAATACTCGACGTTGATGTGTGCTTTGTACGTTTTCGAGAGAAGCTGTGAATACGGTACAATCCAACGATTATCAACTTCAACCTCATTGTTTTGCCCTTTTCTTTCGTGCTTGAGTTGTACTCTGACCTATTCCTTTTCGTTTGGGTGGCATAATTGATTTCACAGTGAATGTTACGTTTTGAAATTCACTTTGAAAAAAAAAAAAAATGATATATTGAATAAATTCTTTCTATATCACACACGATTTATACGTAATATTTATTTCAATTCGTTCTGTCATGCGACATAAAACCAAAACAAAAAAGTCGGTAAAAAATAGAACATTGAAATACTTTTTTTGAAAATCGAACTTTGTTTCAAAATATTCAGTTCCTTACATAAGTACCTACAGGTGAATGTGACAGAATTGCGTCCTTCTTGTTTTCGGCGTTGCTATGGATACAATGTGTCATAAATGGCCATTCTGTATTACAATAGTCTTGTATGAAAACCTTTTTTTTCGTAAATATTCAATTAATTTTTGTAATCAAATCAAATTCTGAGTATCCTATCTTTTGCCCGGTAGTCTAAGCAATAATTCGACAAAGTTTTATCGCAATTGGATTAATGGTGTAGGAGTTTATAAAGGACAGACAGTCAGACAGACATTCATTTTTATATATATAGATAGATAGATTATATATATAGATAACTCAGTGTGTAACTGTTTAACTCTGAATTGTGCTCTTTTTTTTTTAAATCATCAATACTATCCGTAATCCGTTTTACGCGATGCATTCATTCCAGAAACTTATATTTTGACAAAAAAAAAAATATTTGATACACTATTTTCAAAACGAAAAAAATCTCATAAACGACGGTATCTCGAATGTATGAAAAACGAAAATCGCTACTATAAATTTCGTATATTTGTTGTTACCGTTATTACTTAATACTGTCTTAACTTTCTCAACGCGTAATAGAAGTCGCCTTCTCTTTTTTATACTTTACTGATTTCAAAATTATATTTATTTTATTGCGAAAGACTTAAGCCCGATCAAATTTATTTGCCCAGACCGTTTTTGGTAAAATTTCGAACATAAACATTATATACATGTTGGTGATATTGGTATCTGAATTATTTAGCTGTATTAGTTAAAACTGAGACGGGTACAATCGATACACACATTTGAATTATTTTTACTCAAAAAATTAATTCTTCCCGCAAATGCTAACCAAAAATAGTGATCGTATCATTAAAAACTGAGTGTCTTTTTGTATGTCCAACTTTGGCAAGAATAGTCCATAAACTTGAATATAACAGATTTGAAATATCAATATCAAATATCAAGATTTGAATAACGGTAACGGCTTTCAACTTACGTTCGGTATTATTTTCACATGTTGAGCTTCCGAAAAACTGTCACACTGCAAAAAGTGACACTATTCACACCGACACCAAATCGCCACACAGCGAGTGTCGTTTCAGCTTTCCAGTAATATGAATTGACTGAGTATATAAATTATTATGTCCGCATTAATTACCATCTACATATGTGTGTATAATTCAAAGCAGACTGACTACTCAAACCATAGGTGTCTCACCATTAGTCAAAACCAAGTTTTCATGGACCAAATTTCAAAATGTTTCATTTTGACTACATATACTATAGCTTTGGAAAAGGGGTATGGGTAAAAAGAACACTTTCTGCAACCATTTTTGTTTTATCTTATCAATACAATGCATTTTACCAAACTTTCAGAGATATATTTGAATTGTACACACCAGCACCCGCTACTGCTTGACATTCTTCTAACTCACTACGATCCCATGATAATTTTAAAAATCATTTGATGTAGCCGAATAAATTAAGTTTTTCGTACGTATATTATTAACCTTTTGCACTCCAATGCCGCTATAGCATTCACTTTCTTCATATAATTCGAATACCGCCACTCTGCCGCCAAGTTTTCGAAATTTAGTTTGTAATGATTTTTTTTAATTATCAATTATAATCTCACTTATTTTTTAATTATCAATTATAATCTCACTTATTTTTTAACCATTTACATTTGAGTAGACACTTCGTTATTCTTCATTCATAATTGAAATCACATATTTAAATCCCCTCGAAGTCGTGAAAAAAAAGTGAAATATTATTTTTAAAGTATGTATTTTTTCCTATTTATCCACCTTAATTAAATATTTTGTATAAAAACATAATTGCCTAAAAAGTTTATTTTTCACATTTGGCCGGAAATTTTTCCGGCAAACGTGAAATCTATTATATATGATTTTTATTTTGACTAAAATGTATTGAAATCATCGTTGGAAATTGTTTGCATAGTAATATATAGTTAAGGCTATGGGAAAACAATTATTAATCAAGCCGTGAGAATGTCTTCCGATTATTTTGTTTCACATGTATTAACTCAATTTGTCTTTGAGGCCGCTGGAAATAGTGGCAATTAGCGATAAGTTGCGAATCTGGCCTCTAAATCCGCTAATCCGTACATACAAGCGATTCGCATTGTCTTACTTGTCGGCTCTATTCTAATCTTGACTATTTCGGTGCGTCTGTTTCATTTCAAATTAAGTATTGAGATAATCGCACCCCTAGTACAACAACGCTACAATCCCGAACGTCGTGTACTGAGCGGATCACGTTTGGAGTTTTCAACATCCTTTATTTATTTTTATTAAAACTTAACTGAATCAAATTATCAGGGTAGTGCTTAAATCGTGTTATATTACCTATGCATTTTGAACATAATAATGTTACATTTTCAAAATAATTTATGTACTAAAACTGCTTTTTATTTAACAACTCAGTTTTAATTTTTCAAGCAAGTAAAGAATCAAGACTGGGTCTTTTGATAAACTAATCATTCTCGCTGTCCCGCTTTCAATATACATAAGTTCGAATTCATAAATCTATTGGAAAATCAAATTTTGAAAATATCGCGGATTCAAATCACGCACACCCGAAGACGTATCTTTAACGCTGCAGACCTGGAAAATGTTATCCATAACGTCACAACATATCCGTTCAAAATGTGTAGCATATTGGTCCCCAATGCAGCATATAAATATGTTGTTATTTTTAACGTTTACTGGTTTTGATTCAGTAGCTTCATTTCCCCTTTTTTGAGAGATCGTTTTCAATATTTAAAAAAACAGAAAATGTGATATTTTTTTGTAATTAACATTTAAATGTAATAGATACTAAAATAATATCGAAAAACAAATCTTGTTTTTAACTAGATCGAACATTGTAATGCGGGCGTAATCAATCATGACATCTTACTTTTTTATGTGGATATATGATATCAATGAAGTGAATGCATGCTACCGGAGACATGTTTAAAATATTGACTGGTGCGGTTTTCAATGAAATACTACACTGATCGTATTCTTTGTTTTTTTCTGATTTTAAGTAAAAGGTGTTCTGTGTTTGTTATTGGCAATATTGTCACATCTGCAAACGTAATTCACACGCATTAGTTTATTTTTTCCACTGCCTGCTAACGTCACAACTGTTGGTATAGTTGATTTCGACGTGTGTACAAAAAAATTTTACCGTGCGAAAAATTTCGTCTATTAGACATTCGCCTTTGAAATACCTTTTGCGCGTCTCAGCTTGGAATGGGTTAATATTTATCCCCTGCAAAGGTATTTTGTCTGTAAAGCTGTCGATATGTTCCATAGAAACGATTCTCTTGTTGAAACTTCCTCATGCGCCTCCCTCATTTTCAGTTCTCAAAGCCCCTATTTAATTTCTCTTATGTGAAGCGGTATTATTCGTGGCAAGCTGACATAGTGGTTCAGCGCAAAGGGTGAACCCATACAAATCGACTGTGTAAGCACATTTATATCGGCTGTAATGAATACCTGCCTCTATCATGTGTTTATAACGTAATTAGTGCCGCCACGCGTTGTACGGTTTGTTTTTAGAATCGATAATCGACGGAAATCGTTTCAATGCGGTGAACTTCATTTAAGATCATCATCAGAGCATTACTTCAGTAACTAAAGTAAATAATAAAAGGTGTCTTTTTTTAGAGGTAAAGAACTTTAAGTTGGCAACGCTCTTTTAACAGGCGGCCATTTTGTATGTTGTCAAGTGATTTATGGTTAGTTTGGTTTGGCATTTCAACATGAACAGACTGACGCCTGAACAGCGCTTCCAAATTGTGCAAATTTATTTTGAAAATCATGGTTCTGTTCGAAATACGTATCGCGCACTACGTTCATTTTACAGTCAACATAATCTTCTATCAGTAGTTATTTCGCACCTCCAAAACTTAGATGGTGCAATTCAAAAGTATCGTCGATAATTGTAATCAAATTATTTACGATAATTATTAGGGCATTGTTAACGGTTATTTCAGCCTCTCGTAACAACAGAAATATTCATAAAAAATTTGAAATGAGTTTCAAAAATCTCGTAAATTTCTTTAAGAGTAAAAATACGTTTTTTTTCACCCTATTATATTCATATTTCATCAGATAAAATTTTCAAACATAACGGCATTTAGTATGAAATAATAGATCAGGACCGACTTCGCTCATCATAATTATTATCTATACTTATAATACACATCGAAACAAAGATATTTATTTAGCCTGAAGGTTTATTATCAACAGCGAAAATCACAAACAAAACAGCAACAGCAAAAAACAGCAAACCCAGTCCTGATAATAATATCAAAATGTTGAATAAAAAGTAATAAAAATTGTATTCAATTAATTTGAATATAATTCCTTTCAAATTTGAAATGTTGAAATTTTATACGATTCCACAAGATTTGTCACTAACGACCCTGGTTTCAACCTTTCGGAATCTTCAGGCATTCTTTCACACGGATGCCACAATCGAATGCTGAATGGCGAAATTCGGATCGTTAGCAAAAAACCATGCGGAATCGTACAAAATTTAAAAAAATCTTTTTTTTATTAAGATTCAATCAAGCACCTTGATCTGATATAATAAATAATACCTTTCCTTTAGGAAGTAATGGCTTACACTATACAAGTAAATAACAGAAGCGTTCAAATCTGAACATGCCAAAATGATCTCTCTTATCAAATCATCCTTATTAAATTCAATCAGTCCCGAATCTGGCCTAGATTCATTAATTAACTATTCCTATATGACGGCAACAGACTCTTCGCTGCTATTAATTCAGAGCGAAGATATACGAAACAAACTTTTATACATTAAAATAATAACAGTTGCTAAAATTTCTCCCAATACTTAATTCACAATTTCAAAACAACATAAAAACTTCTTGTTGATTGAAATTTATGTGATCTTTTCGAACAATTAATTCATATTCGCAACTCTATATTGTTTCTAAAAACTTTTATTAATTTATGAGAATCTTTTGCTCCAATTTTGATTAGCCTTTCTTACGAAAACCCCACGCTTATGACCTTGATAATTGTAACTTATTCTCCCAGTCGTATGGCTTAAGTATGCCTACTAAATCTCATTTCGCTTCCATTGTTGGAAATGGTTCTTCCGAGAGAAACTCGCATTAATATTTCAATTAGACTTATTAACTTTGTTCGTTCTGTTTGTTATAACTAAGGGCCCTTTCTGTTGTTCCTTAAACGCGGAGTTTTAGTGGCATTACGCTCCATTAGCCTTCGCTGAAAGCGGTAATTTCAAACTACTAAGCTATGTACGTGTATCACATAATGTATTGTGTATAAACATTAACCTGACAATGCGATTTTTTAAATCTTTACTTGTAGTTTGTCAAGTTTGCTTGGAACTAATAACATATTGAGTTTCATGTATTAATAACGAAAATTGTCTATTTCACATAATAGATATCGTAAGTTTTACCGAACGTAAAAATATTAATGCTGTAAAACTAATTCATTTATTCAAGTTACCACACTTGTCTCATCTTGTTTGTTAAGATTTATAAAACTATAATTTTAATGACATTGCTCGATTAATTATTTCGATAGATTTTATAGATTCTCATTTTCTTATACATACTCGTCGCCGAGTTAGTCACGTCGCATCTTTCCACAATTTTTGTCTTTTTTTTTATATAAGTCAGTATAAGCACGGAAATACATTTTTGTCAACGCTGTAAAACAGAAAAGAAACTTACATAAAATAAGCCAAGCCGCAGATAAGGTTGAACGCTTTAGGTACCGGCTCTCGGCTGACTTACAATTTTATGTTTATTTTTTTATCATGGGCTATAAAGAATTGGCGGGAATTCTTTGTGATATTATAAAGTATGAAAAAAATGTCATGTCCCAAAGTGACCACGATAAAGCACGCCTAGATAATTCTAGATTCGCTAGTAAACTCCGTCGCATATGCCGATAGGGATTGTTTGCAAGATTTTATATATTTTACCGTGTAAAACAGGCAAAGCGATATCATTTTATTTGAAATATAACGAAAAAATTTGTATCGCAAACATTCCGCAAAATTTTTCTGAAAAAATATGACTGATTGCTTTCATCTAGTTGAGAATTTTCATTTAAACACACTTTAACCAATGTTACTTGTATAAATAATAAATAATACAAATATTATATATAATAATCTAAAGCTTCACATGTCAATTGTTTCGACAGCCATTTTGACGGCATTGCTTGCATTTTCATTTTATTTGTAGAACTCTAATGAAATAAGTAAATCTTTTGTATTTAATTCACGATAATATTTTTTAACATTTGTTAGTTTGCAACGAGCATGGCCTTCTAATGGAGGTATCTTAATGAATGATTTTCCACCAAAAACTTCTTGCTAATCAATTGCACAAACCCAATAAAGAAAGTGGATTGAAGGCACCAGAAGGATATGTCTAGGACGAGATTAGTAACTAGCTAACCACTCTCACTATCGCCAATTTTTTTAGAATAGGATGGGACAGGATGAAATTTTTACACACCACAAGCGCCCATTCCTTTGAAGATAATCCGAAGAAATCCTTCACGGAACCATTGCACCCTGTAACCGACAAGAGTTATTTAACCTGTAATAATGAACTAGTTCAGACTGTCAACAAGCACTGCCAAAACAATAATTAACTGGATAAAAAATAAAGATTTCAAAATCTTTGAGTAAATAAAAATAAAGCGGTAAATCATAAATACTTAAGATCAAAAGTTGTTTGTCTTAATCCCGTTTATTATAATAAATATTTTAAACTTTTATTGGACAGATTTTAAACAAATGTTATACGTTGCTTTCATATTTATACAATCCGCTCAACTGCGAATGGTATAAAGAAATTGAGCTCAATAGTATATTAGAGCAACGTTCCACAAACCGATTTTCATCAATTTAATTACGTTAAGTCAAAGTGCATCAAGTAAGACTTGGATCTAATAGTGTCATATACTCATGGGTATGACGTTGGTTTACATAATGTTAAATATCACAGAATTTACATTTTAAATTAAATGTATTTTCACTAGTGAAAAAATATTTTAAAAATTCAGGTAGCGAACATTTACTTATCCTGTTAACTCAATGTTTCCTATGGTTTCAATGAAAATTCTCAAGCAAATGTAATATCACTAGAAGGTGTTAAATATATTTTCTCGTGTAAAAGTGAAGTATATTTCAACTTATGACAATGTGGTTAGATATGATGAGAATTAGCTGGAATGTGATTTCACTGAAACGCCAGTAAAAAAAATATCACTTAAAAATACACTATCATTGTAGCGTTTACACGAAATAATCGACCCCGATGATTTTATTGTAGCTTTTGATTTTCTCAGGAAGGGTGTGTGCATTAACTTTAAATAAATGAAATGATTTTTTTTCAGATTTTTCTATGAAAATTCATGTCATTGATATATTATTTCGCTTTAAATTTATACACCTAAATTGCGTTTCAAAAATGGTGCATTTTTATTTGTACGTAAATATTTCTTAGTCAAGGTTCACAGAATATTTTTTTGCGGTTACTGTGATATAAATTTTTGTGGTTATTTTTTCCCAGATATATCAATGACCCAACTTACGACGTATGAGAACACGCGGGTTGGTTCGCTATATCATTATTTTGTAATTGTATAATATTATGATCACTCTGTAAAAAAACATGCCGAAGACGATGTTACCTTTGCTTAAGTATAATATTTGTAATGACGACTAGCGTCAATAGTCTGTCACTACTCTCAATGTCAGATGACAGGTTATAAACCCGATATATTGTTATTCTTCTTCGTAAGTGAGGTGTACACAGTTTTACCGCGGATTCAATGCAAGACAATAAACGGTATAATATAAAAAAAAAAAATTTGTAACACATATTTGAATATATGTATGTGTGTTGTCCTCACTGTGTAATTTAGCAAATTAAATAAAAAATAAAGTCGGATTTCCCTAAGGCACATTGTCTCTTTTTGAAATTCGAAACGATCCCGCGTCAAAACGAAAGTGCGCATTTCGTGTAATATTTTGACGAAACCTTTGTTTGACGTTTGTGTTATATCTGTTGTTTTGTTCATAACATCCCCAGGGTATAATCAATTTTACTTTTTGTTTTTTTTTTTTTTCAACCGACTGTAATGTATCTGTACTGAAAATATATATTTGTATCACAGTATCAATTCACTGAACATTTTATTAAAAATAATGGTATTTCTAAAATATAAAAATACACGATATTATATAATATACATATATCGGCGTTTATTTATTTAATTTTAAATTTGATTTTTTACAATTTTTTCACATGTTTTTTGACTAACAACCCGGGTTTCGCCTTTCGACATCTTCAGGCATTCTATCACACGGATGCAACAGAACCGACGAAAAGTTTATTTATTTGCTTTAAATTACCATTTCAATCGTGTACACCTTGTGATCAGGAGAGGTTTCTAGACTATTTTTAAAAGAATTTCGAACTGATAAAAACTAAAAAAAAAAACTAATACTTATTCTAATTTGGTGTATTTTTACTGTTTAGCACTGATTAATATTAATAATATGCCTCTAGTAAATTGGCAGCTTTACAGAAGCAATTTTATTATACAAAGGTCGACCGGGAAAACAAAACCGCGCAATGGGCTTCCGTTGATATAGGGTAATCCGTTGGTTTACCTTCGGCTATGGAACTGTACCTACGTGTATAACATTCCTTGCATCTCTCGAAATGAAAATTTAGGTTTCGTCGCAAATTAGATTCTTGTTTCAGGTCAAAGTCGCAATGAAAAGCTTTGAGTTTCACTCGATATGCAAAGTACACTGATTCGGTAATTGAGTTCTCGATATTCGAAACGGGCTTCGTGTGCGACGAGTAAAACTTTATATATTTATTTCTCAGTTAATATATTACAATCTATGTACACAGCAGTACAGAATTTTTTTATAGCGAAACAAGAATATGTTTATTTTTAAGATGTTAACCATTTATTAACATTTACTAGAAATTGGTCTAATTTTTTTTAACAAATTTATTTCGTGTCATGGCTTCATATATATTATACTTATTTTAAAGACAGATGATCTGTTATGTTAATTGGTTCCTGATTAATAATAGTGGCGTAATATTTTTTAGCTTTGCTGAGTCATCTGACACGTAAACCAAAATATTACTGCAACTTTCGTTTACTTTAATTTCTCAACTATATGAAAAACATTTTGATATACAAACACTGAACCAATCGAAAGATCAGTCAGTCATATTTAAAAAATATATATATTGTTCCGTTTTGAAACCGTAAACCCAATTCCGTTATGCGCCGTGTGAGATTTGAGAGGAAATGTTGCCAGAGGTGTTAATTATTCCTGAGATGGCAATTTTATCCTTACTACTGTGAGTGTGAGGACTTCCAGCTTTAACTACATTCCTGCAACCCTTTTATAGGATTGAGTGAATTAATGATATCCTCTCTGTAGTTAGATTTATTACAAGTGACGTTTTGTAAAATTTATTTTTAAATCAGTCCAAAAATATCTTCTAATGCAAAAATAATTTTATTGCTTAGCATTTTTTTTAGGAAAATAATGGTTAGTAAATCGTTAGCTTATTGCAAATTTCGTCACCCTTTTAAAACAATTTATATTACCGCCTAATCTTTAAAAAAATTATCTTAAAATGGTTTTTCGAACAAAACTAGTTATGCATCCAACTGATGAAATATTTTTCTGGCTGTCATGTTGCTTCTTCACAACTATGTTGGTCCGTTTAATGAAGCCATGCGTGTAATATATGCGATGCATTTTTCTATACTTAATTAATATTTATCTCAAAATGTGCAACAAGCTAAAAGATATTGCACAAATATTTTGAACGAACAAAAATGTGAAATTAATATTGCAATTTTGCTTGCTCATTTTTGCAATAGGTTTCGACACCTTTTTTCTATAGTCGAGTAAATAAGTCGGCTTAAAAAAATTGTGGAATATTTCACCGAAGTGTGAAGCTTTTTGTGTGCATTATCTCGCATTATTACTTGTCTCGAAACCATTTGATTATTGGCATCCTCGGTTCGGGAAAAAATATCACTGTCACTACACCTAGAAAACCTTCAAAACATAAACAAATATATCTATACTTGTCTTAAAAAAGTAAATCGCTCGATTGTTCTTGTAAATAAATCTTGGTTATTCGTCATGCCTCGGAATTTATATTATTCACGTCCACGTTGGTTTTAGTGCCCATTTCATAGTGTCCTAATTGAGAGCAGTACGTGAGTACTGCGATATAAGAGGGTGGAACATACATGAGCACTTGGTGCAATCTTTTACTTCTCAAGTGCGCCTCTAAACTTTTATTGAAACAGAGCGTCGTCTTACGCAGGTCTGTCAACGGTCGGAATTTAATTATGCCCTGGGAGCTGTCATTAAAACATTTGATTTTATTACTCAATTAAACTTTTTTTAATTAACAGAAAGTAAAAAAAGATCAAATTATTAATGCTGCGTTGTTGGTAAATGCAATTGAGAGGTTCTTTTCATCTTAAAATGTCAATTGTAGAAATTTTAAGCGTTCTTCTGGAAAAGATTCAATTCTCTTATATTTTAGGCTTTGCAATAAATGTTGATAGGCTATCAACACTTATCATTTTTCACAAAATTTACACATTTAAAATCTAAATCTGATACTTAATAATAAAACAATTTTATTTCCATGATAAGTATTTTTAATCATTTTTTATACTTGTAGTTATGTACAACATATAATATACATCATTGTACTAAAAAACGTATTATTTTAATATGATTTATTTATTATGTATAAAAATCATATCTTCACATTTATGATAGACTCTTATTTACTTTAATGATTCGAATTTTAAGTGTTGAAACTTTGTCGTCAAGTCAGTGCCTTTAGCGACAAAACATGTGGAATCGTACAATGTTTTAATAATTCAAATTTGATATTGAAATTTCATGAAGCACCTTCAATCGATATCTTAAATTATAACTTGTGATTTAGGTTGTAGTAATTTATATTGAATTAGTTTGATGTTTAACGTTGAACACCGACTAAAATTTTAAATAATATATATTTGTTTTTGTGATATAAAACCAAACACTATTGGGATATTAAATATTATCTGTGACCTTATGCGAGATTGTTAATAAATAAAGATTTTTCAATTTCATATGACCTTGTGAATTCTATATAACCAATTGAAAAACTTATCTCAAACGAAATCACCTATTATGACTGCAATCAATTGTTTTTACGTGGCACTTATCACTTTCAAAAATGCTGAGTGAACGAATCTTTTGAAATGTTGCCGGTCACTATCAAAATAAAATGCACCGATCGAATCGTCTTGCGGTATCTGCCATTTTCATCGTGTATAGGTCTCAAGTCTTAAGTGTAACAGACGAATCTATCGAGTCGATTGTCTTGTTCCCCGAGGCGGTTGCCATGGCGAAGAAGCATGGCCGCCGTGGAAGTCTCCCTATCAAGCCTCGCCACTTACAATAGGGACTCGAGGGAGGGAACGACGCCGTTCACGAGACGGCGCGACGCTTTTGTTTGACTTTTTTTGAGTGCATCTAGAGCAATTATGATTATTGAGGTTAATAGCATTGTCTCCACTGCTGTTACTACTACTAGATAATGTCTTCACGGAAACTTAAGAATATCTTTCTATTCTTAATGAACGAAAAATTGTTTTTAACATTTGTTTTAAATTCAGCTATAGTTCGTATTCTTTCGCAGAATAAAAGTAGCAAATTTTATTTTATTCACTCAACAACGTGTATAGATTCGAGTTAAGTTAACACTGAATACAAGATAGCTTTTAGTGTTATTGCCTTTTTCTTTGTAGAACGATCATCTCCATTTACCTTCGCTTCATTTATTAATCTCACCATTTTGTGTTTTTTTTTTATATTTATTTAACAAACAAAAGGAAATGGATATGTAATCTTAACGATATTTAATTTTCTTGGGATATATTTTAAAAATTGTTACCTAAATTTATTTACCCTGATATTTTCTGCATTATTATATTGAAATAAAAAACGCCAAATGAATATTATATGAATGTTATATGTTAAGAAATTTTTATTTCACAGATCCTCAATATTTGAATTATTAAAAATAAAATTCTCTAAAATTTTCATTAGTTCTAAATAACCTGCATGTGTACTTGGTGGGTCCATTAAATACTCAACTGTACATAAACTATAAGAACATTAAAATGTACGCGCTTGCAGTAAGGATTTCCGTATTCTAAAACCTATATACGTTACATCATACCAAATACGATAATGTATATTCCATAACGCTCCATCTCTTCGAATTCTCTTCCAAGAATCTTAATTTCGCGAAGAGTCGGTTACTGATTTCGATATTGCGAAACGGTAACACATGTTACTTCTTCGGTTGAACAGACTTACGTCAAATCTTATAAATATAATCTCGCCGTTGGAATTTATTTCACGGAAATTCATTCAAATTCAGGTATTACAATATGTATATACATATGGATCGTATATTCCCTCGGTATGGAATATATTTATTATGTTATTTGCGTCTACAAAATAAAGGTTTCTGAAATATTATATCAGCAATATATTAATATATACATGATACATGTATTTTATTTTATTCGTTTTAAATAATATAATTCATATTCTAGTTTCAATCACTATAAATTTTGTAGCTTTTATATATACCTATTGTATTTTGAAAGTGCGGCTATTATCTAATAAATTTATTCGACACATAATACTCTCTATAAATCGACTTAATGAATTCAATTATCATTTCACTTATAGTAGATTTTAAATAATAGTTTTGGTATATTTTACGACATGTAATTAAAGTGTTTATGCCATAAATATTCCATATTTATAGCCGACATAGTCAAATTAATAACGGTGAAGCTTTGCCTTAACACAACATAAAATATAGCATGGCTTTAATTTCTCCTTCAATACCATATGCAAAATTTTATCACTATTTCACTTGTATATATTATATTTGTCTCAGGTTCGTTAAATTCATCAAAATTTTTCTTTATGTTCGGACAACTTTTTTCTATTAACTCTAGACGCATCTGAATAATCTATATTTTACAATTATCTATGTAATGATAACGTTTTTGTATTAATTAATATTTTTTAATATCAAATTACTGCTGAATCCATAGAAACTATCCGATTATGTATGTATATGGCGTTTACAGTTTTTATTTTGTATTGACTGCATTTTTCAACCAAATATTGTTAGATTGATATTCTGACGGTATCGCATAGGTTATTTAAAGGCTTAAGAATAGTTATATTCGCGAATATGAAATCGCTCGTAGATCGAGCTTATAATGTTTGAAATATTTGAGTTACTAACAGTTTGTGCAATTCTTGCTTGGCACCGAGCCAGATTTTTTTTTACATTCCAACTTGAAACAGCGGGTCAACTAGACATATAAATAATGTAAGTATTATTGTAAAATTATTAATACACGTTTTGTAGTTACACTTAATACGAAGACACTTCTACGTTGATTCTTCACTCCTGTTTATAAATTAAGTATCACATTCTTAAAACATTTCGCATGTGTTCAAATAGTAGCACCAATCATTCTTCTTTTCGAAATCTGAAAATACGGCGATAATAATTGGTCACCCAGTTGTTTTTTTTTTTTACATGGGGGCATGTTCGAGTAAACACTGTCGGCCTGCGTAGTCGAGTGTTAGAACCCGTATCCTACAGTCTGATGTAAATGAGTAGATTCAAATCCTGGAAAGGTTAATATAAAAATTGTTTATCTGATCTATATTGGTGATTTTTTTTGTTATATTTTTTCTTCTCGAGTGACTATTGTTTGTTAGTTCTTATACGGGCACTCTTTCTATTCCAATAGTAAGGCCATGTTTTTCATATTTTTTATCGCGTAGTTAATGCTATGAACACAGATAAAATATGTCTATATGATGCTGCCATGCTTCATAACTTGATTTAGAAAAACCAATGTTGATTTGTACGTGGATTGAATACATAAATGTACTTACCGGATAGTGTGCTATTTCGCTCATTGCGATCATTATCAACTAATGCATTATAAATTTTGGCAATGAAGCATTAATAATTACCACGTATTTAATTGAATTCGTTCAAGTTCTTATTTAATCATTATATTATTAAATATGGAAATAACACTATAAAAGAGTTTTATTTCATCGAATATAATGGAATTCCGGGAAGAACTTCTATTTAACAATGTAAAAGGACAATACTGCAAAACTAAATTATTTCCTTGCATAATTGGCTTCATAAATGATTGATTAAATAAATAAAACGACAGTCTCTTTGCGACGCCATTATTCTATATGTCGCCAAGCAGTTTTTTAACCTTTAATTATCTCTCTGTTTAATATAATTTATATCGTTATGATTTGGAAATGTCTCCTTCCCGCCATTTTTCGTTTTTTTTCTTAAGTTTTGTCTTCTAAATATAAAACAGTTTGTTCTGCGTAATATCACGTAAACATTCTCTATTTTAAGAAATGTTTTTTTTCATTCGCAACATTATTATCTATAAAAAGACTGAGACCCCTGCAGCTAAAAAAATATAACTCGATAACATCGTTATATCTACAGTATATAATACGTAGTAACTCTACGGGGATCAATGTTATATTTACAAACTTCTACCTTTGAATTATATTTTTCCGAGTATATATTTTTTGGCTTTTTTCTATGTTTAGATGAATATTGAAATTAGTGTTTTTAAATAAATATTATGGCAATGTAATCAAAACTACATTGTGTAATCAACTTTCAAAATGCGTATTTTTACTATTACTATTGTAATTCTTTTGAATTATTATATAAACTAAAAGTAAACAATAAATTTTAATTAAAAACCATATGATAGGGATAACATGTAAAAGCTTCTCAAAGAGATCAAACCCATGTCACACCCAGTAACACTTGCGTCGTTATAACAATATAACCAGTGTCATTGTTATGCTATCTGAAATTGATTCAATTTTAATCTTGTTAATAGCTGTCGATAGCGTTCGAACGTATTAGAAATTGTTTTACTATAGCAAATTTTTTCCTTCCATAAAATTCTTTACGGAATACTTTTAATTTTTATTTTGCCAAATATTACATGTTTTAATAATGTATATCTTGCATCGATGCTTTTTGAAGGAACACGTTGAGGTTCTGTGCTAGTAAAATCTTTAAGCAAAACCAACCTGACGACACCCTTAAATATGAGCATATTCCGTTACCTTTGCATACCTTTCATGTTGAAATTTTCAAACTTTTTAATGGACCCGTAAAACGTAAACATCTTAAAAGTTTTTATCTTTATTGCCTAAGAGTGCTTTTGATTACTTTTCACTCTCACTAGTGTTGTTTCGGTGTAATATCAAATTTGGTATAAAGTTTCTCCATAAGTCAATTTGGTTTTTGATCAGGCGACTAGGGGAATTAAAATCTAATCCTGGAGTCGACTTATGTTTATATGTAAATCATCACAACATTAGTGAAGTGTGACCTTTATTTGGATTATTTATAAATTCTTTTAATTTTCCTCTTTTCTTTTCGAATTTTAAAATAAATTTTATATGAAATTGGTAATCTGCTATTCAAAATGAAATGAACATTTTAGCAATGCAAATGATTATACTATATACAAGATTTAATATATAATATTTGTCACTAAATAAGGCTTATTACTTCAATTACAGTGGAACCTCGATCAATCGTTCTCGCATAATACGTTTTCCCGGCTGAAACGCTTATTTTTTTAACCGCGATTTATTCATATAAAATGTTTATTTTCCTAAGAAGACTTCAATAAATCAGTGGGTAACCTGAAATACGCTGTAACTAACAAAATTGATTGAGGTAAATAAAATAAAATTCCTGTATAATTTTTAATATAAATTTAAAAAAAAAAACGTCAAGGTTATCGCGGAATCCATCGAAAATGTTGTGATTTTTTCAGAATACTTATTTACTAAATATTTTTCGTTTCGCCAACAGGTATTTTGCTTCAAATAGGCTACGAATATGACATAATAGAATAACATGTATTTATCAGATTTTGAGTATTTTTACTTGAATAATTTCCGAAACAAAATGAATAAGCAAAAACGTCCCACCTATATTTTGATAATATTTCACTCAGTGCACATTCTACTTCATTACTTTATAATAAATATAGTGAAGTTTCTCGACACGTATTCACAATCATACCTCCCACACAACTTCAATATAACGAAGTAATCCCACATAAAACTGCTCAGATGTTTCCATACAACTTGTGTAAATAAATACAATTCTAGATAATAAGTATTTCTCTTATTTACACTATGAATATCGAGCTTTATGTATGAGAACACCTCCAGCAAACTCGTCGATAAAAAGAAAACTTTATCGAATGGGAATATTCCCCAGATGGGGCGCGCCAAAGTTTTTCCTTTTTTGTCTAATGGAAAATAGTCGTAGGATAGAATTTTTATTACTTTTTGTTTGATTTTGATTTCTTGTTGGCTATATATACTGTCAATACAATACTTATAGTTTTAAGACCACATTTTTTTTTGTTTGCCTAAATAGTAACATTTTATGTATCGTAATGGTACTTCAAGTAAGATAAAAATCGTAAAAAATACCTGTCATCTAAATTCATTTGTTTTTCTGTCTGATAAAGTATTTTTTTTATGCAATATTCATGACTTACATAAAGCAATGTAAGCTTTCATGCAACGATTTCACAATCAATTTATGTAACTCTCTCGATCCTTTATGCTTGGAGTTTAATACGGAGCCATAAGCTAACTTCTCCCTACTTTTCCTTTCCCTATCTCGTCATACTCGCAATCCATCTTAAATTTAACTTTGATCTTATGATTCGCAAGCAATTCAAGGTTTTTATTTTTATAAATTCGAAGCGAATATAGATATTTTATCTACCTATGTTGACACCTTTTGAATAAACAAATATCAAATCTCAAATTATACATTGTATATGTCTCATCCACGTAGGTCCCATTTCTTTGAATAAATATATTTTTGTTTACTTAAAATCTTGGGTGGTAAGTTATGTATATTCACAGGTGACACTTTGGCAAAAGATTCTCTTACTATAAGATAAAAAAACGTGCGGATTTTTTTTGTTTTTCAGTTGTCTAAAATGGCGATTTAAAGCTGTTACGATTGTTTGAGTTTGATGATAGTTTTGAAGCCGGAAGTTCCCGCCTACGGAGATAAATAAAACCGCGATTAAAAAAAGAAAATTCTCGGGATTCCCCGCGACGCGAACACATCACCTTGCCAGGTTTTGAAAGCAATCATACATTATTTTAAGATTGACATTATGTGGAAACATTATCGCTGTTTTGCCATTGAAACTTCGGATATACTAAGCTTAGCAACGAGAGAAAAGGGTCTGCTAGTATTTTAGCAGTTTGACGGTTTATTGGGTATATGAATAAATTAATTCATACATCAATTCTCGCGTGTGTCAATTGGAATATTACTATACTGGCGGAAAGCCGTTTAACTGTGCCATTAAAAATGTATCCGGTGCCAATTGGGACTGATTCAAAAACATTGTTTTTTTTATGTACCTGAGTACAGTGCAACTCGATTTTTTCGTTTTCTTAGGGCTCCTGTAAAGTTCGATTAATTGATGTCCACTAAACACAAATTTATTTATTTATAATTTTAATTCAAACGTTCGTCTCATTGTATTATCTACTGACATTTCTAATTATTTAATTCATTGCATTCCCTAATATTATATTTAAATGCAAATTATTTGATTGTCAAAAACTCTCACCTAATTTCGGAATTCTTAATCAACTTTTAATCTGATTACAAATTAATATTAAAAAGTCATTTACACATTATTTGTAAACTATTCTATTCCATTTAGACATGTATTGTATGATTGATTCCCTGTTAATTTATTCATTATTTTCTTTGTTTTGTAGTTTTTAATTTGTTTTGTATTACTTGATAATTTCTGTTATAGGCAAAACCGGTCCTGATTTTAAAATGTAAAATTGTGAAAATAGTACTAAATATTATGTTTTCAATATGTAAATATAATGCCTTTCCACTTAGAAGTGTCAGTTAGCACCTTGTAAGTGAATAGTCAATGATGTAATCTTGAATAAGGAATATGTATTTCTTTCTTTATTAATATGTTTTATTTAAATGGGGATCTTTCCTTGTCTTCAAAATATATTTATAATTATCTTGCAAAGTATTAAATAAATCATATTAGGATAAAAAATTAAAAAAAAATGATTGTGTAACTAGATGTCATTTTTCACTAAAACCACCACTGCAACTTGACATGGCTTACTATACAAGTGTATTTTTTTTAATAACACGTGCCAAGAATACTACGTACCGTCGCGACAGATTCATTCCAATATTTTTCTTTAAATACAGTTACGAAAGACGAATTATATTTTTATTCGGAATTATTTTTCAGCGTGGTGTCTGCATTTCACTCCTAACTGTTGTGGTAAAATGTAATTACATTAAAAATGTCAAATTGTTGCGAATTTGTACATCATCGTGCTCATAAATCTTTAAAAAAATAAAACAAAACTCTCTTCTCTTTAGTTATCTTTATTTTTTGTGGATCCTGTATTTTCAGTTATTTGACGTTCAATGTTTAAATTTAACAACAATTTATTTCACGCCATTACTAATTTCTCAGCAAAGTAAATTTATTTTTCTATTATTGTAATTTTCAATAGAGTAAACGGGCAACTTTACCATTTTTAATATACTCATGTCGTGTTTGATGCTATTTTGGTAGATATAAATGATGTGTATCGCACCTTTCGTGAATTACTGATGGAATCTTTAAGTGCAGAAAACTGTCAAATATTAAAAACAATGAACCTCGATCTATGACTGACGGATACCTTGCGAGGGCCAGCTTTTTTCAGCAATAAACTATTTTTTATTGGGTTTTCATCAGAAAATTTAACATGCAGTGGCGGCCGAGAGAGAGCGCAAAAAATTGCCCGTTTGTATGCAATAAACCCTTTATCTAATTCTTGGATATCGATAACATAATCATAAAGTTCATCAAAGACGATATCGTCATTATAATAAGAAAATGTAGCATTTGTTGATTTTTGTTTTTTTGTAATAGAATTCTGCAATTGGAAAAATTCTGTGGATGCGGATGTTTTTCTCTAGTGATACAACAAATATATTGTTGTTTAAATGTTCAATTAATTTAATATTCAAAAAAAAAAGTGCCGAATGTTGAGTACTCGTGCTCTAGCCTTTAGGTGAGGAGCAAACGAACTGTATTACTTTTTGTTTTAATATTTTGTGAACAACGTGCACTCCAAACTGCCAGATGACCCTGTTGTTACATTTGCGATAGCAAACGTGTATGTATCAAGAAACGTTTATTAAACGAGTTCAACATAAAATTGGGATCAGCTGTGCAACAGCTATTGTTCTGTTTTCGTGCGAGGCAGGATGTCTCAATTGATCCCATCAAAATATGCGAATGAAAAAACATTTGCGTTACGTGTCACGGCATTGCTAACAGGGATACCGAATATTATCCTATTCAGTATGACGTAATTTCAGGGAAACCTTCAAATTGAAGTTTTCCTACAATTCTATATGTGATTGTTTCATTCAAGTTTAGAACACTGTTAACCCACTTCTACAATATTATAGTACTGGCGCTAATATAATGCATTTATACAGTTAGGTTTTTAAATGTATTTTTTTTTCTTGAAATATTTGTTGAAACAGTTGCTACATTAATAAGCCCAAATATTTTTTTATAAATACAAGGCTACTCTTTGTAGTATACTGTATGTTAGCTTACATTTTTTCGTGTCTAATTTAAATTATATTACAATATGCCGTAGCTCAATCAAGATTTTTAAAAACGATACACTACTGGCAAAAGCGCGATTTAACTTACAAGAGTTGAATTTCATGACTACACTTACTTATTAGAGACGGAAGCTTTTTGGCTTAATACTTCATGACTCTTAGTATATTCTGCAAATTCAATCATATACTAGCTTTAAAAACAGAGCATTAAAGTATCCATCTGATTGAAACATTTTTCTATTAGTGGCGTTCCATATCATAATAATTACAACTGAATAAACTTCGGGTCATTACCACCAACCAAAATATGATGGCGTTTCAAAATAGCTTGATTCTCTGAGGAAAGGAAGTATTGACAATTTGGAAGCTTGCAAGAGTTCTGTGTCTGCCCAAATACCTACATTATCGCCATCCTTGATGCGACTTAAAATGTCGTTGCTGACCTTTATGTCAGACAATCGCATGATCCACTATTAGCGAAATAGCTCTGTACCATTCTCGCATGTATGCGCATTGTACCCACCGACCGGTCGCTAGATATTGGTGCGAGGCGCGTATAATTTATTTTAAGTGCCGTATCCCACTGCAAGCAGAGCAGACGGTTGTTTCGATTAGTCAGAACGTGTACGCCATGTTGTTTTCCGACATCGTTGCCAAATCTTGACTGCGGGAAAAATGTCTACGTTTCGATTGTTTTTCCTAGAACTTTTCTCGAATGTTTTCGTGATAGGCACGATTGCCTCGTGCGATTTTCCAAAATCGGAGATAATGATATCGTTACTTTTGTTTTTCGATATACTCAAGTAATCGCATGGATCTACTTATCAATATCAAATTAAGATTATTTTATTCCATTATTTGAGGTCTCTTATCGTCAAGTAAATCTCGATTAATATTTTAAAATATCTGGCTTCTGTTATAAGCTGGAATTCCAAATATAATTACACATTTTCCCTTAAGAAAGTATTATATATTATATCATCATGAATACAAAAAACCTTCGTATGCAAGTCGAAAGATTTCACTGATTTATAGACACAGCAATTTAGTCATTGTTTTGCACACATTCTTCTCCTGCTTAACGGTCATGATAAGATTATGTTGCTTAACCACATCGCCATATATCTTACGACTATGATTGCCTGAAGTCATAATAAATAAACACATAATATTTCATTGTTGGGAGTCATATTTTATGTTTTTTTTAGCATTATTTTCTTAGAAGTAAATTATGATTCACAGTAAATTTGTATATGCTTAATACCTAATTAAATATATGTGTGTCCGTGTCAATCAGTAGAGCGAATACTTGTTTAGGTATTCAAAATTCGTTTCGCATCTCTATCCCATTCCGGTTCGCGGCCAAGTTTTTTTCTCGCGCTTATTTCGAATTTATCTTGCATTACCTATTTCCGATTGGCGATTACGCGAAACGGCGGTCGTAAATCTTCTCTTTTTTTGTCAAATTTCTTTTCTAGACTCGCCTATGTTATTTGACTTGGCGAACAATTCGCCCTTAATCCGCGTTCGTAATAAATCATTGTTTAGATAGAGCATCACCAAATGGCCACGAAGCATACATCTTCTTCCATCGTGTAACGCACAAGAAAGTTAAATGAGCTGGCTAATTGATCGAGCTGGAATTTAATTGACTTGAATCAACTATATTTAGTCACGTTTAATGTGTCAACTGTCACTTCTTAGTGGAATGGCTTTATATTTAAATAATACAAACACATTTTATCAGTATTTTCAAAATTGTATAAACTTATTACTACGACCAGTTTTGCTCTTCGCTAACATTATCTGAAACATTACAAATAGCGTTTTTGTAATTTGTATTACACCAGTTGATAATGTTTGCGATAAGCAAAACCGGTCTGATTGATTATATATAAGTTGCAGAAATAATATTAGAATTGTTTTTTGTTATCCAAAAAAACTATATTTATCGTTTAAAATTACTCAACGGATGATGCTTGATTATAATAGAACATTGACGACTAGCGTTCTCAAGAATATTTTCAACCAACATGATTTACGTTTTTACTATACCATCTGGTCTTCTGTTATAAATTTTTATTTGATATTGCGATAAATTTTATTTATTTAAGAATAAATATTTTCAATATCTAAATATTACTATCAAATATTGCTAGCTTTATTTTGGGGACTAATATTGATGCCTATGCAGACGTTCAATGTTCACATCCGGAATTATAGCTTGTGAATAAACTGTTGATATAATATATCCATGCGTCCTATTTTTCGTTATTAAACGATTGTTTCTTGTAAGAGTATATATACTATGGTATTGTTAAAAATATCCAGACTTATTTTATTAACATTTCTCTCGTCAATTTTCTACAACTAGTCTACAAAACTTAATTATTTTTTTGTAATTAAATAAATAAGTAGTATATTATTTATCAAATGGTCAGTACAAATTAAATTTTTTGCCGTTTATTCGTAAAAATTTCTAATCGTACCTACTTACTCAAAAATAATAATTATTCATTGACCGCATTTATAAAAATTTGCTGACTAAATAATAAATTGCCGTTGTTTTCTAATTTTAATTTTACTCGTGTATCTAATTTGTATTTTTCCATTTTTTCAGGTGAGTGTCAAAGGTGTTTTTGAATGGAAATTCCAGAACATTAAAATTTCATGCTGAGATGGCCAAAGGTAGATTAACTGCGTTAAATAATGTTATATACACTAGCATGCTTGGAATATTTTTCTTCAAAATACGGATATTCTGCATCTGGCAGTAAAGGTTTACTTAATGTGAAGATGGCAGCAGCCGAAATAGCTATAGACTATATCTTAAAAAAAATATAGAACTAAAATACATTGCTATTTTTCACCGTGTTATAATGGAGTTCTACCAAGTAAATGCAAATTCATTCAATCTATATATGGATGTATTGGCTGATACTGCGTACCACTCCGATATAGTTTTCCTACAATCAATCAGAATGTCTGTTGTTATTACAAATAAACCATCCACTTAACGAAAATGCTTTTACTAGTTATTGACGGCATAAGTCAAAGACCAAATTTTGATTTCAAAGAAGATACGACTTTTTTTAAGTTGCGTTGACAATATGTAGATTTGCTATATAAATTGATTTTTTTATAGAAAGTACTATTTCTGTCAAAAGTGAAATTAGTTACATTAATTGTTGGCACTAATATTTTGCTTTACTTATGTTTCCCACAGTCGTTTTCCTTGTTTCATCAATGTTCAACATTATAAGTATTAAAAAAATACAAAGCACAAAAGATTGTTGCCTTTTTACCATTGTTCTGGGTTAGTCATCTACGTATCGTATCCATCTTCTAAAGAATTCACCACCCACTTCAAAAGAGATAGACCCACCAAGGCGTTTTTTTTAATCAGTCTCTTGGCGAGATAACACAGAAAGATGTGATTTAAATTCTGACACCGATTTAATTTTATGATAGCAATCCATCTTCACTTCACTGGTCTTTTTCTCTTGACAATACGACGAACCCATATGTAAATATTTTATTTTTATCACGCCTGTACCCAAACTGAGACATATGGACGACTTTGGAATTGTTAAGAGTGCTCGCTTTTAAAAGAAAATAATATTTTCTGATTTATAGATTTTTGGCAGCCCACCTGGGATTCTAAAACCGCAAAACTCATATCGTTCACGATCTGTATTAAAACTTTAAGTGTCGTTTTGAATTATTGTGTTATCAAGTTTCGTATTTAAGTTCAAACTTCGGGCATAAGATATGGAGTTTTTTTTAAATCAAAATTCTCAGTTAATACTTGCGAACTAAAAAAACGAATCACATTCTTTGAATAATAAATATACACTGGTGTACGATCGTTTACCCCTAAAATATTACAAATTTATCCTAATGCACTAAAGTAGTTTTATTCTTATCTATGTTTACTGAAAATTTGATGCATTATAACAATCACTCTTATGCATTATAAACGGATTTATTCAAACATAAAAAATACAAGGTAATAACTCACACAACACCGCTGATTATCGACGTAGGAGTATTTGAAATATCAATAGCAGTGAATAAAAAACATAATAAAAATGTATTGTGAAATACATCATCCCTCTTAGCCTAAATATAATATATCAAATATCCAATGGCTTTTGTTATATTAGTGTCTAACCACCGAAAGATCGGAAATATGGCCGCAGTATTAATCAATGAATTACTTGATACACTAGACATTTTTCCGCTATTTTCCGTTACCGGCAAACGCTTATTTTATTATGATTACTGTGTTATCGTGATTCTGCACGGGATAATAAAGGGTAAAACTGTTATACAATCACTACCATACAAGGTGTCAAAGATTTTTTTAAGTACGTAGCTACAAAATCGTAGACAAACTCCTGGCTATCATTTGAAAACACACGCACTCCATTGAGTACGCTTCGAAGATGAATACAAAATCAGTACATATTTACAATCAATGTGCGGAAATTTTGCTGTTCATATTTCTTCTATGTGGGAATGTAAGATGAATTCACTTACTATGATACCTCTTTGCGAGATTCTCAGACATATTAGCATTGTATTGCAAATATAGTCAAATTCGGCACGTCTCGTGATTGGCGAATCGTGAAATCGCATCGCGTACATCCGCTCCGATACAAAATATACCGGGAATTATTCCTTTCGGATACTTGTGTATTGACAATAAACGCCCAGTGGTGTTGCCGAAAGAAGTGTTACTTACTTAAAACATATGCATAAATCACGCACAATTTAAATAAAATGTCTCAGTTGTGTTTGATTATTACATACATAAATAAATATACAGCATCGGGTTATATTTAGTACGTTTCACCTTATTTTTGACCAGAATTAAAATGAAATAATATACTCGGTCGATAAACGTACATTCTGTTATTTCCCTTTAAATAAGACTATTTCATGAAAAAAGCCCTAAACGTCATTACTGACAAAGAATCAATATTTTGTATCAATAGAACACATTTTTTTGTGAGCGAAGTTACAGCCTCTAGGTATGATAATTATTTTTTGAAAATTTTAGTTAATATCATTAATTACCTCATTTACATGACTGGATAAACGATCGAATCAACTACCGCAGCTATTCTATTTCCAAATTTAATATTGACACTATCATGAGACGTGTTTTATGTTAAAACGCTTTATTACGTCACAATTGCTTGTTTGCCTGTTCATTAAATTGGCATAACCACCTTGTCCATTAAAGAATTGACTCTTCCAGTGGTTTGAAAATCAAAATGTCGACCGTTCGCTGTGATATTCTGTAACGACTTCCTACTTGCTTCTCGTAGTGTATTTCGTAGCAGAAAACGCTGTGTATCAAATCATTGGATATCTTTTTAGGCAATAATGCACCAAAGGACGCTACTGGAACGTCATTAGACAGGCAGGCCTTGCTCAGTATCCGCCGGCGTCGAACACATTTGTAAAGCGCTTACTTCCGACTACAGATAATCGCTATGAATATCGGAAACAGATTTTACGAAAGCTCGCGTATTTCCATTGCTCATCTTGTGTATTTACATTGCTTCTCGGTACAATGCTCTTCCTAGTCTATTGTTAATGCTATGTTTTGTTATTCTCTAATAAGTGAAAACGGGCCATCTTATTTCTATGCTAAGTAGAAACATTGTTACCTGACTGGGATACAGATATATTATTTGAAAAATATGTTTACGCGGGATTTAGTCTCGGATTTATACCAGAGCAATCATAAGGTAATGACCGTAAGCTACTCGATAAAATTGAATTAGGAACGCTGAAAATGTTGATGCTACGATCGTGTGGTTAACGTTGTTGTGCTTTTATCTGCTCAATGATTAGATGATATGCTGGAAACCTTTATTATAAAAATTCTTAGATTGATTTTCATACCTTCCCATCCACTCCTTATGCGATAGTAAAATGATGGAATAGAGGGTCTAACAAAATTCTTGTATTTCCCTAACTCTACATACACAATCCTTCTTTTATGCGATACATTGATTCTAGAAAGTTGTACGTAAAAATATCGTGTCAAAAATCTCACTTTCATATAATTTTATAGTGTTCCCAAAAATCAAAATATCCCGTAAAGAAGTATAAAAAATGGAAAAACCTAATTTTTTCATACAATTCCTACACCTATGTAGGACTCAAGTGAAATGAAAATTTATTTACACGATAAAAATAGATGAAATGTTAGGAGTCTACTATTCGCAAAGAAATACATTTTAAAATATAAATATTATAGTTATATACTCGAAGAGATAAACATTGCAAGGCGTCCACCTTTATCCTATATCTTACAAATCGACTACGACGTTTGACGTATAATTCTAGACAGTGCTTATAATGATTTTGGTATAACATATGTGATTTGCTGTCATTCTAGCAGTTCGCACAGTCAATTTTCGCAATTTGTGAATCGTATCGAATCTTCCCACACCTCATTATTGTGCTAGAAATTCTTGAAACTTGCCATCTTTTCTCGCCGGCCATTTATTACACGTACGTTACACCGTTTTCTCAACAGGGTATCGTGTTTAATTCTCAGTATATAATCAAATTTAAACATTAAAAATCCACATGCTTATTATTGATAATAACATCAACTTCCCACGGCTTCTTTTGTGTTTAGTCATCAGTCAATCGCCGTGCTTTTTATGCGAATTTTTCAGATTGCTAAAATTTGTTCCATAAATCAGTGCAATGGAATTTTTAGTTAAAAAAGGATAGAGGTTTTTTTCCAAAAACTGCCCACGCTTAGCAACTGAAGACTTTCATTGTCGATTGAATAAGTATTGACGTAGCTAGAATATTGTACTGAGATCAACAATAGTGAAACAAGAATTTTGTTTAGGAATAATAAATGTGATTAAAACTGCGCAAAATCTGAAGAGATACTTCTGCACGTGTATGCGTTTGCAAGCAGTTCTCGTGAAAAAAGTTCTGTTGACATATCTGTATTGGATGACCTTACATTGCGAGTGGTCATGGACTAAAATTTAAGTGTTCATTAATTTTTATCACAGCTTAATTATGATTTCCATCGTTATTTTTTTATATTGTAAGGATACAAGAATCATCGTATACGAAAAAATCACGGAACCCGCAAAATCATATCAATTTTGATTGATCTTGGAGTTAATTAATAGAAGTACATTTTATCGATTAAAATTTTAAATTGTCATTTCGTTCAACATTAATTCCAATTCGTTAAGTGTGTGTACTAGTACTACTGATTAATTTTTGATATCCTCAATTAAAAACCAATATAATGCTTTATGCGATTTTATATTGAAATTGATGTTTTATTATTTAAGACATAAATAATTTTCGATACATTTTTTTTTGTATTGCACATACTGGATTAAACTATTATTTAATTTGTCGATAAAAACGGTCGAGTATTTTTTTTAGCACTGTCCAATCGTTATCTAAACTGCATTTGATGGCGGAGTAATATATTATTATATATTACATCCTGTTTAAGAACTAGAAAGTCACGATGATATGTGAATAGAAAGTGTTTTTAATTTATTGATAATAAATATTGAACAATATTCGCGGAGAAGCCGAAATGGCTTTCCATTATCTTTGATTAATTCCTTTTGTTTTTGTTACTGTTGCAATGATTGAATACAGTTATGTACTATATAACTATATCTAATTTTAGCTGAAAGTTAAGTGGATATACATTGGAAAGTATTGATTTACTCTCACCTCTCGGTAGAAGTAAATTATTTTCATATAAATAAAATTTTGCGAAAACAATAAGGGTCAGACGTTTTTCGAAATATAACTTATAAAAAAATTTATCTAGGCAACCAAATAAATTCTTATTTCAAACCAGTAACGTTATGTAGTAATTAGCAAAGAAATCTGTTATAAGCTGAAACCTCTCTCTTTGTCTCCCACACACCCTCTATCTGCGTATCGGGCGCGTAAGTAGTGTTGCGCTTTGTATATGAATGCATTTAGTATTTTTAATATTTTTGACAGAATTTAATCAAACCTATTTTGAAAGTTTATCTCTTACGCATTTCAAAATAAGGTGTTGGTCAAATTCTTTCATTTCATCAATACTCATAACCACTTCCTTGATTATAAAATAACAATTATCTAATCGTAATTCTATTGAGAGAGTCTAATATTGTCTTTCTATGACTTTCTGAAGCTACAACTTTACTGACCAGATCGTAAAAACAATCAACTGTGGAAATAGTAGGAAACATAGTGCTTTACTATTTAAATATATTGCTTTCCACTAATAAGTGACAGTTAACACATTTACAGTCATTGTGTTAATATTGAATTAGTAGATTTCAAGTGCGTTTTTTTGAGATTGTTTTTAAAAATTGTTTTTTTCCTTTATTTGTATGAAATAAAAACATCTGCCAATACAGCTATCAATTATGATACACTAAATTATTTTTAATTAGAAAATATACGAGATATACTAGAAATATTTTTATACTCTAGATTAACTCGAGGAGAATAGGTATCAAAATCACTGATGTCCAATATCACAATTTTATATTTATATAACCTAATTTTGGTATATACTGTACCCGGACTTAAACTGAAACCCACCTAATCTTTCTCTCATTCAGTCGCACCACTTCTTGACTAAAATATTAATTGAAACTTTGATTTGAATTGTTGAAACTTTGTACACTTTCAAATGTTTTGTCACTCACTATCCGGATTTTCACCCTTCGACATCTTCAGGCATTTTATTACACGAATACAATACGTTCAATCCATATCATTAATTATAAAACTTCAATAATATTAGTTTTCATATGAATAAAATATAACGAATTAGTAGTCAACTAACTTTTACAACTACCGAAAAACAATTTCGATGTTTTTTTGTTTGTGTGGTATGGTATTGATATATCGTATGATGAATTTTTTCGGCTATCAAGCTATTTCAACCATAACTGTCAAGAAGATGATGTTTAAGCTTTAGACTCTCTGCAATAAATTAAATGTTTATTATGATAATTAGTCAAATAAGTTTCTCGGGTTATTATGTTTTTAAATTATTATCTATACGGAAAATCTTTATCGATCGGCGGTTCGTGATCGCGCATAACAAATCAGGCCTCAGCGCTTGCCAAGTCAGTGTTATTTCGTGAAAATCAATATTGTGTTGGACAGGGATCGGCAACGATGCGTCTACTGAGCGACCTCGAATGATATTTGCTACGCCCTTATTATGCGTATGTTTAAGTGCAAAATCACCATGATTCGGTGAAGTAAACTACTGTGGATTAGATCCCAGCAATTAAAGGAACAATGACAACGTGTTACACATTGGTTGAGCCAAGTAAAGCAGAGATATTTTACTTATATTTTTTTCTCACGTCTTATTTCTTACGTGCCATCAAATTTCATCATGTTAACTACATATATAAGGAGGGTGTCGAGAAAATTACCAGTCGATCATCATATTGGTTTGATTTGGCATACTCGTGGTTTGACTATATATTATTCTGGCTTTTAGGGTGTTGTCTGTCTTTAACTGGTCACCCTTGATGGAAAGGTATTATAGTTTAAATAACAAAAACATTTTTCCGTGATACACTTACAATAAATTCTTATTTCTGAAATACGATTAGTTTTTGAAAGTAATATATATTAGTGTGTGTTAACATTTGTAAATATTATGTTCGTAAAATTAAAAAATTAAAAAACAAATACCCATTTTTAATACATTTACAACGCGAATTGGTAACACTTTCAATGTCTGTTTTGTACATTTCTCGGTTTACTAGCAAAAGACTTTTTGCATGCAAATCAATGTGTTTTGGGTTTACACAAACAAGCGTGTACTTCCTGTTGTTTTTGTCATCGACGACATTCAAATATGTGATGAAAACATACAATAACGATTTTTTTTATATATTTACAAACCTTCATAGCGATACAATTGATGAGCCCTGATGTAAGCACCCCGCCTAACACTGTACCACGTCTAACCCTGTGAATACCGTGCAAAGTTGTTATTGTATTATTATCATTCTGTTAAGATTCACCATTATATCTTCGTCATCAGCCTTATACTTCGTGCTATCTGTCAGTCCCGTATCATCCCTCCCCATATTCCGATTCACAATGAAAACTATCTTAGATGTTCAATAAGGTCACTTTAATTACCTCCTTTTCTACTCTTGAGTTGAAGCCGGTAACTGAATAGGATGTTCTTATTCAAATTGACGCTATCGCACCCCTTATTGTAAAATTATTCATCACTAATAAAACTATATTTTAATATAATATTTTTATTATAGTGTATATGTTGTAATTGCTTTCTAAAACTTCCAAGGCAAAGAATAAATGCGCCTGTCGCCGACAGATCAAAAGATACTATGTGCTATCATGGATGTATACAGTATACCATTCGAATTTCAACGCTCACTCTCAAATGCTTAAAAATATATAACTACTGTTTTCGTACTCGTTAAAAAAACCACTCATGGTCGACGATTTGATGAAAAGCAGAATCGTTATAAACTGAAGAGAATGTATAGCAAAATGAAAATGAATTAAGAATAATTTAATATCCATTATATTTTTTGTCAGTGGCGTTAGGGTTGACGTGTTTCGCCAGGAGTTTCCCCCAAGTCTTTTATCGCATTGACTTGCTTCGCGTGCCAAGTGCCTATCTCGACTTAATACGAGCTAAAAAAATATTTTCCCCTTTTATGATAGTGTCTTGAATATTATTCAAAGTTTGTGCCGCACGATATGTTGCGACAGAGTGTGGAATATTGCGACACGGCTTACTTGAAATCATTACGACTTTTTCACGATAATGGCTTTTAAAATTTATGATTAAGATGATTTCTCACATATTTTTCATACATTACGCTACAATGTAACTTTGGCCTCTCCCCACTGTCTCTATTCAGCCCTACTTGTCTTACTGAAATTCCATATTACGTGATTTACCTTCTTAAATTTAAATAATAAAATATATAAAAAATAAGAATTTGACAGTAACTTCAATTTAACTAATGAGAAAATCATTTCAATTTCATATGACATAATAACCATTCGTTTTGTATAGTATCAATCCGCAACCGTGCATTTTCAGTTAAATATCGTTAAAAAATAATATATAATAGTCGATATAATTTTTCCACAATTTACAATTCGACAGCCTCTTCACAAAACGTACATTTCAGTATGTAAATGAAAATTATGAGAATGAATTTTAAATAATAACATACAGATTTTAATCACAAAAGTAAAACATCTACTATTATTTTCCTAGTAACATAATTAACTTAGTGTTGAAGATATTCGCTTGTCTCAATAATTTTCAATTGATCAGCATTGATATTTTCTAGAATAAATGCGCAATTATTTACATTTATTGAATGCTTGCGAAAATATTTCGTCACTTTGAACTGTTTTTTTTTCTTTAATATTATGAAAATATCATTTATTTATTTCACAAGCAATGAAGATTTTATATCCAGATTAGAAATATCGTAATCTTGCATCGCTGATTGTTGTGCTTTATTCATATTTTTAAGACAGGTAATTTGCACTACCCGAACATTTGTTCTCATTATGCCATATTTATATTATAGAATCGTTATTGACCTTTTTTGTTCGGCTTCCAAATATTTCGTTGACCCTTGTCACTTAGGTACAGAGAAAGTATCTCTACTTCATGATTTGCATGATTTCCTCAAATAAATTGGCAATTCTCAAATGTTTATTTTCTTTAGAAATAATAAAAAAATAATTATTATTGAATTGTTTGCATATTAAAAGAAAAAATAACACTCCAAATATGTATTGTTATGAAAAAAACATTCATATCCGTTTCAATAACGGTTAGTTCTTCATATAAAAAATAATAATTCATTAAATTTAGAGTTCCGTTATCTCATTCGATAAAAAATTAGTATCTACAAATAAATTGTGTTTTAATTACATGAATTAAATTCCTTTCCATTTGAATTGACAGTAGCGAGGTTGTTTTTGTTTGTAGCAATACAAGTTAGTAAACTTTTTCATAATTAGTATTATATTAGTAATCACTGCAAAACGGTAGTACATGGTTGATCTAATAGATATACATATTAAATAAAATGGTTGCGAAATAATTACTATTCGTTGTTTTCCAAAAAAATGTATAATATACAAAAAATAAAATATGAGAATTAGTAACACGGTGAAAAAATTGCAATGTATTTTAGTTTTACAAAATTTTATAAAATATAGTTGATAGCTATTTCGGCTCACGCCTTCGTCAGAACTATGGCGAACATAATTTTGTAGAACTAAAATACAGATAGTCCTCGACTTAAGACTATTCGCACTTACAAACAGAAAAATAGCATTTTTTTTAAATTACATTACGCTGCAATATGCAGGAAAAAAACAAACAACTCTACTAAAATTTGATATGTTTTTTAAAAAAAGAATATTTCTGTTACTTCTTTTCCACAACTGATGATGATCCAATGGATTGTACATATATAAGTACAGATGACGAAAGATTTTGTATTAATAAAAAGGTATAAATTTATCAATAAAAAAATATAAAAAATACACATGTTTATTTTATTGTTTATTATTATGTTTTATTTTAATATGTAAATACATGTATATTTTGTATGACATTGTATTGAACTCGACTTACGACCAAAGTCCAGCACGTATCTCGTTCGTAAGTCGAGGCTAACCTGTACATTGCTTTTTTTCATTATGTACAAATTATCTCAATAGCCAATCCCCTCGTGGCAGGAAAATTTTGCATTACTTTTCTGGGAATAAATGACGTCAGATTTTCATATGGTTTACATCCGTGTTTTTTATTCTATCCTAACCTCTCAACTCCTAAGTTAAATTCTACCAATTTATTTGAAGTGAGTAAACTTTTGGGTACATTTACGTCGACGTGTTTGAATATGGAATGTCAAAGACACGCCTGAATATCATATACGTTGTCTGTCTTAGAAATTTACCGCCTTTCATAAACGAACATTTGAAACTTGTGACATTCTAAAATCAAATAATACAGTGGATGCCTGGGTTGTTTGAATATACTTATACAATGTCGCATTGTTGGGAAACGTTTCTTTGTCGATATTAATTAATCTTAAAACATCAAGTACTTAAGAATTGAAATTTTGTGTATCTGAAATGCTCTAAAATTCGTCAGAATATACAATATATAAGCTCTGACAATTTGTAGAACACAAAATAGTAGTGAGTTTGTCTTTTAGAGTTCTGACACCATCACCATCAGTTTACTTGTTGAGAGTTTACCATATATATTAGTATAGTTAATTATTAAGCTATTCTATGATATTTTGATATTGAAATTGGTCCACAGAGATTGTGATAAATTATTGTTTTATGTGGAACCGACATTGATCATAAAAATTATTGAATTAGAACATAAAATACTTTTTTTTTTATATAAATGGTGTTTTTATTATAAATTGCCTGCAACTTGATTAAATGTTACACAGTTTCTTGTGGTTGCTGAAGGATGTAAATGTGCTTTCAAAAAAGTAAATATCATTCATGGAACTATAAAGAAACGTCATTTTTCTTGGGAGAGTAAATATAATACATAACTGTTTTATTTTCATTTGTGATGGCCAGTGAGAGATTTTCTTTCGTTCTTATGCGTTCTCCTAGCTTAATAATAAAGCATATAAAAGTTATAAAAAAAACGAGGACGTAGCATAGCGTACTTTCTCTTTATTTCACAAAAAAAAAAACATTTACGACCACAAGCGGATTTAAAAGGATCGCAAGTCTACATGGTCTTTTCGCATTCAATCAAACTAGTGATTTTTATATTACTGACATTTACTATCGCCAAATAAGGCAATACGTAAATTATCTTTTACAATTGTATTGTTTGATATTTGGGTTTAACTGTTTTCTGCAGATAAAAACCTAAGTTAGATATTTTTTCAGCGTTGTCGTGCCAAGTTAAATCGAATCCCTGGCGATATGTGAATAATCTTCAATTATTATACTTTCTGAATGAAGATTTTTAAATAAAATGTTTAAAGTATTGGTCTTGTTGAAATATGATTTCAACGTTTTTTGCTCGATATGAGATTGAAATATGTTTGTAACAGATCTACTGCCCACTTTTTAATGATTGCGAATGATGAGCACAGATTCATTATATATCTTTACTAATATTAAGTATTATAATACACCATTAAATAATAAAATAATTCGTCGAAATTATTGAAAAAATAAATGTTTTTACCAATAGAATATGAATTACATATAAATATTTTGTGATATTTTGTATCTCTTTGTATAGTAACATTTAACCGATTCTATTATTCTTTTAAACATTCATTTCAATTATTCAGTATTTAATTAAACAAAAAAATGATCAAATCTCTTAATGGCCCTTCCTCGGATTTTTTTACCCATAACTGCTGTTATGTTAATTGTAATGTATTGATAGTTTTACACATATAAGTATATTATTAACACTGTTAACTTTGGTTATAAGCTTAGTCTGATTTATCCTGATAATCTCCATAAGTTTTCTTAACATTGACATTGCTATTTTTTTAATATTCAATGTTGAAATATCCTTTACACGGGTGGTTAATATTTCTTTGACAATTATATTCAACTCTCTTATCTAGTGTGTAGTGGTTCGCAGCCTGAACGTCTCCTGAAGAATAAATCGTTAGATACCTATTTGCTGCGCAATAAATGTTATCAAAAACAAAGACGACAACTTAGTAAATGGAATAACCGTTATAATTTCTCATGAGATCACATCGTACCTATACAGATAACATATTTCCTTAAATTCGTTTAGTTTGATGGTAAATTATAAATTTCATATTGTATATCACGTCGCGCGTGTAGAAGAATTTAATCTCTAAGGTTTATATATTGCGGATGTTGTCAACTTTGATTTCATTCGTTATCCGTGAGTGTACACTTCTCAGTAAAAGAACATGCGGTTTTAATAAAACATCCATTAATCATTCGCCATTGTTTCCATCATAACATTGTATTATTATCTTCTCTACGCATTATTGCAAAAGAAACGAAATCCTATTGTGTAATGGACCGGCCAACTCGACAATGGGTCGTATGAGGAAATGACTGAGCGGATTTCGCGAAGGAGTCGATTCCAACTCGAATTGTTGTTTTATTAGTGTTTGAATTATGGCGCGGTTTCTATTGTTTTAGCCGCTAAACTTTAGCAACTCGGCCGAGTTGAGTAGCTTGCGTGTTTTGAACTATACATATATTTAACGCGGGTTAGCGGCTCTCATGGCGACATCCCTTTTAAAACAGACTAGAAAACTTCCAAAACTTCTCTAATAATACCAACAAAACATAAATATATACGCCTTGATATAAAAAATATTTGCCGTAAGAAAGAGACTGATTAGATACCGAAAATAAAAGATTAAAATACAAATATCATACCAACGTTTTACCCATTGCTTTTATATGCATTTTTTTTTTTGCAAAAATGATACGATTTTATAACGCATTTGCACGAGATAACACAAAATTCAGAATTTACAATATTGTTTTTATGTATTTCTTTAATTAAGGTCAAAAATAGTTATGTAGAAAAACTGAATCCTTCCCTACGTCCGGTAATAAAGGAAAAGTCGCACTCCACTCTTAATTTTATAACTAAAAAATATATTCACTGGTTTTACCTTAATAACGAATAACCTTACAATGCATTTTAATGAAGCGAAACACGTATCACATCTGGAATAACGTCAAGTGGGATAAATAAAAAAATATTAATTTTCATTTTTTACCTAAGATTAACTTCCACAAAGCTACCGATGAAAAAATATTTGTAGGGCAACAGTTGCTATGATTTTAATCTTAATAAATCTAAGGTTTTTTTTTTTGATAAGCTTAGAATTTGAAATATTTTAATTAGGCAACACGCGGATTAACATTTACAGAACACTGATCTTAAATGTGTTGTATTGTTATAAAATATATTACATGATTTATACACGTACATAATTGTATTTTTCTTGCGTAAGATATCTTCAATGAAGAACAAAAACAGTATTTTAGTCTAATACTCGTTTTATATGACGGTACTAAAGTAATTACATTTCATATTGCTGTACTAGAATGATTTACACTGATCTAATCTGTAATGTAGTTATTCAAATTAAATGGGGGAGTTAAATTTGTACACGTGATCGAGTGACGTCGTTTTTTGTCGACCCAAGGATCGATTGTTCGGCACGCAAAACACCTACGACCCCACACGCCTATCTTCGAGTACCGTTTTGTCATCATGAAATACAAAGGGCGTTATATTAACCTTATATTTGGACCGATAGAACGTTTTATGTGGGAATATATATAAATATTTAAATGTATTTGATTTTTTTTAATAACAGTAAGCAGGTTCAAAATATTATCCAAATTGTAAAAAAAGCAAATATTGTTTTTTTTTTTAATTAATCGACTATATTACATGCTTTCATGTAGAACAAATTTTATAAACACAGTGATTGTTCAAAAAAAAAATTTGGACCTCTTGTCATTGAAAACGACACATGTGGGTGAATAAATAAAAAAATGTATTGCTTTGGTTTTCTAGAATTCACAAAGTATTACAATTTTATTGATTGAATCGACATTTACTTGACAGAACTCCATTTTAATAGAGTAAGAATAACAAAGTGTTCTGTCTACAGAATGTAAGTATTGTTACTTTTTTGTTTGCGCGCTCATTAATTTTATCAACACACATAATATGAGTTATGAACTAAATGTATCATTTTCATCAATTTCCCAGAACCATAAACGCCCTGTATTTTGATGAATATTACTCTTGATATCAAACATTTGTCATACTCTTTCACACTTATCGTTGTTATCATCGTTTATGCGATTTTACATATCAGTCACTTCGTTGTGTATTTCGAAATGGTATATCGCAAAACATTTGAAAATTGTATTTACCGAATAAAAAAAAATAACATTTTCAAGTGTGATGTCAGCTAATGTAGGCATAAGCAATGTTTTTAAGTATCTTATAATATCTTCATTTTTATTTTTAGATTATTACACTATGTAAGTGAAATGCAAGGTAAGGCTATAGTTAGGTAAAAAACGAATGACACCTGCGTTCATTCGCTGAAGGCAATTTATTTTTCCATTTGATCATGCTGTTTTTTAAATATAAATTTTATTTAAATTCCTTTGAATGAATTCCATTGTTTCTGTATGGGTACATAAAAAAGTCAAGGCTTTCGAGAACCATTTGTTAGCCATTACCTCAACATCAATTTGAACAGGATTGATTAAATTAGCATTTACTTGGTAGCACTCCATGATAACACGATGAAAAAATAGCAATTTATTTTTTCACCGTGTTAGGATGTTTTGACATAATGACAAAAAAATGATACGTCACGGATTTTCGTTTGATAAAAGATATTAATTTCATTTAATAATTACTATAACTACACAATTAGTTTCCTTTAAATATATTTTTTTGTTTTGTTATTCAGCAGTTGCCAACCTTTCGGACTCCATGTACCACTATAGTCACAATTTCGATTCGCATTTCATAGTACCCATAGATTAGCGATCCTCATATTGACATGTTTTTATTTTTAATTTATTTGAACGCCTGTTTGAATTGAATATGTTAATTATTGTGATTTTTTTAGTGTATTATTTCGGTTACGTTTATAATTCCCTGTACTATAAATGGACAGTATGATAACATTAACACGCGACTCTTTTCTCGTTTGAATGACTCTGACGCATCATTTGGAGTCATTATTGTCGTTGGATGCCCTGCCTCGAAAGAGATGAACGGACGATCAACAATTCTGATGATGATTACATTATGAATCACTCCCAATTAAAGTACAAACCCAATTACGTTACTCCTTCGTGCGTGATACTGGGTATGTCAGGGCGAAACAGGCGGCTTGTTTTGCATGCGATTATTTTTGCCGACAATATTACTTAGTTCACAAGAAACTATAAAATCATTTTTATCATTTAACGGATTTCTTTATGTATCGTTCCATAAATGAATTTAAATTTTAGAATTTGGAACACGATCACTTTTGCTAAATAAAGGAGGTGTTCTTAATTTGGAAATTTAAATAAGCAATCGAAGATCACATGATACAGTGACACAACGACCGATGCCGTTCGAATTTTCAAATTTGGAATTTGAACTTTTGTATTAAGAATTAATAATCGTCTCGTCTACACCTAATTATTGTCATGTTGTGTATCACTTGAGCTTGCCTATAAATACCCATGCACAAGATCCCGTTTATTGTGGTTCATAATGCTCGCAATAAGCCTGGTCCGTATAATATCAAATTGTGTAATGAATATTAAACATTGTGTTTTATTTATTTAAAAATAAAATATTTCTTTGGCCAAATCCACGATATACTATAAAGCAGTGCACCGCAACCAGTGTGCCACGGCACATCGAAGTACCGCCAGACGATGCTTGGTGCACCACATTTTTCTAACAGAAGAAAAATCGTCTAGTTCTCATTTCTAACAGAAGATATGATTCGTCTACATTATGAAATATTTAGTGGAAAAATCGCGTGGAAGCAGAAATAATTATTTTTTCACAAAACGTAAATTTATAAAAAAAAAAATTACGTACATAACGTAAATTAACAATGTAAAAACAATGCAGAAAGAATGAATTTTTACAAATACGTCGACTTTGCATATTCCGTTTTTTTTATTAATATTGACTTGATGTGAAAACTGCTTGCATTGATCTTTGTATCGTACATATAAGATTTTTTTGTCAATTATGAGTTGTATCACTACTACATCGAAGATACAAGGTTTTGCATTAATATTCGTGCGTTTGATATCTATTAATAAGTTTACATCATCTGTTTCAAAACCTTTATTTATACTATTATAACATGTGGGTATTACTTATTGTTTTCGCTAAATCATAATAACCCCCCACACAATCACGCGTAAATAATATAACTACAATTATAAGCCTACGGTTATTAAATTGATAGTTCATTCATATTTAATATATTTCACACAATGTCTTTTTAATTACATTTGGCGCTATATACATTATTTTCTATTGCACCTTGGCTGATGATTTAATGCGAACATACCTATTTTCAATTCATTTTTTCCAAAACACATTTGAAAAGCTTTTAAAGTAAATAAAATATCTTAGAGGTTATTTCTGATTATTAATTTTAAGATTGGCACTTACCATTTATATTTAATATTCATATACTTTCAAATGTGTACTTCAAATCTTAAGATTTATTGCTCCAAAATTAAATTAAATATACTCAAATGTTCTATCACTTTCAACCCATATTATTTAAGTCAAAACAAATAAACCATAAATGAATTGAACATTATTTTACAAATACAAAAATTATCCTTCATTATTTTTTTCAACTGTGATATCACAGTTTTTGTTTCCTCCATGTTCTTATGACTAAAAGTGCCAACCTCTCGAACATCACGGTCCACTTAACTCGCAATATTGAACCATTTAAAAAAATGTAAATTATATGATATTTTTTTTTCACGATAAAGAAGCAATCTAAATTTAATGACAGTTACAGTTCCACAGTATTATGCTCAACACATTCCGTTTGTCATACGGCTCTAGTTTCCGGAAGGGAAGCGACCTAGTTTTTTTCCTGCTACACAGGAAGTTAACGAAACTGTGCCAGTCCAACATCGATTCAGAATATTCATTATATCAACAGAGTAATCTTGTATTTGAGAAGGATGTGATATGTGACCCACGATCTAAATTTTGTAGATTCGCTGCCTGCTACATGATTGTAAATTTTAATGCTAATTAAAGTTTATTAATTTGACAGCACTATAGCGGCTTCGGTAGCAGACCACAGTTCCCAAAATTCCTTGATTTTCTCAATAATTTGTGGATTTCGTTTCCGAATGTTACGATATCACTAACGTTCGTATTGCTACCCGCCCACCTCATAACCAATTTTTTTTGATAAGATTCATTAGAAAGACAGATTTCACTTAAGTGGTATTTTTACGTAAAAAGTAACGAACCATGACGCGAAAACTCCTATATATTTTAGACGCTTTGTTCCGTGCCACGACATTTTCTCTCAGGCCGAAATTATTGCCGAGCAAGAAATATCATATTTTTTTCAACATAGTCTGACATTTTCTGGTAATTGTGCGTAAGTTAAATTTGCCATGAATTATATTTCCGACTATAAAAAGAGTGGATATTTTGCGAGCTTTAATTTACTGAGCAGTGGCGTGCTTCATCGTGGAATCTTACTTTCTCATATTTTTTATTATTAAATTTAACATTAAGATTTACTAAGTATCAGTAAACCATGTAACACTGACGGCATATCTTCATGCCGATACATACTGACGGAAACTTTTTTTGTATTTAAAAAATCATAAAACATACATCTATGCAGGGACCAATTGTTCGGTTGAGCGTTTTCCACACTATAAATTCAATAAAATTCATGATACTAAACAGCATGGTTTTTATGTTATGCATAGATTTGCAAAGTATATATTCACTTTTAATTGCATGCTTGATCGTCAATGCGCCCCCTATTTGTAAACTTCAAATCACTTTACAGACATTATAAATAGTGTACACAAAAGATTATATCTTGAAGAAAATTATATTGGATTTAAATACACATAAAAAATATTCAACTCAGTTTCCACAAAGAACCCAATCATATCAGTATTTTTTTTTTCATTCGTGAAAACCATTTTCACTCGCCACCTCTGTTTCGATTTATCATCTTGCCACGTGACATTATGGCTAACAGTGTTGGGCCACGTGGCACAATGGCTAACGCCTCTGTGTCACGTCACGTGAAGTTTGAAAGCTTAAGTGTACTTTATGATTCTTTTTTACGAAAATGCTTGCTGGAATTATTCCTAACAGTAAACTTCGAACGTAGGTGGTAAGTTCTTTAGTTTGATGTAAATTTATTAACATTATATGTATTTTTACAAAGTAGCTAGTTTACCTACGTGTAGATAAATTTATTATTTTACGACAATGTTTACATTTCATGGGTTTTTATATATTAGTAAAATACTGAGCTATTTGACCATGCTGTAGCACTTAAGATAAGGGTATATATTCTTTATGAAATTTGTTAAGATAAGGGTATATATTCTTTATGAAATTTGTTTTATTTTTTAAGAAAACTCCCGCTATATTTTATTTTGACAATTCATATTTTTATTTGGTAATCTTGTTTTAAGATAACAGTTCTCAGTAATTAATTTTAGCTCAACGCAACCCCGCTAAGTGTTAGCCCAGCGTTATCGGAAGTATTCACATATCTGTCTATTGCTGTGATGATCCATACATTGTGGCCATGCGTGTAAATTACTATTTATGTATATTTTTATATCACTTTCTAAATTAATCAAACTTTCGAGCCTTTTAAATTAATAGTATCTCAAATCAAATCAGTATTCGGCAATAAATCAGTCAAGAATTTTATTTACATCGTAAATACTATTTCTCACAGTATATTTTACTAACAAGTTGACGATAATTTCTTAGTGGACTTTGAGAATAAAGTTTAACAATTATTGTCGTTAAAAGATACAAACAGTTATATATATATATATATTTATAATCGTCAAAACCTGTATCAACTTTACATTGCAACGGTCATAAAGATATATCGCAAGACCATAAAGATATATACCTTGGAATAGCTACCCAAGCGCTGACGCTGAAGCCTCTGAAGGCTCGATTCAAAATACAACTTAATACTCATACTTTATGAACTACCATATTCCGCCTTAACATATACCATCGAATATGATTTGAAACATTCTAGACTAGACTTAAATTGTATTTATTTATTTCCACGAAAGTTGTGCATCCACTTTCTTCACTTTTTAATTGGAGTACCGATTATTCATCATATGAATCCACATACTATTTATTATTCTTTATGTGCATAAATGAGAGTTATTTGAATGTGTCTCGTTTCAACACTTCAAATTGAATATCTGGTTTGAAAGTTGAATTTCCGGACTGATTCAAAACCATTAAACATAGAGTCGGTTATGTGTTGCCGGTTGCCCATTTCCGCCCATTCAAATTTTATAGCGCTGCATTCAAATTGTATTCAATTTAATCCGATACATTTGTAGATCCATCTGCCTTTGTTTGTAGCGATTGAAGAAATAGTCTTAGTAGCGGCTTCGCATTTGAATGAAATGTAAACTCGATTTGTATAAGAGTATAGATGAGACGTCATTTTGGACACTTGTGATATTTCTATGAGGCGCCATACTTCCGACATGTGATGTTATCGTCTTCAACAACAGATAGCTATTTTTCCAAGACCTTGGGTTAATTTGAGAAAATTCACGTAGCTATTAATATAACACATTTTCCGATGCTCGGTTTGACTACCGTTAAGATACTTTTCGCTAATTTTTTACAAATTTGAACTGTATTGTAAGTTTCTATCGGGACCATTTTTAAAGCATCTTTAATATAGGGATTTATTATGATTTCTGAAGCGAAGGGTTAGGTATTTGAAAATTCATCGTCCGTCGCCGGTAAAAGGATTCACCTCTAAAAATATGTATTTCTTATTTTATGAAAAGCGAAATGTTAATTACTTATAATTGCTTGTTATATTGGAAGCAGTTAATATATAACTTCTACTGTAAAATTCAACAGCGGGGAATCCTTCCTTTAAAATAGTTTATACCACATTTCCTAATTACTGGTCTTCGATTTTTTTCGATGAAATGTGGGAGAAAATCATAGTGGTTTTTAAATTTCATTTAATGAAAAAAAAGCATTTTTAGCCAATCTTTATTTTATATGTAGATTATATCTCTGGATTAGTGTTTATATTGACATTATATTTTAATATTGTTAACCAAGCTTAATTGATTAAATAAGTTGTTTTTAAAATGTATAGTTGCCTGACTAATGTATGTCATTGAACAGTTCCAACATTTATTTCAAGAACATCTTATTTCGTTTGATTCCCATATGGTTGATAGATCTGATTTTTCTAGATAAAAATCCCCCGAGAGTTTGTAAGGTTACGATATTTGTTCGAATGTCGATTTCTTTTAGATGGATGAGAATAACTTCGGAGGAACTTTTATACAAAAAAAACACACACATTTTAAAGAAATGAAATACATTTTAGCTATCAATTTTTGTTTAATAAAATATTTGACATGGCTATAAATGCATTGAAAACACAAAAAACTACCTAATTAAATGTAAATCATTCAATCTCTGAATGCTTCCTTAAGCTTTGGCATACCTCTGATATCCAGAATTTCATCCTTCGACATATTTATGCAATCGAGCACAAATATAAATTGTCAGCTATTCAAAGTGTGCAAAACTGTAAAGATTCAATTATTGTACTAAAATTCCGTTATTTGAAATATAAAATTACGTAAATATCAAAATATTTTACATGGATGTTTATCATTATTTTGGCTTACCCTTACTTCTATAATCTATAAAAATTACTTATCTCCTGTAGTTTTTGACGATGGACAAGCCGAAATAACTATCAATAACAATATCTATACTTTTGTAGAGCTAAATATGTTTGCTTATTATAATGAAGTTCTCCCAAGCAATACGAAATCATTAAACAAAATAAATTATCTATTAAAATTATTTAAATTATTTTGTTCCATTAAGTAGTAAGTGTGGGTTATTTTCGTCATTAAAATTTCACACTCCTTACTTCCTGATCCTTAGTGATTGTTCAGAGCTCCTAATGGATTATTGATTTACCATAATTGTATTTGTAATTCTTAATAAGTGATTGTGAACATTTAATTTTTATACTAATTTACTTTATTTGTATCAATATTGTATGATTTTATGTAAATTGTTTCCTAGTTCTTGAACCCATGGTTTTGTACACCTGCTACCTTTAACTCAAATTAATTTTTTGTTTTGTATAAATAGACTTGTTTGTAAATTGTATTCTATCAGTTGACAATGCTCGCGATGAGCGAAACCGGTCCTGATCAAAAAATATTTTGTGGAAATAAGTACTAAAAAAATGTGGTTTTATTATTTAAAAAAAAAAAAAAAAGTATTTTCAGTAAGGTCTTTCGATTTTTTTTACTAGATCTACCGATAACCTTGATTAATCAGGAGCGTTCAAAAATTGGCACCCGAGCTCTATGATAAACCCGCACAAATATATTTAGCAGTGCAACCCTTGTATTGGAACGGTTAGAAAAACCCACTATTAATAAAATTAATACCATGCCTAGATATAGCTTATGACCGAGATTTTGTGATAATTTTATCCGTCTTAATTTAATTACTGGACTGTATTTGAATATAAATTTGAAATTAAATAAACCGACATGGTCCATCGAATACATGTCTTGCCATAACATGCGATAATTCATGAATCATTATTAATTTTCTGGGTGAACCGGACCGGCTCACACCGCGGGCGTTTAAAAAATGTAGGTGTTTTGGAATATATTATTTAGTTTACAGTTTCAAACAAGTGTTATTGTGTTGACATATGAATCACAGAGATTACTTAATTATATTTAAATAAAATATTATGTCATTACCAGATAGGTGAACTGCGAGAGATAAGTACCCGATAAAGGTTTTATTTGTAACTAATTTAGAGTCTGTATGCTTTTTACGACGCATTGTGACTGACACCTACTAGTTGCATTGTTTCTAGCTTGGGTCTTTGTTGCTAAATGATATTGCTTGAATCGGTAGGACAGATAAATGAAGACGACGTTGGAACAACAAAAAAACTGCCAGGCTGCAATTTGCTTGCATCACTTCGATTCGAAACTGCATTAAAGTAATGAAGGATTTGTGATTATATGCGATTTATGGAGAACTTTTCATCATTGAAATCCGAATTCATTCACCTGTGACCTATTGGGAAGGGAAGCTTATTTGATAAACTTGAAATGGCGTGTACTTGAATGTATGTTTAACACATTATTGTTAAAATGCTTTTGGGTTCAGCCCAAACCGCGTTTCTGAGCCTACAAAAGAAGGTCGCGACCCTACCTGTGATTTATTATATAATATCATAGAAAAGTCCCTTTTTACGGTAAACAATACAAGATTGTGAGAGTCAATCTGAATTCGGACAAGCACCTCATTTTGGTGTTTCAAAAGTAAAATTTTATTTCATCTTCGTTTATGACGGAGTGTGAAATTCCCTGTAAGGTATTTCGTGTATGTGCAAGGGCAAAATATCAATAGATTAATTTTTAAATATTCTTACCAATATATCTATTAAATAGTCAAGGAAGTGGGTCGTCAATTTTATGCGTTAAGATAAACAGCTTTTAATCCGACTCTTGTGTACAACTATTGTACATCTTTCGTGGTATTATCAATGTCAACTTATAATGAGAGATGTCGCTGAAATATCATTCCTAATAGCGTCAATTTATACAATTCGAGTAATTAAAGTTGATTAACTGTTCTATTCTCAGCCAGGAATTCTCTGCTAAGGATACCTGTCTTACATGAAAATTAATAGACGCAATTATCAGATTGTTAGCTCGGAAATAGTGGGTTAGTAATCGATCGCTTTTAATTAATTGCTCTTTTGACAATCAACTATATTTTGTATAACCCAGTTGAAATCTCATGGCAATTGATTCAATTTGTTAAATAATAATCAATACAGCGGCCTTGATTTCAACAAATAATATCACTAATAAAATCATAAATAATGTGGTATTTCAAACCTTAAAACATATATACCTTGTGTCTTCAACCGTTGGTTGAAGTTTCAATCGATCATCTATTAATAGCTCTATATTTACGGTGACCAAACATTTTTTATTTTAATATTTAATTCTTCATTCCAGCTATAATTTTACGACATGATTAAAGGCTCGCATCACACAGCTTAAATTAATATGAAACTTGTTTTGTTACCCACACTAGCGGCACGGCGCCGGTGCTGCTATCGTGTATATATTTTTTGCTTACTTATTACATTTAATCGACTTTACGTTATCTCATTACCCGTTAGACATTGATATATTTATTACAACCGATAGGTCGATATTTTCCTAGAAGACTGTCACAAAATTGATTTTATGAAACTAAAAGAAAAACACTTAAAGAACCTTACAATATCTCATATTATGAACGCTATAAGTAATATAAACACGTGACTTTGGGAGTTAAAACTTTGAACTCTCTTCTGAGTTACATTACTGATAATTTACATTGGTGTATATTATAAAAATCACCAAAACGATTACTTATGACATTCTTATAATAAAACAACGACTTGTAAGTTCTTTCATTCCTTTATATTTTCAGATATAAATATAATACAACCTTGTTATTACAATTGGTATGTTACTAAGTGTGACCCGTGTTTCGCTTCTTTGCGCATATTCAGACAAACTACCTAAAGTTACTTATTACATAATAATTAGATTCAGTGCTTACCTTAGTAATGAATCACCTAACAATACAGTAAGTATGAAGATACTTTTCAAATAAGCGAAACACTTTTAAATTTACATTACACAACGTAATAAATATTTTCAATTTTGTTTTCCATTTTTCTAAAAATAAATATACCGTATTTATACATCTGTCTTTTTATGTTATTTATATTTTATTTACGGAAAAGTGGTGTAAAAACAAAATATTTGCTAGTGTTTAATAATTTGAGAATGTTTTATTACCTTCTTTACTAGCAAGTCACTTAATTAAAGATCGAACGTATCGCGTATTGGTTAGTAAAGCCCGTCAATACGTATGAAAGCGATTTGTCCACTCAAACTCGTAAAACCGTGATTGCAAGGTGGACAAAAACGGTGCTTTTGCCGGACTTTTCTAAAATTTTCGTGCCGCCTGGTATTTATAATGCTGCCCTATTTACAATAAAAGCTCTTTGAATTTATTGAATTTATTAGAGCGCATGGAAATTATGAATATTACTGATTCTATTTTTAAGTCAATGGATAGTCTTTAAATGTCTCGATTTATTTTTACATATTCATTTGAGTCATTTAATTTACAGCAAAAAACAACTGTATTCCTAAACGTTTATAATATGTAACTATATCATTACCGAGTGATGCATCTTCAGCGTCAGCCCACTGCCGCCCACGAATCATTCCATTTTTGAAAAAATCTTAATTTAAAAATATCGAAATGTCGCGCGTTGTGGGAAAAAATGCACCGGGTATCGCGCACCGGCTACTGAAATAGGAATGACTTCATTTTCATGTGCTCCTGGTAGAATTGTTGAAATTCAAAACATTTTTTACTGCTAATTTACGAAAATTTCTCAAATTTTCAACATTCTTAGTTTTGTATTCGCAGTAGTCTAATTTTTCCCGACGCTGATTTATTTTTTACATATCGCTAATCATCCCAAAAATATTATAAAAAAAAACCTTGCTTACGTCGCTAAAACGGTTATTGCAAAAAATAAATAGTTAGTGTTTACTTATTTGATAACATTTAGCGATATTGATGTACGGGTATTTATAATGCTTGTGATCAGCTATAGTCAACCTGCGGCCCGTGTATTTTTGTTTTATTTTTAGCATTTCTATATTTCTTTTGTATTATGAATAAACTTTTGAGTATGATTGATTTATATGGTCAATAATATCGATTACCAACTCATGATTCCCCTTATGTGTGACTTAATTGCTGTGTGGGTCACTCTACCCACACACATAAACTGACTCTAAACGGATCTGATATGTCATGTTTAATCGAAAATAAATATATATATATATAAATGTGTGTGTGATGTCACAGCCGATAAATCCCGATGCTCTATATTATTTTTAATGTCACTCGAGATTAACTCAGGGAAGAAAAAAGCATTACCAACAACCAAGATGAACAATTTCTGGATGGATGATCTATTTTTGTATTTTGGAGAAATCAAAATATTTTTGCAACTTTCATTGAAGTAACACGGTGGAAAAAAAATAGCAATGTATTTTAGTTCTACAAAATTATTTCTAAAAAATATAGTTGATAGCTATTTCGGCTCACTCCACCGTCAGAACTATGCTTAAACTAACATTTGCTTATCCATATATAGCTGTGTATAAAAGGTACACAATACATCTTCTCTCCTGTTTTAACGACCTAGCTTGTTACTTTCTCACAATAAAACTAAATTTTCAAAAATCGTAAATGAAACAAAAGGCGGCTATGACAATAAGTTTACATGTGGGACGGAAGTGGTCATTACGGAAGCCAATCAGACCACCCCCCAGGAATAGGTTGGACTAATGGGGACGCTATTATATTAGTTTGTTCGTTAAGAATCCTTTGTGATAATTGATGTCTATTGATTTCCAGCTGTCATTGAAGTATTCTTTAGCATAAAAAAATGATTTATCTTTACTTTGACTAATCCAATGAATTAAGCGCTATTTTACTGAAACTGTTGAACTCTTGATATTTTTGTTAAAGCATAATATTAAAAAAAAAATACAAAATGTCACGACTTCAATCATACTCAATAACTGTAGAAATCAAACTGGCTGCTCTAATTTATTGAAAGTGCGATATTACTCTATATGCCTCCTCTAAGTCTAAATAAATTCTTAAAAGCTGTCCATTTAATCAACATTACTACCAGCCCTCAGAGTGGACACCAGCATTGAGTTAATTCAACTAATAAAGATAATTACTCGTTGTTCGTCTGCCGCGAAAGCCATTTGACATTTAACAGTTGATTGGACTTAATTGAATAAAGACTAGAGTTGGACTGTTTGTTCAACCAATGTAATGTTAGTTACAGTTTTTATTGCCTCACAGTATTTTTTTTTCATATTATTTATTGACACTATTGGAATGTTCCCAAAATTAACTAAGTACATTTTTTTGTCGCCGTGGTCGAGAATTACTAATGCCGTAAATCTCGAATTCGAGTGAACTGCAAACCGGTCCACTTCATTATTGCAATTTTCCGAATATTGTAAGAGCAAGCTAAAAATTCTATCAAGTGACTTTTTACTTGAGTCTATTTTGAGCAAGCTATTATTGCTAAATTTTTATACTTTTCAATTGACTGAAAATGGTTATTTGCTCAAATTTGAATAAGTCAATAGTTTTCCCAACAAAAATCGTTATTTGTAAAAGATTTGGCAAATATCCCTGTCATTGCTTTAATTCATCTATATTATAGCTACATTCAAACAAGATAATACACCAACTTTATAAGTTTCTATGATATCATAAATAATTTCTTCATGCTTTTGTGCTCACAATTTATACCAGAAGCTACGGCGCATTGCTTACTTAATATATATATATATAAAGTTTTTCTCCAACGGAAAAAAAGGATGCGTACGTACTGGCTACTCTATCTCGATTTGATTCCATCGGTCATATTTTATATCCTCCTACAACAACACGGTTTGTCAGCAGGAAAACAAATTCCCCTCTTGGGAAATAAAGTTAGTGACGCCATGTTGTTTGGCTGAGACTTACACTTGCAGGATTCTCGTAATAATATTATTTTATCAGGATTACCCTCAGATTTTAAGATAACATATTTAACGTTCTTTGGAGAAAATCTGTTTAAGGTTTTATATATTTCCAAATTTGAAAATTTTTGATGTTGATAAAATTTATAAAACAACTGCACGCTTCAGCTTGTGATTTAAATCAAGTTTTAGTAACCATGGAATGAATGGTAATCCAAAGAGACAATTCAGACAACAACAAAGTAAAAATATTTAACCATTTAGTCACGCAATAACAATAATATTTGGTTTATTACTATGTCTATAATTCCTAATATTTTTATGAGCCATATCTTGCCAAAAGTGCATTTTCGGTCATAAGGTATATGAAATTATTATCTGTTGCTGTTGTGATTGTGTGAATATAATCACTTAATAATCTTACGTAATTGTCATATTTATTACATTTTGGTATTCAAAAGTAACGATCTGTTTCTATGTATTCATTAAAAAATGACATATTTATACATGTACGGTTAGCCGTTTTATTAATTGAACAGACGCTCGCCGTATATATCAGACTCAATTGAAATTATGCGGGCATCCGCCATTTTGTGTCACTGTACGCAAAATGGACGGCGATTATTTAAAAAACGGCGCGAGATTATATTCTATTTTTGAAGAGCACAATGTAATATCGCAGCAAAATTTATCGCCAGCTCTTTGTAATTATTTTCCTGTCGTTATTCCCAACAATTGGTTATTCTTATTGTGTTGCGAATTTCTTTACTGCATTGGTACAGCAGCGATTTTTTAAAACAGTAATATAAATTATGTATCATTAGGAATCTATTTACAGTTCTTTCACTTTTCACCGTCTATTTTTGGGTTAGTCTTACTATATAAGAAGATATGGTTGTTGACTCTTTGTGCTTGGACCCATTCATTCAGCGTATCTTAATTGAATTTATCCATATACCCCTTATAGAAAAGAAAAATAGAACGCTAGCAGCAACATATCACTACCACATAGTACGATTTATGATCTTTCGTAATCTGAATGGAATCACAATTTGGCCGAATTGGACGATACTGTTCCCTTTAATTAATTTCTCTTCAATAAATTCATACATGTTCCTGTTAAATTATAAAGTTTGAATCACAAATAAGCGGTATGTCGTCGCATATATCAGTTCGATTTTCGGCTTACGGCTTCTTCGACCCATGACAAAATTGGAATGCAAATGCACTCGGTATTATAATATCATATTGTCTTAATAATAAATAAATAAATAAAACACGACTGTTGAGTGAATTGTAACATGTAACACTGCCATCCGATGTATATTAATACTTGTCAACATCATTTTCATCATATGTTTGACTTCATTTATCGTTCTGTAAAGCACATAATAGAAAATGGCGCTCAATAAGAGTGTGTGTGTGTTGGTAAGAGCTTCGAATGAATAGTAACAGATGGGAGTGCAAGTTGTTGTGTATGATAAAGTATTATCGTATCTTCATTTTGTTTTTAAATTTAAGCGATATAAACCATGTTTCGCCTATCACGAAACTGACAGCTTTCGATAAAATAATACATTTTTTTTTTACATAAAATTAGAATTTTTATCATTGAAAATATCTAAAATTTTCTGATGACCTAACTGTGGACCGTTAATTTAACAGTATTTAATATGTGACGCCAGAGTTACCAATCACAATCTGGTTTCTATTTTCGACAGAAATAACAATGACTCTTAAGTACCACATATCTGTAAGAGTGCCTCATTGTTACTTTTGTTTTACCGAAAATCGACAGTTACAGCCTTTTAGTTCTCAAGTTGCGCAATGTTGCCACTACCTTTTAGGTATCTCATTCAAAATAAGAACATGACAAACCAGATCGTATTTTTAATCCCCTCTGAAATGTGTCGCATGGTTACCTACTCTGTAGAAATAATCTCCGATGGAATTTTAATTGAATACAATGCGTCGTAAGATGTTACATATGAGCGATTTATTTCTTCTATAACACGACCAACAAAATGGGTAGATGCAATGTATACGTTATAACCGATCTACTGAGCCATCTTCAAAATTCGGGTTAGCTCGGTTTAACTACAGAATCATATGATATAAATGCATTTTTTTTAAAGAAAAATCACTATTTAAAAATGATTTTAGTGTAATTAGAAGCATTAATATGTATGATTTGTTTTTACGTTTATGACATAAATAATCATAATGCTTTTGAATTAGTCTCGTATATAACAATATAAATCTCGTTGTGATCTGTAAACGAAAAATAGTATCCAATAGTTATTCAATGTTAACATGTCAACCGTCTTTCTTGGTAGAAAAGCACAATAACTATCTGGACCGAATTCGCTCATCGTTACCATTATCATCTTAAGGTCTGTTTGTTACTTATTTCATTAATTATCGCCGAAATATTTATGGAAAAGTATCAATTACCTGTTCGTATTTAAGTCGAGTGTTCCGGTTCGTAAAATTTTCCGTTCAGAGTCCTGTACATCATAAAAATTGCGTTAAAATTTTACGATATAATAATTACATTTTTTAAATTTTAATTTGAACAATTTTATTAGTGTGATGATTGTCGCCGAATTTATAGTTACTATTACTCCGCAGATCACCAGTTCGCGACCACTTTCTAATCCAACTCAATTATATCGAAATAAATTCTTTCCGTATTATAAATTAATTCTTATTGCGATTCTTTATCTACTATTTCATTTCGGCAAAGCGTGCATTATTATAAATTAGCAATTTTACCATGCATATAGTGTATAATTTATTTATTATATCTGTACTCCTGAGGAAATATCTTATTTTTAAAGAGCATCCATAAAACGGCGACGACGCATAACAGTCTTATTTATTCGCTAACTTTCCTTCCTTTCTTTCTACATTCTCTTGCTTAAATCGTTTTATTACACTATATAAATGCCGATCTCTTCTCATGAAATCTACGCTTTGGTGGAATAATATTTACAAAATAATTTCAATACGTAAATTAAATGGCAATATAAAAAGTAACACATATTTTTTTTACATCGTTCATAAAATATATCTTATTTTTTGAATTGTATTATACATTCGATTCGCATGTACGAAACAATTTTCGTATTATTTAGATCAATAAATGTTTGAGAATCACTTAGTTTTTAAAAGTATTTCATAAATTCATATATAATTTTTTACGTGCGAACTATTAATGTAAAAATAATAGACTATAATATTCAGTATTGATTTCGCGTGAAAAAGTCATGATTTTCACGAGACGACTTTACTTTATGGATAATATGTAAAGCTAAATATTTTTAACTATATATATTATTTATAATGATGTCTATCGTTTAAATGCCATATTTTTTTTTTGCTTTAGAATGTGTTTATGCTTTATACAGTCGTAATGTAATTTCAAAAAGAAAATAGTGGAAACATAAAAAATGATTTAACATGTCTTATCAATATTACTACGTGATAAATGAGAAGCCATAATTTTGCAGCGGTTCACTTTTGTACTTTTTTTTAAATAGTTCGATCATTTTTTAGTTAAATATTGATATAGCTACAAATAAAATTAATTGTATCCGATATACATATAATTTTAAAATTGCTTTGTGAAATCGATGGTCGAAAGAAACAGTGCTCCTAAAACTTTTTGTTGTTTTTTCAGGCGCGTGCCGACAGTCGGGCGTCGCGGCTCCCCCCTGCGCGCCCCCCTCGCCGTCCCCCTCGCTGTCGTCATGCGGGGCACAGGCGCAAGCTCAAACCAACGCCAGTAGCCCCGAACAACAGCTACTGGGGGACCTGGCGGCCAACAACAACCCCCATGATGCTGACTTCACACACGACAACTCCTACCAGTGGTTCCTCGACTACAAGTGAGTTTCTAAAATTACCAATAATTACTTACTGCTTAGGGACCCTAAGAAATTAACATCCTAAATTTATTTTTTACCTACACTTGCCAAAATTCTGAATCCGTCTGGTCTGATGCATCTTTGGAAAAATATCTTTAACAGATTTTCGAGTCTGTTCTCTCAAGGATACCTATTTTTTCAGAAGTACAGCTTCCGTGAAATAATAGACCACACTTAACTAATGAATTATTTGTAATGTTTTAATTGGTCTTTCTGTACAATAAGGATATATCACAGAATAAATTATCTATAAGTATAAACAATTTGACCTTTTCAATTACGTTCTCTCAACAGAGTGCATTTCACTGTTTCAGCTACCGCGACAGTTCTTGCCAGCACGCTAGTGTGTTATCCTCGCTGTCCGGTTCCTCCTACAAAGGCCTCGGATCCCTGGCGCTCTATGAGGAGTTGGCGCGAGATCTGGACGCCAATCTGGCAGAGGCCGACATGGAGAGCTTCCGTACGAGGGATATCCACGCGCTCTTATCGAACCTGCCCCCTTCGGCTTGCCATCTAATGCAGGATGTTAGTGTACCCACTGCTATTAATTAACCCCTAGTCAATAAGTTTTCACAATATATATCGTATGGTGGATTTTGCTGTAGAATTGAAACTTGCACATTTTTTTTTCTTCTTCAATTAGCAATTGTATTCTATGTATTGATTATTAATTTGATGTGGTCTGGTAGGATGAAATCATATTTGATTACTTATTGATTCTTGTTAATTCACTCAAAAGTAAATAATTTGATTCTTGTCAATGCATTTGTTACTTTATGACATGCATAGTTCATTCTCTTATAATTTCAAATTTGAAAGTAATAATATTTTTAATATGTAGATGGTACTCTATAGTAATAGTTTCACCTTCATTTTCATCTAACGATTTTTTATAAGATAGTCAATATTACGATACCGTGTTACAAAATATAAGTAATAAATCTTAATTTTGCCGCAGCATTCCTTCTAACACTATTTACTAGATAGCACATCACTATAGTTTACTTAATAAGTGAACTAATTTTTATTTCAACATATTAATTAATGAAATATAGCTATAGAATTTGCATTTAATTGGTAGAATTCGATTACAGTAATTTATAAATATCAAATATTTAGCTTGATACTGCCATCAACTAACCCCAAAAAAGACTTTGAAAAAAAAGTTTGCAAAATGTTTTTTGTCAGTAGCTAGCTACTTTGTTGCTTGACAAAGTTGCAACATTTTACGGCATATAAAATAATTACAAATATAAAACTTTGTAGAGCTAACTATTTTGATATTTTTACTTTACCAAATGAATTACCCAATGTAATTTGGAAGAAAATTTTATATCTTTGCTCACCCTTAACCTAAATTTCACGATTCACTAAATGTTGTTCAACTCTATAGTCATTAAAATTGTGACCTTTATCATATAACAAACAAATCACCATCGATCAACGTTGCCCCGTAAACAACTGGATTCCCGTAAACTGCCCCATTGTCAGCATTGTCTCCATGGTCTGTTGGTGTTGATTTTGCAGACGAATCGGCGTGGCGAGATGTACGCCAGTATTACCAGCTCGTTAATGGAAAAGTTTGACACTTCGTTCAGTCCGCACAGTAGCTCTCAGGTCTGAAATATGGAGAATGATCATTAATTATTTTTTTTGCATATCGGAAATCCATTTTATTTTTACTAACTGGAATGAACTAATTACTCACTTATTGTTAATTTTATTATGTTTGATATTTTATTTATTTAAATTTTGAATATTTCAAAATCATGTTTTAATGCTGATTACAGCCAAAACAGTTTCATCAAACATTGCCTCATATCAAAAAAACCTTACAGAGAGCACCTTTTGCAGTTTTCTCAAATTTTACGGTGTCTGACAAAAATAAATTATATCGTGTTCAGATTACAATGCTTAACATTGACTCTTTCAAGTCTTGCCAAAATATGTAGACACTAATCCCAATATGCTTTTGAAAATTATCTGTTACGTTTTTATGTGTTTTCATACACCAAGTTCAAACGAAATATGAAATTTCAAATGATTAAAATTGTTTTCGAAACATAAGTTTATAATAATACACAGCAATTAATGTTTTAATTAACGTCAACCAGTTGCATGAAATTTAATTGTGTATTTAATATCGTCAATCTAATCATTTATAAAAACAGGTGATGAAATTTTGATGTTTGTGTAAAACATCAATTTGTTTAGTATAAAAATTCTTAAACAGATGTCATTAGCTCAATTTTCATTTTGAAATTCATAACACAAAAAGCGGAACTGTGACCCCTCTAATTTATTTGTAAATGAAAGAAATTTTATTTACTAAAGTTAATTTCCCTGGGTATATTTTTGAGTTCTGAATTATTTACTATGGTTTATTTTATTATACCCACATACTCGAATTCATTACATTCATCTCACATTTGCACGAGTGTTTGTTTTAAGTAAATAGTATAAGTCAATAGATTTCATAAAAATTGACAATATTTTTTCTAGATTTTTTTCCAACTTTGTTATCAATTCTATTATTTATTAAGTAAGTAGTTATATTTTAGACAAAGTCTCTAAACCTAGAAGTCTCAATACTTTTTAAATGCTGAAAGGACTGATTCACTTAAGTGTTTTTTTTTTTTTGATCCTTCAATGGCTTATTTGCAAATGCATCAACTGCTCAATACACTAGGGAGTCACGACACACGGTAACGGATCACCTCATAAGCATATGAGGTGACCGCTCTAATTTTAAATGCTCAGTCAAAGTTTTCAAATCAGTAATAGTTAGTTTAATATCTTCTATAATTGATATGTGATACTTTTTTGTGAATACCTAAACTTATTAATCATATAACACTAAATTCATAAGCATGTCGCATGTACCACAAAAATATTTCAAGATTTTTCATACCCTTTAATTAATAACCAAAATAACAATGAAATATTTTTCTGTAGCTCAATAATAAATGGTAGAGAAAACTATGTTGGTTTAGTGGTCGATTGAACAATGTCAATGGATGATGGATTCGCACACCATTATAAATAATTTCTGTTCCAACTTACATATTGATATTTATCACATCTAAAATTCTTCCCACCCATACATTCCCAAAAATAAAGCCTATCAAGAGCAATTAGCTTACCACTAGTTCTAGCCTTTCTTCTGCATAAAAGAAAGGTTAATCCACAAATTCCGTTGAAATAGAAAAAATGACAAATTTAGATTGGGCCAAATGTTCCATATTGGGAGTGGACATTATAAATTGAATCAATCTTTTAATTATTCTCAACTTTTTCTTTCCAACATAAAAACCAAATTGCTAAAAACATGTCCTGTCATAATCGCATCTTTCTATTCCAACACTCAAGAGTATGGGAGGTTAAGTGGGTCGGTAAAATTAAATTTACCTACTGTAATAATTAGTATTACGTTATAAAGCAGCTGTGGAACAGCTGCTTGGATAGCTCGTAGATTTGGACTCTCCTCTTTTAATTGGATAGACATACAGGGCTAGGACAAAACTAATAGTTAATATTCATAAACATTAATCCAAAAATGGGAGTAAAAATTCATTAATACCACAACTAAAGTGAATGTCGAGCTAGCTGCGGGCGTGCACCAGTTTTATTAGAATACACTACAATAGTTAATGTATCGAGAGTTTCTGTATCAATTTACTACAAACAATTTGGATAGCAAAGAATATGTCAAGCCTAAAACATTTACTCTATCCATCAACTTATTCAGTAAATAACAAAAAAAAGAGATAAATCAATTGTAGTGTAATAAATCCAATAAAGGGAAGACCAATAACACTCAATTTGTATCTGTACCAATGTGACCAGAGACACAATACAAACAAATCACTGTGAGTCTATCTGCTGCCCTATGTCACTTAACATTTAGAATGATATGATAACCACACAGGAAATGCGTACAACGACAGTGTTTTATACTATCCGCTGCAATGATTGAATCATTTCTCTGGATTCTCTACCGCAGGGAGTTCATTTAATTCAGTTTGCTTGTGATTTAGTGATTTTTTACTGGATTTGTTTAGATTTTTTAGTGGAAATGTGTGTTATACATTCATGCCTGAAATGTGCTATGGTAGGAATTCATTTTTTTATGCTACATAAAATTTATACGTTTTTATTACAATTTTCCAATTGTATGTTGCTAAAAATAGTGCAAAATATAGATAACTGGATTGTTACAATGAGTAATATTATCATGAGACAGTATGACACCGAGTGATACAAATTGTCAGTATATAGTGCAAACTTTGTCAATCACATAATATTGAAAATATGATTTCAATGAAGATTTTTAGTGAATTTTTATTCCAAATTTTCCATTAAAATCATAATTTATAGGAACAAAAAAAATCATTTATTGATTAAAGTTAGTTTTAAAATAAGTTATATTATTCAATTTATTGTAAAAAAGTCATCAACTAAAAATGTTGTACTATACTTGTTCTCTTTATTATATCCATGTAAACTTATCTTGGATTTACCATACAGGATAAAAAAAATGCGATTACCACAACAATGGTGTGCCAAATGTGGACTGTTATCCATAATCCAACTTACTTAATAATATTCATTAAAAATAAAACATTTTCTCTATGTCTGTTAACAGAAACACACTGCCTTTTGGTTTTTCTGTGACCAATCAAATGTATTTTAAATAAAAAACCAAAAAATCTCAAGTATAAATACCATTATATTGACAGTAAAAACTATTATATTGAAAATCTACTTGAATTAAACGTCCATGGATACTTGTTATAGTTATCATTATCATCATATCAATCAATGTATTTCTCGGATAATGAACGTTTGTTTTCTAAGACTTGTTGTATTAAATTTAATAATTTTTTTCTCAATTGTATACATAGCAGGTAAACCGTGCATGTTTCATAGTATTTTTCCAATCATTTTCATTTTATCATAAACCATTCACAAGATCTATTTTGAAACACTTGTTTGGACACTGATTTCTATTTAAATTTTTATCACATACATACAGTAATAGTATAATTATGTTGTTTTATTTATCAGGGCGAAGACTCGACGGCAGGGTCCATAAATACTATGTCCATATGCAAATCGGAGCTGTTGTTTTCTCCGGTGAAGGAGAACGCAATGGCGGTTCCGGGACATTTCAGCGTGGACAGCCTGGACTGCGATAGGCTCGAGCAGGATCTCATCTTGACCTGTCAGGCCAACAAGCACAACTACACTATCGCCTTTGAGGGCAGCATCACCATGGAGTCTGAAGATAATGACTGTCACGATTCCACCAACGGTACGTCAATTTATATCCGCAAGGAAATTGTTGACTTTAGACAGATAGACTAGTAACAGCAGTAAATTTGGCTGGGATTAATACCAAATTGTTTTGTGCCTATTCAATATGCTTAGAATAAATACAAGAATCATTACATTCGGCGTTAAAATTTATTGGCAAGATACTGTTATAGTCTCAACACGAAAAGAAATGAGATTATACTCACATATGCCTTAAAATGTCCCAATATAAAATTATTTCATTTAGTAAGAAAATTCTATTACGGAGAAAAATATTTCCTTATATGCAAATTTCTATTTAAATTCTACCATATGCATCGTTGGATCCACAGAAAAAAAACCATTTGATCAAATTGAGTAAGAAAACATCTCAGCAATAACAGACTGTTATGCCTGATTTGAAATATGCCTCACATATTGTTAGATTTTATTTGAAACCAAATATCTAATTTTGGCAAAACTGTCGATTCATTTATGATTTCTCATCGATATTTTAATATCTAACATAAATATTTTTATTTTAGAAAAACAAGATTTTCCCGGCGAAGCAAAATACAGTTCATCAAGCGAGACACACGATGCCACTACATACTCCACAGAGAAGCTGCAGAAGTCCTTCCACCTCTCGCGACCTTTGGATTCCTCTATGGCGCAGAGTGACTCTGGATTCACCACGTGGAGTAAGCTCAAGAATAGGACGAGCCAATCACAACTCAGAAGGTCAGTTATAATCATATCATTATATTGTGTACCATTGAAAGTCATAATAGTGCAAGTCACATTTTTTTTAAATTTTTCTCCAGCTATTCATGAGACTATTACTAACTAATAAACTAATAGACGCAGCTCATTTCCATAACCAAAATTCTGAAGAAGTGTTCATATTGACATTGACATATTTTTCACTTTTAATGTGTTGACTGTCAATGCTCCTTCATCAGTTCTGATCATACAATATGTTGTGGAAATAATTACTAAAAAATGTGTTTCTATTATTTAAAATATCATGTTTTTCTATCGAGTAACCAAGTAACAAACAGTTCTCGTGGAAAACCTCTGGTTAAAATACTTATTATTAGAAGGCAATATGCTCAGCCCAAAAGAAAATTACAATGTCATAGTATTGTTAAAAAAAGATTTTGCATCTCTTTTTTATGGTAATGTTATTAATAAAGTGCACTGCACGAAAATAGTAGAATACTGTAACCAAAATCTTTTTTAATGTTTGGGGCATTGTATTTCTTTCCCTTGGCAATATTGATCAAAGCACAGATACATAACTCACGGAAGTTCTGAAATATAATGAAAAGCAAACATTCGTCATTGCAACATATCATAGTGCAAATGGTACGCACTTCTTTTAGAAGAATAAATATTTTTTACAATAATTTTAGTTTATTTACCTTCAAAGACACATCTGGATTACATTCAAAACTTTAATTGGTGAACTTAATGCTCAATTATTTATTAAATGATATCCAATTTTTTTCATCCTTATGAGGAAAATGTTTCTCATAGCACTATATGTATTACTAATACAAATAATATAAGTAATAGTGAATAGATTTCATTTAAATATATTGAATCTATTTTCCTGTAAAATTTCAACAATACATTCTGTTGATATAGTATTGAAACATTAATAAAGCTTATTTCCTATCTCCTGTAAAACTGACTTATTGCATATAACATATACAACAATACAAATATTATAAGAGGTCAGCAACATGACACAGATCGGCATACTCATTCTTTGTAGACTTTAATCTTATGTGACACTATCTAATGTCAATATGATCTCATTTAATTGTAACACAAAAAGACTGAAAATGCCGTATTTTTAAGCTTGGCATAAAGTATGTTTAATCAAATGTTATTGTGGACAAAAATTGTCATTGTGTCTGTATATAGGATACATAAAAACCTAAAGATGCTCTCTGTGCAAATAATCTTGCGTCCCTACTAACTTAAAACGCTTAGCTCAAATTTTCAAAACTTAGGCATATCATCTAAGGCCCATTAACCCGTAAAATTACTGTTAGCGACAGTGTGAAACGTTGACTTTCCTGGACAATTTTAGAAAAGTTAAAGACCCTGAATTCTTAACCTCTTCCAATTAAATCAACACTGAAGATGAAATCAATGACCAAACTAATCTCCCTAAATAATAAAACCCCCTGAAGCAACAAAACACCTGATAATAAACATCTTCCAGATAGTAAAATTATTGATCTCTCAAAGACCATTAATGTTTGTAAGTATTACACTTTAAGTAACATCAGTTGGAAATACACACAGAAATTCACAAAAATCATCCTCATCCTAAATGTCATACTATAATCACTTTTAAGGTGTTAACTGTCACTTCTTGATGGAAAGGCATTATATTTTAAATAATAAAAACACATTTTTTAGTACTTATTTCCACAATATATTTTTTGATCAGGACCGGTTTCGCTCATCGCGAGCATTATCAACTGATAGAATACAATTTACAAACAAGTCTATTTATACAAAACAAAAAATTAATTTGAGTTAATGGTAGCAGGTGTGCAAAACCATGGGTACAAGAACTAGGAAACGATTTACATAAAATCATACAATATTGATACAAATAAAGTAAATTAGTATAAAATTAAATGTTCACAATCACTTATTAAGAATTACAATTACAATTATGGTAAATCAATAATCCATTAGGAGCTCTGAACAATCAATAAGGAAGTAAGGAGTGGGAAATTTTTAATGACGAAAATAACCCACAATCACTACTTAATGGAACAAAATAAATTAATACATGAGAAGTCAATTAAAGATGAATCGATGAGATGGGAAGATATGGTCAGTCAGGGCGTTCCAATATTTTCTGCCAAAAAATAAAGTAAAAGAAGGCAATATCATTTTTCAAAAAAAAAAAAAAAAACATATATTTATTAATCTAATTTAAGTAATATAACAATAAGAGTATAACAATGGTGACGACGCAAAAGTAGTTTGTTCATTTATAAGGTTAGAATTAGGCAAGAATTTATATCGATTAATTTCAAGGATTTCTTGTTTATCTAATTTCAGTGATTTGTTATTGAAATGCAGGATTTTGTAGTTTATAGTAAAATCACATGAATGTTTATTTTGAAACAAATGGTTTCCCAAAGTAGAAATCTCATCGCCTTTTTTGGCACAAGCTAAATGTTCCTTAAATCTAGTATGAAAGGATCTTCCTGTTTGACCAATATACCTAGCCTCACAGGAATCACATTTTAGAAGATAAATACCACTTTGGCTTAAAATATTAATTTTGTCTTTAGTGTTAACTAACATTCGACTAAGATTATGATTGTTATAAAAAGTTACATTAAAAAGTTTTTTGTCTAACTTCTTGGATATGTTTTCAGAAACTCGGCCTAAATAACTTAGTTTTACCCAACGTTTTTCAACGGAGGGAACATCAATCATCAAGCTCGAGTTACATTTAATAAAGCTAATTTTTTAGTTTTTTTAAAGACAAGTCGATCAATCAACTTTGCATCGTATCCATTAAGTGCGATCTGTTTAATGGTGTTTAATTCTAAATTGAAATTTGATTCTGTCATAGGAATTGTCAACAAGCGATGAATAAAGGAATGAAAAGTTGACAACTTATGTGAAATGTGGTGTCTAGACGAGCTGCTTATGATATTGTCACTAAAAGTCTCTTTTCTGTAAATACTGAAACTATGACGATTATTAATTAGTTCAACGGTTAAATCTAAAAAGTTTATTTTATGCATACCCAATTCCATTGTGAATTGAACATTACACATTTCACATAAGTTGTCAACTTTTCATTCCTTTATTCATCGCTTGTTGACAATTCCTATGACAGAATCAAATTTCAATTTAGAATTAAACACCATTAAACAGATCGCACTTAACAATGGATACGATGCAAAGTTGATTGATCGACTTGTCTTTAAAAAAACTAAAAAATTAGCTTTATTAAATGTAACCTCGAGCTTGATGATTGATGTTCCCTCCGTTGAAAAACGTTGGGTAAAACTAAGTTATTTAGGCCGAGTTTCTGAAAACATATCCAAGAAGTTAGACAAAAAACTTTTTAATGTAACTTTTTATAACAATCATAATCTTAGTCGAATGTTAGTTAACACGAAAGACAAAATTAATATTTTAAGCCAAAGTGGTATTTATCTTCTAAAATGTGATTCCTGTGAGGCTAGGTATATTGGTCAAACAGGAAGATCCTTTCATACTAGATTTAAGGAACATTTAGCTTGTGCCAAAAAGGCGATGAGATTTCTACTTTTGGAAACCATTTGTTTCAAAATAAACATTCATGTGATTTTACTATAAACTACAAAATCCTGCATTTCAATAACAAATCACTGAAATTAGATAAACAAGAAATCCTTGAAATTAATCGATATAAATTTTTGCCTAATTCTAACCTTATAAATGAACAAACTACTTTTGCGTCGTCACCATTGTTATACTCATTAAATTAGATTAATAAATATATATTTCAAATAAATATTTTTTTTTTTTTTGAAAAATGATATTGCCTCCTTTTACTTAATTTTTTTACAGAAAATATTGGAACGCCCCTGACTGACCATATCTTCCCATCTCATCGATTCATCTTTAATCGACTTCTCATGTATTAATTTATTTTGTTCCATTAAGTAGTGATTGTGGGTTATTTTCGTCATTAAAAATTTCCCACTCCTTACTTCCTTATTGATTGTTTAGAGCTCCTAATGGATTATTGATTTACCATAATTGTAATTGTAATTCTTAATAAGTGATTGTGAACATTTAATTTTTATACTAATTTACTTTATTTGTATCAATATTGTATGATTTTATGTAAATCGTTTCCTAGTTCTTGTACCCATGGTTTTGTACACCTGCTACCTTTAACTCAAATTAATTTTTTGTTTTGTATAAATAGACTTGTTTGTAAATTGTATTCTATCAGTTGATAATGCTCGCGATGAGCGAAACCGGTCCTGATCAAAAAATATATTGTGGAAATAAGTACTAAAAAATGTGTTTTTATTATTTAAAATCATACTATAATGTCAACAAGACCATGCAAACACCTGCCAGCACAATAGATATAGAGGATACAAGCCATCTGCACTTTATTTACACTCAAATAAGCCACTTTCTTTTATGCAAAATCATTTCAGGCATCCGTCTGGCAATAACAACCAGCATGCTTCGAGTTCAGGAGTGGAAGGTGTGTCTTCATTGATGAAAAGTAGAAGCGCTCCGGATTTGAGACCTCACAGGAACTGCCGCTGCCTGGCTTCGTCGTCCAGTGCACATGCTCTTGTGGCTTCGGGTCAACATGTAAGTGTAATATTTATCTAAACGGTGCAATATTCTTATCTCAGTATAATTCGTTCTAGTAACATATATTCTGAAAGTCTATGACAGGTTTTTTGGTATTCATAATGATATGAAATCTATTTTCATTTCAGTAAAATGTTGAAGATAAATAATTTTTGCAAAAAAAAAAAAAACAACACAAATGAGCAAGTACTTTCATGTTTATCTATGATTCAGGATTTTATGCAAAGTGTAGTTAGAGTTATGATAATTTGTTGATAACCTGAGCTTTGGTTATCATTTGAGTGGATTATTAAAGTTTACTGAAAGTAGAAATTATTTATTGTTATGTTTCTTTGCAATAGGAGGAATCTTACACAGCCGAAAATCGCCTCATTGCACCGCCCGGTTGCTTAAAGGCACTGAACGCCTCTCACAACAGCCACTGCACCAATCACTCAATAGGCAGCCAAGAGGCATCCGAGGGCATGACCTCATCCGGAGACAGCCGAGGACTCAACAACTCTCGACCTCACAACTTCAACTTGGTCAAACTGTTCATGAAGCAGAAGAGCATGAGCAACGACGGCATCGTCGGCTCAGCCATGGACCAGTCGTCTGAGTGCTGGCCCATCAGCTCGGAGGGCGGGGACAGCGCTGATTCCTTCTGCATAGACTCCAAAGGAAAAGAGCAGGAGCACCGGTCCGCCCCGCCTGCCAAAATGAATCTCAGCAGCGATAGAGATTACCAAAGCGACGACTGCGACATCGCCCAGCCCGATACGAAAAATAACACTAAACAATGGGTAGATAACGACACTAATGAATATTCTGCCTGCACCTTCGAAGACAGCCTGGCCGAGGGCGCTAATAATCACGAAGCTTTCACTAAGAGAACGCACGACTTTATTATTGAAGAAGATGAAATATCCGAAAAGTCTGAACAAGACGTTGATAAAAATATCTATGCTACTGTCAACAAACATCCTTTGAAAAGGTTTAACGTCAATAACAACAACAGCTTTGAAAAGATTGGTTCGAACTCCGGTAGCCCAGTCAGAGTCAGAGTCAGAGGCAATGCTACGACTCAAACTAAAAAGTCTGTGAGTTCTTCTATCAATAATAGCATAAGTGGTTCCAGCTTTTCTGAATCTGAATCTACGCAGGCCACGAGACTTCATCGGCTGATTCCCAAAGATATGTTGGACCATAAGGCCACATCTACTCAATTGTCCATGGACCTTATCGACAAGAGTATGCAGACCTCCTGCAGTTCCAGTATTAATATATCTAGAGAACGTAATCTTTTAAGAGTTGTGGAACCTTCTTTTCTTGAAAAGTTGAAAAAGGGTAACAATCAAAAGCCAGTGTATGTTTTGTATCCTAATTATACCTTGCCCGATTTAGGTTTCATATCTAAAGATCAAGACATGGATAAAGTTTTCTTAAAACCTTTGAAATATGCGGCCAATGATAAAGGCAAGAGTTCTCAAAAGCAGGCTGATAAAAATAAGAGGCCATTTTCTTGTAATGATGTAGAAGGGTTACGAAAGAAAGGTTTTAAGCATATTAGAGATTGGGATTCGCTTACATTTTTACTACCTATGGAATATCGGCAAATACTCTCCGAAATGCCAGAAATTGTTCAGCAGTTGAAAGATAAAGAAGAAGACCTGATGCGAAACAAAGAACGGCCACTTTTCTGCGTTTCTCCACCTGTCCGACACAAATCAAGACCTGTCAGTTGTGATTGCGCTTCTTTATTAAGCAATAATGCCACCAATGTATCGTCAAGCTCTAGCACGGCCACTCAACCGTCTTCAGGTTACCGTGGATCTTCCACAATGCTCACTGATTCTTCAGCTCAAAATAGTCCAGCCCCGGTTCAAGGGTTTAATCCTCTTTTTGTTTATAAATATGACAGCGCTACGAGTTCTGAAGCCAGCTTCATGAATGATAAACAAAGGTCAGGTCTGATGGGCAATGCGCCACCGTTACCCAAACGTTCCATTTCATTAGCTGAACAAACAAAAATGGCCGTGAACGGAAAAGTTATCGATGTGGCGCCGCCTAGGCCTCCTCTACCAAAAAGTATTCTAAGGAAATCCATAGATAAAGTTAGAAATAAAAATACACCTAACTCAAAACGTTACAGCATGTTTGAAATGGAAGATCACGTTCAAGAAAATAACATCATATGCATGAACGTTCAGATGGATCAAAAGAATATTAAACGCAGATCATTACAAGAGCCCTACTACCTGTTGAAAAATAATTCAATTGTGGAAATGAAAAAGAATAATGATTTGGCCGCTAAAAGGTTTTCTCAGCAGTTTTTGGATGCAGCTGAGAAAGATGTGGACGAAACTGAATATTTCCACGATGAAGGTGTCGGAACAGAGAGTAGCCTGGAGTCTGGGAAATCTCATGCGAGACCACCCACTCCACCGTTACCCAAAGATTCTGCGGAAGTCAACCCGTTTGTTTTCCCGACGACCTTGAGTCAACCGGTCATAACGAGTACCGAATTACAACAATTGGAAGATTTCTTAAAGCATAGCGGCATCACATGCAACAACATGGAAGACTGGGACACTCATCATATGCAGAAGGTCAGGAATCAAGTTAGCAAGTTCTTAAGCATGAAGCAATCTCAAGAGGGGAAGGAATCTCTGAACTCCAGCTGCAGCAGCGGTCACAGTAAAAAGTCAGTCAGCTTTGCCGAGAAGAATGACGAGAGGAAGGGAGACGTCAGTGTTAAGCCGGTTGAAGAATTGAAGACTGGCATGGTCACCCCACCTAACTCCCCAAATATTTCTGGAGTGCTGGGACACAGACATTATCAGGTGGCTACAGTTTCTGATTATTCATTATATTTACTATCATATTTATATAGTTACAAGTCATATGAAATTTTTTAGTTAATTTATATATTTAAGCACTCATTCTAAATAATTATTAGTATTAATATATACAATATTTATATTGAAAAGGAAATTTCAATGTAAAAAAAAAAGAGTTATTTCCAATTAAAATAAATATTTGGGGCATGAAAAATGCAAGTGAAGTAACCCACACAAGTACATACTTGAATAAACAACATACAACATACAACATAGAATATTGTATATTGATTAAGGGAAAAGATAAATCATATTTTATTTCAAACATGCCCAAAAATATACATTATTTTATTCTTTCGTCTTTACATATGCTATTTTTATTCTTAAAATAACTAAATGTTATGTGAAATACTAGCAGAATAAGCTGAACTGCTCATCAAATCTTCAATGATCACTGCAAAAGAGTGATGTATGTATGATTTATTATATTTATTTTATATTGCAGGCAAAGAATCTAGCTGAGATTCCCATCCGAGAGGAAGGGGAGTCGAGTCCTGAAGGCTACGCAAGTCCATCCATCGGATATGACTTACACCGGGCAGCTTCCAACAATGTCATTTATAAGAGAGGTAATTCTTTGCTTGTTTTTACATTAGCATCACAAGATTCATTTACCCCTTCAACTTGTATTACATTTTTAAGTGCAAAATATTTTCCGATTTTATTTTATGAAAATTATATGTTTCAGTAAAAAAGATATCTCTCAATATCTCAATACATTCCAATATTTAAAATATGACACGCCAAATTTAATACAATTTTAGCTCGAGGTTGCCCGATACACCTACAGAACACAACCGCTAGTGCTTTTTATGTTTTTAATAGAAAGGGTTAATGTTCACTCACTAAATTTTGAGCTTTAATTTATGTCATACAAATTCTTACAATAGCATATCCTTTTGCAGAACTGGTAACTAGTGTTGTGGATGCTGTAGACATGATTCTGGAGGATGGAACATGGAGCCCTCGTCTTGTGATCGGCACATTATGCCCATCTCTGTACGCTCTGTTGAATGATGGTCTCCGAGAGACCATCGATACCCCATTCGGCCCCGCTAACAACTCTGTTTGGCAGGTCATAGAAGCTTCTGCAAGACAAGGTCAGTATTACAATTAGTTTTTATTATTTTATTAATATAATAAAATACAATAACAATAAAAAATAATACAATAAATTGTTATAGCAGATAATAATATTTCGATTTCTCGTTTGAGAGTGCATTATTATTTATTTATATTTTATTATTTAACTGTACATACATATAGCATAACTTGTCAATCTCTAATTAAATCCAAAATTTCAATACACTTGTTTGATTGGCTTAAATGTTTTTGTGTTTAAAATTCATAACCATGTGATCCAGGATTAATTATGTATTATTTTCACACTGTATTCAGTCAATGTTTAATGCTAAGTCATGGTACAAAATATTTTTTTTTGGTTTTTGGTTTTATAAAAATAGATAGCATGTCTCAGTATTTGAACATTATTTTGTAATAAACAAGTTCGCTTCAAAAAGAAAAAACTGTTTATTATTATCTTATTACAAAAAAGTTAGTAACTGTTCAACTAAGCTCAGCGTATAATGTTATTTTTATTAATCATTTATTTTCCTACAGGTCCAATTACCAAGTCTTTGAATGAGCTTGTGATGAGGATCAACAGTGAAGATGCATTATCAGAAAGTGTTCTCAAATTTAATGCCTTCATAATGGGGTTACTCAAGTAAGTATTGGAAGATGCTTGATTGCATCTTGCTAAAGTCACATATTTTGAGTCACAATTTACCTGAACTTGATAACTGATGTCTAGGCACAAATCACAGTTTCAAGATAAATCTTTTAAATCTCACAAAATATATTGATTTCCATATTTTCATTCAATAAACCTAATTTCAAAAAACATAGCTTGCTAATAAAATATGTGTAATGTGCATTTTATTTGAATTGTTTCCAGCGTTCGTTCTTTGGATGCATTTGTCTCGTATTTGCGCACTCGTGAGTCTGTATTACGGCGACACTTCAGTGCCACAGCGGCATTGCGAGGCAACAGTGCCACACTCCTCTCGGCGGCCCTCTCACCCCTTGCCACATCACCCTTCGCTCTCGACCTGCTCTGGCAACTCAAAGACATGCGGCGAAGCTTCAAGTTGATGGACGACTTCATGTCCAATGAGGTACGACATAAATCCTCCGCTTCTATTGGTGTTTGAATTTGCCAGCATATGTCATTTGTTTTTATTTTATATATATATCATTGTTGAGATTCCCTTTGTTATGTTTTATTTATTAACATGGATAAAACAGTTGGATGCGAAAATAAATTACTTATTAGTAAAGAGAAACATGAGCTAGTAATGTTTTCAAAAATCCACAGCAGAGCCTCAGTCTTTCATTTCACGAAGGTAGTGTCCCTGCATTTTTATTAAAAAATATTTATGAATGTCAATTATTTTTTTGTAACAATCAGTTTTTTCTATGAAATTTTTACATGATTGATGAAAATGATTGATCAAAAATCCACAATAGCTTAGTCAATATGCAAATCCATTAGAATATACTTCACTCCATTCGGATATATTCACAAGATTCCAATAGTTCAAATAAATTTAATAAACTGTGTTGTCGCTATTTAAAAATAACAAATTATACTTTTTTGGAATAGTAGTGACAATATAGTGTTCTAAATAATATTAAAAAATTACAGGTCATTAAAATTTCTGATGAATATATGAATTCAGAAATTTTTACGTCTTGTTCTCTATTTTCTCTCATTGTATAGAAATATATAAAGCTTTTGTTTCCATTTGATATTGTTCAGTTTAATGTAAACATGTGTCTATCACTGCTTAAAATTTTCTTGGCCTAAACATCCACTATATATTTGTTATCCTTGGGCAGCTATTTTTTAGAGCTAAAATTGCAATGAAAGTTGAACTCATTTTACGAAATTCGGCTATTTTTAATTTATAATGTATTATATCATTGATGAACTTAATGATGAAACAGCGGAGTTACACTGCATCATCCATTACTTGTAAGGATTTTATTTTATTTTAAGCATGCATTGTAAAAAAAGCTTTGCTTCTAATGAAAGTTTATTCAACAGAGCTTTTTTTATGATATATTTTATACATTGCATGTCGACTGGATAAGACTACTAACCTCATTTATGTATGGTGGTATTTAAAAACCTAACCTAAACTCCATCCCATTAACTAACAACTAACAACGGTTTCTTCTTCTCTAACTTAACATTCGCAGTCGACGACGACTTCCACTTCATCAGGCGGACCATTGTCGAAGACCCAAAGAAACCTACTGAGGCTCGTTCACTCTATCCAGTCGAGTATCAATCAGTCCAGTGACGATCAGCCGGAGCCGACTCCGCAGGCCAGCGTTATCATGAGAGTGAAGCACCATGAACCGTCTTTACCTGACTTGCTAAACGATTCTGTCAATACAAAAGCGCACTCTGGTGAAAAAACACGACCAAGATCTTGCGTCAATCCTTCGATGGTTAATTTCTCGTTAGCCAACGGAGAGTGTCCGAATAACAGTGTAGTGAACTCTGTTTATGACCCATCGAGACGGTGGTCCGGGGTCCAACTCGGGTCAAAGTTGATGCAAGCTTTTGATAGGCTGGCTCTATATGATGATAGCGAAGACTATACCGATAGCTTGGAGCATGAACGTCAGCAAAAGGGAGCAGCTGCAAATAAGAAAGATCCTCAAGATTCCATTCAGGATGAGGTAATGACAGATTTAACCGCGCAGTGTTTTCTGTCTTGTGCTAGTACACTTCAAAAACAATCATACACCTTTTTTGTTTCTTTCAGCTTATATATGTGAACAAATGAAATAATCACTGTTTTATCTCATTTGATTATTTTTGCTTATAAAAATGCTTTGCTAGTTCTTCCAACTGCTATTTCATTCACACATTCCTCTGCTATTTTTTTTTAATGCTTTTCCGTAAATTTGTGCGCTAATCTAATGAAAATTTCTTGTTACTTCTCAATGTTCTTGTCAAAGTGATACAAAATAAAATTAACATTAGTTTACTTTTTCAGACATATTTATTTCAACAACATTACAGCCTTAATTACTTTCAAATCAAGTTAACAACATAAAACTCTACTTTAGGAACTTACATAACGAAAAAATTAAATTAATCATTTGTTTTTGGTTATAAATTCTTTGCCAACATTTCTCAAAAAAGGACAGCATTTATAGTGCATATTAATACTAAAAAAAAAAATAATAATCATTAAAACTCTCATCATTTAATCAAAATCAGTCAATTAGTAACTTTCAATTTACTTAGAATAATGTTAGCCATTCACTTAATCAGGATTTATTCAATTGAACTCTGTTATAATAATTAGAAATATTAAATCGTTCAGTTCTGTAAGAATCCTATGATTTGGTTGATAGCTGTTTCGATAAATCAAATCTATCATAGTTCTGATGATGATTTTAAGCTGAAATTGCTTTCAACCAATTCATGTAATTGTTAATTTTGGTACTATACCTTATTTGATAGTTCAATTATTTGTGAAGTTTTTGAAATTTCTATTCAAGTTTGATTTGCGATGCACTGAAAAATGGGACTTTTTTTAATTTTTTATATATGTTGTCACTTAAATAGGGATTAATTATTATTATAGAAACTATTGGATCGATTCAAAAGTTTTGACTTTTTTTTCTTAGGATTATAAAAACATTTCCTTTGTAAATTAATCATTTTTTTTTTGTATTCATCAGTTGTAATATCCTTACTTGATAATTCTAGTATTTTTTTTATACCTTCCCAGAAAGTCATTTGTAACAATACATTTACAATCTCACCAAGTATTTGTATTTTCTTTTTTTATGGAGCATGGTCTTCAAAGGGTAATTTTCTTTGTAGTACCGAATGACTTTGTGTTACGTTGACAATAACTATCCATATTTCATCTCTCGTCACAGTTGTTGACAGGCCAACACATGTTGGTTGTCATCAACCGTTTACCCTTTGTCTATAAATTGATGAAAAAATCATAGGTGGAAATTTTGTAAATGTCTATCTCGGTCAAACTTTAGTGACATCTGATCCTTTGTACCATGAATGTTTTTGTTTGCTAAATACCGCAGGTATTGTTTTCAAAAATTCTAAAAATAAATAATTAAAAAATATATTTTACCAAAAAATTACGGCTCTCAACTATTGGCCGACCTGGTCAGCATAGAAAAAATATATTTTTTGATAACATCACAAAAAACCTCAAAACTTTTGAATGGACACAATAATTCTTATTCAACTCACTATTGGTTGATTATTTATTATAGACAATGTATACTTTAGTAATTAATGCACTATTAATATCTGTGAATGTGGAGCATGCTAATTAACATTACTTTATTACCATAATATATAATAAACCATTAACATTCAATTAATCATTAATAATTATGACCTGGCCTCTGAAATTCTTATGAATATGTCAGTTTAGATTATTCAATCTAAAATGTGTATTTTGATTTACCTGGGGATGTTTTTAAGTCAATATACTCTAAGAGAAATGGTCAGTGACAATAGTGATGAACTATTGTGTAAAATCTAACTCAAAAGTTTTGCCCTAGAGCAATGCTTTTGTTTTCAAATAAATCTTGATTGGCACTGAAATTCACCTTAACCATCCATAAAGCACTGGACTTTTAAGATATATGTTGTATCATCAGCCTGTTAAAACTAAAAAACGAAATAGACTTAATTTTGAGAAGCAATACCAGAGTACGTTTCTTTTGAGTCTATTGACTGAATGGTTTATTTTAAACAATTCTATGTGAATATACCAAAATGATTTAATGATTCTGTTTAGTCAAATTATGATGAGCTACAAACATAAAACAAATTTAAGCTTTCAATTAATACTTGCTACATAATCGTAGATTAGACTTTGTCACAAACCAAGAATGAACATTGCCATGTTAATTTATATTATATTTTTTTTTTACAACCATTTTAATTCTGAAGTTAAGCATGGTTTGCACTCCATATTTTTTACTTTTAGAGTAGTATAAAAACTACAAAACAAATAACAAAAAGCAATTTTTCATAATTTTGGTGAATAAATTTTGATAGCCTGACAATTGATGTAGACAAAGAAACCTTATTGAAAGTAAAACTTTAATAATCTATCGAATTCCATAGTCAAACTCGTCAGGAGAGTGGGCAGCAGATCGTGGCAGCGGCGGTGGCAAATTCCGCCGACTCCAAAGGCGATGGGAGATGCTGAGCGGTCAGGAGAGTCCTCAGAGAAGTGTAGAAAGGGCTTCCGGCTCTACTCCCGGTTCATCCGGCTCCACTCCCGGTTCGGCTGGCTCCACCCCAGGTTCCGGAAGGTCAAGGATACCTAGGCCTGTGACTTCTCCAGTCAGATCAGCTTCCGCATCTAATATCGTCTCCCCAGTCAAAAGGTTTGTTACCAATAAACATCTGCATTTTTTTTTTATTGAAGTGGCATTAATTGTTTGAGCATCTATCTGTGTGAGAAAATTGAAAATTTGAATAAAAAAAAAACAGGGTTGATTGATTCAAGTTTTTTTTTATCTTTTTAAATTTTTTTATTTTTTCAAATATCATCAAATATATGATAACACGTCACAACCTGGGAACTACAAGGTTCTTAGTGCCAATTTTGCCAATGCAAAAGTAACAAAAGGTATTTATTGAAGTACCATGATGATACTTTTGTTTTGCCGAAAATCACCACATAGAATTTTTTAGCACTGTTGAACAACAATTGATATTCCCACATAATCAACTGATATATTCGTAAATTGTCTTTAATTCAAAATGTTGGTGTTATCATCTCACTACAAACAACATAGCCTAATTTTTAGATTAAAAATTATATTTACATCTACATATCAATCGAATGCGTCTGCAAGAATCTGCTTATCATAAAAATCTTTAAAAGGGATTTATTCACTAGTTTTCCATTCTTCGTTGACAATATGAAATTAATAATAATTTTCTTATTTACTCATAAATTTCAGTATTTTCTGATGTTTATTTTTTTCTTAGGTCAATACCCGTATCTGTCAGCTCAGCAAAGAAAGCGACCACACCTCCATCAGGCGGTCCGGTCAATCAAAAAGCTCCATTACCACCTCTGCCGCACGGTCACAGTACTGCACAGCGTACTCCCATCAGCAATACAGCAGCAATCAAGAAAACAACCACTAATACAACCCGGTAAGTGGGTAGCAAAAATAACATTATTAGAGTGAATCAGTAATATTTGTCCAGTGCACAAAAACAAATTTAGTTAGCTGTCTCATCACCATTATATATATGTATATATTTTTTATCAGGGCCTAATATAAATATAACTAACTAAAAATTATCCTCGAATGACACTGCTTTCTACAGTCATTTTCTAAAGTTTTTATATATTGCGGTTTGAACAAAGGTGAATTGTAGTTCTCACAATCAGGCTGACAAATCTTATAATTTTTGTTTCAGTGTAAGCCGTGTAGAGTCTTTCGGAGTCGGTCCTTCAGCCCCTCGCCCTTCTTCTCTCCCATACCGAAGAGTTCCTCCTCCGTCATCATCATCCCTCTCCCGGCCAAGACGAGCTGCCTCCACTTCTCAACCGAGACCTACCGCACCAGTCAATGCCACCACTACCAAGTAAGACTCAATGTTACTCTTTCTTTTATTTGTGAATAGATACTTAAATATTTGAGGCAATTTCTAATGTTAACCTGTGATTCTTGTAGAATGGTCCGCACCCTCTGGCACCGACTTCCTTCAGATTCCGGTCACTTGGCTTTCAACGAAGGGGAGCGTCTCCGTCTGGTTTTGGAAGTAGACCAGCAGTGGCTTCTCTGCTGCCGCGGTCAACAGAAGGGGCTCGTACCCCGAGATGCGGTCATGCCCGTCCCAGATAATGCACTGCAAAGGTTTTAACGTACGCCAATTGGGACGATAGCGCAATGCTGCTTCGTCTCATCCAAACCGAGGAAAGTGAATAACAACGTCAAATAGTTTTGCACATTTAATGCAAATGGGATTATTTTTTCAGAAGATCTTTTTGTGATATTACTCTACAAAATTAATATTTAACTTTTACATATCTCTTTGTTTTCCAAAGTATTGCCACTATTTTGTTTATCTTTTTATTAAATTGACACATTGCTTTTAGTATTGTTTATTACCTTGTTTTGTTTGATATTGTATTAATCTAAAAGTTTTCTTTTCTTTTATGTATATCAAGTTTTTCGAGTCTGGTGACGTTTTTTTAACGTAATCTTGAAAATGATCTCATTTGTTATTAAGTGCAAGTTTTTAATTGAAACATTCATCAAAGTGTAATATAATACTCACTATCGTTCATCTGCCATTTTTTAATTCCTATAAATTTGCCATATCTGGGTCTGAGAGACCTGTAGGGGTTAGGTGTCAAGAATGATACACCTAGAAAATAATACTTAAGTGTTGTAATTAAAGGGATCGTTTTGGAAGAAGTGTTTTGTAGTCGGTCTACGGTGAGTGAAAACTGATCAGTGTTGTGATTTGATCGAAGATAAGTTGAATTTAAGAAAGAATTCGCATACAACCTACTCACCGTTGCAAGATAGACGGAATTGAATAACATTGTACATTTTGAAATGTGTTTAGTCGAATGTCTTGTTACGATTATTATTACATATTGCTTCTCTGTTTTTAATCTAAGTACGAGTATTAAAATAATGTTGGACTGAATGTTATTTCTGAATGAGGAAACGCGCAATTGCTTCCGTAACTTAATTTAAACGTTATTTTTTTTTATTTATCATTATTATGATTACCGTTAGGATTAACTAAGGGCTTACATTGGAAAGCAGTAATTTAATCTTTTCTATAGATTCGGGTGTTTACTTTGTGGTAATCCATTTCATCAAAATAAAATTTGTTTTGTTTTGTTTTTTACCACTACACTAAAAAGGTTTTTCATCTGGCATCTAATCAAATAGTATATTGGGTAATTCCGAGATACTCGTTGAAATATGTGGCTTTTTAAAATACTAAAATGGTAAAAAACAATTTAAAATTTTTGTAATTTTATTTTGATTAGTTATTTAATTTGTGTAAATTAGACTTTGGTCAAGCCTCTTTCTTAATAAGTTACAACGACAATGTGTACTTTGGGTTAGCTTTATTTGGCTCGATGAGCAATAATTTTTTATTTTTATTTAATTTGTTTTGGAAACAAATTTGTCATTCATAGAATGCAAGAAATATGAGGAACCACTCGGTTTAAGTGTTAAAAAAAATAGTATGCATTTATGTTAAAATATATTCGTTAAGTATTGTTGGAAATATGGCTGGGTTACCTCATATAATATTGTAACATAAAAGAACTCACGCCTCAAACTGTTTCTAGTCCCCTTGTAACTTTTAATGGGTTAATAGAAAATTAATTTAAACACATAAATATCTTAATGTATAGTTCCACATAACCCACTATTTTAATTCCCGGAATCTTAACAGTGCATTCTAATAAAAAATGCATTTTCAATTTATTTTTATCAAACAATAGTTCTTCGAGGATAGTGTCATATATTTTTTTACCAATAATTATTAATTTTATTTAACATTTTCATTTTTCACTTTATCACATAATTTTGTTTATTTAGATTTTTGGTGTTTTTTTTTTTTCACATTTATCTTTCAATCTCACGGGTTTTTTGGTAATTTTTACACACTAATTTTGTATTATGTAACACACTTTATGAAATAGTACAAAATTTAAATTTTACTCACATTTGCGTTACAAAATGTCTTTTTGAAATATTAATTTGAAACAAAATCAATTTCTTACACAATATATACTATTCTCCGAGAGACATACCATTTTAAAGTCAATATTTAACACCTATTTTTCACTTTTAATATGCTTTTTTAGTCACTTTTGACATGCTTTCATTGCAATAGCTATTTTTGTACAATTAAATATAAGAAATTCTACAATGAATTTTATATACCAAAAAGGCCACTTGAAGTTAAATATATTTATATAAACCGGAGGATGAATGTCATAAAAAATGATTTCGGATACGCAGAATATTATTAGTCTAGCTTAGACGTAAGCATAATTATATAAACTCTATAAAAATAATAACATAAAATTAACGCTTTCTGCAATATATAGCCGTAAAAAGCTTGTTAGAAATCACTAGGCTTCGATTATTAGAAATATTTTCAAAAAAACAGGAACATATTAACTTTTGGAAAAAAATTGACAAAATAAAAATGTAGCTTTCTAATTTTAATAGTCAATAAAATGTTTAATATAGTCAGTGTTAGTTATGACGTAAAACACATTATACAATAAATGTCCCTCTTTTGATACTTATTATAAACATTAGGTAAAATATTGTATCTATCATTTAACTCTTCAACTAATACTTTCTCTTATTCTTCTTTATGGTGTTTGTTGTAAAATATCTAAGAATATCCCTTAAAAGAAATTGTTAAATTTTTGTTGTATCTATTTTCAAATTCATTTTTATTTGTAGACTGCACTGCTATTTTCTTTTTTTTTATTTAATTTTCATAGACTGTTTAAAATTTGAGGCTAAAATCATTTCATTTAGTATCATATTGCTTAAGTTCTAAGAAAATCTCTAATTTAACATTTAATTGATATTAGAATTACCGTGTGATATTACATAGTTGGTTTTAAGTTATTTTAAGTAAGTTAGATTTTTTTTTAGCTTTTTAGGAAATGTGATATACCTACAGTAATATGAAAGAATTTTTTAAATTTTAATTTTGCTCTAACTTATAAAATATCTATCATTTTTTTTATAGAATTCTTAAATATCTATCGGGTTCTGAACATAGTCATTGTAATTCTAAAAATAGTATTACTAACATATGCAATTTTTTATTTAAAATTACTTTGGTGGAAGTTTCACATTTTTTATGTCTAGCATAATTTATGTTTTATTGTAAATCACGCTTTCATGTAAAATGTTTCTTTATGAACTATTTTCAGGAAGAATGTATTTCGGAATATAAAATTCTGGTGTAAGGTGTCCTCCCAAAGCAAATTTCTGTTGTAATATTATATTTTTAATTATTTTTATTTGTTTCTCTTCACATCGTATGAAATATCTGATTTGTTCAGTTATTTCAAAACGTCATGTGCTTTTTTATATTTACATGTGCACTAAATGTTGTTGAAATATCGCTTTTTGTTTTCATTTGATTTATTTCAGTTTTCAATAAAAATGCACCGAGCTTGTGTGGATCAGGTATATTTCTACGATACCTTTAGAAACCAGCCAAAATGCTCAAATCTAAAAGGAAATCAAAAATTTCTTACTCTCTATTTTTAACACCTCTTCTTTCTTGTAGCACTATAGGATATTACTGTATTTTGACTAATAATATTTGTTTATTCAGTATTAAGTCTATATACGGGCCAGTATAATATTATTTAGTAGAATAAAGCATTACTAATATAATATTCTACTGATTCAGATTAAATTTTTTACTGATACGGTGAGGGTTTTTAATATTTGCAATTTTTTACTATATTTACTTTTGATAATATGATTTAACACAATTTTAGTATGGACAAAATTTTGCTTCTCTTAACATTCACTCTACTAACATTGCATCCTGCATGTTGCATGAACACCTCTCCCCTTTCCCTTTCCTCTTAACAGAAGTAATTTATTCGTACATACAAATTTTATAGTTTCAGGCAATTATAAAACTACATATCAAGAATTGAAAATTATAAATAATATTTTTTTGCAGTGCGACGTTTAAGGTCAATGCTTATAACAATTAAGTCACGTATTAATTGCATGCTGCCCATCCAGCATGATCCGATCCTCGTTCTTGCATTGACATAAAATAACACAGCAGATTTACATCCCTATGAGTTTACCCAATATTTTTACATGTCATCATCTTATTAATACGTAATTAGCATGAAAACCTCTCACCATAAATGCGCATTATTTAATTTTCATATAACATATTCTAAGAAAAATGTGAAAGTAACAAATTTTCATTTTTGTAGTTCTGGCTCTTTTTTACCATTTTTTTAATCAAGTATTTTTCTCTAAAGATAGTAATAATTTTTATTTCTTTTTGGAGCAACCTTATAACTAAAAAAATATCTTCTCTGGCGACGATGAACGTTATGTTTTCTTTTCCATTCAATTTTTCTATTCCAATTCTATTTCGATACCTAATAACCATTGTGTCTATTTTTTAGGCCAATTTGTTGATTAATCATTTTTTATGTAAAATAATCAAATTCAATTTACCAGTGATCAGTAAATCAGTAAAAGGTTGCAATTTGAGTGGATTTGGCTGAGTTTCCTTCATTTTTGTGTCATTTTATTCCAACATATTTTGTGTGTATGAAATTAAAGATATGAGAAAGCATTTTATAGGGCGAGTTAAAAATGTATTATTTCAACATAAGGTTAGGTCTCTAGGTATCATATTGTATTACTAATGCATTGAACTTCATATTTTTAAAGAAATGCAATGTAGGCAAGTTACGCTTTTGTATCGTCAGATGGATTTCAACTTTGCTGCTTATTATGTAACCGACCACCTGTGTTTTCTTTTTGTAAGTTTTTTTCTCTGGTGATTATTCTGTGAACGAATAGGGCTGCATGCTCAATGCAAAATATTAGAGACTATTTCAACATCAAAGTAGCTAATTAACAATACAACTCATCACACGATTCCCATTGTAAAATCTTTTTAGTGAATTCATCTCAAGCTAGGTATCAATTGTGTTCTTGAAATTTAAAAAAATGAAAAGTATTAAGTCACAGATGATTCTCGGCATACTTGCCCTATTTCTCTACTCGTTCATGTTGCAAATATACTATTTTAAATATGATATCCAAACAGTATTTTCATATTGTATCTATCATCGTCATGTTACAATAAATTATAATAAATATCACATTGTAATCATCATGTAATTTCGCAAATATTAGCTTAACTGTCCTGTTTATATATTTGTAAATTGTTTGGTATCTTTGTATTGTAAACATACCTTTCGGGGTGGCAAATAATAATTTATCATCAACCATAACAGCAAAACCAAATTAATGAGTATAATAATGATAAGTATTTACTTGTTACTACTACTGCGTAATGTAATGAACAAAGTTAGGCATTAATGTTTAAGTGAAGTGTAATTGTTTATCGCTTATGTGATTATGGGAATGACATGTCTCGTGGCCTTTATATATACATATATATATGGAAATGATTTTTTTTTGTCAAAACTAAACAAAATACCCGTTGAAACAAATTTGTCTTTCGAAAAAATACAAAAAAGGATGTCTCTCTCTCTCTCTCTCCTTCTCCCTTTCGTATAATTATAAAATACACCGCTTATTGTGTTATTTCGATTGAGGACGTTTCGTGAATTTTGGTTTTCAATCAATGAGTGAGAAATATTTCCAAATATGCGGAAATTTAAGTGAATGTTTTCTATTGGATGAAGAAATGTTTTTAGTGCTGTCTTTGATTGTTATGAATAAAAGACATCGGTCAGCAACTTGAAGTCATCTTTCATATTTAAATTACAAAATATTCATTGTATCAACTGTCAAATTATACGATCGAGTAATTAACATTCAAAAAGCAAATCTTAGAATGCAAATAAAATCATTTCAGATATAGAATCCATAAATTTTGTTTCATATCATAATTTCATTATTCAGAATAAAAAATTCCCCAAACTAAGAAATATTTACAATCTCTCAATAGTACCTAATTCAGCTAATTAAAACAATTTTCTTCTGAGTCATTTCAATATCAAATATGTATGTGGGGACTTTGTTGAAGATTGATTGGGTTGTTGATCTTTGTGTTAGGGTAACTTCGACTGCTTTTATGTGATTTGTATTTCACGCGGCAAGACCAAAGGTTAAGTTTATTACGAACGACCGATATGCACATTTTCCGAAACCGAACTATTATTATATTATATATATATATATACCTATATCTCGATTTGTTTGATAGATTCTCTCTATCAACTCTTTAATTTGTACTAATGTATATTTATAACATTTATGTTTATTTATTTTAAGTGCCATATTGTACGAAATGACAAGTTTGTAATATTATAACTCATTAAAACTAACTAAAATAATATAAACAATTGTTTCTTTCTTACCAGCTCCTATCTCTTTCAATACAAAACCATCCATATTTTTCAATCAAAATATTCTTTACGTATAAATAAATACATATTTTTAATTGGTAAAAGTAAACATATCAGTTGAACAAGTTTTGATGCAATTATTAACAAGTAATTAACAAAGACACCTAATGGAATTCACCAAGGAAGGTCAGATCTCAAATGATCCTTTTTTTACATGATCTATTGAATCCAGAAATGGTTCTAAAAATCGAAATATTCCATAAAAATTTATCAAAGAAGTTAAATTTGAATTGTTAAAACTTTGTACGATTCCACATGTTTTATCACTAACGACCCGGATTTCACCTTTCGGCATCTTCAGGCATTCTATCACACAGATGCTTCGAAACCAGAACCCTCTCAGCGATAAGAAAAGCACCTCGAAGAAACGATGTTGGTTTCAGAAGCAACACGTCTTAAGTGACAATTCACAAAAAAAGACTCCTATATTGGTAAGATAAGAGTTATCAAAACAAGCACCTCCTCAGCTACAAGAAAAGTACCTCATACAAACGATAACGTCCCAGAAGCAACCCGTTGTAAGTTACAAAGACGAAGCCACTCCTCGAAGAAACACGTAAGCAAAAATACAAGAAAAAAGACAATTCGAAGTCACCATGACGGCTATGAAATGCCACGTTTTCAGTGACAAAAGACGAAGCAACACTCCTCGAAGTGTCCTTGAGGTACAAAAGGCAGCATCTCAAAAATCCTTAACCACTAATATTTTTCAGTTAAAGTAGATCTAATGCTTATGACACCAATTTTGTTATTATATACGTACCTGTCCTTTGCAAATAAAGCCGATGGATAGTTTTTATATTGTGAAAAACAATCGTTCACCTAATTAACCACTGGGCTTTACAAATTGGGTTTTACCAGTTGGGATTTGGCACTGGGTTTCACCATTTTGGTGTTCACCACTGCTGGGCTTTACCATTTGGATTACCGCTGAAGCTAATAAATAGTAAGTAACAATAAAAATGACATCTAGTGTTTCGTGTAAAGTAATTGGTTGATAAAATAAATACGAAAATATTTAAATTATACATAGACCGTGAGTCTATGGTCTATGGCAGGAGTCGGCAAGAGCGGCTCTTTGTTTTTGCGGCAAGACATTTGCGACTTTTCGGAGGTAATCTTATTTCACCTCATCTCAAGCAGCCTTGAGATTATGAGGTAAATCTGTCAAACAATTTTCGACTCGTACGACATACTCTTTACTACTCTTTAGTCCGCCACACATGACCACACTCGCGTTGGTCAATATGAGTCGCATATGAATAAAGGATAACAATGTATTCAGTTAATAATAATAATTATTTGCCAGATGTAGTAAAGTTATCAAAAGCGACACATGGGCACCGTTCTAATTTATTTTTTAAATAAAACATATCGAACTTTTATTTCAATAAATCCATGTTCTTGTACATGTGTATATTATATATATGCAGCTCTTTGGTACTTTCATTATCCTGCTCCATGACAATTTGGCTCTTCTCACATGATAAATCGCCGACCGCTATTTTATGGTATTATATTGCCTACATTTTAGTCACAAATTATACACTATACGGGTTTCAGCATAGAATTGTACATAACTCTAACTTGACTCGTATAAGTGATACACAGCCATACTTGTCTATGCACTACACTGTAAATTGTCTGTAGAATCTGCGAGATTGACACCTCTCGACACCTCTGTGGTCGCACTGTCGGAGAGATGTCAGATTTATAACTTATGTTTATAAGATTAAGGTATTTGAAAGCAACATAATAAATGTTTGATCTTGTAAAAGCATTTCAAACCAAATAAGAATGACAATGAAGAGAGAAGGTAAAGACCCCCAAGTCTTAGAATTCATTGATTATACACATATTTGTCACTGAACACATAACCTCAATGTACTATATTTTCTGCAGATATTCAAGATATTTTTCAAAAAATAGTGAAGCAGGAGAAAGATGTGTCAGCTGGAGTAGCAGCTATACGTACACTCCTGATTGTGCTAGAGAAATATGAATGTAAGCATCACTAAACCAGATTATTATTTTATTGGTTTTCTTTTTATAGCAACCATGACCACAAAAGCAAGATAGAAGGCTTACTGTGCAATTTGTATGGTACTAAATCCCTCCCTCCCTATTTATCTATTGAATTTTATTGTGATATTAATAACTGAAATTTTTACGGACATCAAAGGAAGAGTGCCAATAATGTGTTCACCAGATAAATACCCTTTATGAAGATTTCATCAATAAATATAATAATCTTTGCTATGAAAAAAAATATTGAACTCATTTGGGCTACGCTCCTACAAGCCATGCCGATATTCTTAAAATAACGAAATAAAAGAGGTAACCTAATGTGACATGAATCAAACATTACCATCTTGTCAATATTATTGTGCATATATGTAATGTGGGAGATGCCGAAAACGGATAATTACATATTTTTTAGGTGTTCCGTCTTGGGGGAAAAATAAATTGTCATTTTAGATATGCTATATGTTATTAAATGTGCAGCAAGTAATCCCTTTCTTCTTCATTGAAATGGTTAAAGGAGTGAGCTAGTAGCAAATCTTGCAATATGCCTCGATTTGTGACAATGACAGATTTGTGATGTTTCAATATCTCTAACCTCGTGGTTAGCAGATATTGAAAACATTTTGGTACATCACACTTGATTTTTCAATCATACTTTTAGCTGACATAAGTTAGCATATTCCGTAAGATTTTTTTTTATATTAAATATCAATAATTACTTTATTTGAACTATTATGATTTACATTGTTTAACAATTAAGAAACAAAAACTAATGGAAAAAAAATCTGCTTAATATAAATAAATCTTTCTTGCTTAGTCACTACTGTCCAGGAATTGGATTCCAACCTGCGTCTAGCTATTGATGTGATGAGAAACACTGACCAACCTATCACAGCGGTATCATCAGGCTCCGAACTATTCTTGCGTTTTATAACTCTCGCAAAATTGGATACCAAGGTAGTTCTTTCTTTCTTATTTATCATGTATTCGGGAAAATCAATCAATTCATAAACATTCAGACCTTTTAATCGTAAAATATTTTTATTTAATTAATATTTTAAATAAACCAAATCTTTTACTGTATAAATATACTTTGCATAATAAGTAAAAATACACCTACCTATCCCTCGATTTACATAGTAGTTTCGCCCCTCAATGCTGTGTAACTATGAATCGTGTTAATCAAGTCTTATTTCAAAGTAAAACGAAATATTTTTAAAAACACTAACATTTTTTATTATGATCAGAATGGGTTTTGTACATTTTGAGCTGATATAGAACAAAGTTAACCCTTTTACGCCGAAGCAGCGCAATCGCGCTGCTTGGTACTTGTGCAAAATCGACGGGCAAGCGCTATCGCGCTGCGAAAACCATGTTCCACTCAAGCGTAACTCGAAGTGTTTTAACACATGTTTTATTAAAATTTATGAATGATGTGGATCATGTAAGTTCTTAGGATTGACAAAATCGAATCCACAAATTTATTGACCCAAAAATATTTTTTTTAATGATAAAACAACTTTGTGAACATATGTTAGTGACGCGAAATGTCTTTTTTTTGTTATCATGGACTCAAGAAATATGAAGGGCACTTGCGAACAATAGGAAATGGCACAAATATCTACCCTTTTTAAAATACCATTCATCACTTTTTTAACAGAAAGATCATAAAATTCGTTACACTTGTATACAAAATCTTATTATTATTTGCTCAACACACGTAAGCGTCAATAGAAAAAAAACTCTTGCATACAGTGGCAGCCCGTCCATTGAAATTCTTGATTTACTTCACTCCCTGAATGAAAAAAACTTTTATATTTATAAAAAAATATTTTTATCAATAATACCTTCATCATAATAAATCACCCGTGTTTTATGCGAAATTGATTGGAAATTTCGTGGGTTATTTTGTTTTTCTAAAGATACTGCAAGTCTGAAGTTCTTATGGATAACCCGCCACTGGACATATGTACTTACTGGAATTTCTTTTAATTTATGGCTTTTCAAGTTGAAGGAGAAATTCTTTTCAGTTATGTATACATGATATTTATTCTTCAGTTTACTTCGGGCGGTTGTTGGAATTTAATTGTCACAGAAACCAATCGATATGCCAATGCATTTTTTCATTGTAACAACATTGCTAAAAATCGGAAGTTACCTGAATAAAAGTTATCATGTAGTTGCAGACAATTTATTTACAAGCATCCCTTTGCTCAATTATTTGATATCAAATGATACATATTACACCGGTACGGTTAGACGCAACGGAAAAGGAATGCCACCAGACTTACTAAAAACAAAATTTAAAATTGATGAAGCGAAATATTATACAAAAAAAGGTGCAATTATCTGCGGATACCGTGAAAAAAAGTTACAAAAACAACCGGTGATACTTGCATCTTCCTACGCATCGACTAAAAGAATGACTGCAATAAATAGACGTAATCGGGAGACAAATAAACCGGATGTAATAAATATATGGGAGAAGTTGATACTTATGAACAAATGTTATATACATACCTGGATGAAAGACGTACATTGAAATATTGGAAAAAGGTGACTTTTCATATTTTTGGAAGAATGATGGTAAACGCATTCATTATTTACACAAGAAGTACGCCTGGTAAAAAGATGAAAAGATTAGAACTTACATCATCCATAATTGAGGCAATAGAAGATGAATGGAGACCTAAAAAAAATCCAGTCCAAAGAACATCTAGTACGAGATTGGAGAATCTGGAGGTTTTAAAAAACTTACCAGGACGAAATCTCAGAGAATGGGTCATATGCAGCAAAAAAGAAGGAGGGCCTATTAGAAGATCAAATCTAATTTGTACAAAGTGTGAAAAGGGTCTTCACCCATTATGCATCGGAAAACACAAGTGTTGACTTTTTATTATTTTTAGTTATTAGACTATAAAAATACGTATCGAATAATTAAGCTTTTTAGTGTTTTTACTGATAAACGATAGTTCGAAAAAATATTCTGCATCAAAGGCATGTGAAATATTTTACAAAAAATACCTCTTTTTTATCACAAAATTAAAAATTTTGTGCAAATTATTGCAAATTTCATGTTTCTTATTTTTTTTAGGTCGATCGTGTAAACTCATTTATTGTTTTTATAATTGTTTTATCTAAACTATAATATATCAAATGCAAAATTAGAAAAAACAGAAATAAATCCTTAAAAACTAGATATTTACAAATTTTTTTTTAAACACACAAAAAACTTCAAAAACTCCTTAGTGCTTTTAGCATGTCCCCAAAAAAAAGGCTAGGCGTAAAAGGGTTAAGAAACATCTGTTTTGTTGCATTTATTTAAAAATACCCCTTACAATTTTATGCAAATAAGTGTGACGATATTATTGTCAAATTTCACATTCATGTTACACTTTTTTTTACAGTCATTTGAAGAATGTAAGGATATAATGTTGGATAGAGGGAAATTCTTTTTGGATACACTACTGAAATCGAGAGGAAAAATTGCCAAGCAAGCAGGTCAATTTATTGTTGATGGTTGTGTGAGTATCTGTATCTTCAATATGTTCATAATGAAAAATGACCATTGGCGAATATGCTGAAAAATATTTCTCTGCATTAATAATTGCTCCCTGCTGCTGAAAACAATATTTTTGTAGGAAATATAATTGTAAATTTGATATCGTAAAAATATTGCACATTTTAAACATGAAAACTAAAAACCAATCAAGAAAAATTTTGAGCTTTTCCTTTTAATACTGGAAGGTATAAATATGGCAAGACCCGGAGGGCCAGCAATTTTTTTGAAAAGTCAAAACCTAATAAATGCATCTTTTTCACCGTGTTATAATGGAGTTCTACCAAGTAAATGCCAATTCAATCAGTAATATGCATCTTTTTTGGTTGACAATTCTTGATAATATGTCACGTCTTAATATTTCACCATGTTTTCAAGAGATGAGACTGTATAAAAAAGACAATGTTTTTCAATCAAACTTGGCTAAATATTGAATGTTGAAGTATAGTGCATATATGCATTAATTTTTATGGCCAGCCTGCTGTGCACGGGATTATGAAGTGCATTTAATGCACATATGGTATAGCAACAGCTACATTACGATAAAATTAAAAAAAAAAATCCATGGTTGGTACTAAGAATGACAATTTCACATATTAAATACTTTTTCATACTAATATAACAATTGTATTTCCATAATAATTTTGCATTTTTGTATTAATAGAAATCATAACATCAGTAGATTGACGAAATTTAAGAAAATGTGTCACATCAATGTGACAACGATTTCTATAAGTATGATTATAATGTGTTAAATTTGAATTGTTACAACTTTGTACGATTCCATATGTCTTATCACAAACGACCCGGGTTTCGCCCTTCAGCATCTTCAGGTATTCCATCGCACGGATGCAACAGAACTGACGCAAAACAAACAGTTAGCATTGTATATATAATATATTAAAATTATTATTAACAGGAATCTACTTACCAAAAGCAAAAGATTGCAGCTGAAAAGAATGTAACAATATTAATCCAATAATAATTAGATATGACAACTTTCATTAATCTTGCTAATGAGTGTCATTATTGAAATGGGGTTTTCAACAAATTTAAATCAAGTAATCAAATTATAAATGTGTCTTCTTTTATTTAAAGGATACCTAATATCAAACATCTAGTGATGAGATATAAGAATTATCGTCATGAGATTGAACAATTTATGGTCCCCCGTGTTATGATGTAACAATTGAACTCCCTCATCCGCGTCAAAAGAATGTCCCTCCGACAACAAATGGTTTGCAAACGTAGAAGTATCCTTCTTCAATCTATAAGCAGCTAAGTGTTCTGAAACTCTAATTTTTATGGTGCGCGTGGTTTTACCTACACAAAAGTGTTGGCAATCCAAACATTGTAATTTATAAATACCGGACTTATCCCTAAAATTAATGTTGTCCTTGTTGTTTACTAAAGTTTTGGCCAGTGAGTTCTTGCAATAAAACACCGGTCTGACACTGTTAGCGAGTTGTTTTTTAATTTTGAGACTAGTATTACCTAAGAAACTTAGTTTACACCAACATCTGGTGCTCTCCAAGTCCCCAGGCATTATACCTTGGTATAACAATTTTTCCGCTTGTTTAATTTGTTTTTTTGCCAAAAGATGGTCTATAAGAGACACATCATAGCCATTATTAATAGCTATCTATTTAATTGTGTTTAATTCACATGTAAAATTTACTTTACTTAGAGGAATGTTTACTAATCTATGGATATCTGAATTGAATGCCGCTAATTTCTAAGAAAAAGGATGTAATAAGCTGTGGTTTATAACGGCATCCGAAAATGTTGATTTGCGGAAAATTTTAAATTCGTACATACAGCTTTCAATATTAATATTCTGGTCAAGAAAGTTTATATTCTTGCCTCCTATCTCTAATGTAAATTTAATGTTGACATCTAAGGAGTTTAAAGAAGTCTGAAAAAAACCTGAAGATGCCGAAGGGCGAAACCCGGGTCGTTTGTGATAAGACATTTGGAATCATACAAAGTTGTAACAATTCAAATTTAATATTGAAGTTCCATCAAGCACCTTCAGTCGATATCATAAATAATGTGTTAATACAATTGACAATAAGAATAACTGCCTTACAATAAAAGTCTTTTATAACAATTATTTTTTCAGAGAATTCTCACACATTCTAAATCGAGAGTCGTTTTACAAACTATGATTGAAGCAGCTAAAGCAAACAAACGATTTGAAGTATTCGTTACAAAGTCTTCACCTGATAATTCTGGGTATGAGCCAAAGTTGTCACTAAGAATGTAATATACCGAAAATCTTCCCCACTTCTAGATGCCAAAAACAGGCAATAATTTAACTACTGAGCGAAAAAACATGCCATTTCATAATCACAATAGTAAAGTTAATATTATACTTTTTGACTGCATTACTCACTGTATGAGTCAATTATCAACAGCTCAAAAATTGGGAGTTGATTGAAAATTAAAATGTAATGATTTGTTCATTTTAGTCACCATTTTTCCTCGCTCAACATAATAAATCTTTCGAGTATATTTGATGGCCATTGCCATACAAATTGTGTAAAGCCTTTATAAATTCATGTACATAGTATTCATTTACATACTTCCCGCACAACAATGGCCGATAAATTAAAAAAAAAATATTTAACTCTAGACTTATTGTAGTTCACAGTTTAATATGCTTGGAAAAGGTTATAGAATGGCGCCAATTGTTGGAATAGTTCTTTAGATTTGACTAGGTGGACCTGGAACGAATGAAATTTTTCGACATGCTATTTTAAAAACAGTTTATTTTAAGATTCTGTCGTTCATGAATTACATGAAATAACTTTCTTCTTTTTTGTTATTTTTCATTTGTAGATCTGTATGCTGATTTAGTTTCATATGAAAAAAATGCAATAGAGGCTGTGAGAAATATTTTGGATAATAATGGTGGAATATTTAATATCAATATTTTGATTATTGCAAAAAAATTCAATCTAGAAAAGATGATTTGAAATATGCGCCTGGAAGTTGACATAGCAAAATACATTTAGTTTATATATTTCTCTTTTCAGTGAAGAAATGTGTCGGATGTTGGCTGCTGGTGGTGTAGATTGCACCTTAGTACTTGATTCCGCAATGGGTTATATATTAGAGCAAGTGGACATTGTTATGATTGGAGCTGAAGGCGTGGTAGAAAGTGGTGGCATTGTTAATAAGGTCAGTCATAAAATATATACAGCAATCTATGTAAACTGTGATGAAATAGAATCTCATCAATTATAATTATTATTTTTCAATTCAATTTTTAAGCATTAATTCTTGGTGGAGAGACATAACACATTTTCATTTGTACTACTTCCGCTGATGTTGACAATGCTTGCGATGAGCAAAACAGGTCTTAATCATTATAGAAGTGGGGAAGTAATACAAATTAAACACACTTTACAAATATAATATTACCATTAAATCCTACAGCCTTAACGGAGAATTTTACGAAATCTAAATATTTCGAATAATAGTTTTTTTTTTTGTTTCAGATTGGCACCTATACAATGGCAATGTGTGCTAAGGAACTCAAAAAGCCTGTCTATGTTTTAACAGAAAGTTTCAAATTTGCAAGACTGTATCCATTGAATCAGAAAGATCTGCCAAATGAATTTAAGTATTTATCTAGCACACTCAAAAAAGATCTATCAAAGGAACATCCACTTGTTGATTACACACCGCCATCATACATAACTTTGCTGTTCACTGATTTAGGTATTCTCACTCCATCAGCTGTCAGCGATGAACTTATAAAATTATATTTGTAATTTTTTTTATGAATGAAATAAAAAATATTTTTAGTATTTATTGTTTTAATTTTTACATATCGTACTCTTTATATGTATCATCATCAGCCGGGGTCGATCCACTGCTGGATGAAGGCCTCCCCCTGTTTTTTTTTTTTATTTTCAGGGGGGGTTTGGACATAGCAACACCACGCTGCCCAGGCGGGTTGGTGTTCGGTTTTCTGTCTGGGTTTTCCTTCCCATAGCCAAGAGAACACGGCACTCGGTGTTCCCGAGCGGTCACCCATCCAAGCACTATCCGCGCCCAATGTTGCTTAACTTCGGTGATCGCACGAGAGCCGGCACTTACAACGTGGTACGGTCGTTGGCATATACATATGTATAAATTCATTTATTAAACCTGGTGTTGAACATTTCCTACTGAATTTGAATTTTTGAAACTATACAATTCCACATGCTTGGTCATTAACGACTCGAGCAGGCACTCTATCATACCAAAGCAATAGAACTGACCCATACTTAATTGCAAGTGGAATTACATTTTTAAACAATTATTATTTTATCAAAAATTTTAACTTACAAGATACTCTATATATATATATATTGATTGAATTGGCATTTACTTGGTAGAACTCCATTATAACATGGTGAAAAAAATAGCAATATATTTTAGTTCTACAAAATACATTGCTATTTTTTCACCGTATCACAAGATACTCAATCTACTTCATAAATTATATAAATTTTGCCAGTATGGTAATACTGATTGATCTTTATGGTAAATAATTGATATAGTATCTTGTTGTTAGTCTAAAATGTATGGCTTAATAATAGATGCAACAAATTAAAATTTATATTGAAATTCTACCAATAGCACAACGATGGTGCTCAATATTGCTGACAATATTGTGAATTTCCCTCAGAGATTGATGATTTTTTTTTTCTTATAATTTTTAATGAAATAAAATCACTCGTAGGATTGGAGCAAAGGCTTCTTATTGACTAGTTTGTTTATGAGAAAAAACTGGGGTAAAACAATAATCTACGTAGTAGAATGCCATAATCTATTGAACCAAAAAATTATCATATGTATATATTTTCATAAAATATAAATATAATATTAATGTTTATTAAAAATATATACTTACTTATGTCATGTTTCATAAATATTATTAAACAATTTTGCGGGCTAGATACACCTGACGTAAAGATTCAATGATTTTATCATTGTAAATGACTGCTTCCAACTATGTGTAGTTACTTCTAGAAGTGATATTTCTTTAACCATAGTTATCAGTTAATTTTTAATGATAAAAATACATTTGTAGTACTTATTTCCACAATATATTTTTTGATTAGGACTGATCATCAGTTGATAATGCTCATGATGAGCGAAACCGGTCCTGATCAAAAATATATAGTGGGAAATAAGTACTAAAAAATTTATTCTTATTAAAAATATCATGCCTTTCCATCAAGAAGTGACAGTTAACACATTAAAAGTGATTATCAATTAAATGTGTTTTCTTTTTCTAAATAGTCCTGTTGGATAAAAAAAAATATGCAATTCAAATTAATGGTGATTTACATATTGAAATACAAAATTGACCTAAAGCCAATTCAAATTAGTTTGAAAAAAAATTTTAATGATTGCTATTATGGTAAAACGATTAATATTATTGAAGAATTATTTATCTAAAATGGTTTCTTCTTTTTAAATTTTCCTCGTAAAAGTGACAAAACAAGTGAAAATTTAAATATTCTATAGATTTCTTAGACACAAAAACTATTTGTTGAGTTACTGCAATCGAAGAAATAATTCAGAACATGTTTCGAAATACGTATATAGCTCTACCTATATTTATACATCTGGCAACACCACAATTCAGTTAGTAAATTTTCGGCCATGTTTCTTGAGTGTCTGTTTATTTTTCGTATTTTTTTTATCCCTGCGATTGATTATAAAACTGGTACAAAAATGGTGAGTGCTTGCATTTATTATAAAAGCATTTTTATTTTTTACTCGAGCTCAATGTCTCTTTCTAAATATTGACTAAGGTTTCTCTCAAGATTGTCATCTATAAAGTAAACATTCACATTTTCGTCATCCGCACCCCAGTAATGTACATTTTTTTATATTGAGTTATTAACAAAACTATTATTATTGGTGTTGTTATTTCGTTTGTGGTTTTAATACTCATTTGATGTATAAACGCTATAAATTTAACACTACATCTTGCTCATTATTCTTTGATGCGCCTTGACGCATGTTTACAAAAAAAATATCGATTATCTCTAACTGCGAAAGGTTTTTATGCAGAATTTTCTATTTCAATGATAAAAGTGCGTTTTCCAGCTAAAATTATATACCATATGTATGAGTTTTGATTTTTTATTCATTTTAGTTCGAATAGCCATCATTGTTTCGATAAATATTTAAATTTGGTCGGCGTCTGATTTGTTATTTTGACATTTCATTATTACGAGTAAACGGCAAACATAGCATTTACTATTTTATCACATTTAATTTACGACAATCAGAAACTAAAATACCCATGTACTAATAAGCTTGGTAAAAGCCACAAAAATTAATTTTGTTAGATTTATTGACCATCAGTTATAACATTTTGACATCTCAGTGGTTAGGCATGTATGTTTGTATTTTCTGACAGAACAGCTGGTTGGTGTTGAATAATTAAATTAAGAAGCTCTACAAAATGAATGATTACATATGCATACTAATATTTCTTGAAATATAATATTGTTTTGAACTCAGCTCGGGTAGATTAAGGCGATAAAATGTTACATATTTAATTATTTTTTTGTACCTTATATTCATGTTCGATATATCCAATAGCGTTATATCGTAACGCGCTTTTACTAGAATTTATGCGCCCGTCGCACATTGTTACTACGTGCGCTTACAACAAAAATGATACATAGACAATTCTTGGAAATGACTACCTGTAATATTGTATTGTTTATAAGTTCATTCACCAATCTTTATCACGTTATTAGCTCCGGTGGGCCGTTAAGAATTCGCAAATATGAAACAATACAATAAATATAGTTGAGCTAACTTTAATACTTTTGATTATAACAATCATAATTTATATTAAATGTTAAAATTAAATTAAATAGCACGTAGTCTTTTTTCATATCCTATAATATTCGGGATTGAAAACATATAATCCTGGTAGTCTGATTCGTGATAATAGATAAGTAAGTGTAACATAGTTTTTTGTTTCGTCGGTTGGATATCTAACGAATTATCTAAAAGAATTTCCCGTCTGCTGACGACTGTGTAAAACGGCTCGGGAAATGTATTGACGCCATAGACCAGTATACTACCTACATATTACTAAACCTAAAATATCAGATTATCTAAATTTAAAAAAGGTTTCTTGTATGTAACTTTATGTCTTGGCAAAAGGGCATTATATATATTTTTTATATAAAAAAAATATATCACATTATTTTGTACCACTTTGCAGATTTTATGTTTTATTAGTTGATAAGCTTTTCGATGAGCGAAACAGATAATAAATATAAATCGAATATTATGCTTCATTTTCAATTTTTTTTGAATAAATTTATCCAGAGAATGGAATAATGTATTATATTGTATAAATAAAACGTATTAAATATATTACATCTCCATTATGAAATCAAAATTTTTTTTTAAAAACTTTTTCACTTCAGATGTTTCATTTTGCAGGCTGTTATATCGAAATTAAAACATTTTGATGTAAGTCATTTGGTTACTGACTTCAGGGTCTAATCGATTTCCCTGTGTTTTAATTTTCGAATGGAAAATCCTTTTGCAAAAAACAACGGGTCGTTCAAAATTCCATTTTCTACGTCGACTGGTATGTGAAGATTATAATAACCTGCAAGCATGTCACATGCAATGAAACGTCTATTGAACAGTTGGCAAATAAAAGTTTCCATTCCGTGATTCTAGAGATCAAACAGCGCTGACCACTCGGCTACAATACCGAAAGTTACAGTGGCTATAGGTTGCAACCGGAAATTTGATCGATTGGAATAGTTAGTGGTTAGTGAAGTATGTTTATTAAAATAATGCTATTGAAATAACATACACCAAATACGTTATGGCATAGGCTCCCAACCTTTTTTGGGTGGCGACCCCTTTTCATAAAATCCATGTGACCCGCGACCCCCCATACAATCCAAAAGCATACCAAACAATATTTTCTCAGTTAACCGTATAAGTTGGCGACCCCTCAAAAAACCTTTCGCGACCCCTAGGTTGGGAACATAGGCGTTATGGAGTAAATTACATATTGTTAGTTCTAAATGGTATGCAGTGAATATTACGTTCATTTCTACGTACCATGCGTATTCTACTGTATTTGATTTCACGATGTATACTGTCGTAAAAAATATTATTAAGTTTTAATGCTTTATTTCATATTATCAAAACAATTGTGATACGCTCGTTTAGGTAGCCACTCAAAAACGCTAAGAAACTTTCGAATAGTTCTTTCAGTTACTTCCGAAACGAAATATAGTATTGAATAAATAATATGTATATAATGGCTTAGAATGGCGAGAATTGCTAGCCATTAGTTTTATTATATCTATATAATATTGCTATGATTGTATAATATGAAATAGTCTTTCATATATGGTGGTATACCATTAGTTGAACATTTTTTCTTAAATGCATTCCAAATTCAAACTAATTTAAACAGATCATGTTTTACTCCTGCGTTTATTTGTCCAATACAAGAGCAAAATTTAAAAAAAAATTTGATAGTAATTTTTCTTCACGTTGATTTCGTGTGCAGCTACACCAGTAATACAACAAATATATGTACGTACGCTACTAATGAAATATGGCTAAACGAATTTTTTAAAGCAAGCCAATTGATAGAATATTCCTTGTTATACGAAATACTTTATTTGTTCAGTAACTTGATTCATCTCAATCATGCACTATTTTATTTCGAGAACCAACTTTAAATCTTTGAAAAATGAAACTGGTTTACATCTTCAAGTTTTGAATTTTATTCAAGATTAAATTTATTAAAAAAATGTAGAAATAGCAACTGTTAAAGTCGAGCTTTGATAAAGCTACATAAAATATATATGGTGTCATTAGCATTTATTTTCGTGGCGTTTTTTTCATATGGCATTTAGAGTTTTGAATAAGTAAAATAAAAAATAAAAGATCACTCTTAAAGCACGCCACTGATTTCCTAGCGACCTTTTATATAAACATGTTTAGTAGAACAATATTACATGAAGTGGAGATGTCTTGAAAATAATTCGATAGATTTTACGAATGACATGACGGCATGATAGTTTCGTAAAATGTCATTAAGAGTATCATTAATTAATATAAATCTTTTCACTCATTGGTAACCTACGATATAAGAATGAGTCACGACGATTCTAAATATTTTTTTGGCTATGCAATTGCCATTGACTAATTACACTGTCTGCGGAAGGAAGGAGGTACAGTACACAAGGCTCGAAATGGATGTAGCATTGACTCGCTGTCAAATTTTAGATCTATAGGCGGGAAAACTTTCATTCCATTTTTGGAAAAATAAAATTGTACTATCATGGCCGTTCTAGGCAATGAAATTGCCAGCGCGTAAAAAAACTTCTTAGTCATTCCATCTGTCAAAAAAAAACTGACCTCGATTATTATTTGTCTGTAAGATGATATTTATTTCCAATCATCCATGAATGGTTGCTTGGTCAATAATCTACTAAAATTCTCTAGTCTCAATTGTTGAAAATAAAATACACACTTAATGTCATATACAGTGGAACATCGGTCTATTGTCCCTACATTCATCGTTTTCTCACAGAAATCCATAGTGTCAACCAGGGTGTTTCAACATAAGGCCAATGATAAATATATGACATCTCGTTTATGTGTACGCACATTCAACCGCTTTCGCTCTTTTGTCTCAAATATTAATCAAAGATTTGTCATTCCTCTCTGAACATATTACTCATTCAGCCGCCATTGCTATCCCGTCACAATTTTTATCCCTATTTCTTGTTATTATTACACATATGCCATTAGCGCGATACTGCAAATCTGCAAAAGCCGTCTCGTTGAGCCCAACATTATTATTAAACATATATACGCAGACAATTGTCACTTCAAATCGACCAGTGTTATTTTTAATTTCAGTGAATTTACGACTAAATAGTCTCTTGAAAAATGAATCAGATATCTCTGTAAGGTTAGTACTATTTTCAAAAGTTTTTGAATTTTAATTGATAGACGATTTTTCGGTCTATCTTTTGAATCGAAGAAGAAATGATATTGATACATGAAAGGTAAGGAAATTCGAGTTCTTAACATTGGGTTATACTATTTCTAACATTTATATTATAACAATTTATTCCAAGTCACTTTTTATTATGACGACATCACAGATGTCTGTCCTTTTAAAACAATTTAATAAATGCATGCGCACAGGAATACGGCTATGCATAAAACAAGTGATGCTCCTAGTGGTTTGCCTCCAGACATCCTCAGCCAGCAGTTCTTCAATTTAACGGATTAGACGTTAGCAACAACTTATAAACAGATATGTAGAAACAGTACTGGGTAACTATTATGTACCAAATTTCGTTTGTAGAATTCCATGAACATATTCATTTTATTGCCAACCTGTAGCCGAAGGCTAACGCTCTAGTGCTGCTGTAGCCAATTTGTAGCTCACAGCAATTGTCTATACTTACTTTATAAAAATGAATGTATGCATTATCTATATCGTAGCCGGCGAAATAAGAGCTTGCGTGTCCGAGATGGCGCGTGAACAAATTTTGCTGATGCTTAAGCAATTTACAGATTTCATTTTCTGAGGAGGAAAAAAAATATAGTTTTTTAGAGTCATTCAATAAATAAATAACAACTTTCTGCAGACTGTTAAATAATTTTTACCTGTATTTAATATTTGTAATCGGAAAAAATGGGATGCCGCGCATGTGACAAGGTTCGGTACCACTTACCTACATTAATAGAAATATGTTATCTCTCTCTCTGGAAAGAGTCAATGTATTTCTTCAATACGTTCTGTTCTGGCGACGAGTGTGGGTCACCGCAATTAGATATCTATCTGCCAAATGTATCTTGCATAGATAAGTGGTATGCAGCTTCCGCAGTCTCAATTGTCTGTCGTCGAATAGTTTCTATCTATCGACCTTTACCCTACTTTCTAATAGAAGCCCCTAAATTGAACCCAGCGTTTCGACAATTGTCATTTTATCAGTTTACGAATGTGACCGCACATGGATTCGAACCTGTGATAACTATTACCGAATCCAACAATGTTGACGACTGTTTGCTTAACATTCTCCATTCAAAATTTGAACTTGTTTTTGTATCAGTATACTTCAAATTTGCTTATATTGACAATAATTCATATTATTAAACTTTTTCGCCGCTGCTTATTTATAAAAAAATATGTTTAAAAGTTATGAGTTATACGGCTTTATCCTAAATGAAATGAGGTATCTAGAATAAAACAAAACACACCAACATTTTATGCAAATTTCATGGAAAATCGTCCAATTTCCGGCATTTTATGTTATAATCGCGAGCAATACCAAACGTCTTTACACTTTTTTTTACAATATTTTTTCACAATGAATTGACAATTTACACATTGAGAAGCGATGCAAATAAATGTCACCATTTCGGCATGTCACACGTACAATTTTACTTCGCTAATATTTGTAACGGTGATCAGTTTGAAAAAAATGGAAAACTTCTTGATTCGGAAAAAATATTTTAGAAAATCGTCACATATCGATGTTTATTTTAGATGCCTTTTAAATTTAAAATCATTTAGTAGAATTATTTATACGATATTAATTGATCTAATTGATATTGACCACGTTTAATGTTTTATTTGAGATGATTCCGCTAAGATAACAGAATATAAATCTTAAGAAAGTGGTACATATAATAATAAAATTAAAACGCTTCGCGACACAAGTGGAGCGCTCACTTATTTTAAACGCTGCAAATCAATGTGCACGTATAAAACAATATTGATGTAAAATAAAATATTTTTAGCTCGAGGAAAGTGACGAGCGTCAGTTATAATAAATTGCTAATCATTCTAAGTGTCCATTTTAAAACACCGGCAATAAAAATTTGCCATAAATTTTTGGGCATTTTTTCATCGCGCGGAATGGTGATTATTAAATGGAAAGTCATTCCGGCGGATTCGCAAAGCGTGGCGCTGTAACTAAGAAATACGAAAATGTAATTATAGAAAAAAATACATGGATTATCGAGATCATGGCGATATGTTTTTTTTTCAAATATTTTTCTTCGCAATTTGTCTTGTACTAATTCCGTGTTTAATGCTGTTATATAGAACAGAACTGAATCAGAAAAATCATTTGAAAACGTCTACGATGTTTCCAACTGGTCCTGATCATAGCGAAAAATCTGGAATCGATACGAAAAAAGCTAAATTTTTAAAATAAAATCATTAATTAAAAAAACTCGATGTTAGAAGCTTGTTTCACAATACAGGGCTCGAAATGGAAAATAACACGCATCGGAACACCCAATATTTTATTTGAAAATATCGACGTGTTTTTCATCAATATGGTCCGTAATCGGTAATAATTATTTCACAAAAATACTTGCGCGTGCTTCCTTCCGCGGATTTCCCTACCGGTACACCTCTCCTGTATGCTGCTCTTCAATTCAAGTTACATATTTTTTTATGCGATCAGTTAGTCTCTCTGAATTATTAAGTCGTTTCCATCAGGTAGATACCATTGAAATATAATTGAAGATGGCTATTTAAATCAGTTATTAATTGATCATTTTTTTGTATTATTTTAAAATTATCACTCGCTGACAGTAGTTGGACCTCCCCATTGTGATTTATTGTCCTAATTTAAGAGTCATAATCCCAATTGTGTGTTGCATGATATTATACATATATATCATATATAAATAATTTGTTTCTCAACTATCGGAAGCGATCGCCAATGGACTCTTATTCCACTTACAATAATTTTCTACATCGACGGAAATAATTTCTATCTTTTCGCTGCTCTCTATTTGATGAACGTTCACATTTTAACTGTCTGCAGACAGATAGAGAGATAGATAAAGATAATCGCAATTCCTCCAATTGTTATTTCGACCGCCTGTTATTCGCCAGTCTCTCTCGTCGACTCGCAAATGCCGAAAACCATTTGCCATTTTCGCAGACAGTCTCGCTTCAAATCTTGAAACGAGTACATCGACCGTCGATATTACCGTGCTGCGAATTTATACAAAACAATCGCGTATGTTTGATATCGCGTAAAATATTCCTTACATTTTGCTAATATTTTGTTATTAATAGAAACGTTACTTCATTCAATAAACTTATGTGTTTTTACATACAATATTTGTTGTACTATAATAATATTCTCTGCCATTGATTATTGTATAAAGATTTTTTATAAATTCTCTGATCCAAATTATCAATCATTTTCGCTAAAGAAAGTAAAATTATATTTCTACCAACAATAAATTTTTACCGTTGAGTGTGCAACAAGGTTTTGTGAAAGATTGTGTTATTTATTTAAATATTTTATTTTCAACATCTCAAATGGTAGTATTTTTTCTTTGCGCTTAGCTTACTGAGGAAGAATTTAAGATTTACAGTGATAAAAATTATTTATAACGTGAAACTTTTTTATGCCTGAATAATAACTCAGTTTTCCTCAAATTATCATTATTGCGAGTGAAAAAATTGCAAAAATATTAAAATCAAAAAAACTATTCTATATATAAAAATTCGTCGGCTTATAGATCAAATTTGGATTATGACTTTTTCTAATGTTATGTTCTATTTGAGTAAATTATCGATTTTCATAATTTCCATGTATGCTTGTTTATTATTTCGATATTTGTGATTAACAGTTTTATTATCGGCATTTATTACATTTTATGATAGGAAAGGAAAAGCTGTTGGTAGTGCATATTATTCCATTCTTCGTTTGAATATCACTTTAGTTTAAGTGATTAAAAATACTTTGCTATTCATATGTGACATGAAGAAATATTGTTTTAATATTAGACAAAACTGATATATGTGAATAATCCGTTTAATAGATGCCGACAAAATGTGTATTTTGTGATGGATTTACCGGAGTGTTTAATGCATTGAATCGAACATCGACAGGTGTTTGCGCACTACGTTGTATTGCAATGTGTGAACTGCTCAAGTAATACTATCTCCAATGGCATCCACATACAGAAGGACGTAAGACTCGTATTCAATTTCAGTATATATTTTAATTGATTTATGATGTCGAAATTTGAATTGTTGAAACTTTGTACGAACACATACATTTTCTTACTCACAACCTGGGTTTCACCTTTCGACATCTTCAGGCATTTAGTTATGTTGCATCCGTGTAATAGGATGCCTGAAGATACCGATAGATTAAACTCGGGTCATTAATGACAAAACATATGGGAAAGTACAAATTTTCGTGCAATTCAATTTATAATATGATTTAACGTTATGATACACAGATTTTTTTTCTATACTAGTGACTTGTCGTTTTTTGTGGTCTAGTTTTGTGGCGCTATTCTATCGATCTTGTTGGTCCGGTTCACCGAATCTAGATTCTTGGGATATGTGTTGGTAATGTCGCCTCTCCCCGAATTGATCTCAATTGACTTAAAAATATTATTTGAGGTTATCCCATGTGACTAAAAATTGAAAACATTGGCTGCGATGCCAGATATAGGGGAGGGGGTTCACGGAACAGTTTTGTTTCGGACCTTGAAAATGTCAAGTATAATAACTGGGATATACACAGGCGTTTTCACTCGCGATCAGGGTGCTGCGCAAGCTTGAAAAACAAACGCATGGGTTTTTTAAGGTTTTTTTTAAAAATTATAAAATAGTTGAAAATAAAAATGCCAGTTAATAGATATTTGAATTTTTGAATTAATAATAGATCGGAGGGTTGTGCAGAAAACCTTTCCCGATTGCCTGTTGCCACTATATTTGTTGCGACTTCATGTTCACAATGTCAAGATATGAAGACAATAAAATAATATTATTTTTGTCATGCCTCTATAAAAACGTTTTAACTTCAAAGAAACTTAATTTTATGCGTATTTAAAATACTAATTAAACAATCAAGAACTTAATGTAAATGTTTGGACTTATTAACTTCATTTCGAGTGTTTTCAACAACTTTCATTTCGTCGGAATAGCTTGCTTGTCATTTCTGTGCGCTGAGGTGTGGTCGTTTCTTTTTTTATCTACATTTATAGTTTTTTTTTAAAACACAATAAAACTATTCAACTGTTTTACTTACAGGGCTCGAAGTGGAAAATCTGTCGAAACGAAACGCTATATATCTATAAAATATATGTCGGTTTGCTTTTTCAATCAATAGTTCATCAATCAGAACGGTTGTTTTTAAGCGGCGTCCAAGCTTGCTTATTTCGCATACTGGTCCTGTTTAAATAAAAGGAATACCTTTTATCTTCTTTGAGATGTTGGAAAAAAGATTTTAATAGATTTTTGTCAGAAGTACTGTTTTCTGTCAGTCTTGTAGCCGAGTGCTCAACGCTCTTGGGTGGGTTCTTCATATTCGGTCGCGTTGTCCACAAGTTCAAATTCCTGAATGTACACATTCATAAACTTATTAATGAATTTGTGTTCCTTGAAACCTCTCTATTAGTATTTTTCAGTCCATCTTTCCGTCCTTGAGTTAAAAAAATACGAATGACTTAATATCAGAACAGTTTTTTTAAGACGGGCTATAGCGAGAGTTATTAACTAACCATGAGATCTTTTATAGCCCTATCCTTCTATCCCCACTCTTCGAAAACAGTAGATTCAGCGAAATAACAACAAACAGTTCCCTTTTAAGGTGTTAACTGTCACTTCTTGATGGAAAGGCATGATATTTTTAATAATAAAAAAACATTTTTAGTACTTATTTCCACAATATGTTTTATGATCACGATCGGTTTCGCTCATCGCGAGCATTATCAACTGGTCAGTTCAGTTTAACCAACAGTTCCGGTTAGACCAAACGTTGATCGCGTTTCCTGCCACACTGAGAGCGGAAATTGTTATTTTATCATAAAATATATTGTGGAAATAGTACTAAAAATGTGTTTTTATTATTTAAAAAACCGTGCCTCTCCATCAAGAAGTGATAGTTAACATCTCAAAAGCGGAAATGGTTAATGAAATCACTTTTACTAAATTTAAACTGTCATCTCTAGTTTATTACTACTATTAACACAAATTTTCCAGCCTTACTCTGTGAAAGATTTAACTACTTATTTTACCCATTTTGCCCATATTTATTTTTAATGTTTTTAAAACTAAATTAAAAATATTTATGTGACTGTAAGAAATGTAATGTCATTTTCGTACAATGTGTTTGATTGTATGTAAATACTTTTCACAATTCTTGTATCATTGGTTGTGCAATTTATAGTGCATGTGTTAATTTATACTTTACCAGATGATGTTTGCTAGGAGCGAATTCTGTCTCGGCAGTTATAATATGAAATGTATTATAGTATTAGATATTTTTTTTATTCATGTGAATATAATGCCTTTTCATTGATTGTCCTTTTTGCGTGTAAACATGCTAATAAAAAAATATTGCTGAATTTGATCGGTTGGAACCTTAAAGAACATGGCACTCCTGACATTTGCTAGCTATTGATTGATGCAATCTTAATATTTAATGGATAGTTTGAAGGGTAAAAAATTGTATTAAACACCCCCACGTACCCCGAATTTGAAAATTACTACGCTCAACAATGATGTATTCTAAAAACAAAACGTTGGAAGTCTTGATTTATGAAAGTAAAGTTTTTATTAAAAGAAAAAATTGTAATGATTGAAAAGTATGGCGATGTTATGCAGCATTAAATTATCCATTAGCGCCAGATTAAAATCGACTATGATTTATATTGATTCGAAAAAGATTGTTAAGAACCGTTATTCATATTTGCAGATTTTGTAAAAACCTCTGGGAAACCCACATTTCTCGTTACACACATTTATTGTGATTAAGTGAAAATGTAAATTGTAGCGAAAAAATTAACTTGTTGAATCCCGGAACAGTATTTTCTCGTGACAAGTTAAATTTGTTCCGATGGCGGTTTTTCATGTGATTGGAATAAAGCGAAAGCATTGGCATTTGAGCATACACAGAATGATAATTCGTAAGCAGTCAATCGCTATATTTCTTCGTCAAGAAAAGCTATTGATTTTATTATAATGGTACAGTCAGTCGCTAAGTTAATAATATTTTTATACATAATATATTTTATGAATAAACTGAAACTTTCATTAAAATTGTACTTAAAGCAACCAAAAATAATGTCTTCTGAATAGTTCAAATATGTTCATGTAGTGCTTACTAGCACTTATTATTATTGAGGACTTAATAGTCCTTAATAATAATTTAAATTAAAAAAATAGCAAAATGTGTAATTTATGTGTATTTGAACCAGGGCTAAAGTGTTAACGATGCATCTCAGTGAAAGCGTATGCATTAGTATTAGACGTACATATTTCAGTCAACATCCTCAAAGTCGGACGGATTTTACTTTGCGCGAATTTTATACGCTCCAATAGTCCAATAAAATTTTATTCCATAATTATGTCTTATTCGGGCAGGAAAGTTTTTACTACTATCTTCTATGTTATTGTCTGGTCGGCTGATTTGGCGAATCGAATTATTTTATTTGTGACCGAGGAATGTTAATAGACAAACCAATTCCGGATCAAAAATTGCAAGACTAAAAAAAACTATTTTATTAAATGTGTACATATTTCGATGGATACAACATCACCGGAGTTACGGTATGACAAATTAACAATTCTTTATAAGTATGCGGACTTTTGTTTATTTGGTTTTTGACATTTCACGAAATTATTCAGCTGACCAAATTCATAATTGATTTGATTATACACGTAAAACGCACAAGTGAATCGTTTCGTAAGTACATGGCTAGTTAAGTTAAACTCTTCAAGTTGAACAGTGTCAGTGCCGCGCTCTTTTGAAGTATATCAAAAATAGTACTTATGCATTTAATTGTTAGTCTACATACAAACAAAGTTATATCGGTTGGATTTTTAATATCACTTTGCCAAATTTTTCCATATTCGGTTTTTCTCCTAGAGCTATCACAAATAAATAAATTAACGATTTTTTTTTCATATACTTTGGATTTTTAATATCCAATTCACACTGAAAAATACATCGTTTGCTATAAGTAATATTTGACTCTTTGCGATCATTTACACTTCCAAAACATTAGGTTTCAGCAAAAGTGGTAGCCATTGAGACATCTGCACGTCGACTTCTTTAATGAGAATTATACTCTATTTGTAAGAATACCACTTTTTCTTTGTTTTTGATACGTTTGAACATTTTTTTTCTTAATAATTTGCCTAGTCACCGGTGGCCTTACGGCAATGAAGCAATTAATACCACATTACGTGCAGTTTTTGATATGAATCGAAAACTTATCCATATGGAATTATTGTGTTTTCTTCATTCTAAGACATAAGTTACCAAAATATTTAGTAGTATCGTACTTAGTAAACTTTTGGGAAAGGGATATAGGAAAATTCTATCTATCCTAGAAGTCAAAATAATCAGTTGACTAATACCCGCATTATATCATCCAGATAGAAATATCAAGCGGGAAACACCCCACTAGATATGTTATAATTAAATACTGTAGCTTAGCTTTTCTCTCTGAGAAAGTAAAGATGTTGTCTATACCTGCTAATGTATCTACAGTGACTTTGGCTATCACCATTGAGAACTCGCCTCTGTATCAGACACTGTTATTTACACCGATGAATTACATTTTTGTTATACCTGTCTGTACACAAATTAAATTATATTCGAAAATCGGACCGACAGGACTCAAAATTTAATCTTTACAATGGTACTTGTTGACCAATTGAATATTTGAAAAGAACCAGAGATTTATCAGTCGATACATTAAAAAAAGTATTTGAAATAATTCGTAGAAGAGCAATAAGTAAAAACCATTGCTGAATTGTTATTCGATTGTCAAATCTTTCACGGCATGGCAGATCTCACCGGATTTATAAAATGACCGTCTCGCACAATTGGACCACGCGTTGGCACCGAAATTCAGGGTCAAATTTGTCTTTGGTTCAATGCCATCGATGGTTCTCGTCTCTTGTCATTTGTCAAATCTATTTCGTAATAGAAAAGAAATTTATTTATAGTTTTGATTTAATTTGTTAGCTATTTGGTCCTTCATTAATATAAAACTTAATTAGAGGCGGGTGTTGAAAGCCAGTCAGGATTTTTTTTTTTTTTTAACCGGTGTCTTGCAAAGCTTAACATTTTTTCACCTTGTATTAAATTTGCAGCATACTGAAACACATCCGATTGTAAACATTCGATATGTTTTCAATTATTGCGAAAATACTAATTATAAATTTCACATATTTCAAGCGTTTGATCTTCCCTGCACTTCCAAGTGCAAGTGTAATTACATAAATGCTGCCTTTATATCGAGCATGTGAGTACCAAAATCAATTAAAAATTCAAGTTTACATAAAAATCGTAATTTTACATTTTTTACATCTTATTGTTATTCTAGAATCGTTGACTCTTATGCACACTTTCAATTTTAAAAAAGAAACACAAATTTAATCGGTAGTAGTTTCACTATTACATCTAATTACAGTTCACTTGTACCTATGAATTACTATCACTTTTAGCCATAAATAATACACTTAAGTATTTACATAATGAAAATATTTATGTTGTTTTTTTTATTTGCATATTATTTCTATTAGATTTCGGAATTCTGCTTAGTAAGACGAAGCACATTTATTGCAATGAAACAAATTAATATCGCTTCTACTTTCATATTTTCATCATTTGCATGTTTGTTTACTAGATTGATTTAAATTCTGAAAATTACCATGTGCATATTTTCGTTGACTGGAATTTTTTTCTCTTCCCGAAACTGTTCTCAACCAAGAATTGTTTTTAAGTGAATAAAAAAATATTCACTTTGTAAAAAAAATCTTAAAGGAAAGTCGAATTAGAAAATTATAAAATGTGAGATATTTGAAATTAGTTTTAGCTGGGTTAGTGCGGATACAGGGATGTGTCTAGGAAGAGTCTCCTAAACACATCCCTGTATTTCATACCTAAACGCAATGAGAGAGTCCTATATCAGAATATATCTGTGAGCGACAAGAATAGGGCGTTATTTCAAAAATTCGTATTTTCCGGGAAAACCGAAACAAGATTTGATTGTACGAACTTTAATGAAAAATGTGATTTTTCAAAGCGTTTTTTTCGCTGTGCGCTTTTCTTCAATTATGCATTGTAGGCATTCGGGCTTATTCAACTTATTTTACAATGTTTATGACTTTATTCGCAATATTACACATTGCATCTGCTCCTGTATAGAAAAAAACATTATTTTTATTTGAAAGACAAATAATCTTTCATTATTTTATATGGAATCCGCTCTGGGTGAACCTCTAAATAGGGGGAATAATGCCGTAGTATCGATGTGATATTTTCTATTGCACACAAAAATCGACGTTCTAAAATATTTCATTAGCATACAATAATTACACGTTAATAACGGCTATGACTTGCGGCTTCTTCAGTTACTCGTCCGAATCGTGTAATGTAGATTTGCGGAAATTCGATAGTTGCGACATCTTGTTTTTTTCAATTTATGGTCGTTACGTCGACCATTCGACTTTAAATGTTAGATTATTAGTGACGAGCAACACGCGACTCGGGTTATTTAAATGAAGCCGTAGAGTTATTCACTTATACGTATATGAATTACTCCGATTAGTGATATTCAAAATTTTATTTTTTAAATTATTTGTATACGAAGCACGCCGTTTAATCTTTTTTGTTGTTTGATTGTATTTTTGCCATCTGTTCTCCGTTATAATCTCGAAAGAACCCAAGTAGCGGCAAAATGAGAGTGGAGCTTCATATCTTTTGTAGCCTCAATTAGTCCTCTACATTTCACTAGGTCCTTTCAATATTAATCGCTGACCTCGCGCTTTCGTAAATCCTATGTCAACAAGTCTATCCAGATTATTCTTTTCCGTACTCAGCTGTAGATTATGTGAGGCATATTATATTGGACTTAAAATAAATTGGATTGGGTAGTTTTCATATTTTAAAATGATTACTCGCTTCTAAACGGGAACGTTAATGACACCCTTTCTAATTTTTAACCACTCAAACCTTTCGACTCGCATGCAATTGTTCTAATGACTATCGTTTTCCTATTTTCTTCCAAAAAGTGTTTCGGTTCGTCTGATTATTGCATAAAACAGTCCGACTTTTGTGCGAATTCATACATTCATACATTCATTATTTATTGTTTACTTTCGATTTTTGCGAACGGAAAGTATTTATGACGAAAATGATTGCTTTCAGTTGTGAGATTCATATCGCTATTTTTTTCTCATACCCATTCGACTGAAAAGAAGAGACGGTTTCCATTTACATAGGTAATTGTGTGTATTCTGATGGTATTTCCGCGATTTTTTATGCATATTGCAATCCGAGCGGTTCTGTGAACTTAGAACAGTGATTGCCAACCTAATAAATCTCGCGGGTCACTGAACTCATAATTTTGAATCCCGCGGATTACAAACATGTTTTTTTTAATGTCAGTACAAATAATATTCTTTTAAAAACGAAAATATATTTTTTGCTGATTTCAAAATTGTATAACGATTGATTGGCACCGGTTTTTGATCTTTAATAAATCTAAATTGGCCAAGATCTTCATACAAAAGAATGTGTAACATCTTCGTTTTAATGGATTTTCATCATGTGATAATGCTTGCAAATATCGAAACCAGACCTTATTTGTGTAAATAATTTTATGTGTTCATTTTTAAGGTGTTAACTGTCACTTCTTGATAGAAAGGCATGATATTTTAAATGATAAAAACACATTTTTTAGTACTTATTTTTATTATAATATTATAGAATTATATATCATGGAAATAAGTACTAAAAAATGTGTTTTTATTATTTAAAATTGAGTGTATTAAATTATTAATAGCATGTGCATATTTTATAAAAAAACGTTTTCTACTTCCAATTCTATGTTGCGCTTGTTCCTTTCCATGGGCCAGTACATTAATTTTGATTCGATTTGTAGTGGTAGATCATTAAAGGCTTACCCATTTTTTCTTTTCAGCGGTCGTGCCATGTCTGCGTTGCCGTTGGGGCGGTATAGGGAGCTGCTAGATCAGCTGCTGCAGCTGAATGAGCAGACGGCAGCTTTGCGGCGGGAACTAGGTGTCTGGGTGGACACCGGTAAGGATTCCGTTTTAACAATACTCTCCAACTACTATTTTAACTCTTAGAATCATATCAGCTTCTGTGTACTCGTCGGCCATTATATTGTGGCCGACGGCAGAATTTGGAACTAAAGAAAATAATTCTGGACTACTGTAATAATAAATACGACAAGCAATTTTCAATTGAACTTTTTGTTCATATATAGGCGTAATAGGGGACAATCAGAACCAACCGAGAGCTGCCTCTGCGGCGTCAGATGGCAGCTCGACGACCAGGCCGCGACCACCACCCACCAAACCTAGGCGAGCAAAAGTAAGTTACACTTGTATTGATTCAAACCCATCATATTCCTAACGACTTAAGATAATTAATGCACACGTTAGCAACATTTACTTTTTTTTTTCGTAAATTTGATACGCCTATGCTGTCGATTAAACTGAATATATAACCTCTCAATTTATAATAATAGTAAATAAAAAAAATAATAACTATAGCCCGAAGTCAATGTAGAGTGAACATCACTAACTAAATTAAAAATCAAAATATTTATCGAATGCAATTATAGCTATAATATAATCGCGAATTCTACAGTAAGTGCGAAATTTGCATGTACCAACGTGTCACTTAAAACAATGTACACATTACAAAAGTTATAAAAAAAACCAGATATATATTGATATAACATTCGTAAACTGCTACATTTCAACAATAATTTTCTTTGATAGATTTGATTAGTATTAATTACTATCATTCAATAAAAAACATTTATCTACATTCCATAACTTCATTTCAAATAGTGTTTTGATTTTCTTTCGAAGCTTAAACCGTGGCGGTTGTTATTCGTCTATCATCTGCTGTTTCATGAAGTCAGTGAAAAAAATTCAAATAAGTGGTCATTTAGACGTTTTCGGAATTATTTTAGTAATCCGCTCGACAGGGTTGGTTTGAACCCATAGCAGTTCATCACTAATTTCCACCGATAATTGATGTTATTACCTTGAACGTTGGTTATTAATTTTAACTTCATACAGCTCCCTTCACCCCTAAGACATTCATTTTTAGTCCGTTTAGTGTAATTGATCGCGGCTCCCCCGTCCCTGATTAAACGAATACGGCAGCGAATTGCGTTAAACGATCGTATCGAAAAACTTTGCGTTTATATAACAAAATGAACGCGAAAAATAAACGGGCACGCGACATGTCGATTAGCACGGCCGTCGTCATCCTGTCTTCGGCACCAGCGAAGATAATATCCTATTGCGTAGCACGCGCTTCAGGGGTCGCCGGACAAGACATCCGCTCATTGTTTTGCAATTTAATTTTTGTGCACAATGGCTCCACTTGCATACTTTACTTTGTTCGCGTTAAGGATAAATTTCATGTTTCCGTGCCATGTCTGATGTCTTACTCGATGACCTGCTGGTGGCGGTATTTGCATTACTGATTGAAAAATCAATTACATATACTTATTTTCTTCTATAAAGACTTCTCAGAACAAGAAGAAAATTATTAACTAATTCATATCCAGTCGTTCACCCTCTATTTTAGACAGATAAAAAAAATATGAATTTAAGGAAAAATCGAGTTGGTAGGTGTGATAAAAAATATTCTTTTATTGTATACACCAGGGGTTCCCAAACTTTTTCGGTTTCCGGCGCCCTTAAAATATCATAATTTTTCGCGGCGTCCCAAGTCTAAACATTAGTTATCTCATCGTAAACCTTACGTTACCTTGCATTTTATAAAGAAATAATTTTAATAACATTATGTGAAGGAAAATTTTCACGTCGCGGCGCATAGTTTGGGTAACTCTGGTATACACCATTCCCTACGTGGCTTTTATTTTTTCCTCAAAAGTAATCAGAATTTCATGTAATACTATGTGTATTACAAAAAAGTAGTTTTTCTTAAGAAATATATATACATCAAGAACTAAAATAAATGTTCACAAAGTAATAATTTAAAAAAAAGACATTTTTTCTGTGTGTTATTTTTCAAAATACGTGTCTCTTAATGTTAAATGTCAAAAATAATTTTTGTAATTATTATCGCGGGTTACTCTTTGTCTGAAAATGGGACGTTTTGGCGTTCCCATGGAGCCAAAGGGACAGACGTCTTTAAAACGGGACGTATGGTATGACGCCAACTGTACCACTTATCAATACTCACTTTACATTTACGGCTATTTTTTCCAAAAAATATTGTATTTCTGTGAAATGTTCGCCTTGTGTAATTCTCATGCCAACCATTTTAAATCAAGTTCCTGGTATTGTGGCCCGTTTGCATCTGTAGGGAATTGAAACTTTTCTTGAGATTAGGTGTTTTGCAAAGTTTTGTGAACCTCCATAATGAAGTTTAGTGAGAGAACTTTCTAGCTCTGATTTGTCACAAACTTTTCATACGCACTAAAAAGAAACTTCACCCTTTAACTCAAACAACCATTACCCGAAAGGAAAGTAATTTCCTCAGTTCTGAATGTCTTTAGCAGGATAAATGTACTAGAAAAAGTTTTATAAAAATATATGCTGAATTGAAACAGACTGTTATCTTGCGACAGCAATTATTGGATTACTGTTGTGTGTTAGTTACACGACTTAACATGTAGTGTTTTATTTTACCATTTTACGCGATCAATTTTTTTATTATTATTTATATACGTAGGGGCTATTTGCCTCATACCACTTCTTCAATGTTGTCTTAGTTGTGCATGGAAGCGAATACATTAACGAACAGATTTTGCTCTTATAATTTCAAGATATCAACCAGTAATTGGATAGGCTTATTGAAAACTAAATTTTTATAAGGCTGAATATAGTATAGATTCATCTCTACGGGAATTTTAAATAAGTATGATTATGTAAAACACAATTTGTTTCCCCTGGTGTAGGTTTTCTGTTACACTGAAAGGAGAATTTTCTTATTTCAGATTTAGTTTAAAATTTGACTTAAACCTATTTTTATTTGTGATTAATTTCCACGTGGTGCTCTCGATTTGCGCAAGACATCCAGTGCCGAGCATTATATCCTTGTATTGAAAGACCCTGTATTGTGGAAAATACTTTGTAACAAATTATTCTATATGCGGACTTGGTTTTATTAGTCATTTTTTATCCGCACGGTTTCGTAGCCCTGGATAGCTAGAATCTACTTGTTGCGTGTTCAACCACACGACATAACTTGCGGTTGACAGGCATATTATAATATCCCAGTTTATAACAATTAACGCAGTTGATCACTTATTAAAAATGTTCCATGTATGAATATGTTCGACTAGGCTTATCCCGTTATTCTCGAAAGTGTTACGTGATAGGAAAGCATAGTAAACCGAAAACATCAACCTGTTAAGTCAAGTTAAGTCTTCATACAAAAATAGCCGACTACTGTTGTAAAAATATGTGACCCTTGAAAATCCAAAGTGTCACGACAGAGAGTCTTAAAACCGATACTGTCCTACAATATCTATTTAATCTATTGAAACATTAATTTAAAAATTATCTTAAAAGTTTGTGCGTATGGATATCGGCTCACTAAAACATGTTCGCAAAGTTTTAGCGTACTGGGTTTGGTAGCGTAATAATCGAATTGAATACTAAGTTTAACTGCTATGCAATGTATGGAATGAGACAATTTATTGTTTACTGAAAAGAAAATCGTTACTGCACTGAAAATAAATTTTCACACATTGTTACCCGCGGAAAAGTATTCATAGATCATCTTGATGTAAATGTTCTATCCAACTAGAGATCGGCAGTGCTTACCGCAATGAAATGGCTAGAGATGTTTTGTTTCCAGACAATCACTTAGGCCTTGTGTGTTGAATAATAGTCGAAGGTCATGCATGATAAACCTTCGGAAGTAATCTATCACCTGGTAAACTTAATATTCATCGACCGATCTAATGCTATACGGTAGGATGAGGTGAAAATTGGGCGATTCAAGTATTCTTTGCTCTGAGTTCAGGATCTTTTTATTCTGATAAAGTGTTTTATTGATCTGTTTTAGTACGCTAAACTTCTGTCTGTTTTTGTAAAATAACATTCGCCTTATAATATTGAGTATATGAATTCATCTCATATTTGAGCTTCTTATCCATTATTTATAGTGTCTAATTTTATGTTCCCGATAATTTCATGACAAGTCGTGGACATGAATTTTTTATTATTATAAAATGTATAACCAACCTGCCAGTGAGGATACCGCCGGCAAAACCTTAACTGTATCAGTATTGCTTCGGATGTTGATATATTTCACGTTGACGAGAGATAATATATCAAAGTAGTGTTTATCTGACATTTTTCGGTCGACTTCCTTGCCAATTAACAATGTTTACTGAATGGAAATCGTTTTTACATTTCAAAAGCAATAAAGTAATAATTTGTTTTTTGGTATTGTACATATATATATATATATATGTATTTAAATAATCCCAACGAAACTTTCTGCAAAAACTACCTCTCAATCAGTTGCTCATACTTACATTTTTTTAGAGATTATTTATAATGCGTCCGTCCTGTAAGTACCGCCGAAGTCAATAACGTAGACCAATCGATCCCTGAACTTTCTATTGGACTTGGTATACAACAAACTAATCGCAATATATACCGTTTTTTCTGATTAATCCAATTAAATGTGTCTATAGATGTTCCGGCCCCAATCAAATAATAACTGCCATTAGTTTCTATAAAATTAAAAGCAGTATTCGCGCAACCATAAAACATTACGCCACATCTGTTCGGCACTGTTGCGCTAGCCTCAAACTACTGTTTGCCTTAACTTTATCTTGTTCGTCGTCACTTTCTTTGTCGAAAGAGGTAGTTAGTGCATACATCTACTTGGTAAAGACAATGCGTATTCATTCAGTTAACAGAACCATAAGTTCTATACTAAATCTACGTACCCAGATTAATTAAGAATTTCAGTAGAATTCTGTTTACTTACTGTTAACACATTGCAACAGCGTGATGTTTGTATACACAACGGGAATATTTAACTTTCACTACTACACAATGGAGGAATCCCAAATTTATTAATGTTGCCTTGAAATGTAAAAAAGAAACTTAAATTACACATAATACTATTTAATAATTATATATTATTAGTGTTTTACTAAGTAGTCAGTTTGTAGTAATGTAGTTTGGATTCACAATTTTCACACTGTTCGAAACTATCGTTCGGTTGCGAATTCGTTTCCCTCGAAAGGACATGCCCAATATATTTCTTGCTGCCTCGAATACGCAGTCAGCGGGGGCGTGGAAAACGATTTTCACTGTCAGAGTAAAGAAGAGAAATGTTGCTTTTCAACCCGGGTGCTAAATTATTAATGCCAGTCTGAAAACACGTAAAGCAAAGAGCCTCTCTTTCGGCAAATAATTTCAGTAATGTCCCATAGAATATTTATTGGAACCCAAAAAGGAAAATCTTTTTTATTTATGATTTAATGCTTTATAAAAAATATTGAATTTTGTTTTGAAAGTCATGGAAAAAGTAATAGCAAGAGTGATAAGTTCATTATACTTATACTTTTATCTTTATTTTTGAAAATCTCAAGACAATCTTAACCCGGCTCCTCTTTCTCTTATCCCTTCAGAAAGGAAGGTTGAGCAACTAAGTAAAAAGCTGTTCTCATAGAAATAGCTCCTTCGAAATAACCACCATTAAAAGTTAAATTTTTCTTCATCGGAAATGGAAGAAAATTACTAATCTACTTTTGTCTTCTTTTTTCATGTCAGAAGTGAATATTTTTCCTACGTTGACCAATCCCTACACTAAGCGAGAATGCTAGTTAGTGCAAATAATATGTGCGCTAGAATGTCGCGTGTCTTTGTGGTGAGGTGACCTATATAAGAAATTCATATCATTTCTATATCTCAAATCCACCACGTTCATCATTCAACCACAGGTCTAATGATCATGTTTGTTATAAACGAAGGGTTTTAACACGGACTTTACCTGTGCCAAAACCTCTCCGTATTCCTTGTAAAATGTAACTTATGTAGACTTATTTCAAAACATTTTTTTAACTTCAGATCAACCATCATCGTTTGCGTAATAATTTCTAGGCAAAAATAGTTGCTTTACACTTGCTTGGATGAGTATTGGACCTACTTCATGGCAGTGATATCGATGTTTTAAATACATTTTTTTTATATCACAAAGTAATATAGGAATTCAATCCTCAGCTGAAGTCGACCATTTATCCAGCCCTGGTATATATGGGCTGTTTATATTGATTGAATTCCACAATTCACACGTTCGACACATTACTAGCACTATTTTTAGAGCACGTCTCCGCATGTTACAGAAATGCACAGCCGTAACTCTCATATGGCTTCTGTTGATTATAACTGGTGCATCATTAATCCTACCTAATCCACACGCCACCAGGGCACGTGCGTCTTGGCTAAGTTTACACAGACGCTCAAATAATTATCCACCATGCATGTATTTTATCATACGAGAGAAGAAAATTCACAGTCAATAATTGTCGACAAAAAAATATGTACGGCCAATTTCGGTACAACGGGCTTCTCAAACTGTGTTTAAAAATCATATTTTTTGCATTCATAGATAAATCCAAGGGTATTGTCCACTGTGAATTCTCAATATGATCGGTATGCAAGCATGTAGCTGCAACAGTTTTAGCAAGCACTAGCCTAAAACTCCTACATTATTTATAATGTAGGTTAAATAGTAAAAACTTTTCTCATTTCTTACCCCTTTGCCTATTAAAAAAGCGCCCTTTACACATAGGCGCTAGGTAGTGTTATTGAGTGGTTATGTTAGTTAAAAAGAGGACAGGCGTTTGTAATGTCCATTCTTTGATGGACAGGCATCATTTAATTACTCGCGAAAATTTTTGCTCGTACATGCCGCCAATAATTGTTGTGTTGGTCTATAATTTGTAGCAATGTTATCGACGAAAATTTTGCGTTGTTTATAGCAGTATTAAAAATAATTATATTAACTTAAAAATAGCTATTTGTTTGTGTCTCATTGATTGTATCGTGCGCACTAACGTTGTTAAAATCCACAAGAGGTTCTAGGATACCTATAGTTAAAACAATTACCAAAGCGTCACTTCGGTATGGAACAGGGTTGTCCTGTGACATCCTAATATTCCGGATTTCATCGGGAATTCCTCAATAAAAAAATTCCTGCAACCGTGAAACGGAATATCTATTAGACCTTAATTACTAACGCCGGTACATGATGTAATGTTTGACTTTGGTTACGGATCTCACAGGTGCGATCTCCATTACGGACAGTTAAATCAATAGACTTATGAATTTATTTAAGAAAGCAAGGGTGTTCGATTTTTTAACTGAGGTGTAGCTAGATTGAATATCTAATATCTGGTCGTATGTTTGTCTTATTTTTCTATCTCTAATTTTCGAAAAAAAGGTTTAGCAACTGAGAAACAAGCATTTCTCGTAGAAATACTACTCTTGAGATATCTTTCTAAGATGGCTATTTGCTCCCCGCTAAAAGTTGGAATAAAAACTTTTTCTGCAGAGAACATTTATGAAGATACATCATTATCATAATTGCACAGCGAATGAACAACTAGGCCAAAATTTACATTTGAAGCATGAAAGTGCAACTATTTTACATAAAATCCCACGTTTTTGCGTTAGCCCACTAAAATGTATTTTTAAGCATGCCTCTTAGTTTAACTGTAATGTATGTAAATAACGCAAGCGTTTGGCTCTAGAGATCTTGTATGTAGACTTATTGATTTAAAGATGCTACGTACTACGTTCTCAAAAATGAGATGCTATATTTTGTTGTGAAATAAAATATCTTTGAAAACATTACATTATTCATAAACATAATATTATTCGTAAATACTAACCGGCCGGTATTGCGATATCTCCACTCGGCCAAAGTTCCTGCACAACAAGCAAAACTTCACTGTTGTGTGAATGTTTGAAAAAACAAAAATTCAAGTTAAAATATTTGTCTGTCGGTAATAGCAAATTGCTTAAAATCGGATCGCACATTTTGTTAGTCATAAATGTCAATTTGTAAAATTTTTTGTCGAAAGACTGCGACTCTTATATCAGTCCTGTTTATACTCGTCGCTATATTTAGAACTCTCCCCCTGGTTTAAATGCCAAGCTAGGGAGGAACAGTCGCTCTCTTGTTGAAGACCTACCCTTTGGTATGCAAACTCTGATAGCCTCATTACAGCGCCACCATATGATGTATTTGAATAGCAAATATTCTGAGTTTTCGAGAGCCTCATGCCCTTTGCTGATTGAAGCTTATTTTTTATTGTTGTTGTTTAAGTGGCGTCTGAGTTCTTGAATGATATCTTGACTACACAATAAGTGATGGCAAAAATCAATCGCGACCATGTCTGAATAAATAAGCGATTGTAGCGAAAGATGTTGCCATAATACATTTTAAAAAGCCCAAACCCGCGTTGTCACACCACAGTTCGATGGTTTAAATGGTAATTTATGATATCGACTGAAGGTGCTTTTCGAGTTTTCGCGAATATACTTGTCATAATATTTATCACCAATATTTTATTTAGACCCATAATCAAAGTTAACATTTAACTCAAATTTGAATTGTTAAAACTTTGTACGATTCCATATGTCTTATTACAAACGACCCGGGTTTCGCCCTTCGGCATCTTCAGGTATTCCATCGCACGGATGCAACAGAACTGACAGTCAGTCTGTATACTGTCTGGAATCGTGCAAAGTTGCAACAATTCAAATTTAATATTGAAATTCCATCAAAGAATATATTATATGTATATATGTTTTTTTGGCCGACGATTTATCAGGTCAGTGAGTATAGTTAATCATTTATAACGTATGAAGTAGGTCAGTGCTGAATAAGAATAGAGTCAACAATTCAAGGTAATTGAGTCAAAACAGATTTTTCATAGGCTTTTTTTTGTTAGGTCGTCCGTAAAGATTACATTCTAAGATGTTCTTCATATTAAAAAGCATTGCATTCATATAAAACGACAACGAAGTCTCCGCGAATATATTTGATTACGATGAATTATTTGATTTTTAAAAATATGATTCGGTATTTGTGTGGTCTGTGGATGTGATTTACCTAGCATACAAATTGTTAACTGGAATGTATTTAATTTAGTGAATCTAAAGAATAATCCTTACTTGCTGTGACCTTCGGATTTCAACATTGAAAGCCTCCCTGGTTCTGAGTATTGGTTTACCTCATTGATAATAAGACGGATCTGGATTCAATCCATGGCGAGGTCAAAAGAGATTTTATCAAAATTTTAAATTATCGGTGTTTGTAATTTGTAATGCCTGTTATATTTAAATTAACCATGGAGGTTAGCCGTAACGCATTTTTTAAATATTATGACAATACATTATTACAATTATATTTCTTGTATTTCCGCATTTTGCTTAAAATGACATCTCGGCTGATTAATTTACATTGTCAGTTTTGACAACAATATCTTCTTATGTCAAGTTTGTTTACTAAAGTTAATACGTCCCGTATAATTCTCTCGAATAATTAATAAAATTGATAAAGGCTGCCTGCCGCATTGTGGAAAGTAATGGAAGCGGTAAATTTCCTTAAAAGCTCCCGCAGCGCAAGGTAGCTCAGAAGCTTTTACCGGTAGACAAGTATTATGCAAACGAGTCTACTACACAAGCGTTACGTTTTGTGACATTCAAAAATAATATGTTGAAGCTTTCTATGTGTACGTTTCGCTTCCTGTCTTACCTTATTAATAACATTAAACAATGTGAAATAAATTACATCATCAGACCGTATAATGAGAACAATTTTAGGCACGTTATTTAGCAACGTAGAAAATTATTCAGGGTTCATTTGATTTAAATTTGATATTTTTCGCTTTTATTTGTATGTTTTTATGTGTTATTAAGAAGTGAATATTTAAAAAACCTGATGTATATTAAAAGTAATCAGTAAGGGAAATTTCCTCTTCTTATAAAATTCGAATACTTGATGATGTAGATGTAGACTTTTGCGATTGCAGTGAATCGCATCAACTCGCCACATATTTTTGAATTGGTATTAATTCAAGGAGAATCAACTAAGGTAGACATGAAATAATGCTGTAAAAATAGTAATGTATTTAAGTTGTACAAGAATTTTATAAGTTTCTTAACAATAATTTCCGCTTAACCATCGTCAGAAATATATTTATACTTAATTTAGTTAGCTAGTTCATCTTTTTTATGTAAACAATACATCGTAATGTTTATTCAAATATTATTTCTCTTATTTTAAATTAAAATATTCAATACTTATTGTGACATATGAAGCCATTATAATTTTTTTTAATTACTTGTTAAATTGGAAAAAATCAATAGTAATGGAACTTTTCTGATCGCTAAGCGCGTAGCTTTTGATGCTAACAGAATCTCTTTTATACAATATATGTGTATCATTGTTACATATTTCTTTTCTTGAAAGTTACTCAAGAGGGATATGAAATCCGTTCTCTGCACCCACTTTTTCATTAAAATTTCATCTTTTTAATTAAAAATATATAGGGAGTTGAAAACCGCAAGCTTTTATTAGTTTCAATGATTCGAAAAGAATCGGAAAAAATGAATTTGTAATCAAAAATTTAAGTGGGTAAGAATTATAATATGTACATAGACATCTAAGAAGGAAATATGTTCTTTCAATTGATGATGAAAAAATAACAAATTGTTGCATATACTGAGTAAGATTCATGTATATCTTTAGAAGGCTTTATTGTCATTAAATAAAAATTCAGCTTCTTAGTAACGGAACATTTTTTTATTATTCGGTAATACATACCTTTGTATAAATTCATCTTTTCATCCCGCGAGATTTCGATAGGAAGTATAAATATTCCATTACCAATGTCCCGCACCCGGTTTCCGATTGGGCGGTCGGGGGCGCTCTCGAGTCCCGCCGTATCGAGCGGCGCTTGCGCCCTGCGCACGGCGCATCCGCCGTCCCTTCTCGCCCGCTGCGAGGAACCTCCGTCTGGAACCGAACCCGAAACTGGGGACCAGCGCACTCGGCCGACGAAAGAGCGCGCCGCGGACGCGATATTTTACCCTCGTTTCGACGTCTAACTCGAAAGATTGTGCTGCGTTCGACCTAATTTGTGGTTTTACTTAATTGAAAATCTTAAGAACTGTTGTGCGTGCTTTTGTAATCAGTGTGTTTAAGTGTAATTTGGTGTGATTCTCATTAAAAACGTCTAATATTCGATTTGGTGTATACATGACATTTCTGCTCTTATTGACAGCTCGGGATAGTGTTATGGACATTGCGGTGGTAATAATTATTTAAATAATTCAAGTGCCGTGTGTGGCGTGTTTGTTGATGGATATTTTTTAACGAAGATTTATTTAAACAAAATAAATATTATTTTAGAATTTTGATATTTTGACAGGAAGTTAAATTAAATTTTTGAACATAATTAAATCATCATTCATGTATTAAGGTTTTTTTAAATGATTTTTATAATTAATATTTTTTTAATTATATCTTATCTCTTAATAAATGTCGAATGTTATTAGGTTCTTTCCTTTATAAAGTTTGTGAAAATTCTCATCGCTTCATTGAATCAAGGCATTTCATTTTACTACCCTATTTTCCACTCATTCAAACATAATATGTAATAATTGAAAAATTCAGTCAATTAAATAATCGTTTTGTGTTTATTTTTAGTGGATAAGGTGCAAGCAAATATATTCTTAGTTAAATTCGCCCTCCTTTTGTTATGATATAATAACATAATCGTGGGTGTACAAAGGAATACAGTTAACTATGCTGAACATTTACTGTAGTTACCGTTTACTCTCTACGTATAACGAGTTTATGTGAAGATCTCATTAGTTTAGTAAGGTATTAATTTTACATTTCATTGTGATGCAATAGCAATTCGCTGAAGGTGGCTTCATTTTATTTCTACCACCGCAAAGGCGGGTTAAATTAACGAATGGAAACTTTCGGTTGAATAAATCGTATTTTCCTACCGTTAGTGGGAGAAAAACCTTAATTCTTCCGAATGAGAATTTCAATTAGATTACTTGATCGTTCAGACCCGAGGTTTCACCTTCCCCCTTTCCCTCAAAAGATCGCGTGAGATTATTTTTATCGGGGGCTAGCAAAGCACCCGAGGGTTGCATTCTTACACACGCCCGAATAAACGACTCGAGGGTGAAAATTCGTTAAATTATACCACATACAATTATCGTATTAGTGCGTTATCATGCTAACGAGCCGCTAGAACGTTCACCTTACCTTTAAGAACAATAATTTTACTATACACACATATATGTTATATTCAATCTGACCTTATGCGTTGTGAAATGCGAGTTTTATTATGATGAAATCAACTCAGTCAAACTGTCATTTGTACAGATATTTCTAGATACTTTGGAGAATGCGATTCTTCTTTCAAGTTTCACGGATAATTTTATACTGTCCATGTGTTAATAAATGTATTTTATCATGGGTTTCTATTTGCACCCGAACCTCCAATCAGCAATATTTTTTAAAATTTAGTAATAATTTTTAAACTTATGTTGTGGAATCTTGTTGAGCGAACGGCGGGCTTTGCACGTGTGCGCTTAAAGCGCGATTGTGTGGTGTGTGTACTTTAAATCAAAAGCTTTATATAATCTCTCTTTCGCTTAGAAGTACCCAAACAGTACCCAAACATTCTAATCGTGCGTGAAAACCGTGCCTGTAAACAGGGACAATATTTTGGCGTTCATTGGGTGTACACACGACCCCCTGAATTAAAAAAAATACACACACATTTATTCGTTTATGCACTGGCTTCGATGAAATAAAAATCCATCGTTTGATCGCTCTGAAACAAAAATACACAACTGAAATTATGTGTGTACAGCCGGATAACGCCGATATCTGCCGTCGTTGTGACTATTGAGTTAGTTAAAATCGATCTAAACGTATTTTGAAAAAAAAACTAAGCTATTCGACAATAGCAAAAGAATTTTAAAAACAAAAATTAAATTAATTCAAGCTATAAATCCGCATTCGCAATATTTGTTGCTTCGTTGATAGCCGTTCATGATAACAAATGAACATTCGTTAACGTTGGTCGTTTGGCATTCAGAAAACATTCTTCGTTCGTTATCTGATCAAATTCGCATCACGTACATTTTTTTGGGATGGGGACTGTTTGTTTCGCAAATCAGTTACCGTTACTCTAGATTAGTTCGGTTTAGAATAGATTCATGGTCGCTTAGTTCAGAATTCACTGTAGGGATAATTGTCTTTGTATACACTAATTCGGGTGAAATTGTTTGAATACGACAAGCAACTAACCGTTTACTCTGTCATTATGAATAAACATATTCCTTGTTCTACTCTATATTTTTAAAAACTGTTTGTTTCTCTTACCGCTATTTTATTATTGTTATTTTTCCTAAATATTGTTCGTAATATATGGTTAATAACTTAAAAAATATGCGTCTGCGATACTAATTTTTTTAGTCGTTTGGTTTCCAGGATTCCTATACAAGAGATGCCGTCACTCTGATATAAATTATCAATTGAAGTGTGTTCTATGTTTTCAAGCATAGCCCGCAAACTATTAAAAAATATGTCGGATAATTCTTCAGTGATGAAGTCAGAAATCGGATTATAGCAACCAGGTGCTTGATGGTAAATAGTAATAAGCGAAACCAATCGTAATTTAGTATTGTGAGTGGTCAACTCCCTTGGACGTTCGTCCACTTCAGTCTAAATTTTCAAGGGACTTCCTTTATGACTATCCATTTCTATGAGTAGAAAAGGGGAAAAGCGGCACTCCCAATTGATAATTTCAAATGGGACTTTTTGACAGCATTTTCTTGTATATCTACCAGTCTTGGTGAACAAATAATAATGACTTAAGTATTTGTCTTTTTCAAATCATTTTGATATTTCATTGCAAAAATACGACGATTTTTGAAATGTAACCATGATAACCCGAATTAATTACTGTGATGAGAAGAAAAATCACAAAAGACGAGTTTTTCGTTTCTTTCCAATCATTTACTTATCTTCATATGTGTGCCCCGGCGCATACTCTCATTTACCATTAACACATAAAATAATTTTCTTCGGACAAAGCCAGACTTACACAGACACCCAAACGTATTTTTAAATGCATCGCGCCATGTTTGTGAATTGTAGGAAATAACCTAGATTCCCCAACCGACAAAGCCTCCAGTTAAATGGAAGCCTTAATCGTAATCCCATTGCATCGGATTACATATTTGTAATTCGCCACTCGCCGTTTTCTGCACAATGGCCTTGTTTATCTTTTTTGATCTAACTCCATCGGCGGTCTGTATCTGCCGCATTCGGAATTGATCACCGCTCACTTTACGGTGGACCAGCGATAGCTAATCAGTGACACACCTACCGATTTTAAATTACATAATAGTATTCCACGGTTAAAAGGTCGGTCCCGTGAAGCTTTGTATCTGACATAAAATGCGATGCATAAATTGATGTTTTATACTGACCATTAATGTGTTATAGATGGCGGGTGCATTCATATAAACGAGTGTTCACTCCATGAGTTACTATCTTTTTCATTTCTCTAGGGTAGAGCATTTCTTTGCCGTACGTTTCTTTTTTATGTTTTTTTTAAATTTTATTTTGTTTTTATCAAGAATGACTGAAGAAACTATCTTCGAAGCTTATTCATCGTACAGTATAGGAAATAAGTGTTTTAATAAAGATATATTATAATAATAATATAAATCTATATTCCTCTGCATTGAACGATGTTTAACTCTTGGAAGGTGATGTAATTTTGCCTTTGACACAATCCACTGATAGAGCGACAGATAGTCGTATCGGGGTTAACATTGAAGTTTCTTTAGGATAAAAAAATACCACTTTGCCAATTTTTGCTTATTATATGTCCGAACCAGTGCACCTGATGGTGAATCAATGCTTCTCCAAATTCATTTTTTTAATTCACAATCAGCGCCATAATAACGCAAATTTAATTCAAACATGTATCTCTACAATATTACTACTGAAACAATATTCAATAACATACTACAATGATATTAAAAGCGTTAGGCAAATGTGTTATCTTATTTATATAGAATTCTACAAATTTTATCAATAAAGTAGCTATTATTTAATGCCATTTTATATATAATAATAGTAATAACGGTCAATTATTGCCTAAGAGACACAATATCACTTGATGTTTTTTCGTGTAATCGGAACTGGCCCCGATAATTTAATGAAGGTTATTTTTTTGTTTTTATTCCAATTCTAAATTTTATGTATGTACTGTATCTAGGAGTCATCGCACCACCAGACACACGTCTGCCGTTCACATGTCTAAGATATCTAATCAGAGTGACAAAAAAATAGCCTCCGGTCATCATTTGGCGGCTGTAAACAAAAATGTGCAGTTCAAAGGCATTAAGATCCGTGGTTTTCCTTTTTTTGTATCGCACCGCGAGACACACGGGCTTGACTGTTGGTGACTCACTCGCAAGCGCACAGCTTCTCAACAGACTCTGTTACTAAAATATTTTGGCACTTATAGAACGTAATATTTGCCATTACAGATAACTATGTTGACTGTAAATTTTTGGTGGAAAGCTTTACAGCCAGTTCTATTGTTTCCGTGTGAAAGATTGTCTGAAGATAACGGTAGACGAAACCCGTATCACGAGTTATAAAACATGTGGAAATGTTCAAGTATTATCAACTGATAGGATACAAATTACAAGCACGTCTATTTATACCAATTCTGAGTTAAAGCTAACAGGTATATAAAACCCTGGGCTCAAGAACTAAGAAAACAATTTTTATGAAGTATGCAGTACACACATATAAAGCAAATTAATTCAAAATTTAAGTGTTAAGAATATCTTATTAATAATTTGCCAACAACATTAAGATAAATCAACAATCTTCTGGGAGCTCAGAACAATCGTGAAAGACTCTAGGAAAATTAATGAATAGGAAATTTATATAAACAAAATAACCTCCACTTGAATACTATATGAAACATAATGTTTTAATATACGACAATTTAATATAAGTCAAACAGGATAAGAATAAATGGCAAATGAGGGGATTTCCAACACTTTCTGAAAAACAATATCAAACAAAAGGGCAACATCATTTTTTTTTTCGAAAAATTCCTTTTTATAACTATAAATAAATGGTTATATTATTCTAATGAATATAACAATAGTGTCGACACGAAAGTTGTTCATTTAAAAGGTTAGAATTAAGCAAAAATTTACAGCGGTAAAGTTACAGAATTTCTTGTTTATCTAATCTTAATGATTTGTATTGTAATTTAGAAATAAGATTTTAAAGTTTTTGAAATGAATGCTTATATTTAATTTACAATCGAAAAATATTGTAGATTCACACGCTGTCATAACACTTGAACGAGACATTGATTGAGACGTCGTATCGATTTAATCAAAACTTTTTTGGCCGATCAAGGTAGGTATATTGTTACTCGATGCCAGAAATGTTTAGAAACGCCGTGTCTATTTACTACGGTATTATTCATTTGTGGACTTCGCCTTTAGTTGTGAGAACGTCGCGCTCGTGTTCGGCCGCTTCAACTATTTGCCCTCCTAGAGCGATCGGAGAAAACTCGGTGCTTTTTCTCCGCGAACAAAATAAACTATAGTGGTAAAATAATGATTTCATAAGAGCAGTTACTGTGAATCAGAATCTACGTTCTTAGTAATGTAGTCATTTCGTGCAGTGAGAAAACTGTACATGTAGTTGTTGGGGGTTTTTATTATAGTGCAATTTGAATTTGATATTAATTGCAATGTGTGCACATATAATCTTGTGATGTAATCTGAACGCTAACAAGTGTACGTGTAGTATCTTATCATCTAATGTGAATTGCTTTTTTTTTAAATATGAAATAGCACATGATATGAGCGGCACTTCGATATTCATAATCAAATATTAATTTTACCCCTATAATGCATCATCTAATGTAAGTTGTTTGGCGCCGATGGCTTGAGCTGTCAGTTGAGTAGATTAGAGAAAATCAGGATAGGGTTGTTTTTCGTGAGTGTTTGTCATACACTTGCGCACCGGAAAAAATACGAAACATTCTATGTATTTGCAAATGTTTCTTTTTAGCATACGATGGATAATCTTAGTGGATCCGCATTTACCGGTCGTGATATCGTTTTCATATTGGGAAGGTGGAGAGGAATGAAAGTATCACAGAAATTCACGTAAACGTCATAATGCGAATTTGATTTTAGATATCATATATACAGTGCATGATAAAATTCATTTTACGTTCTACCATAGTGAGCGGGGTTGCGCCCTTTGTCACCTTCGCACATTCAACCCTTTGTATGAATCTTAAATTGTTTATTCTATTATTTTCTTTATTAACGTTGATGAAATGTCATTATTATCAAACGGTTTTTGAATTTAATTCGGATTTGTATACATCCTAGAATAAGTGACAATGTGTTTTTATTATTTCTACATTAGCTATTTATCAACTGTCGGTAAATCCGCGGATTTAAATGCCCGAGACCGGTTCAAATTTCAAACGACTTTTTTTTCATTCGGACGTTCTTGAAACTTTGATGGGCTAAACGAGTCAAACGAAAACCATGGCAGTAGAAGGCAGTGACCACTAGGCTACTCGGTCGACATTGGCTCTAGGGTAAATCAAACTCGTGAGAAAACACGTTTAGTACCTGTAAAACCGATTGTAATAATTTCCATTCCCTTGACTTCGGTAATAAACTGACAATTCTTGTTGGGCAGTCATTATCTTATATTATATATATATATATATATACTGACAAACCGAATAAGTAAACATTGATATACGATCGATATGAAACGGCCACTCAAACAGATAAGAAGTCGGGCTAATTATGATGAGTGCTACCAAGTATGATATTTATATATATGTAGATAATTTTATACTACGTTGTTCATTCATACTGAATTCGTAAATAATACTCGTTAATGTTTACGCGATGGGAATAATCATAATATAATTTCAATATGCAATCTGCATTACAGAACAATTTTCCGACCGAATGTTGTACTAATTATTTCATTATAATGTAGTGTTTTTTTTTTCTTAGAATGACAGTGAGAGAGAAATTTGCGGTAAATACACGAGTTCCTTGACTTGTAAATATTATTCTTTCGGTATTATAAACAGGCCAAATCAAATCTTGGTCGTGTTTCATTCAATTACAATTCCTTACCGTTTCTTCCAATGGCCATTTTACTATGTGAAAAGTGTTTCGGATGTACTATATCGCAAGGTTTCTTATTTCAAAAGTAAGCATTGATTCTGATATAATTTAAAATTGATTGATTTGTTATTTTGTTGTGTTTTTATATGTTACACTATAAGACAAATCGCATTCAATGACGTTATTTATAATATATATATAATTGTATAATTAACGGTAAATTACTTTTTTTGTTAAATTTGAATTAGCTTATAATATCGACTGAAGGTGCTTGATGGAATTTCGATATCAAATTTGAATTGTTATAACTTCAACCCGGGTCGCTAGTTACAAAACATGTGGAATCGTGCTAAGTTTCAACAGTTCGAATTTGATATTGAAATTCCACCAAGAACATTTGTCGATATCATAAATTATAAACTCTTTCATGGGATTGCTTTTCGACATTAATTAAAAAAAATGTGATGTAAAGATAAAACAGTAATTTTTTTTTATAAATAATACCAACCCTTTATGCTATAAAAAATTACGCCTTGAAATTGCATTTGTTGTCTTTAAATTAAAATTTTTGAAACTTTGTACAATTCCAAATGTTTTGCCACTATTTGACATGTCAGATATATTGCATCTATGAGATAGAATGCCTTATGAAGCCAAAAGGCGAAACTTGGGACGTTTGTGACAAAACATGTGGAATTGTCCAAATTCTCAACGATTCAAATTTGATATTGAAATTCCATCAAGCACCTTCAATCGATATCATAAATTATTTTCTTAGTTTAGAACCGTCAGTTTTATATACCTCATTTTTTATTCACAACCTTGCTTTAATTTGTATTTTATCAGTTGATATTCGTGATGAGCGAAACCAGTCCTTATCTTAATAATATAAAATTGTAGAAAAAGCACTAAACATTTTTTTTTATTATTTAAATATAATTCCGTTCCACCAAGAAATGACAGTAAACATATTAAAAGTGTTTGAAAATAAATTATCCCTTTTTTATTTACTAATAGACACATTAATACGTCATTGTGAACGATTATATATATATATATATATTTGTATTTATTAAAAGATTAATCGACGTCGCGTATAAGCAAGATGCATAGATTTAGAATTAACACACACCCCTTCAGCGCCGAACTTCGAACGTGAACGAACACGACGCGCGATTTACGCGACTGTCAGCGATGTCCGGTGTGTCTGGAACTAAGAGGAAACCGCCGACCGGAAATCTTCCAACCGCTGCTTGAAAATAATAATAGTGAGTGGGATATTTTGATGTCGTCAGCTTAGTTTGCAAGCTTTTTATATACGCTTGATGAAAATATTAGGGAAGCAGTTACTTGCAATGGTGCTTAGGGTTTGCAATACCAGACGATTACATCAATACCGGTTCGGAGTGCTTGTGTGTGCTGTGCATTACGGATAGACACAATTCAAGACATCTGTATATATATATGTGTATATTGAAATTTTCGCATTATTATTTCATTTAATAAAATAGCTAGAGCTATCACACCTTACCAAGTTTGATTAACAGATTATCTAAGATACAATTCCTGAATAATATGAATACTAACAAATTGTATCAGCATATAATAGTTCACTTCAGCGAAAAACATTCTCATATTTAAATAATATAATGTCATGAGTGAGTCCTTGTGTGTCACTCGATTTGTTTCTTTTGTTTCTGTTGCATCTTTTCTGGCACACACTTTTAAACATTTAAATATATACTGCAGCTTTAGTAAACTGAGGGCGTGCGTGCCAGAATGGTGTTTACGAAAATTTTGATGGCACATGATCGATCATTTTATTTTAATGACAATGCTAAGCACTGTTCCAACAATTTAATATATTTTTCTAAATTAGGACCGGTTTCGCTGATTGAAAGCATTTTCAACTGATTTTGTGTTTATTTTTCCTTACAAAGCATTGCCAGCGTCTGTGATTTCGAATATATTAGCTGTTATGCCAGATGTTGAATTGTTTATTGTTTAAAATAATCTTGACTTTAGTTGTGACCGAATCGCAGTATTTATATTGCGCATGAAATCGTATTGTCATTTTTTAAAAATTAATGTATTACTTAATTGTTTTAAATATAGTAAACGAAGTAATGATAATTTCGAATTTTTGGCGTGCGTGCGTTTGCCAAAAAGTTTTCTTTCGCTGGTACACTACAAACGTGGATGCTCCAAGTCAAATATTATCTTATGCATCATGGGTGATTACAAAAATATTTCTGTCAACTTCTCTTCTAGTAATGAACAACAAACATTGACAACATAGATGATTCACTTATGATTCAATATTTTATTAAAATTTAGCTTAATGCATATTTGTTTTATTTTTGAGCGGTCAACTGTCGGTTATTGTTCACGGAAAGGCATTCATTATACATATTCAAAAATAATAAATAATTAAATTATACAATTTAAAAATTGCCGGGTACTGGTTTATGTATAGCACCAACATAAAATTATATTAAAATATAATGCAATTTCGAATATCTTCCAGCGAAAATATTTTCATATATTATATTCATTAGTTGTCACCAAAGCGATTTAGCCAAAGAATATCAGTTCCTCAATCAACTTGTATTTATGTACACGTACAATAATAACGTCTACGCCATTTATAAATGTGCTTTTCAATTTAATTTCTACGAAACTAAAATTTCGCTTGACTCATTCACATCTCATTGAGTTAAGTGTGTGATCGATATTTTGAAAAATAATTATTTACGAAATCCTGCGTTGTCAGGCGAAAAATATTCTAGAAGTCACGCTTTAATAACCTTTTCTAATTGGATTCAATGCCGCATTGTCAATATAATCCGTCAACGTCTTGCTAATCTTTGCAACACCATACTTTGTGATGTCGCAAAAATAAGTTAATTTAGAAGAGATAATTATCTTGTTAACATAAATCAAGAACAATTTCCATGGCCCATTACTTAAACGTCTTCCATTACTAATTAAAAAAAATGAAAACCTTCGTGTTCTAAAGAAAAAAACAATTGAAAACGTGAAAGATTCGACACGCCAATTATTTACCCGTGAATGCTACACAATGTTATATTTTCAATTAAAATTATACATCAATCTGTTGATTATGTTTGAATTTTGAATTCAAAATCCTCTCAAGGTTTATAATATTATTAAAACTTAAGATTTAGAATTGGATGAACTGAATGCATCTGCACGTGCTTGAAAAAATTATATGTAATGGAATGTTTCTATGATTCGGAATTTATTCGGTGAACGCAAATTTAAATAATCCACACGAAATGTTATTTCTGTTTGCGGAATGATCAGGCCTTATCTTAAAACCATTTTTATCGCAATCACAGATCATTTTTAAGGGAATCAAAATTTGTTTATCTTTATAAGAAAAATTTTATTGACTCCTTTTGAAAATTGATAGTGTCCAAAATATTTTTCATTATGAGACAACTCAAATTTGTATTATTGGGCAATTGAACCCTATTTCCTTACAACTGCATTCAACAGAAACAGATTAAAAACAAACTGGTACAGAGAATACAAACAGGCTCACCGTCTGGGATAAATGCCCAGTGGTGACCGATCAACCGACGATCTGCAATTAGCTTACATGCATGTTGAAGCGTTATATTCTTACGAGCAATTTAACAGAGGTTTCGGGGTGAGATGGTGCGTTTCTTTCTTTTACTGCTAATTTGATTGTTCAGTGAAGATATTGCACGAGTATTGCCGCACAGAACCATTGCCAGCGACCTTAAGACAATATTGTTTAATTAACTCTGACAACACAATAAAGTAATTTGGCAAGACGTACAATGGCGCCAGTCTTAATATGAAAACGGCAGAAACATTTCTGGGCTTGTAGCCGAGTGCTCAACATTTTTAGGCATTCGTCCACTTGGGTTCCGGTGTCATTGATTTCGTCAATCGATTTGCATTCGTGTTCTAATGCTTGTTTGTTTGTAATACTTTATTTTCTTCATACTCATCCACTACTAAAAACGAGTTAGTGTCATTTAACAATTTACCAATAAATGAAGGGTTAATCGATCACCAAGCAGCACTCGTAAAAACAAGTTATGTGACGATATTTAATTATGAGTCTGTTGCGCCACATAGTAAAAGACACAAATAATAATTATTAAATTTTCCTGCAGATTACTGAAAAAAAGCGTACTTACACGTGTACAGATTACGTTGAATCTACAGGGCTCTCCGATTCGTATCAATATGTAATAATTTACTTATTTAATTCACTTTTTACTGCGGTGCAATTGTAATCGATTTCCTTACAGTATTTTCTTCACCATATCTTCTGTTGCCACAACTGTACTGTGTTAAAGTAGTAAATTAAATTACTCGTATTCGATTCGTATTGGATTATCCACGAGTAATTTGTTCTCTCACTCTACTATACTTTTCGGCGCTTATAATATAAATGGTTTGTGTCGTTCGAGATTTTATGTACACTATTTTAATTGTATGGCATTCCTGCTCTATTTTTGCAGTTCAATTGGTGTTTATTGACCCAACAAAACAGCCGCGTTAATGATTCCATATTTGCAATATACATTTTAAATTGATTCGTCCAGACTTTGCTGTGACGTTAACTACAAAAGATGACTGGTTCTCTGAATTCTTCATCACACGACTCGCTCTAAATTGTGCGAAACAATTGGCGCTAATTTCAGAAATTTACAATAATTGACGATGACTGTGTACCGAGCAAAGCCGGATTAGAACAGTGTGTCACCACTAAGCAGATTGTGGTGGTATTTTTTATTCAAGGATCATATCTGAAATATGAATAGTAGATATTTTGCCAGTTAGCGAAGCGTGTCATATAATTGCCAGAACATTTCAGATATTGTATGCGAATATTTCAAATTTTCTGTCGAAGTTGTATTTTTTAGTTCTTTGTGTTTTTAACGCTGCACAGTCTTCACCGTTTAATAGAATAGCAGTGATCAAATAATACCTCTTATATTATGATAAAACATAGTACAATGATATTAATCTAAGACAATCTATCACAGCATTAAGCTGAGCTGATATATTTATATTGTACGGCTGTGGTTATTTTTAACTCGGTCTAGCGAGCTGTTGTCTTTCCTATTCTCGTTATGACAACGATCCGATTAGTTTCCGGGAAAATGTGGTCATCTACGCGCTTGTGCAACAGATTTTAATAATAACGCCTTCGTTCTGCAGTAAAGGCAACTTTAGTTAATTCAAAGAGATTTTCTGTTTCAGATTTATTTTCTTAATTCACTCATGTTGTATTAATTTATATTTGTATGCTATATACAATTTATTTGACATGGTATGTTCACTGTCGGCTGACATTGGACCATATTTGTGTCATCTATACTCGCTTCGCTACTTTCATATGTTTATTTATTTGTAGAAAAAGCTACACATGTTCCACGTCTAATAGTACTCCTTTACACTAAGTCTACATAATTATATCGGTCAAACTGCCCGGGTGGTGCGAACGTGTCGACTCCAGCGGCAGATTAAGACATTATTCTCATCGCTACTAATTTATTTCGGTCCAGAATAGACTTAATTCAATATTTACGACCGGAGGCCCATTGCCGAATCGCCGACTCTTCCAACTGTTTATGTGTAAATAAAATTGATTATTTTTACTACACGAATTGAATGTGTTGATCTTATAATGTATGACTGGGGCCAGTGTTGAAATCGACTGTGGCTCAATCGAGTATACTAAAATACAATGGACCCCCAATTCATTGTTTTTGATATCGATGAATGCGTTAGAGATAAATCGGGGTTCCACTGCATATGAAATATAATATATTTTTATTCCATAGAAGTCATATATTTGATGCGTTGAATTAAATATAAGCTCGAAGGATAAAAATTCAAATTGAGTTAAATACACAATATTATTTTAAAAGTCAGATATGAATTAAATTTCAAGTCTCGTGAAAATTAATGCGACGAAACAAGTACTAACGGTCGATTTATTTCTAATAAAAAATGATTTAAATATTAATGGTCTGAATTATTCTGAATAGTTCTGATGAAGACTTAAGCTGAAATAGCCATCAACTATATATCTTCTAAGTTTGTAGAAATTAAACATTTTAAACGAATAATTTGAAAAAGATATGCAAAAATGAAGTACATGCTTCCACAGATAATACATTTTTAAATTTATCTAATTGCTTATCAGTAACCAAAAAGTTTACAATTATTAACATAAACTTAAAACCGCAAAATAAAATAGATTTAAGTAAAGTGATAAAAATATATTTTTACATTGGAGCAAGTCTTACGGCTACGCTATTGCAATAATTGTCGAATTTCTTTCAACTCTTGCGTACAGAGGAAGTGACTAAGTTACCAAAACGTGATGACGATTGAATCACGCTGGGACGAATCTCAGCCTTCGTCTTCATTATGGCTACGCAAATAATTAATATTGCAGATTATTTTAATTCGCTTTTGTCTGTATACCTACACTTTGCTATTATGTTTGTAGCTTGTCGTTTTTTCTCTACGCTCGGTTGATCGCTTCCTGAGTTTTTCTGTTTCTCGAGAATGTCGTGACTCACTTAGATAGACGTCTGTCAAAATGTAACATTTGTAATTTCTAGCGCCCCGTCTATCATAATAGGCTGTAGTAAAAAACTTATATATCTATCATCATGCAGTGAATGACAACTGTGCTTATTCATTATAAAACACAATCTTCACATAGATAAAATTGACCGAGGAAGCTTTATCGCATTTAAGTTAAGGCGTTTTAAAGGAATTAATACAATTACAACACAACATTTTTCGTTATTTCTTTATTTACAATCAATTTAAGTCTTAATATTCTGTGAACCTATCGAATCATGTTTCAATTGAACTCTTAAATTATATGTTAAACTTTGCAAGTACGAAGGTGTGAAAATACAATACATACTTGGACTTGATGAATCTGTTCAACCGAATTTCATCATTGAAAATGTATATATTGTTATTTTTTCTTAAACAATAAATATATTTTCTAATGTCCCAAATAATTAAAAGAAATAGCATGTTACCGTTGCTGATCACTAGCAAAAAGTGTTATTTTAAAATGTTTCTATTCCACCAAGAATTGACAGTTAATAATTTCAAATATCTTATTTATATTGGCATTCACTTGATAGAACTCCATTATAACACGGTGAAAAAAATAGCAATGTATTTTAGTTCTACAAATTTTTTTTTTCATATAGTTGATAGCTTCACGCCATATTTCTGACTATGGTGAGCCGAAATAGCTATCAACAATATTTAAAAAAAATATTTTGTAGAACTAAAATACATTGCTATTTTTTTCACCGTGTCAAATATCTTACGTTATTTTTGAATACGCCGATTCCCTGATTCACCGATCGAGACGTATTGGATTGTGTAGCTGCAACGAGCCGGCGCTGAGATGATTATTCTGCAATGCAATTATTGCTTTTTTTGTAATTATACCCGCACTGTCACCGCCCGTGTAATCTCTCCCGAGCCAGAAATTTTCGAAACAATAGGCCGGTAAGTATAGAAAATTTATGAGCATCGTGCTCACGTATCACGCGATCGGCAATCACCTCTGGCAGCAGATCTAATGGAATTTTTAATCGTGAGGTGATGTCACTTGTCGCCACTTTGCAATTCAAATTTGATACTCTTCTTTTTAGTGGTGATTTTTATTTTGTCATTTCTCCAAATTAACGAGATGTGCGCATTAGTCACGCAGAATAATGTGATCGATTGTTTATTATTATTAAATTAAACCCACATGATTATTTAATTTATCTTTGTTCAAATATATCGTCTTGACAAAATATTTAGTTTTTATTCAATTTCTACCAAATGAATTGCCAGCCCAACCATCAAATATGTTACAATTTGCTAAATATTTGCTCTCTGTGTATCTTCGTGTCTTGCGCAGCATATTTTAAGTTAATCACTATTTTGGTACCCGATCAGTCTTAGAATTCGGTTGCGATGCTCACGGGTGACTTAATTGGTTTTCCCAATCGATTTATGAATGTGTGTTAGAAGTTACGGATTTTAGTGGCATCTTAAACTCGCTATCACCTATCGTATCTTAAAAGCAGACATAGCGCGAAATTAGCTTACCATTAGTCCTGCCAATCCTACCATTATATACTTAATCTCTTTGGAAAAGAGAGGCTTAGTAACAAATATATCCCGTCAAAAGCTTCATTAGTAGTATATAACCTTTTAAACCCTTTCGCTTTCCATATATTCTGATCTATTAAATATAGAATATCTCGTATCTTCCCGGGAATTACCGTTGTTATACATAAGCTCAAAAAATTTAAATCGCCATCTTCGTAGTTTTAGTTTTTGTAACTATAGCGTAAAAATGCAATCTTCCCTCAAGCGGCAAATTATATCGCGCTGTTGTCTCGAAAATCAACAGATGAAAGACAAAAATTATTGAGTAACCGTAGAGCTCTTTGAAAATACCATTCATCAATATGTACTGCTTGTGATTGTCGACATCTCTAACGTTTGAGGACGTGCGTCTGGGATGTGATGAAGATTTTTCCCACGGAGCGAAATTTATTTGTGGCGCTAGCATGTGTTGGCACCCAGTGTAAACACATTTCACGTGTTTTTTTATATTATTCCTTTCAAGGCATAACTTTTTTCTTATGTTCTTTACTTTTTAATGAACTCGTATTTCAATAATTAATTCTTAATAGGTACCTATATAACACATATATATGTATGACAAACTATTTATTTAGCCAGTGAAATTTGTCGAATCGCCTACATTCTTTTCTTATCTATCTCAAATGCACGTATCCAATTAAAATGATGCAGTTTCTTTCATCTTACAATCTTCTCGCCGAGTTGTCAACATTCAACCCAATAAATAACATCGATGGACTGAAATAAATATTTTCATTGAATAAGTTTTCCCCTTCAATATGAAACGTTAATGATTTAATAATAACTCTTTGATTGTATCTCACATCCTGTAAAAGTTAAATATTTTTAGATATTTTAAGAAGTCCGTTTGTCCAAGTGGTGTAGTGGTTAAAACTCTAGGCTCTCATTCAGCGAATTCTTTCTCTTTCTTCTTTGACAATTTACTACTAAGCAACGTCTTTTTACGTTAGTGGTCATATGGAGACTTTGAAACCGTCTGGTTCACTGGATGTACTAGACGGAACTGAGGAATTCTGGTATGTAATGGGAGGTGACAAAGCAAGTGGCGGGTGACAAATAATCACAGAGACTACCCTATATGTCTCTAGTGATTGAATATAGCATAGGGAGAGAGTCAATGCGAAAAATTATTACGTTCGGTGTAAATTTGTTGAGCGTTACTGATCGAGTTTTATAAGTGTCCGGGGAACAATAAATTTGAAAATAAAATCGCGTATCAAGAACAATAAATAATTTAAAGGTCTAAGCATCATCTTCATTTTCTTTACCAGTCGAACACAAACAAAATATACTCGTCATCTTTCCAAAACTCGGGTGTATTTTTACTTTTAACTCGAAGTCAGCATTTTTTTTTTACAAAAGTGTATTTTTATTTACGATACTCATGCGTGCTCACGTCCCAGTGTTTATTTTTATGAATGCCTGTTCTGTTGTGTGTACTTTTTTATTTTAAGATAATTTTGATAGCCGAGAAATAGACGACGTACCTCTCCGCTAGGCATTGCATTTAGTTTAACCGAAGGCGTGGAATCCGGTATTTCAGGTGCTTTTTCCACGCTGAAATAGCAACTTTGAAATTACTAAATACATATATTTTGGACATAAAATATCCAGAGTAGTTGTGTACAAAATTATTCAATGACTGTACTTTCCATCAGAAATGATTCTGCAAATGGCCGTTTCGCATTAAGATCTGATTGAATCTGGAAGCATTAATGAACTAGGCTTTTTATGCTTTTGATAATTTTGTTATAAAGACATTTTTTATAGAATGTTTATATGTACCACTATTTAGTATTCAATATCGAAATACCGGAATCTACTTATCCAGTAATGCGATCCCAATGTGAAATTATTTGTTACAGTTTTTTCATATTTATCTAAATAATTCAGTTCGAACATCAAACGTTAAAAAACGTAATGTCCGTAATTTAAGCCAACTTTGTTTACCACAGTACCATGCACCTGACATGTGCAATATCGAAATACAGGTAATAACTTGTTCATCAATCTTTTCAATACCGATATGTATTTATTGGCCCGATATTGCGATCCCTAGCAATGGTGGATCAAATTTAATAATCGGCGTGTGATGATCGTGGACTAGTGAAAACCGCAGTTTTTTTTTTGTTGCCTTATATTAACTTGACCATGATTACTTTCGACCGAGTATAATTTCGCTGATTAGGATGTGAGTATAATTGGTCAAATATTTTTTTTAAACCATATTGCTCCCAACTTGAATCATAATAATGTTAAAAAAATAGATGCATAACCGCATGTTGCTTAGTGCTTAACTGTTTTGAAAATAGGGAGTATACAATGATGAAACTTCGCCAGGGTTAGTGGTTACTAAATTGACCTGTTTTTGGAATAGAACGAATGGGGGAATTTTCGACATCGCAAATTATAATATATATAGCATGAATAATCATTAATTGATTGAAAACCCAAATTTTCAATCTTCCGCTGATTCGGGTTCGAATTCCCGTGATTCCACTCATATATTATGAATTTTTTCATCTTGACCTAAAAATATTTTTAAATGTGTGTGATCTCTGAAATTTACGACTTAAACTCAATTTATTACCGCAAAAGATAACTTTTAACATAATAATCGGTTAATTTCTGATAATTTAAAATAAAAACAAAACAACGTACAGTATACTGCCGCAACGTTATGTAAATTATATGATCAAACTAAGCTTTAAAGTCAACTGGTACAAGACTACAAATTAATAATGTGGATTATTTATATAAAGCTATTAGCTTATTAAGATTAAAGAGCGTATTGGATATGCTGTTTCTTCAGTGTTGTAAAATGATCAAGAGAAAAGTTTTGGTAAAATATAGTTGATTTTTATGATCCAGGTATAAGTTAATACAGCAAATGCACGCGAGCTTAACGGTTTGCCGAAATCCGGCATATCGTTATTACCATTTCTGAATATTCACGGCCACGCAATATTTATTGATCCTGGAAAAGACTTTCTGTATAAAGCAGGATACGCTTTCCAACCCTGCAAAGCAGGTGTACTTAACATATCTCATACGAATCATCTTTTTAGGTTTCTAATCAAGGATTAGTAGAGCGAAATTTCAATCTACTTATGTATGTATACATTTTTGACAACTACGTAATAGGATAAGCATTTTTTTCATTATTTCATTTTGACTGCACAAAATATCAAAACATTTTTTTCTCTCATAGGTCAATCCAAAAAGTATTCTTATTATTTCAGTTAGTAGATAATTAAAAAATCTATTTGAATAAACATTTAAAAATGTAAATCAAAGTTTTCATTAAATCTATTTTATAAGATCCCGTTTCCTTTTTTTTTTACATCTTTTCTTCATTCGTTTATCGATGTGTGTTTTACGTTCAATATTGCGTGGTATATTGTAAAGATTTGAGACCATTAACGCTTTTATAAACTTGAAACATATAGATAAAAAATATTCTATTCTTCATATCTGAATAAATAATTATAATGCAATGACAATACATACATAGAAGATGACACAATAGTTGCGCGTACATTTTTACACGTATTGAATCATTAGAAAAACTGCACTTTTGTTTATATTAATACATGCCTCTGTGGAAAAAGGTTAGATCAATCAGCAAAAACGTCTTGATGAACCCGTTGAATAGCCCTATAGTAAAACATGAAATACAGCCTCACGCTTTCACGTACGTTTTGACCTAGCTTTCAGTTTTATTCGCGAGCCGGTGGCGTATTTCGCTAACAACGCATGCGAACAATTTCGTCGGGAATGTCTACATTTATGGCTTGTAAAATTTTATTATTTGATATCACGCATTACTCAATTGGCAATGTCATTTTTCTGCATGCTAATTACTAAACATACCGTTACTGAACAGTCGTGTAATCTAGCATGATGTTATCATTAGACACGCGTGAAAGAATATTTATTTACTGCAAGGAAAGTTACGCACTTGCGTTGCATATAGAGTACTCAATCTCCTTTGTCTATTTTACTGAAATGCTTAAACATCGTAATATCAATTCGGTGTGCGTATTATATTACCTAGGTGTGCATTTGCTATTATTTTCCACTGTTAATTTTTTGACTAATAATGTATTTTTAAATCATCTCTGTAGGAGCGCATGTGGTCATTGCCGGAAACTCGTGAATTTATTTTTTATTATTATTGCCAAAAAATATATAAGATTTCGGTGAGGGCGTACACTTAATAGATGGATTGGCAGATAAATCATCACTGGTGTAAATATATTTTAATAAATTATTCCAAAATGTGTTTTGTGACGAACATTCAAAAATGAATATTGTGTGTACATCATTTGTGTAGGTCTTATTGCGACATGACTCACTATTTAGCATTTAAAGACATGTTTTTTTACTCGACCAATGCAATAGTAACAGCTGTCACTTATTATAAAAACAATTCCAAATTATCAGTGCCGGGATTGCTCCGTGGAGCTTTGTCATATGAAATTTAGCTCCACGTAAATTTATTTAATAAATTTCTGTCAGTGACGTATCTTATTTTTTATTCAGTATTTGTTTTCAGTGTACCCATTTTCCATTCTAACTGAAAAAATAACTTTGAATGTCAATATCTGTGTCTAATCTACAAAATATGTTCTGAATACTATGTATTAATTAAAATGGCTAATTACAGGGACGAGGTTCCGCTGTAATCCTATTGTCGAAAATTTGCGATTCTGCGTCGACAACTCTTCGACAAATTTACTTTGCCCAGTTCGTTTAGTAGGATGTACCCAACCTACTACAGTTAAAGATCGTGGATAAAGGCGTTATGCTATAATTTATGAGAAGTGTATTATTTCGTGCTTGAAAATGTTTTTCTTCTTTCCATATGGACGTATCAAATATTTAAAATAATCTGGCATTGAAACAAAAAATTAAACGATATATGTAAATTTATATTTTTCTTGAAAACTGAGGAACATGTCGTGGGCGGTTAAGCCTTTCATTCGTAATAAACAATGCAATAGTATTTTTTTTATAATTAATGACTTTTCCTTATGATAATGCCCGAAAATGTCGAAAGGTGAAACCCGGGTCGTGAGCATTAGGAATTTACAACGTTTCAAAAATCCAAATTCAAATAATTATTAACTCGTTTGAAATTATTTTTTTGTTTATCAAGTTGTATGAACCTTAGTGACCACTTAAACACATCTCAGTAATTTCTGTATAAAATGTATTAAAACATTTAAAAAATGTTCGTCGTCTGAACTCATTCATCTCAGTGTATGTCGATATCCTAAATAATATCATTGAACATCGTTAAAGTTCTTCACAGCGATATCGCCAGTAATCTAGCTGTATCATTTGAAGGAAAAATAATCCATGTCCTCAATTCCTCCATAAATGAGCAGGAACAGATAGCTTGAAAGTCAAAAGAAATGTGTGGCTAGGTACATTTCTATTTGAGTATTCAACTATTTAACGGGAACCACGGATAAGGAAAAGTAATGATTAGTATCAATGCCCCCTCAAATCTTAAAATCCAGAATAATACTTTTGACCATTTTTCACTATTTGGTAAAATTTCAAAACTTTTTTCAGCTCACACAATTGACTCGATCTCACACATAATTCAAACTATACTAGTGTACACATCGAAATTTCCTTTCCAATACGGTTCCATAAGTATTAATCACAGAGTTGCAGATATTATAGATACCGCTTCGAATTTCGTTTAACGTAGTCCATATTTTGCATCAAGTTATTATTACATAATAAAAAATTTCGGAAGTTCGCAAACTGGAAGCTATCACGCAGATGCAGACACAAGCTTTTAAGCGATGCCCGCAATAGTATCGATCGAACTTCGAAACGACTTTATCAGTATTACTTTGAATAATCTACATTTATGTTGGAAATAATATTTTTTTAATCCAACAGTTGAATGCGGAATGTATTATCGTGGTAGACGCCAAGCATGCCATTGGAACATTCCTCGAAACCGGATTACTATGAATTGATAGGAAATTCACTGGCCCATTCATACTTGTTTAGTAAGGTGTCGGTTGGTCTGTCGACGAATTATTGTATTTTTGTAATGAGACCATAGCGCAATGGTTATTGCTTTTTCACATTATCTATTGTTGTTGGTATACTTTGACATTTAACTGTAACTTCACAACTGACGGGATTAAATGCAAAAGTTCCAATATTGAATTTTGGTCGCTACCGAGCTAATTGCTGACAACCGAAGTGTCATCGTATTCGTTTCTATGAAAAAAAAATGATTTCTTTTATTTAAAAAAATAAATATGTGTTGAGTTGCCAACTCGCCACCATCCGATTTCAACCAGTGGTTTTTGCTTAAAATTTTCTAGGCTCAGCTGCGACGTTTTCGTAAGTTGAAGTCATTGCATTATTATGAAGGTTATATGCAAACCCGCCTCTGTCAAAAAACTTTCTTAAATATTTTCTAGATTATATCTTTACTAACGGTTAATTGGAGATAAAAAGTTTTATTATTTTTATATTTATATTGAACATTTAATTTATAAATGATTTTTGTTTTTGCATCTAATGCTCTCAATTGATATATCATGTTATTGTATTTTCAGTCATTTAAAATGAAATGAATAAAGAACATTTATGTTTTTTTCGATTTGAAAATAGAAATATCGACAATTTTCATAATCGTTCATCCGGTATCGATAATGCAGTCGAAATACTGAGTTCCCAGTTTCGACGATACAACTGCAATCCTTAGCTAGCAGTGACGATTTATCATTCTAGATTTTTTTATGATCAGTGAAGCTTTCAAAACAATATTATATATTGAATAATTAACTTGTCTATTACTTTTTATTAATACAAATTGTCAGTTACTGGGTCAAAGAATTTCGTCAGGAAAGTGATACATACACTTAATATGGATTCGTTTTTTTTTTATACAATACGTTCCACTTATTTTTTATGTATACATTACAACGTGCAAACATCTGCAATATGCACGCAATTAATCCATATGGCACGAAAATTTCTTTTAATTACGTTTTCGTGTGGAGGAAACCGTTAATTGATTCTGGCAAGTAATTTTTTTGACATAATGAAATCGTATTTGGTAAAAAGTTTAGAATTCATATTTTAATATATAGCATATAGACTGCTGATTGCAGATTAACCCTTTTTTAGGAAAACCACTTATTACTTAGTTTCTCATATTCATCTTCTAAAATATTAAGCACATGACAAGAATAGTGGTTAACTGATGGTTCTCGCTACGCCCTGTTTTTTTAGGATCGGATAAGTAGGAGAGAAATTGAGACATCACAACCGTCTTCACAACAGTCAACAGAAATCTTTAAATCGACTATAATATCAATTCATGATAGATGTTGATAGAATCAAATATAAAAAAAAATGAGAAATTTTTCACAATTTTGAAAATATTTTTTTTACGGGCACTTCTTATCAATTAACGTATAATTTTGTACATTTCTGTATTGATTTGCAAAGACGCGTACTTCAAACAATGTATTAATATTGTAAATTATCGGCAAAATAACTCGCCAATTATTATACATTTGAATTGAATGTCTTTTCGTTCATACTTTCACAGTGAAATCCATCATAAATAAACGGAGATATTTCAAGTAATCTTGATTTTCACAATCAAATTACATTGTACCATTTTGATTAACTATTCAGCACATGCCGTTGCTGGATTCTTAGCACGTCTCTAATGTTAATTTAAATGCTTGAACTTGCTAAGCGTGTTATATTATTGGTAATTTTTTAGTTTTTATATACCTACAATATAATGACTTAATAAATACTATTACCCATAGTCGTATCGAAATATGTTTTTTTCATACTATATTGTACGAAAATTGCTTCATTATTTATCCCTTAAACATCTCGTTTTTCTAAGAAAGAAAACTTTCATAGATGCTATTGAGACGGTATAACCAGGTAGTTGTTGGTAGTTGATCGTTACATGTGTTGATTGATATCAAAGTCCACATATTGTCAAAAATGATATTTTATGTGCGTTTAGTAATCATTTGTTTTCCTTTTAAAATTACTTGAATGCATAATTAATGTTTAATTTGTAATGTTCCATCCTAGGGTTACTTTCAGTTTTGTTTTGTTTTTTTTTTGTTGACATCGTGGGCTTTTAATGAGTTGATAATATCTCATAAATTAGTCTTAAAAATATGATAAAATTCCATGGATTTGACATTTGATGTCAGCCTAACAGCTGCTAGGATCAGACGGGTGGGAGAAAATATTAGAAATCACATATACCCACGCCTTAAAACACAAATCGATTGACAATCAATTCACGAACATGTGACGTTAACCCATCTACACCGCAACCCAAGAGCAAAATAGTGACTACACGTTTACGAGCCCGGTTATGTATAAAATTTGATGAAATTCTGTCTTCATTTTAAACCTTTCTCCTGAATTTTAAAACGCATGTTTAAAAATATAAATGAAATGTGTAGGATGCATATCTGAAGAAAATATAATTCATTTATGAATCGATCTTTAATACATTTCCATTGTTATGGTTTATAACTGAAGGGCCAGATTTCGCCTTTAGGCACACTCGTGCATTCAAGCAAATGTACGAGCTCAAACTTGTTGGTAAATAGTTTATATGTAAAACGAATAAATAGAAAAATATTGTTCCGTCTTGAATTAATTGTGCTTCTAAATAAATATGGAAATTACGATTGATAACAAATAGATTATACATACGAGATACTTACATACGTTACACAAAGTTTTATATGTACAGCATTGTCAGTATCAAATAGACTTATGCAGATGAAAGTGGCAATTCACGTCGTGTCACCCTTTAGTTGTTGGGTATCTTCAGCACACTGTTATCAAATAAATCAACAGTTGATACGTTAGATTACATATGCCGAAAAGCACTGAAAACGGAAATCGTAGGAAAAATATGCGTCACTATCTATGGCGGAAAGAACAACTTTGATAAAATTAGCGTTGAATAAAACACTATCGGATCGGGAGATCTGACGTGACTTAATAGTAACGCCCTTTACCGTTAGAAATGACCAGCTGAGCAAGCGAAAGTGTGAAAAATAAAATGCTTCGCCGTGCTCGTGATCCGATCTGATCTGATGCAGTTCCTCGGGATGCGAAATTAACGAGCTACCGTCACGCTGGCGCTTCAAAAGAAAGTGCCTTTTCTCGGAACGCCTTCGGGGGCATTCAATTACCTGCTGACCACTCTGTACTTACTCGATCTTAGCGATCGCAAACTTTTTTTTGCCAAATCCTTTCAACTGTTTGGATTGTATTACACATCCTCGTAGGAATCAAAATTTACATTTAATTGTGATATCTAATTGCAGTGGCGCTATTACTCTACTATTTATTTTTATTACAACTGGTTTTGAACTGGGAAAAAATATGAGCATTAATTTCATCAGGACGTTGTACGAAGTGTCTCGTTTTAATAAACACACGCGTTCGAATCGCGTGTGGAAACGCCTGTGCGTAAAAACGACAAACAAGTGTTTTCTCACGCAATTGGTGAAGCATTAGCCTCAAAATGAAAATTTTATGCACATTCTTTCAATCGTTAAAGCGCACAAACCACCCAATCGCGCCTGTGTGTAAAGCCCACCATTATATTCATGAGTTTATTGTAACTTCACTACATAGCTAATTGTGACAAACACTGATTTATCTAACCACAATATAAAAATGCAATCTCATTTTGATATACGTAGATAGTATATTAATATATGATCCAATGAAATGTCGTATATATATTTAGTAATATACATCCCAGTGCGTCAATAACGTGATAGAATATTTAAAATGGAATATAATGAAATTTCAGATAGCCAATCATATGTTCGGCCAGCCAACTTATTGTTTTTTCAAATACAAATGAAATATTTTAGATTCAAAACAGCGCCTCCATTTGGACCAATTTTAAAAATCGAAAACCGTTAGCTCTCAACCTATTGTGTAAAATAGCTTATGTAACCCGAGGCTTAATCTAGTTAGACGTGCGTAGTTTTGTTAAATAAGTAGTTTATTCCTGACCATGCGTCCGTTTAAAATGGAAAACATTCAATATGTCACTATCTGATTGAGAAATCCAATCCGATGAACGTTGTAAATCTGAGAGCAAGGGCATAGAAACGAGAATATATTCTGTTATTGCGGCAACAATAAAATACAATGTTGCTGTTTTGTATACGTATAAATAGTGGGTTATTCGATCAATTTCAAGAACACTTCATTACACTTGCCTCAGTAAAGTATGTTACATGCAATAGGCAGTATTTTATATGCAACATAATCAGTACTATCTGAGTATTGATTTTGATCTAAAAGAATTATGTGGTCGATATTAATGTTTCAATAGTAATAATTTTTCTAATTTTGCGAATAATTCAACTGAAAGTTATAGTTATAGAGTAAATAATATGAAAATTAAATAAAAAAATTAGTTCTCAGAAATTCTTTATACCTACTATTAGGAGAAATAGCGTTTTAAATAGGACAGGTGGGTATAAAAAAATCTTGAAAGATAATCATATAAAAAACATTGAAAAAATTGACCCTTCAGAAACACAATAATTGTCATATTTTACAGACCCACCAAATCCACCATCCATAAATACAACATGGCCGTTATTCTTAATGCATTTGAAAAGCACGGTACAGCAGAATACGATCTCATGTTTTAAATATTCACTTTCACTTTTAAGGTGTTAACTGTCACTTATATGTGGAAAGGCATTATAATTAATAAGGACCAGATATTGAAATAAGAAAATAATTTACTGGTTATCATACAGAGTATATTTTTAAGTGTTTAATTTAATCTAGATACTTCGCGTTTATCTGGTTATTGCGAACTATTAACATATAACCTTATTTTATTATATTCGTTTATAATGCTCGCGACGAGCGGAACTGGTCCATAACTTGCTATTATATAATTGTAGAAATAGTACTAAACACTATTGAAATGTTATTTTGCTAAAACTTTGGCACATTGGCTGAGTATAAATTATGTTATGTGATTGTGTTTTATCTTACCGAGCATATAAATTCTTGATATAAAGCATCATGCTATTAACACTCGTGGCATGTACTGTTGTATCAATATTCGTATCATTCACGACTGGGTGATAACTTCCGATTTCCTGCACCACCTGTGTTAATTAAGGGATGATATTGAATAATCGTTAATTTCATCGTCTCGGATCGATTTCCCCAGACATTTCCGCTGTCTTAAAATGCAAATAATAATTTTCGCATCGCAAGCCTTGATTTTCCCCGCTGTTATTCAACAAATAGTGGGCTTGTCCGGCGAAAGCATTTCCCGACTGCATTAATTACCATCTATGATACTTTTCAGCGTTTCAAGTGAAGTGTATCCAACTTGCTGATATCATCAGTCATTGCGTCTACAGTCGGTCATTAAGAAAGATCGACTGCGTAATTAAGTAAACGATACTGCCAACAGAAAATTATTCATTCATATATTAATAATATGATTTATTGCATTTCATTATTTAATTATATAATTATATATATATATCGCAAACAATATTCATTTGAATCAGTCTAATTTTATATTTTTTCTTCCAAACAACCCGGTTTTCACATTAAACAGTTTCAACAAAACGCTGCGTCGATATTTCCAAATTCCATTGATTATTTTTTATCGTGTGTCGGAAGTTATTTCAATATCATTAGATTATTTTTATTCGACATTTGAAAAAAATCTGTCTTGTGAAAAAAATATCCAACGTAAAATCTCGTTGCTTTTATTTTTTCTTTACTTTTCATACATGTCATGTATGCTGAGATTCGGGTTTTGACTATATTTAATATTACAAATTCACTTAACAGATGAAGATTTTTATGGTTTGGTTTTGGGTTTGTTATTTTTTTTTTTATTTCATTTTAATTGTCTCGTTTTGTCACCCCCTCAGTGCAAGTTGGGAGCGTAACTTTAACATTATGACGTACATTTGACATGTGAAGTTTTATGTGTGACACACTAAATACCTGCTCAAACCCATATTTTCAACGTATAACTATTCTATCAGAGGTACGATATGTGAACGTATAATTTATCAAATTGAACTCATTAAATAATTTTTACCACTTGGAATCGTAATCATACGTAGGTGATGGTGATGAGCTATGTAGGTTGATTAAGAATTTTCCTTTCGAGTTAGTGTCCGAATGATAATCGCACATCGCATATTATCCATTGAGTTATTTGATTTTTTCAATTAATTTAGATAAATTACTGTCAGTTCAAAATGAACGAATGATGACATTAATGTCTTAAAACTTCAATGAACACATTAAGTGAGTGGCTGCGACGCAAATGTAGAAAGTGAATCGGGTATCCGAGTGATGTGAAAATAAGGCAGCGAAGTTTTCTTGATCGTGACAATGCTTCGCGGGAGCGGTCAGCTGCTCGGCGACTGTTCCGAGACGAACGCCAATTGGGAGAGCGATTCGTTCGCCTCCGTCGATCACGACAGCCTGCTCTTCGTCTCCGACGATGCTGATGCTGTAGACTCCAATGGAAATAGCGGTGACGGTCCTCGACGCGCGGTGAGTTCTGATGCGCTTCTGGATTGTTAACATGTTCGATTCCGTGTATACAAGCATACACAACGCTGAGGCTTTTTTTTAAACCCTGGACTGTTTAATAGTGACTTTAAAATATACAAAATAATATACACCCAGCCCTTTTTTTACGCGATTTTTTTTTACGCGAATTCGATTATATGCGATTTTTTGGACGGCGGCACCGCTACATTTTTTTACGCGCTTCACTCGTTTTTACGTAATTTTTTCCCCAAAATTCTTTTAATAAAGACATTTATATATTATGCTAGGCATGTACGTTTCATTATTTTTTAAATAAAAAAATATATGTATTTTTAAAACTTGATTTTGTAAAGCATTCCATTTTTTAAAATACACATACAATTGCCAAATATTAACAAGTGTATCGGATATTATGCGAATTTATGTTTTAGGGTGAGTAAAGAAATATAATGCAGTTGTGTGAAATCATTTTTTTTACGCGCCTTTTTCTGGAACCAATGTATCGCGTAAAAAAAAGACTGGGTGTATATATATATATATATTAAATATGCATATAATTAGTAAAGTTACGTATGTTTGTCAAGAAATTATGAGAAGGCAGCACATCTTTGAAGGAAAAAAATGGGAAATTTGACTGTCATCGATAAAAGTGGTTGCAATTGTTAATGGATTCTCGAATTGTTCTTCGTAAATTTGCCTGCGACTTCATTGTTTGTTTATGACTTTCTAAATACATTTTAATAATAAATAAAGTAGTTCTTAGCAAAATATTTTTCTCCGGTAAGATACTTTTTCCAAGATAGCTACGCGCTAAATATGACTGGAAATCCATACTATATTTGTAATTTTAAAGGTTACGCAATTTTATAACAGAAAATGGCGTCGGCAATAGAACAAAATTCAATATTGACGTATTTTTTTCGATATTAATTTCTGTTTTGGACCTCGAATTAGACACGCCCGGCTTGCACGCTGAACATAACATAAGAAAACATTCGCACGACTTGTTTTCTGCCAAGATAATTATTGGTACTACATATCTATGTTTTATGAAACCTGACAAACAAAATGTCTAAAAAAACAAAGGATTCATTCAAATCTTTTTTTTTCTCGAGTTACACGATGACTTATCAATAAATGTTGTAATTCTGCATATTGCCAATATTATATTCAATTTCGCTTGTTATTATGACATATTGTCGAATTTGAAATGCATTATTAATAGCTATTATTAATGGAGCTTTTATACTCACCCCACGGTGCGGAATTATACCTCTCATTATTTCAAGTGAATTCCTTTTTAGTATTCATATATTTATACTAATAAAAAGTATTTATTTACATTGTTTTGAAATCTTGTAATGGGACATTGATTTTCATATCATATAATCGCGTATAGTTAAATAGTTGGATATTTCTTACTGTATAATAATAGAATTCTAATTCATCAGATGGAAACAATATCTGTGAATTTATAAAGTTTTGCTTAATTACATACAATACACATTGTCACATATTAATACAATATTATTGTTGAAATAATTTTACGTTGGGAGAATATGTTGAGGCGTCGAGCGTAAATCTAGAGATCCTTGGAGATAATAATTGTCGTTATTCAACCCACCGCTGATATTTACATAAATGCATTGGAAACATAATAATAGCCGTTATACAACGAACACTTTCAAAGTGTTATTTGACGTAATTACCTAATAACTAATATAGGTTTCGTTATTTATAGCACATGAGTTTTGATTGATGAATTTTAATTGTGTAGTAGGTATAATTTAATTTTATACAGCGCCCTCTTTTACGTCACTCAATTGTATCGATGTGTTTTAACTGTTCAAATGAGCTTATGCAAACTGCCCTTTTAACTCGTAAAAAAAACATTCGGCAGGAAACTACTAAGATGGACAATATTCGTAAAGAATCCACAAGCAAATCTTTTTTGAAATATTGAACAAGAAATCAATTAAAATAATTACTTTTAGAAATATGCAGTTTTATTATAGCTCGCCTAGTTTTATACATACATTTTATTTGCATTCGAGCTGCACGATTTGTACACCGCGGTATGTCTACCCTTGCTATAAATCCAATCCACAGGAATTTATTAGGGCTTATTCTAAAAGTCCGACAGTATGGTAAAAGAATGGATTGCTCCAATAAATAACGTAGCGTGTGGCAGCCATGGTTGTTAAATTAGTTTTACAACATCATTCCTGTGACGCCAATGCTGTCTCTAAACGACAGCTTATACAATTGATATTGGTGTATTTTATTTAATTTTTTCTTTTTCTAGTTGGACAATGAAGTAGCAGTAGACCCTTGGAGCAGTATGGAGTCGTCCAACTCTCCGCTGACGGAATCGGGGGGACCTTCCGCGGGAAGTGACCCCGAGACCGCCCCGTCGGAGCATTCGCCCCAGCAACCGATTGTCATATCCCTCTCCAAAACTGACAGCCGCTGCTACGGCACCACGCGCGCCGTCATCGAGCCTGGACCCTCGCCCAAAAGAACGAGATCTATCCCTGCGCCGCACGTCGAGCCCTCGGCCAGAGCGGAGGATAACGATGCTGAAAATTTCAGCCTAGATCTGGAACAAATAGAACTTATCGACGACGCTGAAGACTCGCCCGGTCCTCTGCCGCGAAAGCCCCATTTCCTCGATGACGACTATCACCTCCAGAGCACTAAAGACCCGTGCAGAATACCAAAACCACACTTTTTAGACCACTCTCCTTCGCCGGACGATGAGAAACCTTCCGATATAGTGGACCCCCATTTTCTCGACGACATTCGAGAAGAGCGAAAACCTGGAACTTCGACGAAGCGTAAGGAAAGCCTGAGATCGTACAACGCGTCATCGCACATGAGAAGCAGGCATCAAAAAGACGGAAGTCACTACGGGGAGAGTTCGGATTCTTCAGATAGAAGACACAGACGGAGTAGCCTGCAGCAGAGGCATTGTGACTTTTTGCCTGGACAAACTTCGACATCCGGCGACAGAAATTCTATCCACGGTTATGACGGAGGATGGTCCGGGGATAGAGAGCTGTGGCAAAGCCAAGACTCGTGTAGTGTCAAAAGTTTTTCCAGTGCTGGATCGGGAAACGCTCCTTCGGGAGCTTCACCACACCAGCCTTTAGGAACCAAAGTAAACTGTGTATATTCTCTGTTGTCATTGCTGTCGTTATCGGCTGACAGTAACGCAGACATGAGTGAATATTTACTGGATATGAGTCATACGGTTGAGAGCTGCATAGCGATGCGGCAGTCGGGATGTATTCCACTACTAGTGCAATTAATTCATTCGAAATTGTCGCGAGCTTCTAGAAATAAGGCGGCGCGCGCATTGCACAATATGGTGCACGCCCAGCCAGATGACAAAGCTGGCAGACGAGAAGCCAGAGTCTTGCGCCTCCTCGAACAGGTCAGAGAATATTGTGACTTCTTGGAAGATGTCACGTTAGCTTTGAGAGAAGAGACAGAACCGATCGAGGATGACATGAGTAAGCATCCTGCTCAGAGTGTGGCGGCGCTTATGAAACTGTCATTTGATGAAGAACACAGGCATGTCATGTGTCAACTGGGGGGCCTGCAGTCGCTTGCGGCTTTAGTGAGCGTGGACCAGGCCGCACACGGGAGTGCGATCGAGGAAGTGCAGTGTGTCACCATGAGGAAGTATTCTGGGATGGCATTGACTAATCTCACTTTTGGTGATGGCAATAACAAAGCCCTGCTCTGCTCGTTCAAAGATTTTATGATGGCCCTCGTGGATCAACTGCAGTCGCCAAATGATGATATGAGACAAGTAAGGAAAAAATTCTTTTCAAAATTTATACCATTTATCATAATTTAAAAAAAATGTATGAAAAATCTACCACATGTACATGGGCTATGTTGAAAAAATATTGACTCCTAATGTTTACGTCTCAATAATAATTTTTTTACAGGTCACAGCTGCAGTTCTTCGAAACTTATCGTGGCGAGCAGACACTGCTAGCAAACAGATACTCAGAGAAGTGGGTGCAGTGAAAGGTCTAACAATAGCTGCAATGACAGGTCACAAGGAGGCAACTCTAAAGTCAGTCTTATCAGCTCTGTGGAACCTGACAGCCCACTGTTCCCTTAACAAAGTTGATATCTGTTCTGTGGACGGGGCCTTAGCATTCCTCGTTGATATGCTCAGTTTCAACGCACCCAGCAAAAATCTTGCCATTATTGAGAATGCCGGTGGTATCCTTCGAAATGTTTCCAGCCACATAGCTGTCAGAGAAGATTACCGCCAAATTTTACGAGATCACAACTGTTTGAAAGTTCTCTTGCAGCAATTGAAATCTTTAAGTTTGACAATCGTCAGCAATTCATGTGGTACTCTTTGGAATCTATCTGCTAGGTGTCACGAAGATCAACAGTATCTGTGGGACCACGGAGCCGTTCCTTTATTGAGAAGCTTAATACATTCAAAGCATAAAATGATTGCGATGGGCTCAAGTGCGGCATTAAAAAATCTTTTAAACTCCAAACCTGGTAAAAACCATATTACTGCTCTTGATTCAACCGCACGAGATCTGAATCTTCCAGTTTTGCCAACGCTCGGTGCTAGAAAGCAAAAAGCTCTGGAGCAGGAAATCGATCAGAACCTTTCGGAAACATGTGAAAACATCGAACCGACCACATCTCCCACAACTACAAACAGAGATGAGAAACTTCTCTTCTCGGCAGCTGAGAGGCATTTATCTATGAGCCTCGAAAAACGAAGGATGTCTTCCAGTTCTCCTCTCATGGGGCACTTAGCTTCTCAGATTTCTTTGAGTCACAGCTCTCACTTTGCCAGCTATCTGAGCTGCAGTAATACTCTACTGCAGTCCGGATTGCAGAAAGGGCATATTTCCAGAACAATGCTTCACGGAAGATCTGACAATGTCAATAGATCTGAAAGTAGAGATTCGGTGACAAGCACCCATTCAGATTCAGTGTACGAACGTGTGGCAAGAAATAGTAAAATACCTAACCATTCCAATCTGACAAGTCAGGACGTGTCCGAAAAAAATAGAGGGAGCTGCAATGCTGTCAACACCCTCACATCCAGAGGTGATCGGGAGTTTATCAAAAGATATTCCAAAGAAGGAGGCTTAATGAAGTACGATAGAATGAGTGCAACTTCCGGTAGGCATACTGCAGATAATATTTCCCGGAATAATTATTCTGAATTAGAGTATGATGAATCTGAAACTGTTGATCAACCGATCGATTACAGTAGAAAATATTCAGAAAAACCAGCCAGTAAAAGCGAGTCACCGGATGAATGTCAAAATATTCAAGATGAGATTAATCAAGCTAAAAAATCTGAATTGAATAACAGCGGGTCGCCTGATGATGATTCAAAAAATGGACTCGGCAAGAAAAGTTCTTCGACATATGGAGACTATCAAGAAACTGATTTGGATCAACCCACTGATTATTCTTTGCGGTATGCTGAAGACCAGTCCGATGCGGCTTCGGATCTTTCTGAAACCCGAGCACCTTCCGTACACGAAGACACTATCAAATACTTTTGCACTGAAGGAACGCCTTACGAAACACCTATCAATTTCTCAACAGCCACTTCGATGTCAGATCTGCGAGGTATCGGCTCTTCAGCTCTGCCTGGCAATAATAAATCAGCAATCACACCGAGTAATGCTGATACCAAAAATGCAAATTCTACGTTAATTGTCAAACAGAGCTCCGAAGAGATGAGTCAATCAAATGAGAAAGAAGTTTGCTCCATTGACGAACCCCTTAAACATGACAATGATAGAGTTTTATCGAGTGAACCAAATAGTGTAAATAATCAATCCGCTTCCCAAACGACTCCCGCTCTCTCATACGAGTCAAAGTTTAGTTCAGGGGTGATAAGTCCCGAGAAACCTGTGAACTATTGCGAGGAGGGTACTCCGGGATACTTCTCCAGGGTTAGCTCTCTGAGCAGCTTGGAAGAAGGCGGTAGTGGAGCTATCAAAGAGAATAATTGGAGTCCAGAAAGGTCAAGCAATTTGGAAACCGATGGGCACTACACTCCTCCGACTGCTAATGTCCGAGGGACCGACCAAACCAAGGAGAAAGATAGTGAGTGACTTATTTGAAAAAATTGATTGAGTATTCATTGTAGTTTTTTTTACCGAATCAAAAAAAGCCAATCAATTTGAAAAAAAAAATACAACAATGATGGACAGTCATCTATTTAATGATAGGGCTAATTTAACATCAAGCACCTCAATTGATATCTTAAATCTTTTTCATATTGCTCGTAGACCACAAAAGTATGAAGTCTTGGGGATTTGATGTAATCCCTCCCAAGTCTAAACTCACATAGTATTATGTCAAATTTAAAAAAATGCATATCAGATACTTAATCCATTCTGCACAATCTGCATATAATATCAATGGAATACATAAATGGAATGTTATAGCTTTAGGACAGATTTATCATGAACAGTTATCGAAAATAACAGCCAGTTTATTTTTTGTAATAATGTTTGTTACAATTCTCAGTTGCAAATGGTTTTCACCTTATATTTTAAAAACGGTTATGTGTTTATTTCCATTTATAATAAGGCACTTTCTGAACAACATATGACTAACAATAATCAAGTCTAATAATAAAATCAATAGTAAAAAAAACACAAAATTTCTTAGATTATAGCATTCACTATGGCCATGAAATTTATCTAATCTTTGAAAAAAATTCATCAATTGCTCATACTGATCTTTTTTTTCATTTCATTCAGCCACGAAAGTTGTGACATTTGGCAACAGTCCTGGCATGATTAATTATGCTGAAGAAACACCGTTAATGTTTTCAAGATGTTCCTCTTTGGGATCACTTTCCGGGTGCAGTGTACCCGATCAACCCGACGACATAGGTTCTATAGTTTCTGAATTTAGGTAAATATTATATTTCACTTAAACATTCTGTACATTTGAGTTATTATAAAAGATTTTTTTTACGTTATGCAATAGATTTATTTAATTGAGCTTTTCTTTCTCAGTCGCATGACTTCAGGTTGTGTTTCGCCTTCGGAGATTCCCGATTCTCCGACCCAGAGTCCTCTACCGAGAATTGACTCTACTTCTGCCACTCCTCAGTTGATGCCCAGACATACCGTCAAGCACAACAAAAGCCCACCACAACCCCCTAGTGAGTTATTGTATATTTTTGTCACTGATTGGGAACAACTGCAAATAAGCTGCAATATCTCTTGGATGCATATTTAGTGCCCATCATAAATTAAATTTTGTAATATAACTGAACCGCTTTTAGATACAGAAATACTTTTGTATACAGAAAACTGAAATGTTATACATAAATAGATTCATCAAACGATTATGCTTCTAATCCTCATTTTTGCCAGTCAAGCTGCATCACTGTCATCATCAAGTAGGGTTACCAAAAAGTGCTATATTGCTAATAACTCATGGCAGGGTATGGGTGCACTCGTATTTGATTTGATTGTGTTTTGATGAGCACCATCATCAAAAACAAATTATAATATTTTTCTCAGTATCAATGTGACTGCATACTCTCCTCGACAATTTCATAACATTACCTAATCTATTAATGTATAAATAATGTAAATTATCTACCAACATACAGTTCAGGTACACCTGTGTTCTCTAATTCTTGGAGATGTCAAAATACAAAAGCAATGTCATTAGTTTTAGAAGGTAGAAACACATAATTTGAAAATTTTGTGATAGTGTAATAGATTCTAAATTGAAAATTTATTATACCCAAAATGCTAAAATTGATTAAAATAGATGCTCATAATACATGTCTGTATTGCATCATAGTATTGAAGCTTGCAATATATATAATTTTTATTGTTGGTGGCTGTACAATTACATTTGTCCATTTTCAGATCGTCTTCGATCGGTATTCGAAGACGAGGTGTCGACGTTTAAATGTGAGCACACTCCGGTTGAATTTTCTACTGCCACCAGCCTCAGTTCTCTCACAATCGATGATGAACCAGCATCCAAGGTATTTCACCATAAAAATCTAATTGATTATTGAGTTTTTACTTTTTTTAATTTTTACATCCAAACTTTAAAATGCTTCGCAGTACTTCTAGCAGGAATCTAGATCCTCTTAATTTGTTTAAACATTACAGCACATAATCACTTTGGGGCTCTATATAATATCTTGAAATAGATTTCTTTTTGAAATCTAATATCAACTCACTACTAGCGATTACAACCAACCAATCAATCATAACATTCCATTAAGGACCTATACATTTAATTTAAAAAATGATGTGGCACAAATAAAAAAGAAACTAAAATCACAAAGCTGAAGAAAGGTTCGAACTACTCTTAGCAATAAATCTTTATAACCTAATTTTAACTGTTGCAGGTTCCATTTGGCAAGCCGTTTGATACGGAAAACAGAACTGAGGGTGTAGGCAGTAGTAATCCGGAAGTATCGATTCCTGAAGAAGCCACTCCGAGCTCCGTTAGTGAAAACAATTCTGTCAACGGGATCGCCAACCAAGACGACTCAGGACTCCTAAACTGTGAGCCAGATAATGACGATCTGTTTGCTGCTTGCATCAGCGCCGGAATGCAGTCCAGGTTATTATTATGTCTTTAGTTAGAATGAATAATATTCAAATCATCAAACTGAGATTGCTCTAAGCACCCTACTGCCCTTTTCTTATCACCCTTTTTCAAAGAGAGTGGGCTGGAAATGAACATGTAGTAGGACTCAAATCTGTGAGCATGATAGCAGAAGTCAACTGCATTAACTCGGCTATATAAAAATAAATAATAAATTTCTGTAGTTAATGCTAGTTGAAGACAACAAGTGGTAATTTTTGCAATTTAGTAGGTGTTTATATGAAAAATCTAAATTTTTTGTGTGCTAATCTAAATATATAGTGAGTGTGGAGGATTCAGGCTTTCAGGAAAATATGTGCTGTGACCAATCAAAAGTTTCATTGTGTGCATTCAAATTTTGTTAAAACCTGTTTACATCTTCTAAGCTTGACTAATAACTGAATTGTAGTAAAACTATAAAACAGTTTTATGTATCAATGTTGTTAATGGCAAGGATGTTTCATCATGGAATGAAAAACTATTGCTTTATTATGCACCACAATTTTTTTCCTCGAATATATACCTACTCATTGAATTACCATTATACAGATAATATGTGAATCTTTAAAAGATCTAAGGTGGATCATAAAATTGCATCATCCTATTTCCCAGAACCGAAAATACCAAAGCCTCCACGATCCTATGAAACTGTCATTCCATTAACTGCCTCAATATTTGATTCAATTCTTTTTTTGCAGAATTAAAACAAGAATGCCGATTCCTGAGTCAATGCGGCCACGTCCCATAACAACCTCATCACCAAAAATTACCCCCAGAACGTCTTTGAAAAATCCACCCGTTACTTCAAGTGACGACGGTTAGTGAGCACAATTGATTCCTTAATTATTTTTTTAAAAAAGTGGAATATGCCAGGCATCAGGATCAGGAGAGGCCGAAGCGTTTAGCACAGTTGACTGATCGACTTTATAACCATTCCTAGTCACCCGCCTGTCTTATGCTTCAAAAGAAGAACAATACTGTTTTTGTGTTTGTGTGTGTGTGTATTTTTTGGTTTTAAATTACTATTTTTATTGTTAGTAGCCCACCTCCAATAATTTCAATAGAAAGTCGCCCTTATTGGTTAGAGGTTTGGCCACAGATTTTATGTTACTTATAAATGGATTAATCGTATTCATGTTATAAAATCACTAATTTTGTTATTCCACTACTCTTGTCACAAAGATTCTTTTCAAAGAAGCAAACTGTTTCCATATCTAGTAGAACAACTAGTAGACTAACAGACGTATTTTCCTCACATTTAAGGTGTTAACTGTCACTTCTTGGTGGAAAGGTATTATATTTTAAATAATGAAAATCCAATTTTTAGTACCATTTTCGCAATTTTATTTTTTTTATGACCAGGACCAGTTTTTCTCATCGCAAACATCACCTGATATACATTGATATTACTTCTACTATTCTCAGGTGGACATCTGCTAGTGCCTGCTGACACATGCCAAACTTACTGCACGGAAGACACACCTGCACCTCTATCGAAGGTTGGGAGTCATTCTGATCTGTCAGTTCTCTCCGTCACAGAAGATGATTATGAGGAAAGAGTTGATCGGAGAGAAAATGCCAACAAGCCTATCAAGGAACAGTCTGTCACGGGAAGAGATTTCTCAGATGACAGCTCTAACCTCAGCGGAGAAAGTGATAATCTCTTGGCTGAATGCATACGCTCTGGCATGCCAAAGGTTAGAATAATTTGAAACCTTACTCTTGTTTTGTATTTACCTATCTATTCCTCCTTAATGGACATTTAATGCCTAACTGGACAACCTGACCTTTGTTAAACCTTTAAATGTTAAAATTGAAAAAACCAGTCAAAAAAATTTCATCCAGATTAAAGAAATTTGTTAAAATAAAACATTATTAAATTATTGCAAATTGTTATTTCTACACATTTATAAACAATACATTACTAGAAATTTGTTTTGGGATTCAATGGTCTATTTTCTTTAATCGATACAGTGTGGTGTAATGGGCCCATGCCCATATAAATTACACAAATGCTGCATGAAGGTTTTATGTACACTGATTAATTGTTCAAATACTTGCATAGCATTTCAACTTAAAGCCACCTCTTTTGTTTCAGAAAATACATGCATATGCAGAACATAGAAACAATGCTAACCAAAGTTCCGAGGCTTTTCTAAGGATCCCACAAGTAATCTTTACTTTTTTTACTTCTTGTCATTCAACCAATATCTCTATGTATCCCGACCGAGAGTTTCATTTAAAAACCATTAGAGAACATAATCTTTTACATCTTTTTCCGATTGAAATTTATTTACATCCTATTCTATGATAATACTAAGGAATAATCCTCACTCTGAAATACACGTGTGCTCAGCCGTGCAACAATTTTAGAAGCACCCTGTACTTATCTAGGGTTCTCCATTACAGACTTCTTTTCTTTTATTAAGACTTTTTTACGGAGAAAAAAAATTCTAAAAAAATGAACTCGCTCTCAATAATAATTTGCAATCAAAAATGTCATTTCAAATGGTTTGTCTCGTATCTTTTTTTTTCGGTTAATAATCATGCATAATATAATCAGATAACAGTCTATCAATAATCTATGTTTACAATAACATTTCTCTTCATATCTCATTTGTAGATTTATCATTACTATATTGCTGTATATCTTTCAAGAAGATGTCACCACCAATATAAATATATTATTTTCATTGCTAGGCTGGACTACCTGCGTACTTGATATCTCAAGATGAGACTGAAAACTACGCCATGGAGGGAAGTCCATTGCAGCATTCGATGTTCTCGAGCCTCTCGGACCTCACGATCGACAGCAATACCAGCACCAAGGCTAAACTGATTAAACGGTTAGACAATCATCTTATTTACTGCAAACTAATCTGTTACACATCTGGATAATTAAAGTTTATTAAGTATTTAACTCAAGTCAAATAAATACAGTCTTCAAAAGAAATCAAAAATTCAACTATGTAACAAAAAAATTGCATTTTAAATAATAAAAACGCATTTTTTTAAAACATCATGCCTTCTATTGATTGAATTGGCATTCACTTGGTAGAACTCCATTATAACACGGTGAAAAAATAGCAATGTATTTTAGTTCTACACAATTATTTTTAACAAATATAGTTGATAGCTATTTCGGCTCACGCCATCGTCAGAACTATGCTTAAACTAACATTTGCTTATCTATATATAGCTGTGCAGAAAAGGTAGACAACATCTCCTCTCTCCTTTACCAACGGCTTAGCTTGTTATTTAAACACAATGACACTAAAATTTTAAAACTTCTAAATGAAACAATAGGTGTCTATGACAATAAGATTATGTGTGGGACGGAAGTGGTCCTTCAGGCAGCAAATTAGACCACCCCTTTGTGCAACGGCTTGACAAGTGGCGATATTATTATGTTAGTTTGATCGTTAAGAATCCTTTGTGATAATTGGTGTCTATTGATCTCCAGCTGTTTGTTCCAAAGCCGTCATTCTTCGACCCTTACTACAAAGATGCAAACATTTAGGAGCTGAATTTGAATTTATATTATGTGATTCATTAATAACGTGATTAGCGAATTGTGAATCTGTTTTTTTTATTATTGAATGATCTTACATGTTCCTTAGCTCGAGTAGATATACTTCTACCTGTCTGTCCGATATAAACGGATAAACATGAGCCACAGGACATTTTATAAATACCGCTTCTGTCCAGTTTATTAATTTTATCTTAACTATTTTTAAGATGTCTGCCTAAGTTATTGTTGACCTTGAAAGCTACGTTTATTGAGTTTTTAATCTCCCGATGAATTTTTTCGCTAATGCTACCTAGGTAGTTAATAGATTTATAGAAGCGGAGATAAAAAACAGATTCACAATTCGCTAATCACGTTATTAATGAATCACATAATATAAATTCAAATTCAGCTCCTAAATGTTTGCATCTTTGTAGTAAGGGTCGAAGAATGACGGCTTTGGAACAAACAGCTGGAGATCAATAGACACCAATTATCACAAAGGATTCTTAACGATCAAACTAACATAATAATATCGCCACTTGTCAAGCCGTTGCACAAAGGGGTGGTCTAATTTGCTGCCTGAAGGACCACTTCCGTCCCACACATAATCTTATTGTCATAGACACCTATTGTTTCATTTAGAAGTTTTAAAATTTAGTGTCATTGTGTTTAAATAACAAGCTAAGCCGTTGGTAAAGGAGAGAGGAGATGTTGTCTACCTTTTCTGCACAGCTATATATAGATAAGCAAATGTTAGTTTAAGCATAGTTCTGACGATGGCGTGAGCCGAAATAGCTATCAACTATATTTGTTAAAAATAATTTTGTAGAACTAAAATACATTGCTATTTTTTCACCGTGTCATCATGCCTTCCATCAAAAAGTGACAATTTACACCTCAATAGTCAAAAAATTGCAATTTCAGTCTCTCATTATTTTATCAACGGTACATATATATTGAATCATACATTTATCCAGATGCAAGGCTTTATTTCCTATTCAAGCTTAGATATTTATTGAATTTATCTGTGGGCACATGGCCATTATTGATACATTTACACACATAAATATATAATATAACAATTAAATAATTGAACAGTAATGAACTTTCACAATCAATATTAATTACATGTGTATAGATTCTTAGCTAATGTTGATAACTTTTTTTCAAAATATGATCTAGGGTTGATCTACAAAAATATTACTTAAAATTTCAAAAGGCAAATATTTAAAAACATATTTTCATATACGTAATAAACAGTTCATTATTTATTGCATTCATGTAATGTGCTGGCATGTGGTTCTCTATTGATATTGATTTTAGGGAAGGAGTTAAACTGAAAAAAAATTGTTTGCTTAATTTCATATGGCTACATCTGTGTTTTCTAATATTTACCATTTTACAAAATTTGTTTTTTCATTGCATTTTCGAAGCATGTGATAATTTTTAAAAATTAAATTAATATACTAGACAGTTTATGGCACTCATCAAGTTTATATTAAACATTATTAATGTTGGTTACAGTGTGGATGCGAGCACACCAAATCGACCCAGTGCTAATGTAGGTGACAGAAACGCTTCACCAACTGGCTCTCTCAGTTCTGTCTCCCTTGGCTCGGACGATGGAAGGCTCCTAGACATGGCCATTCAGGCAGGAGTTCAACATTGTGGTGAAGGTATGAAATTGTTTTAACTTATTTAATTTTTGATATAGGGATATGGGAATCAACCATATCTTGAAAAAAAAAAGCTCATATGTAGGAATCAAATTTTTATTTCAGAATTTTGATAGCTTAACATTCTGAGTTGATAGTGTACATTAAAATATGAGGAGTCCAAACTGCTGTAATTATTTCAAATCAAATATCTCTGTATCTCAAAAATTACATTATTTTTTTAGATGGATCATCCGCCAATCAAGTTAAGGAATCACAAGATTCTCCAGTCCGAGGAACCGATGACAAATCAGAAGAGCATGTCACCGTATTAGGTCGTCATGATTCTCTCAGTTCGTTGAGCGCAGATTCTATGGCTTCCAACGAAGGAGAGCAAGCTTTATTCGAGCAGTGCATTGAATCCGGCATGCCTAAATCTCAATCAGGAAAGTGGGAAGGTGTCCACTCCAAGACTCTCGATAGAAACTTTAAAGATCGATCAGCCGAAAGAAATCATCCTCAAGTCGTAGAGTATCAAAATAGAATTCACAAATCTCTCGAGCGAAAGGCAGACAAACGTAAAGAGCAAACTGTCGACCGCGATCCAGAATTCGAAAATCTGGTCGCCGCTGGAGCTTTCCCCAACTATTCGAAAAAGTTAACCAAAGCAGAAGAAGATAACTTAGACCGGGCCTTACTTGAAGAAGCAATTTATTGTGGGATGCCAAAGAGGAGAGACAAAAATGAATTGTCAGTTGCGGAACCGTTTGAAGGGGCCGTTGATTCAATTCGACAGGAAAGTAAGCGGTCCGTCGGCCAAGGCGACGCCGTCGTTCCGACAGAAGGGGGAAACGCTATCGTGTGTTCAAAAAACGTCCAAGGGACGTCTGCCGCCGCCGGTTGCGATCAGAGGGTTCCGAGGGCCCTCGCCGCCCAGGCGACGTCAGACGTAAAGACGGCGGTGGAAATGGAAATCGGAAACACCGCCACAGTCGCCACCATCGCAGTGGGGCTGGATCCACCGACAGATGCCGCCCCCCCCTGCCGGCAAACGAGCCCCGCCCAGACAGAACTGACTCAGGAAATCGTCGACACGTGCGCGATCGATCCGCAGGGCACGACGTCGCCGTCCGCTGGCGACGCGTCAGAGGACTCCAAATACAGTTCGATGATGAAAAGTGGGTCTAAACATCTGAACTCCACAGAGGAAGTTGACGGTGGCCAACTCTGTAAAACTTCACCAGATTCGAATGCCAACAATGACTTCAGAGAATCAACTTTTGATGAGTCAAATGAGTGGCATGTTTCAGAGTCTGACGCTATACTCAATATATCTCTATTATCTAATGTCTATGATGGCGACAAATCCAATGAATCATTTACTGTATTAAGAAACAGTGAAAAGTCTGATATGAATACCTCTGTGATGACTAAAACACAATCAATCGTCTCCTGCTCCTCACTGAAGTTCATAAATCAGCTGGACTCTGAACTGACCTTGATGGATAGTATCACTGAGCGTGAAACAGATAGCTCATCAGGTAAACGAGGAAAGCCGAGCAGCACAGACACGTGGAATGAAAACACCTGCCCCGATGATGTCTCTTTCCCGACCGTTAGTGGATCAATACCTATGATTGGTTCCTTCAAAAGTGACTTAGGGGATGAAAATTCCTCCGCGGGTGGTCTACCAGATCTGCTAGAGAAGAGTCTCATTCTTTCTGATTCTTTCCAGCGGCCGGATTTGACTAATCGCTTAACCGACAGTCAAACTAGAAGTCCTATCGATGATACTCCGACTAATGAGAATCAGAAACCCTTTCTTAATCTGCCAGCACACTTAGATTCAGCTATTCAAGAAACCTGCTCAGAGGAGGCTGATAATCTGACAAGTAACGTCACCAAAAGCTCAATGTCTACAATGCCATCGATTGACTCAATACATAATTCTCTCATCTCAGACGATTCTTCCAGATTCACTTCCATGACCAATTCTACTATGATAGAAAATGAAGCCGCCCGCCTCGCTATGGCTATGAGGCAAAACAGTTACGATTTAACAGAGAGTGTTTTATCTCTGCACTCGCTCGATTTAGATAACATCAGGCCGCCATCACACATGGGCAGCATGGCATCCCTCACCCAAAGTCTCTCTGGAAACTGGGAGGAAAATCATCTAGAAAGAGACAAATTGCATAGCAGTCTCACAAAAAAGGCCGCACAAAGCAAACACAGGAAAAAATCACTTCCTGTTGGAATAATGATCAGAAGGGCTCTAGGCAATTGCTACAGTAATCAAGGCAGTTCTGAAAATCTTGATTCCAATGCCATCAGTAATTTAGACAACATAAAACCTCCTTCAGAGATGGACGATATCTTTGACATGGAAAACAGTATGATATCCGTCGCCAGTATAGTTTCTGAAGTAGCCGACTTCAGAGGTGATTCGCCTGTAGTTTTCGATTTTAAACAACCTATCAATGGAACTCGTCTGATGACCAACACTTTCAACCTGGATATAGACAATATAAATCCGCCGTCTCTTTTCGATGAGTTAACAGAGTCCACGTTGGAAATGGAAAATGACTCGGATGAAGATGACGAATGCCTGACCCACACATTAGCTCGCTGTCCTGAAATTAATTCTGGATCCGAATCGGGAACTCCGATCGTCTCCGACTTTGGAAACAGCAGTGCAGAATCGACCCCTAAAAAAATGAAAACCATAAATAGGAAATACTTAACTCCAAAACAAAAACGCCAGCTCGCCAGAGACAGATACAAGACTTACACTATAGCCGCGGAGATGGCTATCAAAGAGGAAGACGGTAGAAAGAAAATGGCCGAGAATAATTATGCAGCTGATGTTGAAAATTTGAGTCCAGTCAGTTCTGTGACTCCACCTTCAGAAGGTAAGGAGAGAAAGTATCGATTAAACCCAAAGCAAAGACGGCAAGAAGACAGAGCTAGATATCAAACTCAAAAAGTTGACATTTCCAACTTAAATCTTTTAAATAACTGCCCCGAAATCAACGTAGAAAGCAGTGATGGGAGCTTAGATATGAATGACTTAAAGAGCAAACTGGAAGGAAAGAAGACAATGAAACAAAAGCGGTTAGAGAACGTTGAGAGATATAGAACTCAAACATTAGATAATACAGTTCCATCTTCTCCTGAACTTGTCGCCAGCGAAAAGCTTAAATCTTCCATCCCCAAACCCAGTTGCTCCTCGTCGCCGTCTCCTTTGAATATATCAGGATATAATCATTTCCAACTGGCTGCGGACGCCTCGAGAGCTTTAGAATATCTCCGACAGCATTCTGTCGAAGAATCTCTGAATGCTGACCTCGATTGTGAAACTATAAGTCTCGTTTCAAATGAAGATGACTCAGAACTCAACTCGGCTAGGATGAAAACATTTACCAAGAGTTTCAGAAATTACTTGCCAGTTATCGAGAGTCCCACTGCAGTCGATAGATGTATAGAAAAGAATCTTAAAAATATCAACCAAAGCGCTATTCAAATACTTCAAACCTCCTTTGGATGTTCGATAAAAGCGATAGATGAGTTACAACTGGGAGATATTAGCGATTTGAACAGTCTAGAATGTGATCAAAACTCTGGCACAGAAAGCGCAGACCAGAATCTATATTCGGACTCGGAGGTTGAGACGATGCCGCAAATCAAAGGAAAACCTAAAATTACCAAGCCCAGTAGCCATGCTCGGGATCAAAGTCCAGATTCAAACGGTTCAATTGAAGGAGAAGGAAATATTCCTAAAACTATCCGAGGTAGAAGAAAAGCACTTTATGTATCTCCTTATAAAAAGAACTCTCCTGCCACTCGGAAGAGTCCGGCTAGAAATGCAATGATCAATAAGTCGTCGAAAGTCAATTCTGTAGTTAACAAAGTGACGAGTAGCATTGCAACTAAAAACCCTATGGCAACAAAAGGGCTTACAAATATCACAAAGATATCTCGATCCAATGTTAAGAGTCCCGCTACCTCTGTCGCAAAAATTGGGAACGTTTCTAAAACCTCTTTGCCTAGAGTTAATGTTTCAAAAAATGTTGTGGACATAGCAACACCGCCCAAATCCCCACTTGTCCGTCAAGGCACCTTTACGAAGGAAGATGTCTCAACAGTGCTAGCCGTCGTTGCTGCCAAAAGGCCAAGCCCCAATTCTAAATTAGCTAAACCTGGGACCATTGTTAAAGCTGTCATCAACACGTCTCCGTCGAGATTGCCCCAGCTTCCGAATAGGATTAATTCTTCCAAACCGCCACTTAAGAAAACATTGAGTAATGAGTCTGCGATCATACGAAACACGAGTGCTAGAAGCTCCAGCAGCTCAATTTCAAAACCCTCTCAAAGTAGCATGAAGAGTTCTTCTTCAAATCAAAGTTTACAAAGCAATGACAGTGGTAAAACAATAATCATTTCCCCCAAGTCCAGTGTGACAGCCAAGTGCAGCAGTTCATCTAGTATCAACTCGGGATCTTCCTCATCGAAGCCGCCGGCCAAAGACGTCACTAGTAAGATTGCCAACCTGTGGAAAAAAGTCGAACAGAGCAAGAAGTTGACTACAAAACCCGACATGAGAGTGTGGATTTCTAATAATTTAGAAAGCGGGCCTTCGCAAGAACCAAACTGCTCTGCAGAAATACCAGAGGTGTCAGTGCCGGGTAAACTCATCAGAAGTTCCACTTTTGAGGGGCCTCCTAAAGCTTCGTCGTCCATTCCGACCCCTCCCCCGAAGCAAAAGTCCAGCATCGCCATAAGAGTGTCCCAGTCACCGAGCTCGAGATACAACTCTAAAGTGCCCGTCGTGAGAGCTGCAGAAAAGAACATTAGTAATGGCTTTTTGAAACGAGGCAAGACGTGAAGCCGGCATTGAATATTTTACTGCAAAATATTTGTGCGAGTTTCATTGAAAATGACTGATCAGTATACAATTAGAAGACTTTTGGCTATCTTTCAAATCTTAGTAAATAATTTTAGATAATTTCAACAAGCCGTAGATTAAATTTACAATTTTTATTAATTAACGTAAGTTTAATAAATATGTCATTACCCAACAGATGCTTTCAGTGTTCAAATTAGTACATAGCTTTTGAGATTCCATTAAGGTATCTTAAAGAATTATACTTTTATTTTATAGCCACTGTTGACCCTTTTACCGCGGTATATATGTCTCTAAGCTCTATCATCGTCGAATCTAAGCAGTTGTTTTTGTAATTTTATAGATTATGGCATCACATTTTCCATTCTTATATCATTTAACATAACGGCTACTTTAAAAGCAGTTTTAGCTTTTGCACACATTACCATAATACCGTGTATATCTTTCTCTTGCCTGACGGAATCCGGCTGGTTAGCTAATGATAGATATTTTCCAAAAGAGGGCTCTGTATATATAATGTAAAAGCACATCTAATCTTCCAGCATTCCTTCCAAAAGTAATTAAGCACGTCAACAAAAATACAAGATTTTTTCGTCAATTTATAGTAAATTTTGCTTGAAGAGCTATACCCGCTGGGCTTAAGGGTTAAATGTACATACAGATTTCCACATTATGAAAATTCATGCAACACATTTAGTAAAATAGTGTGTCTCATAATTTAGGTACAGTCTTAATTCAAAAGAGATTCAAAATAAAATATTTTTCTATGATAACTAGTTTACCTAGTTTGAATTGTAATTGTAGTTCTGTATAATTACTATAATAAAATTAATCTCATATATTTATAATTTTAACTTTTCATAGCTTCTTTTGCACATATTAGATCCAGAAATAAATTGTAGATTGTTTACTAAATTTTCAGTATTTTTTTTTTTTAATGTACTCTGACATAAGGCTTAGCAGAAATTTTGTATTCCGGTAGCACCCTGAATTTCATAGTGTTATTTATTGTCATAGCCTAATGGCTTCGGAATAATTCTTTGCGGAAATAATTCATATTAATAATTGAAATATGATTAGTTACATATGCATAAAGCTACTGTTTTATAGAGGACAACCTCTTTTAGTTTCAAGTTTTCTTTGATTATTTCATTTGGTTTATGATATCAACTGAAGGTGCTTGATGGAACTTCAATATTAAATTTGAATTGTTGCAACTTTGTACGATTCCGTATGTCTTATCACATACGACCCGGGTTTCGCCCTTCGGCATCTTCAGGTATTCCATCGCACGGATGCAACAGAACTGACGTAAAACAAACTGTTAGCATCGTATATATAATATATTAAAATCATTAAAACAGGAATCTACTTACCAATAGGCAAGCAAAAGATTGCAGCTGAAAAGAATGTAATAATATTAATCCAATTATAATTAGCTATAACAACTTTCATTAATGATCTTGTTAATGAGTTGTCCTTATTGAAATGGGGTTTTCAACAAATTTAAATCAAGTAATTAAACTATAAATGTGTCTTCTTTTATTTAAAGAATATCTATATGTATAATTATTGCATATTGCCGATGATGGTCAAAAATGACATGATTTTATAACATCGTAATATGCTATGGGAATCTCTTAAGGCAGTAGCTCAATGATAGTATTGTATTTTATGATCTTGAATTTGGGTACACTTAATTTACTATTATTACCATTTTCAAGGCATTATAATAATATTATAAATTCAATATGTCAATTTAGAAACAATCGATAGTCTAAAATGCGTTAAAAACAACCTTATTAGAAATTGTTTTAAAAGAAATCTTCAATATTAACAATATGGTTTGAACATAAACATCTTATGGTTTAATGATGCTTAGCTTAAAATTTGTTTTCCTAGCCTCATTGATGTTATTAAACTACTTCAAAATGCTTCGCGAATATATTGTCATCCTTTCAATGTATCCTAATATAAAATTGTTAATAACTTGATAATATTCAGTCTCAAAATGCAATAGACTATTACTTTATCAATAATTAATAAATCCTATTTTGTGAAAAAAGAGTGTTATCTGAAGTTCAGAATTTAAAAATTTTAAACCATTCTTATTATTTATATTCAAATGGAATAGGTGTCCATAACATACTAAAAACTGTCAAAACACAGGGCTTGTATTTTTTTCATTTAATATATTTTTTTGTTCTAGCCCTCAACTTATTTACGTGTAAATTTATATCTGACACTAAAAATATTTTGCAATACCTTCAAAAAGAAGAAAAATTCATGAATTAAATACATATATATATATGTATATTTTTTTGTCATTACAAATTATGTATATTTTTTTTTATATGGCAGCCCTAAAAATATAAGCTGGAGTTACTGTTGTTTTTTAAACTTTTTGATAAAAACTAATAAAAACAATGTGTTAACACTTGGCTGTCGGGAAACACAAATGCTGTTTATTGCAGACTGTCGGTTGAAGGCGACATCACTGGCTTGTGTGAAAGTTAAATGATATCTTTAAAATAACTGCAACAACAGTGCAGGACTCTTTTTTGACTTGAAAAGTCAATAAAACTCCTGAGGTAATTAACTTAATGTTTATATTAATTATTTTAAAATATTATGCCAATGCTTATTAAATATTTATCATGAGATTTCATACTTCCAGTGATTGTTAAATTACAAGAATAAGATGTATATATTATTATTTGTTATAAAATTACGTGATATGAATAAATATGATATATTTTACATATGTTTTAATTGTAACATATGTAGTCATCATCATCGGCCGGGGTCGATCCACTGCTGGATGAAGGCCTCCCCCTGCTTCCTCCATTATTCTCGGTCCTTAGTACTTCGCTGCCACGTATTTCCGCCGAACTTGGTTAACTCGTCTAACTATGTACTGAATTGATTGAAAGGTTTTTAAATTCAGCTTAGAAACACAGTGAAATTACGATGAAGTCAGAGTATTTTTATTTTATTTTTAATGATTACACGTGATTTCTTTGAAAATTTCAATCAAAAATATTGTTTTGGCTAGAAGTTATGTAAATTTTTAGAAAGTAATATATTTTTGCGCTAATTGCTAATATCACCTGCTAAAATCTATAATCTATTGTTTGAGGTGCCCAACAACCAAGTGTTAAATGATCTTCCATGTATTTATAGTTGCAATTTTATAAAAATATATAAGTTGAAAACGGAGACACCCAAAGGGTTACAAAATAGCAATCTATAATCTATTTAAATGTTTAAAGATTGAACAAATGCTGTAAAACTTTCTAGCTTTGTGCAATAATTGAAATATGGACCGTGCGATTAAGAAGTTTCATCAAAAACCATTTGTTGATAGTAATAATTCAATGGGTTATGAACACAAAAATAATTTTGAAAATTGGCTAATTTTTCGGGCACGAAAGCAAAATTTGTTTTCGTGATGAATCAAAATTATTTCCACAGTATCCGCAGGGGCTTTGATTATGATTGTCAATTTTTTTTAAAGATTTGTCGTCTTCACATAACTAGCATACTTTTGAATTGTGAAAATTTTTACTCATTGAATTATTCCTCTAAAAATGGTTTTTTCTCTTTTCAAAATAGCCAAAAAAGCTAGTTATAATGAAAATGATTCTTTTATAATTTTTAACAACCTCATTAATTGGGTGTCTTAATACATTTGCATAGTTTGTAAAATATTCTGAAGAAAATACGTGGAGATACTGTTTCTTTTTTTGTTGTATGTAAGAGTGTTGTGTTATCATCGAAACATGAATGGAATATCTTTGATATTTTCTAGTCACACCCCATTATGTATCTGTATTAAATTTTAGTTCGACTTAAAAATTATATTTAGTTAGCTATTATACCTGTACAGATTTTTTATAAGCAATTTCACATTGTATATTGTTGGTATTTCTTTTACACAGAAATCTCTTTTCAATTCTATGTTGAATTGATCTCATTCGGATCAATAAATTTATTAATCTAGTGTAAAAAAATATGTTTTGTCACCAAACTTTTTTATATCTAAAAAAATATTTCTTTGTGAAAATTATTGTGAGGTATCCAATAACACACAGAATTATGTTGAACATCTCACCTTCATGTTCTCCCCTTGGCTTTGTTATTTTGCCCACACACAATCATTAACCTTTTCACATCCCTGGAACAGTAAAAACATAATATATCGGATTATTTTTCATGCAGATAAAAAAAATGGTCTACAGGCTTAAAATGTTGAAGTTACAGGACAAAAGAAAAAATAATCATAGACACAATTTTTTCCTTTTATTTTACTCTTTTTGTAACATAATTATTTTTATTTCAATGGTTGCGAAGAATTGATAGTATGAAGCTGGGCTGATTGTGATACCTTACATTTTTTTTATATTATTGTGGTTGTCAAAGATATACATTCTGACTATATTATTATGGACGATTCAAATACTTAATTATAGATAAATTGTATTTTATTATCTAATTGTAATAATATGACATTTTTAATACTATGCTATATTTGAATTTGTATCCATCTTTTATTGAATGTACTTAAAATACCTGCAAAAAACTGCTTACTTTTGTTGCCATTGAAAAATAAAATCCCAATTGTTAACAAACCTATTGCGTATATTTTGAGATTTTAATATTGACAAATTGTAAGGCTAGGTTTGTTTTTTTCTTAAAGAGTAAAATGTTAATATTAAAATGAATTCATATCTCGGTAGGTTTTGTAAAATAATTAAAATTTGTCTAAGCTGATAAATATTTCTTTATAATTGTCGCATCATGCTGAAAATAGTTATTAAAAAAAAAATGTTCTTTGACTATGTGGATCATAAAATTTAAATTATATTTCTCCTACCTATAGCTTTTATTATAATGCATAAATATCTAATACATAATATTGTTATGAAAGCGATGGTTGACATTTTTCATTAGTTCAAATCACTAGCATGTAAAACATTCTGTTCCTCATTCATCACTAGGAATGCAAAGCTATAAATAGTTTGTTTTTTTTCTATTGAAATGGTAGTGTTTTGTATGTAAATGATCGGCGACTGTAGTATTTTAAGGTGATATCCATTTATTCTTTGTATTGTATTTTTTGTCATCAAAAATATTTTAGAATAAATGTATCTTTAAAAAATAAATAAGTTCATTTTATTGATCATTCATTAAAAAGCCATCGTCGACTGCCTGCTGCTAAACAATTAGAAGGTTCCATAACAAAAGGCCTGGCAAGGCAAATTTTAAGCACAATGGAACTCTGATCTATTACTCGTGTTCTTGCCCCCACGAAACATCGTGAAGCACAATTTGAATCAGCACGATAACCAGACCATAGACAACATATTAAATCTAATCATTGATTGGCAACCTTCTACTCCACGGGTATTGAATTACCCACTACAACATTTTGAGTGATCCGCCAAAGAAATATGTTATTTTGTATATCAAATCATTTTTTTTTGTTAACTTGTCTATTTATTGAAAATATCTGAAAACGCAAAATTATTAATGATTTTTATCACTCTAGTAAGTAAGTAACTGAAGATTGATTTTTGTTTATTTATGTGTTAAATTAATATAAAAATAATTAAGTCAAAAAAAAAATAACAAATTAATCTTTTTCTGCCATGTTGTACTTTATTATTATATATACATATACATCATATTTTAAATAATAAAAACACATTTTTTAGTACTTATTTCCACAATATATTTTTTGATCAGGACCGGTTTCGCTCATCGCGAGCATTATCAACTGATAGAATATAATTTACAAACAAGTCTATTTATACAAAACAAAAAATAATTTGAGTTAAAGGTAGCAGGTGTACAAAACCATGGGTTCAAGAACTAGGAAACAATTTACATAAAATCATACAATATTGATACAAATAAAGTAAATAAGTATAAAAATTAAATGTTCACAATCACTTATTAAGAATTACGATTACAATTATGGTAAATCAATAATCCATTAGGAGCTCTGAACAATCAATAAGGAAGTAAGGAGTGGGAAATTTTAATGACGAAAATAACCCACACTTACTACTTAATGGAACAAAATAATTTAATACATGAGAATTTTAATGATAGTCAATTAAAGATGAATCGATGAGATGGGAAGATATGGTCAGTCAGGGGCGTTCCAATATTTTCTGTGAAAAAAAAAGTAAAAGGAGGCAATATCATTTTTCAAAAAAAAAATTATATTTATATGAAATATATATTTATTAATCTAATTTAATGAGTATAACAATGGTGACGACGCAAAAGTAGTTTGTTCATTTATAAGGTTAGAATTAGGCAAAAATTTGTATCGATTAATTTCAAGGATTTCTTGTTTATCTAATTTCAGTGATTTGTTATTGAAATGTAGGATTTTGTAGTTTTTAGTAATATCACATGAATGTTTATTTTGAAACAAATGGTTTCCAAAAGTAGAAATCTCATCGCCTTTTTTGGCACAAGCTAAATGTTCCTTAATCTAGTATGAAACGATCTTCATGTTTGACCAATATACCTAGCCTCACAGGAATCACATTTTAGAAGATAAATATCACTTTGGCTTAAAATATTAATTTTGTCTTTCGTGTTAACTAACATTCGACTAAGATTATGATTGTTATAAAAAGTTACATTAAATGTAACTTTTTATAACAATCATAATAACCTTTAACTCAAACTAATTTTTTGTTTCGTATTAATAGACTTGTTTGTAAATTGTATTCTATCAGTTGATAATGCTCGCGATGAGCGAAACCGGTCCTGATCAAAAAATATATTGTGGAAATAAGTACTAAAAAATGTGTTTTTATTATTTAAAATATCATGCCTTTCCATCAAGAAGTGATATATACATCACACAAAGAAAATAATCTTATAGGCTTGTGACTTAAAGGTTTAATGCAACATATACAAAAACTACCCTTCAATGGGTTTGTAGACGTGAAAAGGTTAAATCTTAAATAATTATTTTTTTAAAAGAAAGCAAGTTGTAATTATCATATCATTGAGTAAATAAATAGCTTTTTAAAAATATTTAGTGACTATAGTAGGAAGCAAATTTCATTTAAAGTTTCTCACACTTCGTCGATAATTTAAGTCTTAATTTTTTCCATAAACATCATGGGGCATAGAGCTTTTTGAGACCTACATCATACTAAAGAGGCTTATCTAATAAAGGAAAATGATATAAACGAGTGGCAGTACTAATTATGGAAGTGACAATCTGACATTTTATATGACATTTCCTTAACCTATCTAATTATTTTTTCGCCAATGATCAATAATTCCTTGTCGAGTGCTGTTGAAGTTATTGCGCATAAGTAATATAAAGTATCACAACAATTTCGATAAAATTGAAAGACTTAGAAGGCTTGTGGGAATTTTTTCCATATCTGTATTATAATGGAAGGCAAAACTTGTCAACAATGCCACCAAGTTACGAATGTTACCTTTAATAGAATGGTTCGCGATAGCTGTGGACACGAAAAATGTAGAATGTGTCTCCTAAGAGACGATACGAAATGCTTAGCCTGCCTAAATAACTCTTCAGTTGATAACGCACCGAAAGAAAATAATGATGGATGCCTTGTTGAAAACCGAAGATGTATTTATATCAACGAAGAAACTCTATTAAATGTAGTAAATGCAAAGGAGCTTGATTCTAACGGTTCAGAAATCAAGCAAAAACCACAGACAAATCATGATATATTAAACAACAAACCAACGAATGTCAGTAGAATTATTCTTTGTAATAAATCATGTGACATTGATAAAAAAAACAAAACACAAGGATATTCAAAAGAATATACTTCTATCACGTCAAATATCAACAATGTACATGATTTCAAAGAAAATCCAATCAAGAGATCTCCACGGAAATCACTTCCTTCTCATATTCTTCTTGAAAGAGGTACGTTCTCAAATGAGCAAGTATTTAAAATTTTAACCCACTCTTATTGGCGTATATTACATGCATTTACACAAAATAAGTAGTTCTATGTTTCACATTGGCTTAGCGTAAAAGTCGTGATACATAGCAATAAGTTTTCTCTAATAATATTGTAGAACAAAATAGAAGTGATAACTATTACTTCTCGGTTGAAAGAAATTTTATTTAAAAAAAATAGAACACAATTTTGTAGAATTATTGGTCAGTTGTCATATTGATTCAAAAAATATCTAATTTTTGTATCTAATTACATTACTTAGCATCTATTTCAAATTTATAGCAAAATAAAGTCTTATATGAAGATGTAAATTTTTATAAAAAATACGCGCAGCGGGAAGTTACTTGTACAAAAATTTCGCCAAGTGAGTGAAAAGTGTTAATATAGCATAGCCAATCTATCATGCCATTACAAATTATCAATCTTTCTAGGTGTAGATTCAGCAAAGCAATCTTATACATGCACAGTGTGTAATAGAAAGTTTCGAAGCCGGAGTCAAGTTAGCTTTCATGCTCACTGTAACAGCGCAAATCCATTCACATGCACAATTTGCCAGCAGGTAAATATTTTATCACCTTCAAAGCATCAATTCCTCTAATAACGTTATTAAACTTATGAAAAAGAACACATTTTTTATCGTTTCTTTAGTTGTACGCAATGATTAGAACGAATTTAATTGCAACCACATAGAGTGCACAGAATAGTAAAAACTTTTAAACAATCCACCAAAGCACATCTTTTTGCTATACTCGTATGAACTTATTAGGTACCTAATACATATGGATGATAAAAGTTGAGAAATTACCCTCAACTAATATTAGTAAATCGACAGATGGCAAATGGAAATGAGGGTCATTTTAGTTAATGATTATTTATGATATCGACTGAAGGTGCTTGATGGAATTTCAATATCAAATTTGAATTGTTACAACTTTGTACGATTCCACATGTTTTGTTGGTGAAACTTTTGAAAGGCGAAACCCGGGTAGTTAGTGACAAAACATGTGGAATCCTACAAAGTTGTAACATTTCAAATTTAATGATTATTGTTTTTATGCTATCATCTTTGTTGAATGACATCAGGTAAAGTTGCAAAAAACGCCATCAAAGTGGCCAGTACCTCCTTTGCTGAATGCATGAAATAAAATAAAATTTACCTGCCGAATTCACACACCTGGCAGATAATTTGCCGATTGCATGTAACAAGCAACTGCAACGGATTTAGTGTAACATATACATAAATTGAGTTTCATTTTTATTACTTAACTGTAAATAATTAACAAAATTTTCATTTACAGAGATTTGCCAATTGTTCTCACTTCACAGTGCACATGAATATTCACTATGGAAACAAAATATTTGTTTGTGATATTTGCAGTGATTCATTTCATCAGAAGTCCAAGTTGATTCGACATTTACTGGTGCACAGTGGTAAGTATGCAGTGTAATTTATGATTAATCATACATCATGTCATTAATTTTTTTTATATAATTCAAAAAAATATTTTTGTTGATGTTTTCTGGGATAAAAACTTCTTTATTAATCGAATATATAAAATGTAGAAGTAGTGCAAAAGAAATTTGTGTTCTATTTTAAATTATGTGTTGAAAATGAATACTAAAATTTTTGAAATTTTTTCTCATGTCTTGACTACCATGTATCATATCTATTAGTAGTATCGTTCAAATTTCTGCTGTCTCTTTTAGATTTACGACCTTACAAATGCAGTGATTGCAATGCTACGTTTGCAACTACGATCGCCTTAAAGAGACATGGTGTAAGTCACTCCTCTGTCAAGGCACACGAGTGTAAAACTTGTGGAAAAAAATTTCGTGATGTTTCAAATTTGCGAAAACATGAATTGAAACATTCAGGTAATTAATATGTTATGCATGATAATTTCTTTCTTTCCTTTTCAATTGGTACATATGGACTCTCCAATAAAACGTACAGGTAGATGCTTGTATCAATAAAATAAAATCAAGATTATATTTGTAATAAAACCAGATACCATGATTTGTCAGCACCTCTATATCAGTAGTAAAAAAGTTTGATGTTGACCATATTTTTTGTTGAGGTTAATAAACTAGAATTGCAATCAAATAAAACATAAGACTCAAGTCAATGAGTTAAAATGATTCTTAGTGACTAAATGGCTGAGCTATTTATAGTTATTTATATTAATTTTTACCAATAGGCGTCCGGTACACCTGCACGGAGTGTGGAAAACATTACACAATTAAATGTTCCTTGATGCTGCATATGAAGAGTCACTCAAAGGATAGACCCGAGACTTGCAGCCATTGCCCAAAGACATTCTACTCCAAAAAGGACAAAAATAGACACGAGCTTACTCATCTAGGTACATCTTGCACTGTTTGAAAATCCTCATTAAAAATCACAATTCACAGTCTTAAGCTAATTTCAAGTTATAAGCATTTCATTTTATGTATTGAATGTCATTATTTGGTAGAAGCATTCCATTATTATAGGATGAAATATGAAAGAATTTAGCTCTGCAATAATTTATATTATATTAGGTTGTTAATAGCTATTTGGGCTTTCATCATAAGACCTATGAACAAACTAAATTTTATCTTAGAAAAACTGCTGTTCTTCTTATGAAGTTGATCACTGGTTTATAAATTTCCATTCGATGTTTTGAATATCTGTGATGTCCTAATTGCTTCCGAACCACCTCAATTCTTTTAATGGGGTGTTAACAAGAATGATCAGCTGGTTGCTAGACATGTCTTAATTCTATTTTTTTAAATGTGAGGGGTGAGGTTTAAAAACGCTAAAATTTAACAGAAAAAAATTTGAATAAATATTTGTTCTATTGAACAATCTAAAAAAATGCAATACACCAGAAAAATCAATTTCCAATTTGGATAGTTATAGAAGAAACATATTCCATGAATTTGTGGCAATAGGAAAAGTGAATTTACAACAAAAATTCGTTATTTTATTGTAATCAAAGTAGCAGAACTGAATTCTTTCATAAATCGGGTATTTTTTATTTTTCAATTGTCAATTGAACAACGCATTATTTTCATGTATTTCCAGAAGTGAAGCAATTCCAATGTTTACTATGTAACATACGATGCAGGAGAAAAGACAATTTAGTCCGCCATTTTAGAAATACTCATCCTGAAATAGATCGAAATGCAATATCGGAGAATTCACTTGAAATGAAATTACCTGAAAAAATGAAATCGGTAGACGCTGATGACATAAAACAGAAAAAACGTAACAGTAAACCAAAGCCTGATATCATTCATAAGCTCAAAATAGATGACAATAAAAAGAGTGATGAGTCTTTCAAATTACCTGAAAGTACAGAGGTTTTGAATGAACCTAAATCTATAGTTGGAGATGCCAATAATCATGCAGAAAATGTAAAAACATTCACATTAACTCGTTCTGATGTGATAGAAGCAAATAACAAAAGACAATCTGTTATTTTTAATTCACAAAGGTTGATAACACAAGTTGGTAATGATTGTAAATCCCTTGATACCATTGCCGTTAATAATGACATTATCGTGGATAATGCTGCCTCTTCTGTGATATCAGAAGAAAACCTTGTGGCTAAGAATTTGCCGAAGGTAGTTAACAAACCAATTAAGCCAGCTTTTACAATCTTTCCGCCAAATTCTTCCTCTGACTTCACCAAATATAAAATAAATGATAACATCAGTATTCCTAGAAATGAAAACACAATGCTGCTCAGCAATATCAACGCAACACAAAAAAAAACAGTTGATGTAAATGAAGCTTACAAACAGTTGTTTCCGACAATTAAACATAATGAATCACTTTCGATTCAGGCAAGAAATTTTGATGCTAAAAAGAATGATTCAAAAGTTTATCCACCAGCTGAAAATTTGCAGAACGCACAACGAAACTCATCACGTGAACAACTTTATTACGATCACAAGAAATATTTGCCAGATTATACATCTTTCAATTCTACTGAGATGCTACACAACACGAGCAATTATTATAAAGGTAATTCAAAATATACTGGCTCTTCATCGAGGAGTTTCCTTCAAGATGACAATGAACAAACTGCAGAGTTTTCTCCAGAATCTATTGAATTATACAAAAAAATTCTGATACCTAGTTATAGAGGCTCAAACGAAACTGCTAAAAACACTAGTAGTTCTATATCTGCCGGAGGTGAGATTATTTCTAACAAAGTGTTGCCTTTAATCAAAGCATCCGCCGATTGCAATAAAGAAGAGTTTCCTCCACCTTTGGTGCCTATCAGTAATGGCAATTCAAACTTTTATGCTGATCAGAGATCCTTCAGACCTGAGAGTCAACTCAAAGATAATTTTGTGGGTAATTTGACAGCTATTAATGATGTTCACTGGAGGAGAAGACTTGCGTTAAATTCCAACAACATAGACTTATAAAGTAGTGTAAAGTAGATCTCACTAACACTTTTGTATAGTTTTATATATAGCAGATCTCACTAATACTTTAATACAATTAATTGATTAATTAATCAATACTTTTGACTGAAAATGCTGGACAACTTGAATTTTGAAAAAAAATTGAATCATTTCAGTTTTTTTTTTTATTTTATAAAATGTTGCAAAATTTCACTACGGAAAGATAAGATATAATAGCCTGGTTAGTATTAGGTGTAGTAAAAAGTCCTGACGTTTTTTTCAAACGCGTGTCTTAAAATCGGTCGGCTTCGGGCCTTTGGTTAAATAAGATGTCATAATATTTTTTTTCGTGTTGTGTGACATCTCAAGTTACGTTCCGTATAGAAAAAAAAAAGGTTCATTCACCCCAAACAGAATGACCGACCTTTGCTCTTCATAAGAATATCTGCGCGGTTGCATGCTTTTTCAATACTACCTCCTGAACACTGCAGTCGTTGCCACTAAAGACATTTGCGACGTTTATAGAGACGTGTTAAAGATTCGAAAATGTCAGAGATGGTTTACAAAATTTAAATTTGGCAATTTAAGCATTGAAAATTACTCTCGAAGTGGACGACCTCATACAGTGGATGAAGTCGCCCTGAAAGCTGAAATCGAAAAAAATCTATGCTAACAAAAAAGGAATTGTCCAATATAGTCGGTACTAAATGGTCCATAAAACAAAAGTACCTGAAAAGGCTGGGAAAAATTCGAAAAGTAGGAATTTGGGCGCCACACGCGTTGAGCAATCGGAACAAGGCGCAGCGACTAAGCTCGTGCCAATTGCTGCAAAAAAAACACACTTTACGACCATTTTTTCTAAACCTGATTATCGGAGATTAAAAGTGGGTGTTATATACGAATTTATCGAAGAAAAAACAATATCTAAATCGTCGACAACAACCAATTCCGACCCCTCGAACTGGTTTACACCCAAAAAAACTTTTACTTTGTGTTTGGAGGGATTTCAAAGGAATAATTCATTATGAAGTGTTAAAATATGGTGAAACTATGACGGCACAAGTATACTGTGACTAATTAAACAAATTAAATGCAGCTTTGACAAGAAAGAGGCCGGGCAGGATGAATGGACGCAACGATAAACTGCAAAACGAAAACGCGCGACCGCATGTGGCGAATATGACCTGGGAAAAAATCCAGGAGTTGGGTGGGAAAACTTTATTGCATCCACCTTATTTACCAGATCTATCACAATCGGATTACCATTTATTCCGTTTAATATAAAAAAACTTTTAGGGATAAAAAATTTCAAACAAATAATGACGTGAAAAACGCTATTTCCGATTATTTTAATTCCAAATCAGTAGAGTTTTTTACTAAATGGATTTTAGACTTGTCCAATAGATAGCAGAAGGTTATAGATAGACAGGGAGATTACTTTTTATAAAAAAAAATACTAAAAAAACACTTTGAGTTTCATTTAAAAAAAACCTCAAGACTTTTTACTACACCTAATAATTCACAAAATAAATGAATTGATAACATTGTATTTCACTTATGGTATAATTTTAAGTTTAGCACATATTTTTCTTTGAGAATTAGAATTTGTGGAAACTCTTTTCTTTCGGATACAGACCTGGCATTTTAAGAAAATTTATTTCCCTTCAAATAATGTTTGCCTGACACATAAAATTATATTTTCCCAAAAAAAAATTACAATCACTTTTATAAACTGGGAGAGCCTGCAAACATTGTCTTAAGCTTTCTGGCTCACTTACAAAAAATAATTCATAATAAGTTCATCCCTTATCAGTTACCAGGTGCAATAATAATATTCAGAATTAATACCTTACAAGATTTTGATTGTTTAAAAACAAAAGAACGCAATCGAAATATGGGAACTGTTGTGAATCGTTTTTTTTGTTCAAAAATGATCTGTTAGTAGGTAGAGTGAGAAAATAAATGACTTATAGATTATCCAAATACAGGTTGTCCTCGACTTACGACCGAGATACGTTCCTAGACTTTGGTTGTACGTCGAATCGGTCATAAGTCGAATTTCATACAAAATATGTATGAACTTACATATCAAAATAAAACGTGTATTTATTTATATTTTTTTATTGTTAAGTTTATACTTATTTATTAATACAAAATAAAATATTTACTTCATAAATATTTAAAATCTTTCGTCATCTGTACTTATACAAGTACAATCCATTGGCTCATCATCAGTAGTGGAAGAAGCAGTCGTAATTTTTTTAAAAAATATTTCCAATTTTAGTTGAGTTGTTTGTTGCTTTTTTCCCTGTATATTTCTTTGAAGCATCAAGATCTTCCTGAATACGGCAGTTTATACTCAAAAATCTTTCGTTATCCGAATCCATTTATGCAAACTTTTGCATTATTTGGTCAATTTGAAGGAACGCTGCTTCCATTTCTTTCAATGCAATTTTTTTTTTAGAGATTCCAAGACCATTTCTATTTTTTTTAGTCTCTTCAACCCTTTTATTTTCGATGCATAATAATTCTTAATTTGTAAGATCTTCCAAATCATTTTCTATAAGTTTAAGTATAAGTCTATTTTATGGATATTGCTCTTTTAACAGCTTCACCGATACTTAGTTTATTCTTTAAAATTATAGAGATCGTTGAATGTGACAAGTGTAGATCGTCAGCTATGTCATTCAATCTTTTACCATCCTCGCATTGTGTAATTATTTCAAATTTTTTTTTCTAATTGTCACATCTACTCATTACGACTACCGGTCATTATGGGTGCGATTTATTTATTATTCACTTCAGAAATTAAATGGGTATATGTATTATATATATCATATTATATTAATGTGTATCTATGTCTAAGTTCAAAAACACTGTGTTAACTGAATTATGTATACATAATTTAAAAACAAGTTTGACAAAGGTGCATCGTAAAACAATTTTAAAAAATGCTATTTTTTTTTAGTCGTAAGTGCGAATGGTCGTAAGTCGGACCGTCGTAAGTCGAGGACTACCTGTAGAATTGAATCACAAGTCATTTGTTTTTCCACTGAATCATTAAAGAAATGACTTCAGAGAATCCGTTCAACACTTTTTGCAGATAATTTTAAGAGCAACATCAAGTCAATTTTTTTAGTTGTGAAACAATTTACACATTTTTAGAAATACCTTTTATTTTATATTATGTACTAAATTTTATTAATGAATATTCTTGTATGATTACAACATACACTGAAATGATGCAACTATTGCAATGATCATTATTATACATCCAGTTGTTATTCATTGAGAATTATTTTCACTTTTTTGAATAATGGTGAATAGAATAGTATTAGCATAATATTTCATAACATGATTTAAATAATAGGATCATTTCAGTGTTTTCATATCTTGTTGTAAGCATGCACTTTGTTCTTTGGTAACAAAATGAACCACAATTATATTTGTGAATTGTGTAATACAATAAATAACAATAAGAGTATATATGGGATACAGCAGAAATATTTGTAGTGAAATACTGTGATAATTGTGATGGAAAAAAAATGCATCGTTAAATAACCCATATAAATATGGGACCCACCTTAGCCGGCAGACAACAAAAACAGATTTACCTGTGACTTGCATCTCGGATGCAGTTGCAAAAAAAAGGATCAATACGTGACATGTAAACAATATGTTAAGATACAACTTTCTAATAATATATTGATTGAATTGGCATTCACTTGGTAGAACTCCATTATAACACGGTGAAAAAATAGCAATGTATTTTTTCACCGTGTTTCTAATAATACTTATGATCTACAATATAATAGATAAATAAAGTTTTATAACATGGGCAATGGTTTTGATGAATTTATAAGTCATCCTTAACTCACATTAATTAAAAACAATATAGAAAGGTACATTGTATTAATGGTACACATAGATTGAAATATATTTATAACAATTCAGTCATTGTTTTAAAATATGATTTATATTTATATGTTAAATTTATTGTTGATGGTATATCACAAATATTATATTAAAATTTTACAAACTACTTCCTTTGTTTTATGACCCCTGCTTCATCCTCCTAAAATTGTAAAACTCGTCTTTTTGTATACTTTTTTAATTACTGGGTTATTGAAGTTTTTTTTTCACTTTATTTTCTAGTGCTCTTAGAGACATACAATGAAATTGATTGTTGAAATATTCAATTTCTTTTGAGAAACATAATATTTGACAGTCACTTTTGAAGCTGTTAAACCTCTACCTCATTCACTGTTTAATAATATCTCATTCAGAGAACTTAAAAAACACATACACCTAAAGAGACTATGTCATTTACAAGAAATGTTTCAAAATTAGATATAGTGAAGTAGATGTAAAACATCAAAGTCTTAACAAATTCATACTCTTTTTATTCAACAATCAATATATTCAGATGAAGCAGTGTATCTTAATTTCCTCCCTTACCACAAATCACTCAATGTCCAATCTATAGGCAAAAAGGAATTTTATTACAACAGGACCAATTAAAATTTAAATACACAGATGAAAACGTAACGAAGCCACCAATCAATCTCAAATGAACAAGCGCCATTACTGTCACATGTCATGGAGTGTCACATTGCCATGCCGCGAAATTGGTGCAAAGTTCAGTGCGATTTTTGACACAAGTTTAGCACGCAGTTTCAAACTGATATGTTATTTTGGTGGGGTCGGAATAAATTTGAAGTGTTCAAAAAATCGATGTTTTAAGCATTTAAACCTAATACTTTTGACAAGTTTATGGAGGTGGTAGTATCAGGACGAATTGGGTGATATTTTAAAACCAAAATCAGTCCTATATGCAAAAGATTGCCTGCGTTACATACGTTTGAATGTTCGCATCCCAACGTCTCGGGCGCTCGCGTACAGGCCTTGCACATTGCCGTCCCATACATTGGGGCGTTAGCGTGGAAGAGATTTATGATCATGAACTCATTCATATCCTGATAAAAAAGATTTTATGGACTATGTACCAAAAAATATATTTTATTTTAATAAATATAAAAAGCCTTTCTGCTGAATATTGACTGTCAGCACCTTAACAAATTACTGCCGCACTGATGAAGATAAGGAGTGAAAATGTCTATTTTTTTCACAATGATAATTTTTTCCATTCTGTGCATAAACAACCAGCCACGATGAAGCTGACAGAATTATGACAAATACAAGTAGTAATGCACACTCTTATGATTATACACAAGTGTGTGTAATTGACAATCAGCCTGTTAAAATACTCTAAATAAAATAAGCTCTATAATCAAACTAGAAGGATATATTATTACAATTGCTCCTTAGACACTGAGCAATTTAAGTTTCTAAAATAATGCATTAAATCTGTTTTATTTCATAATCTTCACTTCCAATTTCTAAAATACACAATCAGTACACGACAGTTAAAACTCACAGTTCAATTTTCTTTGTAATGAAGAAATGATCATTTTTCAATTGTGCTAAAAATTTATTCCAAGCATGCTCCGATGACGTAGACAGTGACCTTTTAAGACACACTACGTTAAATTAAGAAAAAAACATTTTCATAAGACATAAATTTCTTGAGATTTATTGGTGAAAAAGTTACAAAGGTTGAATGTGTGAAATAAAAAAATTGGCAAAATGTTCAGGAGGTTGAGCCAAGTATTCATCAGTGACGTAAATCTTAAGCAGGAAGAAATCAAACGCCATTATAGATAAGGGAACAGATGACCAAGGTAAAATATTTTTGGAATGTCGCCAGAAAAGTTAAAACACAGAGCAGAAATGGGCCGTTAATATATATTCAACATATTGATTGAATTGGCATTCACTTGGTAGAACTTATATTGCTTCCAGAAGGACCACTTCCGTCCCACATATAATCTTATTGTCATAAACACCTATTGTTTCATTTAGAATTTTGAAAATTTAGTGTCATTGTGTTAAAGTAACAAGCTAGGCCGTTGGAACAGGAGAGAGGATGTGTTGTGTGCCTTTTCTGCACAGCTATATATAGATAAGCGAATGTTAGCTTAAGCATAGTTCTGACGATGGCGTGAGCCGAAATAGCTATCAACTATATTTGTCAAAAATAATTTTGTAGAACTAAAATACATTGCTATTTTTTTCACCGTGTTATAATGGAGTTCTACCAAGTGAATGCCAATTCAATCAATAAAACAAGTATATTAATTTCCACAGAGTTATCAAATGTTCTCTGCAAATATGTGGCCAAAGAATGGATGTTTAATATTATTAAATCCCAGGATGAAAAAATTCATCAATAAATTTATGGATTTCTATTTGAAGAAATGGAAGTCTGTCATATATAAAATTACTTCCCATCTATCCAATGGAAAACTATCAAAAGCATGATCCTTCAATCATTATTCTCTTAAAAAAGGGAGGCCGAGCAATTAAGTAACAAAGAGTCATCGTGTATCTTAGTATACATACTAAAAATAAATATTATTTTTTAGATTAAATAAAAAAAAGAATTTTATAATTTAATTCAGCGTTCAATGAATAAATAAAAACAAGATATCACTGCCAGCAATGGTACATTATATTGTTATAGTCAAATATTAAATACTATTTACTAAAAAGTCCCTCCCTGTCTTTTTGATTCAATGATGTATTATACTAGTTCAATGTATAATATTATACCTTCACACATAATAACCATATTTTCAGTAGTAGCTTCGAGTCACTGTGATTGACACCTGTATCATTTTCCTCCTGCGGTAGTCTGAAATTGTACAATATTTTAATTTAATTAAATTAATTTGAGTTAAAAATAAATTTTGTTATAAGAGAAGTAATGCTTTTGAAATAAAAAAATTTTCTATATATAAATAGTTATCTGATTAATCGATTAAAACACCATGCTTGAAGAACATTTTGTGGACGGAATAGTTTCTTTACACAAGGAAAATAACTGGAAGGATGTAATTAATCATTATCACGAATATACTAACTCTGGAAAACTTTTATGGGTGTTTCCTAGTGAGGATAATCTCCAGTTTATTCATAAAAATTTAAGAGATGATGATATTAACTCCATTATTAGTGTTGGATGTGGAAGTGGTCTTTTGGAGTGGATATTGGCAGAATCTTTAGGTAATGTACAAATGAATGAATTATTTAATAAAATATTAAGTCATGTATTCCTTAATATTGCTAAACTATAACAAAGGGATTTTATTGAAATATTTTTACATTGAAAATTATATATAATAATACAATAAACTCTTTACAAAACTATGAACATTCCAAAATTCTTTGTTAGAAATTTCATGATTTTTATACTAATTTTCACTACCATATCAGTTTTTTTTATTTTCATTTATATTTAAAAAAAAAAATCAAATACTTACATGTGTTTTCGGCATCACCTAGAACTTTTAAATAGATTATTTCTTTGTAAAGAATCGAAAATTATATTTAGACTGTTGCTTAAAATATTATTGGTGTAACTGTGAATTGAAAATTCAGTTAAGTAATGACTGAAAGATTTTCAAAATGTAACAATAATATAACAATAATCAGTGACTTGCTGGTTTGATCAAATATGCACAACCTATTCTTGAAAAAAACATTTTTTTTTATGGATTCAGTTGTAATTTTATGTATATATATTTAATATTAAGTTGAGTGTTGTTTTTATTTTTGATGTGCTACCATGCTACCAATGATTTAAAATACTAAGAATTGAAGAGCTAAGATTTGTTAGATATAATTTTTGGTATGTTTAACACCAATTATCTTATGATGATAAACTTGTATCCTTAAATTAGACAACTTCTGAACATTATAAAAATAGTCAAAATTTGATACTGCTACCACTTGCAAAACTAATTTATATGAAAACTTCAAAAGAAAGAGATATATTATTCTAAGTGAGACATATGAGTAAAATATTTGAATTAATATTGGTAATTTTTTTAAACATTTTTTATACAAGTCCTTGGAGGACGTTTTATAGAGCAAATTAGCTGTTACTCTATTGTAATTTAAAATATTTATTTTTCAGATATTAATGTGACTGGAATCGAAGTGGATGGAGCATGGTGGAAATGTAAATATGCACCTCCATCTTTCATTCCTCAACATATTGCAAATATGAGCCTCAAAGAGGATATTCCAACTCAAATGATTCTCAAAAATGATCAAGCCAGTTTGTTATTCTGCTATTTTAATAATGGGCCTGCTTTTGATGAATACATTAAGTATTTCACTGGAAATATGATCATCATCATTGGACCGGGAGATGGAAATCATAGGCATACCAATCCCATGCCTTTTCAAACAAACTTGGATGATAGTTGGATACTATCAGCATCGCAGGAAGTGAGAAATACAAAAGACTTTATCGCTTTTTACACTAAAAGAAAAGTAATTGTGTGATGGTTATTTCTGCAGTTCCATTAACACTTAGGTGAAGTGTTAAGTGTTTTATTATGAAATAAATAATTTTCGATCCCAATCTTTCACAATCTTTTAACTTTGGCAAATAAATTCCTTAGTAATGACCAATTTTTATGCTGTTACCAGATATCCCTGGTATATTTAACCACGAGAGTCAATTGTGGTTTCAGTGCAAGGAGTTTAATATACTTCAGTCATAAAAACATAACTATAAACAGTTTTGTCATTTGTTTACTTTCAGTTCTTAGACCATATCATTTATTTATTATATTATTGTTTAAAAAAATATTTAAGAGGCATCAATAAAAATGTTTAACATTTATTAAAAGCATTATTATTAAAATAATTACTGAACAATTCAATTTCTCAATATCATAATACATTTTTTTTAACTACCTGGGCTTCTTCTTTGGTTCTATCTTTTCGCAATTTGTATCATATTACTGTTACACATATCTAACTAATTTTTCTCCCAATGTCCAGTTTTATTTATGTAATTATAATAATTTAACACGAGAACATCAATTACTGATGCTAGATGACAGATATCGACCTTTCAATTTTATGTTTCTATAGGTGTTCTATGTCCCTTAAAGCTTAGCTTGTCATATGAAGTTTTATAATTTTATTGAAGCAATCTGAAACACTATTAAATGTTTTCCATTTTTCCTTACAACTGTTTGCATTCCAAATTTATGATAATATTTTATTATTTTGCAGCTTTAATTGTTGAATTTATGTCAAAATTTTGAATAGAAACATACTGTAGTATTGGTGTAAATATTGTATTATGTGACATAATGCAATAGAGAAACGAGCATTGCCCAGGAGAGTTTCAGCTGACCATTTGCTGTAGTACAAGTGATAATTTGAATCATGTCACTTTATGTGTCACACATATTTGGAATTTTAAAAAGTGTTGCTGTTGCCCGGGGGTCCACCTTTTTCTATTGCCACAAGCCAGTACTGTAGAAATATATATATAGTATAATTATTTATAATCAATAGGTGCTCAGATGGTTAATATCTATTTCATCTGATTGCATACTTAAATTTGGATCAATCAAAATTGTTAAGTTGCAGAAATGACGCATTCCTACTATCACTTACCCACAAAGTATGATATAACATTGCAATGTAAAAATATTCTTTGTTATAAAAATGAACAAACATGCTTTTAAAAATAAACAAATCTTAGAACTTGGGTTTTATATTATCATCTGTAAAACAATTCTTTCAAATGAACCGTCTTTGCTAATACCGGCCTCAAATCTCTCATATAAATTAATAAAATTTCTTATAGAAAAATAATATCTTTTATTTACAATAACGTAACAATGTAATCACAGATAACCAATACACTAAAAGAAGGTTGAAAAGTAATACTTATAAATTACTCGTGTTTTCATTAGAATTGTTGTTCGGTTTTATATTCCAATCAATGGTTTTATTTTGAGGATATTCTACATTCAATCCCAAATTCTTCACAGCAGCAAAATTCATAATTTTTCTTCGATCGTTCGTTATGTGTACCTCAGAAATTATTCTAGGCTTTTCTCTAACGTGTCTTTTATCATTACTATCGATTTTTAAGAATGGTGAGGACGTATCATACTTCAAAGCGTGTTTATTTATATTAACATCAGTCCTCAATATCTGATTGTGAATCGACGTGAATTTATTTTCTATTCCAAAGATTGGCAATGATTTTACATCGCAAGACGTATCATCGATGACAATAACCTCAGGCTTATCATAATTTTCCACAGACATTTCGTTTTTGGAATATATTGTATCTCTATAGTTATTCAATACATCACTACCGCCAGTATCAATTGAATTTTCAAATGAAGCAGGAAGCTCTTCAATAATGGATACATTTTCCATTTCACTGAGTGCGTTGGAACTACCGAATAAACATTCTTGACCCATATAAGGTTTAAGTATATCTATTTTGTCTTCAAATTTAATCGGAATATGAACAGGTAACGCATTTTGAACGACTTCATTAGTCATAGAGTCTGACAAGAAAACGTCATTCAAGTTAACTTCTGAAGGGTTTGGAATAAATGGTTTGTTTTCTATTTTGACATCAGATGTCGGATTAGTTTCTGAAGACAAATTTTGACTATTATCAATCTCCATAGGTTTACTAATCAAAAAATGTGACTGCACCGGTAAAGTGTTCCTTTCTAAGTCTGCAAAGTGAATATTTTGAAACGAATAGTTCCCGGTGACCAAAAAGTTAGACTGCATTACATTATTTGAAACAAACGACAATGAGGTGTTCGATGCCAGTGTTTGCGGGGAAATAGTTGTCGTGGATGTTTCTATTTGTCTTATTTCAGTTTGATTTTCGACTTCTGCCGATAAATCAACATAATTCGAATCCATTTCATTCTGCAGCGATTGAGATATAAGTCTCTGCTGATGATAAAAATTATCAATATTGTCAGGTCCTTTTAAAATGAGATTACTTTTCACTGATATTTTTGGCTTTTTTCTGGGAACCCCGTCATTATTACTCACATGCTGATTGATATTTGTATTCTGCAAAGGTAGCGTTAGTAATTTACCGAATGGATTTGTTGAAAAAAGTTTGCATCGAATCTTTTCAGATTGATTCTCAGGCATCGAAATATTGCTCGGAGTAAAGCTTTTACTTTTGTTGAGTACAAGAATCGGCAATGTTGACGTTTTCCCGAAATTGGTATTTGCAATAATAGGATGTGGGGAATTACAGCAAAAGGTATCTTTGTGAGAAACTGCCTTCCCATTAGCGTCACCGGCTAAATCTACAATATCTTTTACGAACACTTGATAGTTATTATTGTGTGTGCCGGAATCACTGGCTGTAACAGTTTGATTAATATTATTATTGGACATAATATTTTCCATAGTATCGTTCGAGCTATCTACTGTCACGCATTCATATTCACTAATTGCAAATGTTTCATCGCCGTGATTGTAGTAAGAATTCGGTGGTACTTGAGCATCGCTATTTAAATTTTCAATTAGCACATCGTTTTCAATATCAGTACTCTTTCTATCATTACAAATAAAGGTGTCATTATTTAGATTTAGTACAACGTCTTCAGACTCGACACTCAAAGTAGGTACGTTTCTTGGCTCAATGAGAATTTTAATCATTTCTTGTGAATTTCCATCATTTTGTATTTTAAAATTAAAGCTGTTGGTATCATTTTGCTTTCCTAGGCCATCGAAAACTCGTCTGCGTGTACTTGAGATGATAGATTTGACTTTCATTTGTTTGCCATTGTTTATTTCGTCATGCGAAGATAAATGAGAAATATAGTTAGCCTCTTTGACTGACTTGTAAGAACAGTGCGGACAGGCATGAAGTAAGTCCGTATCAACACCGGGATGCTTAGATTTGATATGCATCTTGATGGAAGAGGCCTGTATGCAGCTGTAGGTGCAGTGTTTACACTGATATCGCTTTTGCTGCGAGTGCCGCATCATATGGCGACTCAACGAACTCCGGTCTGACGTCTTGAACTTACACTGGCTACACTGAAAAGGTTTCTCACCTGCGATAAAAAAATATAAATTTTTTATAAACATAAAATGTTCATAATGACACTAAATGGGATAAAAAATTGAAATTATTATTCATCTACATTAGTGCCCTACTCTGGTATAAAATCAATTGCATCCATGGAAAATGGGCATTTATCGCATTTTTTTTCTTGGTTCTTAAAATTATCAGGGCTACCCATTAGTGCAGCGAAGTAAAGTAAAAGTCTAAGATAGGTTGGATAGTCATATGATAAAGTGGTTTTATCTAAGGGAATGTATTCCAAATGTTAAAAATTGTTCAATTCCCTTCATGTAATTTGGTTTTAAGTCATGACCACTCCCAATGTGGAGCATATGGACTTCCAATGAAGTTGATTTTCATTAGTAGTTCTTTTTATAAAGGCTGCATGCTAATATATAGATAGAAGATTTTCAAATGTAGAATATATACAGTAGGGCTAGGGCAGATCTAGTTATTATTACAGGAAATAATGAAATAAAACTGTGATTACCTGTATGCAATCTCATGTGAAGGAGTAAGGAATGTTTTTCGGCAGCAGAATAATTACAATGCTCACATTGGAAAGGCTTAATTTTTTGATGAACAGAATTCAAATGCTTGGACAACTGCCTTCGGCTACTCAACTCTCTGTTGCAAACATTGCAAGAGTATTTCTTAACTTGGTTAGTTTTCAGTTTATGAATGACTTTGTGATTTAACAATTGTTTTGAATTCTTAAAGGCCTTCGAGCATGTCTCGCATGAGTATTTTTTTTCTTCAGAATGAATTTTTTTATGAATGTTATTCAATCGACTCAAGCTGTAAACTTTGTATTGACACTGGTCACAACTGTGCAATTCTAAGTCGATTTGATGAACTTTCCACAAATGAGTGTGCAACGTTTCTATACTCAAAAAGAAATGTTGGCATTCCGGGCAGAATAACTCTTTGGTGTTTTCTAAGTGGCACGATTTGTGATAAGCTATTTTTTCCAGCGAAAACAACCTGACCCCACACACATTGCATTTGTGTCCAAATTCTTTGGTCAAATATTCTTCATTGGATCCAATCTTTTTGAAGTTTGTTATGCCGAGCGATTTAGAACCGCAAGGCCTGCCTTTGCTCTTTGTTTTTTTTATTGAATCCTTATGTTTTCGATTTTTACTTTTGCTTACTTTCTTTGAATGAACTTGGAATGGTGCACCTTCATTATCATGGATAATTAATTCCTGGACAGAATTCAGGCTGCCCTGTGATGGCGTACTGTTTGGCACAAAAATAGATGATAGATTGACTATTTCTGTATATTTAGGAAGAATTTCAATCTTACTCTCAACATTGTTTGCGATGTTCTTATCTTCACCATTATCTAGTATTTCATTTTTACTATTATTATCATTCAGTATTTCTACCATAGGATTAACATTTAAATAAAATTGTCTTTGGGGTTGTTGAGAATCAATAGGATTATCATTAATGTTTGAAAAATTGTCAGTAAATGTTAATGTGAAGTTATTTTTATCACAAGTATCATTTGGATTTATTAATGTTGTTATTGGATTCGATGCATGCTGCACTGGTTGGGATACAATTTCAATTAGTGGAGGTATACTTTTGCTGTCTAAAATACCTAAATTTTCATTTTCATGCCCTTCTATGACAACTTCAAGGTTTTCTAAGTAATCATGATTTTTCTGTACTTCTCTTGTGAGGCTCGATGTTAACTTTTGGATATCTTTTGTACCCATTTTATGGTGGCTCCGAAGATGAGTTTTTAATGCAGACTCTGAATAGAATAAACCATTACATCCGGGACATTTTAATGTTATCATTTTATCATTGACTTTCTTTTTATGAATCTCTGATGCTATATGCACACTTTGCCAATGAAATTCCATTTCTTTTAGTGAAAGAGTCATGTATGGACATTGTTGGCATTTATAAAAATCTGTTTCACCTATTGATTCTTTCAGCATAAAAATTGGTTGACTACCTTTATTGGTCTCCTGCAAATGACTACTGTTAATATCTTTGGAAGATTTTGTTCTTTTATTATTTAACCTTTTACGACTTTTAATTGTTTCCATGGTTGTATTACAGTTGTATGTTGAACTTTAGGAGAATATCATATTTGTTGAGGTCAAATTCATCATTACACCTGCAAGAGTAAACTATATTATTTATTGAGACAACAGAATGATTTCTTAACACAGAGTGATTTACCATTTCAGATGAACAACACAATATACCCGCTGTCTCCAGTTGCACTGTTAAAAAGATATTTAATGACAAAATTTATTCCTATTAGGATTAAGTAAAAAACAAGGTTTCAAAACTATTGCTCATCTTTAGATAAGCAGTAGGGACGGGATTGCCAATTTTTCAGATAAGGGTTTTATATTAAATGATACTCGGCTGTATTTATATATCAACGACTAATTTGATAGGCAAATAATTTGTTGGAGAAATAAGCCACAGCTTTAGGCCACCATTTGTGCTCTTGATAGAGGAGAATTTTTATTTTTTTATACAGTTCCACTATTGATGTACTCATGTAATCAAGATGTCAAGAACGGGAGAAGCTATCGTTTGGTAAGAATTGCTTGTAATTCAATAACTCACTTTCTCTTTTTTTCAAAGATTTTAACTATTCCATCCTCACCAACATCTTACTGTGAAAGGCAAGAATTTTTCAGAAAGCGTTGTTTGTAGCAAGATTTTTAAAAAAGTTTGTTTTATTTTTCACTGAATACATGCTTTTGATTTTGGAAAATTTAGGAAATTTGAATCGTTTAAGCTCTGTACACTACCACATATTTTCTCATAACCCAGTTTTCGCCTTTTGGCACCTTCAGGCACTCTAGCACATGGATGCACTTGAATTGGCCAAGTAATGAAGCCTAACAGGGGAGTGACAAAACATGTGGTAATGTACAGTGTTTGAATGATTCAATTTTCAAATTGAAATTCCACCGTGAACCGTCATTCGATATCGTAAATTATATTTCCTTGATAGGAGTATTATTTTTTCAGTCAATTCCTGTTATTCACCAGTCTACTATTAAGCTGTCTAAATTGTGTACGTTGGTTAAACGGTACACTCTATTTTGATAAATGTTGATATGTATAAATTATAAAGTTATATATACATATATAAAGATTACAAAATTATAACGTATTCTGAGGTAAATAATTTTAAGGTGGTAATGGCTATATGTGTGGTAATTCTGACATACAACTATATAGAATGCTGGAATTATTGGTTTCAATACATATATGTGACGCGGCGATACATTATGGGCGACATCAATTGGAAAAAATGTATGGAGCAAATTGTAGTCACGCCGCTGTTTGCATACGTGAAAATAAAATGATTAGTTTCATTTATTTTGTTATTTTTTTATTTTTATGTTAGCTTAAGAAGGTTTCTGTGGAATAATGTCTATTCAGGTAAGAAGCCTTTTTTGTGTTCCGCAGATAGAGAGAGAGAGAGAGAAAAATTATTGTTAATTGAATTTGCGATCATTTTCAAATATTTTTTTATAATCTTATTTTCATGACCTCGGTTAATGACTACATAGATTACAGCCGTTTTAGCCTAGTCTACAAAGAGGAAATTATAAGTGGATGACAAATGTTTAGCAACCCCAAAATAACAAATACAATCAAATTGAATGAAAAATTGATAAATTACTCACTTATTAATCTTTGTTTCACTGGATTAACATGTAATTTGACATCTAAGGACACCCTTGTTTGAGACTATGATTTTATGTTGCAATAAGAAAAAACAGTTCTTTATTTGATTACAACTTTCAAGCAATGTAAATTAAAAATAATAGCTTTGTCATTTCATTATGCGTGACTAGTATTATCGCTGTTTGAGAAGTATTTTCAGACTACCTGTATACTATATTACTAAGGTAAATAATAGTACTTATTATCAAAACGCTACATATTAACACTTGTGATAGTCTTACAACAAATACATTTTATAAATAATACTGACTTATAATTGATTGCTCTTTGTAAAACCTCATAACAGCTTTCAATATTTAATTTTGAATTAACAAACATTTTACTGCTTAGAAGTTACATATGTGGTTCAGAAAATTTAATTATAAATAGTATTTGAGTTAGTGACCTGTATCATTGTAAAGTAGATTTCAAATAACTGTTACTCAGTTTACTTTTTTGCTTAAATTTATGTCTTAAAAAAAGAAAATAAGATCAAAATAATTACTGAAAATGTAAGAGATTATTATGTCACAACACATTAGTATGGTTATGGTTACTATATCGCCACCAGTTGCCACACTATTTTGATATCTATAATTAGCTCCGTTGGCGGCAATCTGAAATTTGACGTTTAGGATTATCTGTGATTATATATCTAATGTTAGTTTTGATCTTAATCGAAGATAAGATTTGATATCATGGACACTTGTGTAATTCCCGAGGTAATTCAAAACTACGATTTGATAGTGCCTGAAAACTCTAAAATATGTTTTGTGTAATTTATATGAATAGTTAGAATACAATTATTTTTACACCATATAGTTTTCAACACAGGTACGTGTCTATTATAGTGTATAATTTGTGGTGTCTTGCGCTATTATTCATGCAGTTTATTTCTACGTAATATTCCCGGCTAGCTCGCGGTATTCCATTGAAAGTGATTTGTCTCGAAACTGTCAGTATGGATTAACACATCTGATGGTAATTGGTGCATTGATTCATTCTACATATTCGCCGAGGTAGAAAAAACCCTAATATTACATATTAATCTTATCTCCTCTTAATGGAGGTATCTCACAAGATTTTCAACTAAAACTGCATGTTGCTCAACCTCTTCTCTCTTTAATAATAGGCCGTAAATAATTTTTATAATTGTCTATAATGTAGTCAAATGAACAACACCCTAAGGTTTACAATTAGTAATTTTAACTGTGTTTTAAAATTTGTATGCCTGATCTTAGTGGTTTGCATTGTTACTATGATAATTTTTTACCTAATAAACATTTCAGATGGCTCAAAGAAAACTTTTTACTTTGGTGTTTGCCAAAAGGGGTACTCAAGTATTGTTAGGCCTGAAAAAGCGTGGTTTTGGCGAAGGATTGTGGAATGGATTTGGAGGAAAAGTGGAAAGTAAGGAAACACTAATTGAAGCAGCCGTTCGCGAGATGAAAGAAGAGTGTGGAATTTCTGTGAAACAAAAAAACCTTAAACACATTGGGCATCTTGAGTTTTATTTTCATGATGACCCAATCGTAATGGATGTGAAAGTGTTCAGTACTCTAGAATTTGAAGGGCAGGTGACTGAAAGTGACGAAATGAAACCAAAGTGGTTTGACATCAAGTCGGTGCCGTTCTCAGAAATGTGGCCTGATGACAAATATTGGTTTGATTATATGTTGAGTGATAAATATTTTATTGGGAAATATTGGTACAATGGACCTAAAGAAATAATTCGTCACAGCTTGCAAGAAGTAAAGCTGGAAGAATTGGAGTCATTGCTTAAATAATAAGTGAAAATTAAATTAATTAAATTTCAACTTTAATATAACAACACGGTGAAAAAATAGAAATGTATTTTAGTTCTACAAAATTTTGACCGTGTTATAATGGAGTTCTACCAAGTGAATGCCAAGTCAATCAATTTAATATAACAAACTAGTTTTAATGTAAAAATATTTTTTATTAATTAATCCATGCTTAAATTATAAAGTTCTCATTTATTGACAATGTGTGTGGTCGGAATTTTGACTCTTTGTCAAATGATTTTATTTGTAATAACACTTAATTGTTGGGAAATGACACACGTCATTTATTATAGACTGTTGGTAGAAAGTCGTCCCCAATAAATGTCATTTTTCGCAGACAGTTGGTTGCTTGCGGGATATGACAATCACGGGTTTATTTGTGGTGTGATGTAGCTGCATTAACAGCACAAAACCCTTTTTTGACAAGAAGCAATAAAACTATGAGTTATCAGTTGGGATGGTCCCATTTAATACGTAAAAAAAAAGGTGTGACAAATGTTTCTCAAATATTTACACTCTGAGATTACACATTTCCATTGATTGTAAAATTGTGGGAATAGCAAGTATTATTATTCATTATATAATTACATGGAATGGCTAACTACCATATCTTAAAACATTTAAAGTTTTGAATTGAACATTTTTGCACATATTGCTGAAAAACACCCGCTTCCGACTAGTCTATTGATTGAGATTCACTACACCTAAGTGTTAAGCCACATTGTATCAACACATACATTCCTCATCATTATTAAAAAACTTTGTCGAAGTTAGTATGTTTCAATACGTCATCATTTTTGTTCATATATGTATACCTCCTTGCGCGCATAAGTTTGTTGTATGTAAATCATTATTTATGTATTATTATTAAATAAATTATATGCTATTTTTAATGAAATATAAAAATTCTCTTGCTCGTCTTAGTCTGTCATATAGAAGTTTTTTGTGACCGCTAGTTGGTTTATGAAAATTATGGAGTCATATTTCTTTTTTCAACAACTACAAAGTCCCACCATTATGACATTGTTTTATTTATGTATAATACAACAGTATATGTTTTACTATAAAAAACCTGACCTCCAAGAATAGACAGTTCTCGTAAAATACATTAAAAAAGAAAGTTTTTCAATTCATTGAAATGTCAAATTTTAATTGCCAAATGAAAAAATTCTTAATAATGTGAAAAAAATATCAAAAACACAACGTGAATGTGTAATATATTCAAAAATTTGACAGCCTCAGATCAGTATCATTTACAGCACTTTTAGTCAATATTAATCATTTTTGTCCATTGATTTTAGCAATTTTATCTTTGCTGATAATTAATTTACTTCTTTTTTGAAGTCACTCCACACAGTAGGCAATTATTAATTTGGCTAAATTGATTACTAGAGTAGCTTTGAATGTGATGATTTTGGTTTATTCTTTCACTTCTTCTGTTATAATAAATTCATATGATGGAATAGGATCCATAGAGGTGTTCAAGATTTCTAATGTTGTTGAATTTTTGGTAGAAACATGCTGTTTATTTTGGGCATCCATTATTGATTTGATAATTTGAGTTTTCGCATTGTATAAGAGTTGAGGATCTTTTATTAATTGCAATTCGTTCAGAATGAATTTTTCAAATGGATCATCGGGTCCCTCCACGACTTCATAATCAGGATCTTCATCAAAATTTTCATTTGGAAACTCATCAGTACGAGAGCAGTCGTCAGCGGGCGAGATATCATCATCATTCTCTGGATTCCAGGTGTCTTCGAAATCTGTTTTGTTTACCGGTTTATTCTTCTGTAAAAGAGTTATTTTTAATTTTTGTGTGCTTTTCAACCAAATATTGTGTATATTTATGGTACATTCATTAACACCAGAAAACTATTTTATTTAATGCTTGCACCCACTGTGGATTATATCTTAACAGAATTTTTTCGATGAAAATGGCTCGTAACTCACTTGCTCAACTTTTCTTTCACAAAGAGAGTAGACATAGAAAGCATATGGCTGGACAGAACCAGTCGTGAGTTAACCACTCTTGCTATACCCTATTTTTTAGGATCAGATGGGTGGGACGGAGTTTTAGACATCACAGACATTCTTTTGGACAGATTCAAATCAGTAGATGAAAAAAAAGGTCTGGCTGAATTGCCTTCAGTTAACTATTTTCAAAGTTATTTCATTCATTAATATGTTATTTATATCCATATATTAATTGAATGTTGCCGCTTTCCATGGTTATACTGTGATATTGTATTTTTAACTTTTTAGTATAATACATACTTTTTTTTTAAATTTAAAGATTTAAAAAGAATCAATGATGTTAAGGTGTGTTTTATGTCATATTTATGTATTAATTTTAGTCTTAAAATTGTGGAAAGCGACAATTGATTGTAAATAAAAGAATTGATCAACTTCACAAATTATATACATAATAGGCAGCATTTGGACTCATGCATGCAGTAGATGCCATAAAATAGGTTAGAGCTGTTAACAGTTGTCTTTTTTACTGTGTCTGCTCTTGTTCTTCAAATACAGGTGGGTGTAAGAAAAAGACAATTTCTTCGATAACTTGAAAAACAATGTTGATTATAAGCATTACTGTCGAGACCTTAATAGTGAGTTCTCTAATGAAATTAAGAAAAGCAACTATGATAACAAAGTTTGAGTTTTCTACACATAATTTTTTATTAAACTCTTGTATATTAGGAAGTTTTTCATTAATAATAAGTTAAAAGTAATTGATATATGAAAATAATATTACACTGTATTCAACTTTGAAAATTATTTCATCCAACTGTAAGAACCAGCATATTCAAAACCTAAGTTTTTGAACAAGTTTATTGATGGAATATTATCGGTGACGATGAATGTGAAAGGTTCATCCCCATCCAGGGCAATTTGCCTGGACAGTGCTTTGACGACAAGGAGTCCGTAACCTCTTCTTTTATGTTCATCTTTGGTCTGAAGAACCCCAATATCTCCAAACTCGTACTTTACAACCCAAGATAACAAGACATTACACTTTTTAGAGAAAACACCGCAGCCAAAGTTAAATTTTATTGTGTCTTGAAGGTAGAACTCGGAACCTTCAAAACGGTGGGGCCAGATTGAATTTATTTCAGAGATATGTTCTGATTTCAATGGTCCCACATACACATCCGAAGGGCACTTAATATCCAACGCGAGCGCTTTTTCTTTTGACAGCCTATAGTAATGAGTTGGAACATCTTCCTTAAGATTGCGTCTCATAGTTTTCATTATTTCACAATACCACAGGACATGCTCCATCGGCAAACCGATTATGGGACTTTCGCTCCAGTCAATATATCTCGTTTTTAATACAGCATTTTTCAATTTATCTAGATTGTTATTTTGTGTGTAAATTGTGACGTGAACGGTTGTTTTACCGATTTTCCCGAAGAATATGATTCCATTATCAATATCACCTTCTGGGTAAAAAATCCTGGATATATTTGGCTCTCCACTTTTCTTGGCCCATTCTATTCTCGTTTGTATCCATCTGGACACTAATATGCTTCGAGGCCAATCTTTTTTCAAATATTTTTCGAGATCTGGCCAATTTTTAAACGGTAATTCTACCAAAGGGTCATTGTCAAAAACCTTCATATCAGTACGTCAATATGATTTGAATTATCGAACTTGACTGAGAGTTTCTTCCAATAACAAGGTTTATGTACAGATTTAAACGAATGGATATTAATAACTATTACTTGATAACGTATCCATGAAATATTCTCAATTTTAAAAACAATCATTTTGATTATGCGTGATTATTGATGACTTGTTATTATGTGAGCATAACTATAAAAAAATCAACTAAAAACTACTGTATCAATCAGAGCCAGATCCAAATTATTCCAAGCCACAAAATAACAATTGCACAAATTAAGTGTTAAGTGGAACCGACGAATTTATTTTTGTAGTAATAATCTAAAAGTAATATGCCATTGTCAGAATTACATGGTTAGCAAATTATTTTAGAGAAAAGGCTTTTTTTTTAAATCAAATAGTCTCTTGCTTGACTGCTTATTAATATTTATTCTTAATTAACCCTCCAGAGACAAGGATTTTTTTTTTGCTAAAAATTAAAATTTTAAGCTATATTTTATCAACTTGTAGTCTAATACGTGTAGCAAAAATGAAATAAAAAAAAATAAACAATGGTTTCTTGTAGAAAAGCTGATTTGAGAGATGTTGCTGCATGGTCACGCTCGTCCTTACAGGGACCGTGTTATACAAGTGTATTGCTTAGATGCACGTTGTGAATATTCATTTATCGTAATTTCAATATTCCACATATTTTATTTTTGATTAAAAATCCATAAACGGAAGGAGTGATCTTAGTCAGAAACATTTTTTTTCTTCTAAATATTTATTGCTGGCCGAAGCTTCCGAAGCTTATCGGTTGCGTCAATTTTGGTATTATCGGCTGCGTGAATATACCTCATTATTTGAATGAAGCAATCTCTTCACATCGAATCTGTTACCACCTCATTGTGCATGCCATCTTTTGTGACCCATTAAAAAATCATTTCTCCGCGCTTCACTGAAGGATTTGGGCAGTTTTTGAAGGCTGCGTATTTTTAGGTTTCCTCCAAAAGATGTACGATCATCTTCTCATCAAAAAAGAGTTTGAAGAGGTCCACGGGTGTCAACATGGAATATTTGGTATATTTCCATGACCAATCGCTCGTCGCTTTGTAGCTTTCAAACTCCTCTACCTGCTCGCCCCTGTGTGAACCACATTTCTGCAGGAGCATCAAGTTGACGCCTGCTCAAATTATTGATAACTCCCCCTTCATCTTCATCAGTTAAAATATTTGGTTCGGGAGGAAAAATGTAAAATATCCGTCTCCAAATCTCTAAAATCATCGTCTTCACTTTACATGGGCTTGTTCCAATATATTTATTATTTTTCCATCAGTAAAATCTTATTATTATATCAAAGGTTAATTATATTTCAAGGTTAGAATTCATACAAAAAACAAAAAAAAATTTCATATAAAAAAGGTAGTCGGCGGTAAGGCCGAGCATAACCATACGGCAACACTAACCTTTGGGGTTGAAATACAGCCACACTGAAAATATTTACGACATTATTTTTTTGGTTCAACATGTTGTTATAAGAAATAAATTAGTGAAAGTAACGTAAGTAATTTTAAAAAATATTGAAAATTGTTTTTACTTATTTGAGATGTCCATTTTGAAAAAAAGAATTTTACCAAAAATAAAATGCGAGTGGATTTGGAAACTGTTTTTGTTGCCGCGGCTGCAGGATAACTGTGGTGAAGATCCTTGTTGACCGAAACTGAGTGATAGATGCGATGTTCAGGTAGAAAAAGGACCGCAATAGGGACAAATAGACCACAGTGTTTACTGTTGCCGTATGATCACGCTCGTCTCTGGTGGGTTAATTAATTCTTAAGATAAAATTTTCTAAATTATTACTAAACACATTGAATGTGAATACTAGGGATTCCAACTACACCCATCCCTCGCTTAACACGGTTTCAGTTTCGGTGAAAAAAAAAATGTTTTGACGTTTTGTAGATGTGCACACAGCTGTGTGAAATTCTAAGAATAACGGTAAGTATGGTAAGTAACGGTATCTCTAAAAAAAAAACCTATCCCCTCTATTTCATACATTTGTTAGTCTCGCTTAACACGATTTCGTTTAGCACGGCGATCTAGCAGAATCTATCTTCCGTGTTAAGCAAGGGATGGGTGTATTCGTCATTTTCAACTATCCGGATAGCTTCAGTAAGTATGAAAATAACAAAGCATTACTACATATATAAATTTATGTACTAAAATAATACATTGAAAACATGTCCATTTGTAAAATAAGTCATTTATTCAGATTTTAACAATACATATTTAAAAAATGAGAGAGTATTAAATGTATCATATTTTAAATTTGATCTTAATTTAGTTTTAATTGGTCCTGCTGTTGAAAATGCTTGTTCTGTTGCTGTTGATGTTGGTTTTATTGTTAGAACTGTTTTAAACAACACATCCAACTTTTCCGTCCTTTTTTTTAAATGATCTAAATATTCAAAATCTTTTTTCAGATTATTTGTAATGTCGTCAGTTTCAGCGAGAGATAAGACAGAATTACGCATTTCATGTTACAATTTGGAAGTTGAAAAAGAGAGAGGTGTTATTTCTACATCAGAGTCCTGAGAGATTTCATCATTACTAGATAATAAATTTGGGTGAATTCCCTTAATAATACTTTGTGTTAAAGAAATGGCCTCATATTTATTTGAGTATCGAAAATGTTCATTAAAACTGGAAACATTACCACTTTGTATATATATCAGGAGTGTGTTTATTTTTTTTATGTCGACGTTCGTTCATTCTCATTCATTCATTTTAATTGCATGTTTTATACTATAATACATATAATTTTATATTTTCACTTAATGAACTTCCAAATTTTTCCAACTTATTGAAAACAAATTTATAAACTCCCTCGGCCATTAATAATGTTGCATTATTATTGCTTAGTGCTTTAATAGCAACTTCCATTGGAGCCAGAATATCAAGCAGATTTCTTAAAATTGTTAATTCACTTTCAGAAACAATATCTAAATTCATATCTGCCAATGTTTTACTAATAGGGTCAGCTACTTGTAAAAATCGTTATATTGAGACAATCATCGAATTCCACTGAATTTTCATCTCTTTCGTCGATTTTGTAAAATTTTTCATTAAAAATTATAATAAATACTATACGGATATTTCCCCAAATACCCAGATATCGAATAGTTAAAAAGGGCCGGATATATCCGGATATCCGAATTGGAATCCATAGTGAATACTCAACTTATTTAAAACCATGTTCTAATTCAATGAACAATCAATATTTTTTTTTGTATTTTAGTGACATCATTCCACTACAGAGCAAAGGAAATATAGAAGACGAATTATGAAGCTTAACACGTGTTTTTTATATATAAAGTTTAATGTACGGAATCTGAAATGCACAAATTTGTGCACACCATAAACAATGTGTTAATGATAATTTTAGACACCATATATGACACATAAATAAAAATATTAAAGTTTCAATAATTTTCCAATGTGGATTTATTGAACCATAGATGGGGATCGTAATAATGAATATGACAGATGTGTTCGGGTTGTGATTATTGCAGCATTTTATAGTTTGTACACTAATCATGTATTGGTGTTTTCTAATTGTTGTACATCTGCAGACTGGTGAAACATTTGTTACTTTTGCAAATATTTTTTTATACCGTTAGAAAATTAATAGGGGTTAGGGCAGAAATATTAGTAAGTTTATTAGATTTGAGTCAGTGGACACTGTAGTTGAAAAAAAGTTCACCAATTGACATAAGTTTGAAAAGTTGTCCAAATTTGTTTATTAGAATGTCCTTTTAATGATGGATAATTTGTAATGTGACATGAACTTTTCAAAGATATTTGAAGATAGGCATCTATAATTTTTTTTATATGTTTTCATCTTAATCCATCTCTGTTACCATTCATTTGAAGGATGGCCTGATTTATTTATCTACATATGAATTAACTTGACTTAATTAGATAGCGATAATTATACGTTTGGTAGCCTTATCAGGAGTTCTTTATGTTTCCTAATAATAAAATAGTATTTGAACTTTGACACATTTTGACGATATGCAACATTAATGTACAGTTGACACCACTCAATTTTCTTATGTACATTTACTAATTGCAACCTTCTTTCTAGAATTTAAATCTGTCTCTTTTTGTCACAAGAAGAGGCAATGACATGAAATTTGCTCAAATCATTTTGATGTTTTCAAATTTCATCACTATTATTAATTACAAGGGGCTGTGATGCAAAATTAAATACTGATATGTGGTAGAGACAGTTTTTTATCATTGAAATGCGAAACAAAAAGGAACAACTTCAGTATGACAGCTAAATATTCTTTAGAGTACTCAACCCACTAGCAAACATTACAATTTCACACTATTATTTCACAATATTATTTGGGCTTAGAAAAAGAAACATAAATGTCCAAGAAAAAATCCTCAACAATTCTGTATGTGTTCTAATGTGCGTAAAAATTTGGTTTGCTCTTAGTTTTAATTCAGTTTTGACCAATCAGAAACATTAGTGCTGCATACAAATAAAATGCCACTCACAAGTTTTACAGAAGACAAAAATTGTTTATGAAATTCAGATCTTCATTTTTTTCATTTGCTGATGAACATGGACTGAGGGACTTTTGTACTCAGTTTATGACAGCTTTAATGTCTAACATAAGCCCCATTTATCAGGAAAATTGCTTTGAAACCCTCTTTTTTAAAGAGAGTAGGGAGAGAAAGGATTTAAACCTATCATTTAGGATTTAAGGGTGTCAATTTTATAACACTAAAAACACTTTGAATCCTCATGCATATGGACAAAAAACCATTATTGATTGAGAAATGCTATTAGAGCTGGACTAAAATCTGAGACACTCGTGATAGCAGCTAGACATTGACCACTGCACTACGGTCCAACATATTAACCCTACGTAATATATATTACATTAATAGTTATAAATGTTCGATTTCAACAGTGAACTTTGCAAGTACATGTGTACATGTGTAATATATTGATATGATCCTTTGTTTTAGGCCATTTACGTTTCTAATGTTAGGCACATGAACAACATTACCTAAATATAGCGGTTCGATAAATGGTAGTTTTAGAAAACAACTCTGTACTCACTTTACTTCTGCGTTCGTTTTTACGCATTTTGGGTACAATAGTTGATTTTCTGCTTTCGTCAGCATCATTATCATTTAATTCATAAGCTGCAAACAAATTTAGTTTACTTATTTCTTGCATTACTCTCCGATGCTTGGATGCCAAATGTTTTCTTAGGTTAGATGTGGCACCTCCCTTTATTGAAATGTTCGACTTACAATAGTCGCAATTGGCCTTATAGTCACTTAAAGCGGTGAAGTGTAGCCACCAAGGGCTACGTTTTCTACAACTTCCTATCATTTCCATTGAGTAGAGGTGCACTTTTCAATTAATAACAAATAAGCACTTGAAAACAAATCGCTCAAACGTCACTTCTTAGTCTATGATAATGGTGTTGTCATAACAGTAAATATACTATGAATAAATCATTAAAGTCGTCTTAGGTATGCTACTCAGATTGATACTTCATTATTATAGCCTAATGTCCCAACAACGATATCATTTCCCAATTTTTTTGACATTGTCCTTAATTTGAAAATGATGATCCGCGGTTCTATTAAGAACACAAATATTGAAAATGGAATATTTTGCAACCCTCAGCTTGGGAAAAATGGATTTAGCTCACTTAATGAAAGAATTCGTTTAAGAACAGAGACGAAGAAGAAGAGACAGAGTTTAGAAAATCACAATTATTATAACGAGTGCCACAAAACAAAAGTCACAGGACACTCAAGTACAAGGACACTCAGCGAAAAAGAAGTGAATCTATTGTATATCAATAATAATTTTATTTATCTATAATAATACGTCTTGCATAAAAACATCATTAAAATTACAATAATAAAATATTAGTGACTCTCATGAGGCTCAACTTTGAAAGCTAAGACCTTAATGGCAATAATTGTCATTTTCAAGGCGTGCCACCAAAAATCTGGCACAGTTGGCATAGTTTGCCTAACACTTTCCTAATAAATTAATATGATAGTGTCCTTTCACCGAAGTAAACGACAATCGTAACTTTATCAGACATAATTGTAGTCTATGTATAGTGGCTATGAAAATTGTCTATTATTATAATCAAAAATGACATTTGGGCTGTCAATAATCTCTTATTGATGTCGAGAGTTTGACGTCTCATCAAAAATAATACCCAAGCTTACTCAACTCAATATATATATTTAGAAGAATCTAAAAATGACAATATATTATCTTTACATATTTGATCGATACGGTACGCTTTTGTACTATGCAGAATGGAATAGAATTAAGCAATCGGGAATCACAAGAGAAGAGGTTAGTGTGGCTGTAATTGAAATTTTCAATGACATAATGTAATATTTAATCATTAAAAATAAATTAAAAACAGTTTGCTACATCACAATTTCATTAAGTTCTAAGCTGAATATAAAAACCTCTTATCAATTTAGTAAATGATACTGCACACCTTATCAATATGAAATATATAAAAATTATATGTAAAATATAGTTTATATATTCATATCATATAATTTTATAATATAATAATATATACTTCCCATTCCTGCATTTTTACAATCACTGTGAGTATGAAAACTTATGATGTAAATATTTGAGTTATTTTGCTTCTTGTAAAAAAGGGCCCGGTGCTATTTTACACCAAACAAACAAACCTGTGATATGTCGTATCCTACAATCAACAAACGGTCCACGAAAAACGGCATTTGCCACGTCCCTCTTTCTACCGACAGTCCACAATAAATGGCATTTCCGTTTCTCGACAATAAAGTGTTAATGAGTTAATTAGGTGTTTTTAGAATTAAGATAACGATATAGTGATTTTAATTCTTAAATTAATTTAAAAATTTTATTTTCGTTATTAAACTTCCTGAATTATTTTTAAAGATACCTAGTAATTTTTCTGAGAGATAAAGTTTCCCAGGTTGTGAAGCATATAATGTATCTTTAAAAAAGTGTATGTTGCTATGAATTTAGTCAACTTGGTTAAATTATTTTATAATCTGTTTTCAGTTTGGAGCCTATTGACTGCTTATGAAGCTTACAAACAGAGTAACGTAGCAAAAATGAGACTAAATAGGACTTGTCATAAAAATTCATATCTCAAAACCATCTTACCAAAGACATTAGCTTCCATTACCATGCAGCAAATAATTAACAGTTGACTTTGATCACTATCTGTAAATCTTTTTGTTACTTTCAGGAGGCCAAACTGATGTATGGAATGTTATTCTCAATAAAATCCTTTGTTTCAAAAATATCTCCTCTCGATCCAAAAGAAGGCTTTTTGAACTACAAAACCAACAAGTATACTCTCAATTATATGGAGACACCTTCAGGCCTCAAATTTGTCCTAACAACTGACAATCAAGCGCAGGGTGTTCGGGAGTTGCTGCAAAAGATCTACAGCCAAGTTTACGTTGAGTATGTTGTGAAAAATCCATTGTGTGTTATCACTGAGCCCATCAAAAGTGAAATATTCAAATCTAAACTTGATTTGTTTATACGACAGACTCCTATATTTGCCATCAGAGGTGCATGATTGTAATAAATATGATGTATTAAAAAAAAACCCTTCACTTCTCATTTTTTTCCAAAAGATTTTATGATTATCTATTTAATTGTGTGGAGTAAAGCACTGCCAACACCTAATATTAATCACATACTTGTTTCTAAAAATATCAATAGTCTCTCATATGAATAAATATATTTTTTTTCGTCAATCAATGTAACCGTCTTTTATTTCTCTTATTACTTATCAGTTGTTTGGGAACCAGTCATATGGCTCTATTCAGGTGTTTTATTTATCCCATATATATTATAGATAATAAGATATGTATATTATATACTCAAGCATGTTGGAGCTGAAATGTATTGTATATCTTTATTTAAAAATTAATATACTACAATTTACGATGTTGATTCAATATGTGGTAAATACGTGATTTGATTATAGTTTACAAGTGATCCACAGTGCTTCCTAAAAAGGCCGATAAAAACTCTACTTGACTTATCAAAATTGATTAGCCTACAATAGTAATTGAAATTATCTTTTGGATCCCGTTTGTCAACATTTACCACATGTTTTCAATAGTTTGTCTTTTATAAATTATTTTATATTCAGTGCTGACCACGAAAAGTATACATCAAGATTTTTTATATTATAGAAAATATTTTGAGAATTTATCTTTACCATTTAAATTTTTATATAAAAAGGATGCAACCCATACCTAAAAATACTGGTATGATTCTTCATAAGATAGTGAATAACGGTAAGAACCTTCATATCATATTTTTAATAAATTTTTATACATTTTTTAATAAACTCGTGTAATTTTGTGAAAAATCACGACAAAACACTGTTTACATACTTTTTTTTACAAAAATTTTCAATTTTTCATTAAACATACAAAAAACATATTTTACATTCACATTCACATCATGTTAGTTATTTATTTTTTTAATAAAAAATCATAATTAGGTTCTTCAATACAAACTCAAAATTAATATTTCTTATGAATACATAATGTATTTAACATTTTTTATATTATTAATTTATGTTGTAACCAAATTTTTTGATGATGATTTATTATTTACTCTTCACGCTACATAAAGAACACCACAAAACATTTAGTTTCACAAATAAATATTAGCTGAGATAAAAATTTTGGAAAAAAAATGCTTGGGATTTTTCGTGAATACGAGACAAAATAATCTAGGACCAAAATGGCTATGTCGTTAAACATCCCTTTTCATTAAAATGTACGCCAGTCACAAATATTGGATTATTTCATTTTACGAAAAAAATAAGCAAACAATATAACGATATTGGTAAGTTCTTATTGAAGTAAATAGAAAGAATGATAAAAGAGACTCTTAAATACGTTGTTCCTGACAATATGATACGTTCGCGTATCGGATATATTGTATGCAATAGTTTTCAAGTTGGCTTCTGTTTTGGTTCGCATTCAAAAGTACTCTATCATCGCGCCGGCGCCTAAAAATATTGTGGCAGGCAACTTATTTAACTTATCTGACAGTTGCTCAGTTTGCTTCTAGGCGTACACACGTTCCGCAGTTTTTGTATCCGACCAAAAACGTGCGAATAAAATCGTAAATAAAATAAACATATCATCTGCGTCTCGTTTTCGGGTAAGTATTTTTTTAGTTTCATATACATGTTTTATATTTTGAATATTTATACAAGGAATAAAAGTCGTATTAAACTTTTTGTTACCGGAAATATAAATATCGCTACTAGCGGCTGTGGCTAACTTTATAATATCATCGAATTGACGAATTTATAAAGAAATATTGACTTAATGCTTATTTAAAAAAAAAACTTTCGTAATAACATCATGCATATTTAAAAAAATAATTTAACATCTAAATAATAAAGGAATATGGAAAGCGCACCGACTTTGTTTTATTGTTAATTTATTTTTCTATGCAAAACAATGTTTTCTGAAAATATTATATCCATGTATAAAATACATACGTTTTTATGCACGTTTAATATGTAAAACAATTTATGGTGATACTATGTTCATTCAAAATTTGTATTTTCTAATCGACCTTTGAGAACAATGGTCTGAAACTGGTATGTACTTAATTGTTTCGAAAATATTATTGACCATTTACACATGCATTCTTAAAATAATTTGTTTGGCAAATCAAACAATATCGTACAGGCTGTTGAATATGTAAAGATACTTTTTCTATGATGACGTCAGACCAAAAGATCTTTGTAAATAAAGTTTGAAATACATTCCTACATAATTCATAATATCTATGTGGATATTGAGGAGACTGATATACCTGACATTAAGCGATTGCCAAAAAGAATTGGCCAGTCAAACTGTTCATAATATTTGTTGTAACTTTTTTAAATATCCTTCTTGCTTAAAAGGCAATTGCTTATAATTTCCACAAGTACGATGCAGTGTTTAGTTGTTTTAGTCTTAAAATCATTCACTTTTATAAAAGTCGGCGATCGCAAGTTCTGTTGTTGGACATAATAAAAATGAAAATATAAGTTCGCAGTGTCAGACATAAAGATACTAGCAAGTCCTTGACTAGGACTTGAACCCGTTGAAAAGATATTGTAATGCGATACTCATATCAAAACTAGGAATTTTATCAGAGTAAAATAAAATCTCAATATAACAATGGACTAATGTGGGCGAGCGAGAAAATCCGTAAGTAAGAAAATATGCACACTTTTTATACAATAAAGATCAAGTGAATTTCCCATAAATAAATGATACATCGTTTTTTTTATAAGTAAAGGATGAAATATTAAAATAATAATACACGATTCGCTGTGCTTATCAACTAACGAAATGTAAATCTGAATTTTCGCTTTGGTGGGATTTATATTTGATGTGTTGATTGAGTGGAACCAATCCCAAGAAGTGATCGTTAATCCGTAAAAAAGGATATATTATGAGTTTCGATTGGGGTGTTATGTTGCTAAGCGTGCGTCGAAATGAAAGCTGACACGAGTGGAAACTGCAAAACGCATCAGTCGCAGAATATTGTATGCAGTGGTAGCTGCGGGATTTAAACGTTTACACACATATAATTTATCATACGATTTCCATTAATTAGATAGTGATATCGATTGCGACATTTATGACAGCTATTAATGAAAAACAAACCAATTAAATGTATAATCACGAGTTGTATTTATAATTAATCATTCGCACTTCATTTCATTTTAATCACTTAACTAATTCTCATTTTTAGCAAGAAATTTTGAATAATTTTAGATAATAATAATTATCCAATTTCAATTCAAAATAATACCATACAAACCAATATCTAGCAGAGTTGACATTCATTCTTCCACGCTGGGTATATATAACTATATATTGTAAAATTGCTCAAAAACTATGCAAATTTACCGCCTAACAATGGGAGTGTATATTTGTAATATTTTATTACGCAAACCACTAGTACCAGATCGTTTCCTGTCCAAGGTAATATTATATTTTATCACTAATTATAAAAATAAAAAAGGATCGGTATAATAGAAACGCGCTCTTTTAAAATTTACCCACTGGAAAGCCACCTGCTGCGTTTGACCGTGTCGCCGACGGTGCTAGTACTAATTCAGATATCATTTTCAAGGCGTTAGCTGTAACATTATATTTTAAAAAATAAACACCGATTCCAAAATTTTATGATGTAATGATCGGGTTGAGGAAATTGTTCAAATATTTGTTTTGTTTATTTAAATCCAATTAAATTCGTATATAAATGAAAACTAATAAATTGGATGAAGTATAGATGCTTTCACACTTCGCCGCTCTCAATAGAGTGATGCTGGGCGACTCACCTACAACTAGCTATCGTTGTCAGTGAGTCGCATTCTGTTAAGATGCTTCAGTAGCTATGGTAGACATTTATATGTTATTTAAATTAAAATCACTACACATTATAGCAGGATAATATAAAAGTGGATTTAATTAACTTTAATTTGGTAATATTTTATTATATTAACTCATTGTATGCGAGAAACACAAGCTTAGTCGTCTATGCGCTATTCACTGTATGCGGGAGACGGTAATCTCTCTTTAGCAAATCCTATGAATTGACGGAAATAAGTTTACCAATACATTAAAAACAATTCATTCATTCATAAAATGTGACGATAAAAAACATGTAAAACTTGACGAAAGTATACAAAAAAAAAGTGTTTAAGCGCTACGGTTTATATCGGAAATGACGCCCACAAACCGATAAAATCAATGCCGATATGTCCGATTTTACTTCTCTTAAATATATTTAAATTGTATAAAGCAGTTGACTGGATAGATAAAATTATCCAAAATATCGCTAAAAATATTTTTTAATTTAAGACCAAGTTCGATGGTTTTTTTATATGACACTTCACTTCATATGAAAGCAATTTTATATTCAAATCAGCCGTTTATCATTGATAAATACCGAACGAAAAAGAATCATCAAACGTCATAATCTAATAACATTAAAAAGATAATATATCGTTTTAGTTTTTAATCGCCTATTATCAAATAGTAAATCAAAAAAAGTATAATTAAAAAGGCATCAATTAAAAAAAAAATTAATGAACATAACACGAAAGCTCCACGTGCAAGGAAATAGAATAATAAGGACTTATTCGTTCATCGCTTTGAAAATCCACCTACTTTGTAAGTCATTACGCAATCTTAAAACAAGAATGAAAAATCCGCCGAAAATTTTTATGGCTTTTTTACGTTGTCCCCGCAGGCGAAAGACGTCTTTTGTCTCCCGATTTCAATGTCCGCATACCCTCCCCATTCCACTTACTGGAACGTCACGACTATTTAAGGTGCGATACCGGAAGATTTAATTAAATTACCTTTTTTACCAATGTAAAATTCGTGGAAAAGATTTTATATGTACCTGCTTATTTGTCTATTGCTAATTTTCCGAAAGAACAGTCGTTGTCTTCATGAGTTTGAATCCGTGTAAACAGTTTTTAAATTGATTTTTTGATCGATAAATGGATTTCTATTTGCGACATGGATGGATGAGGTGTAATATTCCTTCTTACCGAAACTGAACAATAGAAGGACTTTTTCATTTAAAGGGACATCATAGGCTGAATGGCAAGAGTGAACTTTTGCGAGACCCGATTCCAATCCATTCAACCTCGGTTGATTGCGCGGGATACGTTTTGGACAAGATCGCACACAATAGGAGATTAAAAAAAATATTTATAAAAATTAAAAAGCGCGTTATTAATGAAACACAAATTATTAACAACACAATAAATGTTATATGTGAGATAAAAGTAACAAAAATATGCAAAAGAAACATAAATACAATATTAATTATTTTTCCACGTCACTAAAAAAAACAATTTACCCTTGACAAGCTTTTGTTCACGATTAGTATGTTAAATTTGCTGGTAACTACCAAAAAATGCATTAAATTTCATGGCACTTATTCTCTTTTAATCTTCGTCGTTTCCTTTTAAGTAATCTTTTGACATTCAACTTAAGCGGAGCAGCTTCGTAGACTTCGTTTTCTTGTTACATATAATATTATGGTCGTTCATTACTTGCTGGTCTTCATTACGGTGTGTCGTGTGACTTTAGCAGAGCTTGAAAAAAATCATCATTTTCAGTTTTTCTGAACAGCTTTTTCCACACACCCTTGATGTACGACTGAATAACTCCATTATATACATTGATATTTCTGAAAGCTCTCTTTTCTCAAACACAGATCTTTTTGCAATAATATGTAAATATTCTAAGATTATATTTATGAAAGAACATCAAAAAATAAAAATAAAATTGCTCAATTTAAATGCCTTATTTTTATTGCAATTTCATCTCGTACTCTATTGTTACGAAAAAATAAGTTAACAGACATATGTAATTCGTGATATAATTTATGCCTGGGGAAAATCGCGATACTAGAACATAGCATTTTTAGCGTCAGTAATTATTAAAAAAACATAGTTCTATCATTCTCTTATTATTTATAATATATCGTTGCAAATTTATATATTAGATAGAAAGATCGTATTTATATCAATTTACTTCACTTAATCACTCTTGCTTATAAATTTTATGCGTGCTTAATTTGATTACCTTTGACAGTAATTCAGAAAAGGGTAATTTTTATTCAAGAAAAAAACAAAACAAAAACGGATACTAGATTACGATCTTCAATTTCGAATTGAATTTCTTGAGTTCCCTTGTTATCAAGCGCAGGTTAAGCATTATACTCGACTCTCCCCCAAGGGACTCTCATCTGATTAAAAAGAAAACACGATTTTTTAAAAACCGAATTCGAGAGTATACATTTTTTCACACTTAAAACTCTCGGCGTCAAAAAATAAAAAAAAAGCTAGCGTTTTTAGAATATGACAAAAAAAAAGAATACAAGAGTCGCTAGCTTTCTTATGCTAATCTAAAAAAAGAAAGACAGTAATAATAAGCTGGCGTCTTAATATATATTTCGTTGTTATATTATTTCAACGTCGAGAAATAAAAATACGAAAAGAATTTTTGCAAATCGTATGTCATCAACGTTCTTATCAACTTCATGTTTTGTTGTATGAATAAAAAGCAGCATATTTTTTGTTGTTGATAAATTCACTCGATGATTTGTAGGAATGTTTATATGTAGAATAAAAGTTGGTTAAATCAGATATGTCTTTATTATAATCAACATCATTATAATGTATATCGACAGATCTATTGTGATTATGATTTAAATATCGAAAATATTAAACTGTATTATTCGATTTTAATTAAAAATGATATACGTTTTTACGAACATTTCCTTTTTCTGTTTGGTTTACCATGTATAAAGTTATCAAACACTAATTTGTAATTTTCAGTGAAACACTTACACAATGTACTTATCTTATATCGACGCCATTTTGATATTTCTCCGAAGTATGTTGATAATGTTAAATCACAAGATCTTTCCTGATTGTTAAGATTATAATTATGATACAGGTCACGACCTTTACACAAAATTCTGTGTAGATAATCGAAAACATTTTCTGATAAAATCTTGTTTTGTTTTCTTTGGTTGACGATCGAAAGTTTTGTCATATTTTCCCTTTTTGTTCGCCGGTATCTGATGAAAACATCTTGATCGAGGAATTCACTCCGTCTCTCTTTTCAGTATGCGAGATCAGTGTTTTCCAATAATGCCGTAACTATTTTATGATACCCGTTTGTTTGTTGCTGATGTTTGTATAGGATAGCAACACAAACGGTGTCTTCTACTAAAATATACAGCTATATCACAAATATCTTGAACATATAAAATCAAATCTGACATATTTGTTTTAGTAAATCAAACGTTATTCTATTAACTGTCGTATGAATTATTTATAGTTTACTTATCGTTGGCGAAGAGTTCAAAATTTTAAATGTATGAAATGACGGCTAAAAATTTTAGCAGTGAAACAAACAAATTAAATATTGATAAAAAGAAAGGTAAAATTCGCTATTTTAAAAGACAGGAAAAACATGTGCCCATATATTAATTACAAGATCTCTTCCTAAACGAAGAACTGTAACGATATCAAATTTTTGGATGCCATTTCTGGGCCAACTGTACTATTTTCAAGTTATCCATTACATTGATGCATGATTTTTCATCTTAAAAAAATCATTTATATATATACTAGCAAACACTGAGTTTGAATCTGTTCTGGACGAAGCTAGTTTATAAATACGACATTAAATTAAATATAATATCAACGGCGTAGTGTCTGAAAACCGAATAATATTTTTCATGCCTTTTATTTATTTTCACGAGAGACAATTAAATAAAAAATTCGAATATAACATTCTAGACCTCAATAATCTTTCTTATCACACTCCACATTAGGGACTAATATATCATCAATATGATTTGATAAAAAACTGTGATATTGAGATGTAATTAAATTATCTCTTTTATTCTAATTTAACCATTATTTACTACACTTACCATAAATTTAAAATTATTCGGCATTGATTTAAGAATTCAATCAAAGCATAAAAAGGATTTTAGTAAAAGTTAATTTCTTTCTACGAATAGCCGAACTATTTTTTTAAATATACTTCATACATTCATCACTTCTTCAGGCAAAGTAAAAATAAATACATAGAATATATACATAAAAGTCTTCTGCCACTTCTTTTTTAAGCGGATTTATTTAACTCTTGTTGTGATTAAAATTTATCCCCTGTACAAATAGAGATACGGGTGTAATAATTGTTGCACGGTGGCGTTATTGTATAATCGGACAAAGTGGTGGGTTCAATTAGGCGATCAGGATTAATTTGTTTGCCTATCGTCGGAATTTGAAATCAAAATTTTTAATTGTGTTAGCGTTAAGTTTGAGCGAGTTAGTCTGTAGACAGGGCTAACTTTTAAAAGTCATGCGTTGTGTGTAGAGGACGTATCAACGCTCATGTCCCACGTCAAAAGTTACTTATTCAAGCCGCTGGATCAAAATCATGGCGTTGGATATCTCCCAAAAGCTTTACTATAATATTGTTAATTTTAATACAAATATACAGCGATTAACCTCTGGAAAACCTTGAATAATAAATTACTTCGTATTTATATTTATTCGAATCTGTTTCCGAATGGCGAAACCCAGACGAAGTTTATTTGTAAAAGAACTAGTTGCAATTCACCACTCAGCGACTCATTTTTAGAAGATTTCTAGAATAGAACGTGTTCATGAAAGAGAGTGGAAGGTAATTTTAAATATCCTGAAAGTTCATGTATTTGAACACAATTCAATTGACAAATCGTTTTTTTTTATTATTGTACACTGATTCGAGCCCGTCAACACACCAACTGAATATGACAGACGCATTGGAGCTGTAAATTATGTGGCATGATTGGCGAACTAATTAGCCACTATCAAAGTCTATTAAAGATATTGTAACCAAACGTCAAATTAAACCTTTACCCACGATCAATGTTGCCTTGGATAAATCTTCGGCATATGAACATTCACAACGCTATGAAAGGCTTAATAAGGGTGATAATTTTTTAGCTGCTAACGACCTATTTCGAAAGAATTAATAGGGTAGGAAGGGACTTTTAGAGTCGGACGTGCTTCAAATATGCATTTGGACTTACATTTATGTTATAATATATAGTTATAAAAATAATAATAATTGCAAATGGTCTAGTTATTATTAGATTTAAGTATTTACAGCAGTGCTATAAACCCAGTGCCAGCCCTCTAATAATTGTGCTGGTCCTATACGAGTTTATAAGAATCTTTGTTATTTTTTATCATTCTATTAATATTTTAAATTAAGATCACATAATGAGAAGTCTAAATATATTACGAATTTTCATGTTTTTATATTTTAAATACATATAGTTGTTTGTCCCACCTTCACCCGTAATGTTTGTGTCTGTTACACAGCTGCCTTTCATAATGATTCGTCATTATCTTGGCCCAATATAGAGCTGTATGGACCAATATTTAAACCATATACTATTGTGCTTAAAAGAGAAGAAAAAAAGAAAAAAGTATCGGAGAATTTCTCAGCCAGTGATATTAAGTATCTGTGTACTGAAAATTTGCCGTGGTAAAAAGTTAAATCTACTTAGCGTTATTTTTATAATTGCATCAGCTGTTCGATTAGTAATTCTACTACTTTACCGGTCCGGAGATATAAAAAAGTTTGATAACACTGATCTATAACAAAACTTCTATTTTTGTGGCTGTAACAACCATTTATCCGATACTCTTCTTTCCGTTCATAATTATATCTTAACAATAAATAATAGCAAAAACAATTGATAAAATAAATTATATTTTAAATCATAGAAACACTGTCTATGATCAGTACCGGTTTCGGTTGTCACAATCATTATTATTTGATAACGACGAGTGTAACGGACCCTGATCTAAATAATATAATATTGTGGAAATAGTTCTAAACATTGTGTTTTATTATTTAAATATAATATCCTTCCACCAAGAAGTGACTGGTAACACTTCAAAAGTTATTATAAATCATAAAAAAACTTGTTGAAATAATTAACATGTAGAAGGAAGGTGGAAATTCAATTTGATATTAAAGAAACAAATCTCGAATCATTCGGTTTATGAATTTTTATTTAAAAAAAAAAATTAAGCACTGCAAAGCACTTCTCATTTCCTTTTTTTAATTCAAAGATTTTTAAAATATAAATTGAAAACGAGAGAGTGTTATACAACCCGCCTTCATCCTATTCTCTTACGGGGATATCTTCTATGAAAAACAGTCTAAAAATATATTTAGTGAGCATAAATAAATGACACATTAAATTGCAATTCAAAATTGTGTAAACGAAAACCTTTATAAAAAGGGAAATGTGTTAAAAAAAAAAAAATACAACCTGTTGGCGTTTTTGTAAATGCTATTTAAGTTTAGTCGTTAAATGGAAATCCATTGAATCGTAATATGATTTTTTTTGTTGATATTGTTGTAAGTACAGCCAGAATAACAGTGAAAGTTTCAATAATACTCTTCTCAAGAATAAAACTGATAATTTTTGTTGAAAACGTGCGAAAATTATACATATTTTAATAGTTGTGGAATCAATATTATGTATGCAGTCATCTTTTAATCGCAAAAATATGGACCTCATAAATAATGTTAATAAACAAGTCCAATATTTCGTGTTTTCACATGTAAATACCATAAAACGAACAATATTGGTTGTCATTCAAGTTATGAAAGTGAGTAAATGTAATGAAGTGTATTACAACTGGTTAAATTAAAAAATAAAACGTATAAAAAGTAAAATACACAACTGACAGCTATGATTCGTGCTGTAGAAAAGTATGTATACAAATTTATGACGTTTTCAATAAAACAGAAAACTGGGAAAGTTCCAAACTCACCTGTCGTAAAAGTATGATCCTTTTATTTTATATGTAGGCAGGATTTTTATTGCTAGCTGTAAAAAGTGGGCATGCTTAGAATTGTCAATTTTCAAAATCAGCTAGATGACAAATAATTTCAATCGCATTCTGTAATATACGTACATAGTACGCACATGAATTAAAAAAAATAATTGTTTTCATTGCGGACTCTGGTGTTGTTTGCTGGGCATACTATAGACATTATGCGATGACTTTGGGTCAAACATTTCACAGAATTCAATTTATTCACATGGATGCTTAAATTATCTAACTCACCCGGTTTGGTAATATGCCAGTCCATTATCATACCAATAAACTATAGGTTAATGATAATTAAAGATGAAAATTATTCATGGCTGCGTTGTAGAATTAAATTACATTAAATTTATTTTCAACGTACTTCATTTTATGAATAATTTGCCAAATAATACTGTTTTCGTTAACTAACTTATTTTAAAATCAGAGAAGACATCAAAATTGAATCGCTTAAACTTTTTTCGCTTTTCGATATCTTTTGGCATTCTAGTATACGAGTACATTAAAATTGACAGTAATTAAATATTTAATATTTATGAAAGACATATTTACTTAGTAAGTGCATCAATATACTAGAACCTATAAAATTCCAAAAGGCAAGATGTATACGATTTAAATTTGAATGGGAATGACTTAAAAAAAGACTTTTTCGATGATGTTTCGCTATAATGGAGACACTTTCAATTGATGGTGACTTCGATATTATATTCATCGTTCCTGAGATATCTTTTCAGGTCCTTCTACGCAAAAAGTATTACATTTGTAAACATTCTATTACTAGTGAGGTTATCCGGGAAAAATCTATGGCTTAAGATAAAAAAAAAACGTCGATAAACATTTCTACGAAAAAAAAGAATGCCAGAAATATTTAATTTTATTTGACTTTCTTTATGATTGCACACTTATAAGTGCGTAGCATTCGAAAACTTTCCATACCGTGTTCTTTTGTTTTCGCCTAAGTTGAGCTTGGACTATCTTTGGTCACATCTTTCCGTTACATAAAATAATAGAATCTCATGAAAAATATTACGGTCGAATGTCCCCAGGAGGTAGAAAATTTTCACAAAGCACATCTCTCAACGGGATCGTTTCCCAATAATAAAATTAAATGAATCTCTTGGTTTTCGTAAATAATATGTTTTTGTAACCTTTTGTTAAATCAAATAAGCATCATGTATAAGAAGTTATTATACATATTCATTTTAAATAAAATGGTTCCATTACAAAAATTTAATTGAGTTTTATAGAGTATTGTCAAATCGAGTTATTTTTAAATATAAATTACAGTCGTTGATCCTGATTTTGAGTGTTTATGGTTTAATATATATCTTCCTTTTTATTACTGTGTTGAAAGGTTACGTTTATAAATTCTTTAATTTTTGAATCCATTTATGAATAACAAGTTATTATAAGACGTTGTTTTCTAACTTGTTAACTAAAGATATCTCACATATTTTCAATTCGACAGTAAAAGACGACCCATAGAAAAAGTTTCTTCTATAATATTTGTATTTCATTAAAAATTAAGTACAGTTTACATTTTATGTATATATACACCAGTGTCGCAAAATATTTAAAAATCCTCTCATTGAATTTAAACAAACTATGATTGAAAAAAAAAAACAAATTTTCTTTACAGCGTCATCTGTTGTTTGAATACTTAGTAAAAATACAAGAAACTTAATAAAGTAATAATGTAACTAGATAATGTTATCATTTAAGTTCAAATAACAAATCAAAATCAAATAACAAGAATAACTGTTTATATGAAAGCAAATGAGAACCAAAAAATGATAATGTTGAACTTAATTAAAAAAAATTATAATCAACATAAAAATTTCCCTTGTCAACCACATCAAATTATTTTAAAATAAAGTTTTAAAAAGGCGACCATATCATGGTGGTTGGATATATATATATGTTAAAAATATTATAGCTATTTAATGAGCAATAAAAACGAATGTTTTCACATTTCCATTGATGTAAAAACAAAATTTTATGGGTGCTCAGATTCATAATTTCATTCATGAATCCAATAAAATTCAATCTATTTGAAGTACTGCATCCATTAAATTTGAGAATAAAGCGCATATGTAAATTTTAGGGGATGAAAATTGAACAATACCTACCGAATTTTATTTTTCCCACGTTCAGAATTTCCGCCCCCGCAGTATCGTGAAATGAGACAACATTTTGTCGATATTGTACACCGTGTTCAGAAAATATGCTACTTAAATATCCACTTACATGCACATGGTTTCACAGGGCAAAAGAATGATATTGTTTTTTATACTAAGGGTGTTGATTAAATACACTCTTACATGATTGGAATGAAAGAAGAAATATTTTAATTTGATTTTAGGATATTATTGATGTTTTCTGAAAGCATGTGTGAAAAACATTATTTTATGGTAAAAATATTTAACAGCTTGGTTTAACAAGAATAAAGTGTTTTCAAAAAATCGTGAGCTATCGCAAAGACCTTCTGCTAAGATTTTGCGAATAAAACCATTAAATAATATTTTTTACATTTAAATGGCTTACTATTATTTGATTGAAAAATATATATTTTTTGCTTTCGTAAACGGAGAACTGTAACTGTTAAATGCGCGTTTCTGGTTGATGCCAGTCCACGAAATATTTTTCCAGTTTTCACCGATCTGCAGATGTAAAAAAAATGAAGAACACTAGTCTACAACGAAGTAAAATAGAGCTTTACCTCAGTGATTAGGTAGGTCTGTAAACAAGTCCTAGCAAGATCTTATATAGGTCCTTCCTGTGATATCATTTCTTTTGAGTTGATTTTGAGCGAATAATAAAATTTCAATGTCTGTCGATTCTACCGTAATAGCATTTTTTGACTAAGCAGTAAAAAAAGAAATCTAACATGAATTTATTAAGAAAGTAAAATAATACATTTTACATCCACCCTGTAATGTATACGTTTTTTGTAATATTCTTGTCGAAGCATGTATAGTTTTTTCGATAAAACAGTCACGCACGTATATTTATAATTCGAGGTAAAATGTCCATAGACCAGTGATACTAAAACGTTTTTATGTTTATTTTTTGTAATAAACATTACCTATGTTTGCGTATTATTAAATTACCTGTGGAAGGTCTGGAGATACGTGATATGCCATTTTGCGGCATATCACGCCATTGCATTAAAACAAACCAAAAATATTAAAATTTGGCAGTGGAAAACAGAACTATAAAAACAAATTATTTACCAAACCAACCATTTTTTTCAATTATATTATTCTGTTTAATATAATCTGAAAATTTTATCGATTAGCAAATCTTTTTGATTTGGCATTGCCGATGTATATAATAATCTTTGAGAAGCAGATGGTTTTAATTTAAAGTTACTTCTATTTGAAGCGCCCAATAGTAATACAATATGTCCGTTTTATTATACAATGTTCAAACGTAAATTACTAGTGTCTAATTTGTTTGTTTTATCAATTAATAATTATAATAGTATTAGATTGTATTTATATGTCCATGTATGATTAAATATCAATAGGCTTAAATAATGTTTTTTTATAGAATATAAACTTACAAGTTGATCAGTTTTTTTATAGACTCTATAAGCACTACATTAGGAAAGAGCACAATAAAAATATATTTAAAGTAATAATAAAACAAATTTTAGTAGTATTTCCACGATAAATTTTATGATCAGGGCCGGTTGCGCTCATCGCAAGCATTATCAACTGATATATTGAACACGGTGAAAAAATAGCAATGTATTTTAGTTCTACAAAATTATTTTTAACAAATATAGTTGATAGCCATTTCGGCTCACGCCATCGTCAGAACTATGCTTAAACTAACATTTGCTTATCTATATATAGCTGTGCAGAAAAGGCACACAACACATCCTCTCTCCTGTTCCAACGGCCTAGCTTGTTACTTTAACACAATGACACTAAATTTTCAAAATTCTAAATGAAACAATAGGTGTCTATGACAATAAGATTATATGTGGGACGGAAGTGATCCTTCTGGAAGTAAATCAGACCACTCCTTTGTGCAACGGCTGGACAAGTGGCGTTACTATTATGTTAGTTTGGTCGTTAAGAATCCTTTATGATAATTGGTGTCTATTGATTTCTAGCTGTTCTAAAGCCGTCATTCTCCGACCCTTACTATAAAGATGCAAACATTTAGGATGTTTTTAGCAATATTTGTTAAAAATAATTTTGTAGAACTAAAATACATTGCTATTTTTTCACCGTGTTATAATGGAGTTCTACCGAGTGAATGCCAATTCAATCAATAATATATTGAAACTTGTTAAGAATTTTTCTTATCACCAAGAAAAGTCAGCAAATTTGAAGTATTTGGATATTTTTTATAATAAGCACTAGTTTATTGCTGTCAATGTCATGTTTTATATTTTTATAAGAAATATTTTTTTAAAGTTATTTGAAAAGATTGGTGATGGTCCTGTAAATTAATATTACGAAACTAATTTAAGGCTTTTCGATATTGAATACCTACGTCAAACTGGCTTTTTTATCAAATGATAATATATATTCTTGATTTACCCTGGGCGGTAATCGAAGCAGCTTGAATTTACCTATCGAGGGATTATAATATCCTCTGCCCCAAGGCGTAGTGCTGGCGTTGACATTACACGTTCGGGGATAAATGTATTACGTGGATGAGAAGTAGCCTTCTCCTTAACAAGGGCTGCAAAACATTCCGCTAGACGTGTTTGAATGTACACAGAAACTGCACTGCTTGCCAAAATGTGCAGAAATTGACCGATAACTATATTTCCAAATACCCAATGTAGAGCCTCACAAGAAAACTGCTTCTTACTCAACTGATCAAAATCTTTTTCTAAAGAGAGTGTAATATCATAAAAGGGCTGGAATAAAGTTACTAAGCTTTCTTTTCAAAATTAAATAGATAAAAATAAATTTTTAGATAATCACGTATATGAATAAAAAATTATAATTCCCCAAAACTACTGCAACCAAAACCAACAGCGTCTATCACTCGTCCACAGATTTTAAAAACACCACTCTCTCTCGTACTAAAAATATGATTTTCCTGTAATTACTTAAAAAAAAGAGAAATTCAATTACTTCTATTTTGTTTAAATTTCGCTGAACTATGCACACTATTAAAGTAGCACTAGAAAAGCAGTAATAGGCGTAAACAGTGTCATGATAAGTTTTTTGTCTGAAAGACTGAGAGGTTACGATACCTCAATCACATCCTAAAAGTTTTGTAATATTAGCAGGTATTAGAATTAGGCAATCTACACGCCATCAGGTAGTTTTGTATGCCTTGAAATGACGTCTCGTTTAAAAACGGAAACGTTAAGCACACCGTTTATTGTTTTAAAGTACACAAATCAACTGATCGTGCATGAAAGTTTCTATGTGTAAACTCAACTATTGACTAGTTTGAATTGAGATTTAGTGTCCAATTATTTTTAAACACAAAAATTATTTCGACAAATGATATCTTTCGAGAAGCATTTTTGACGGCGATCGTGAGACACCATAGATCATATGACGTAGGTTATATTCAAACAACAAAAAAAAAGAAATAGTATTTGTCTCATTGCTCATTCTTTAACGTTAATTTTTTTTTTATTTAGTTTTGATAGTTGATTGAGAATTTTTAACTGATCTTTAGACTAATAGTGACGTACCAATATAAAGAGTTTTTATATCTGAAGCAACGGAATTGTAAAATATTATCTTAAGCAATCAAAGGAATTCGTAAAATGTCCCTAGGGGATGTGTTTAAAGAATAATTTGAAAATATAATAGTTTGACAATCTTTTGCAAACGTTGCTTTTTGTGATTTTCTGAATTCTCTTTTTGGCAAGGTTTATTTGTCTCACGGGCTTAAGATCTTACGCTTGTGACATATACCATATTTACGTTGGGATTTAAAAAATAAATTTTAGTATTACATGTATGTACAATGTACCATCATGACGATAGCAAATATTTACAATATTCGAATTTTACCTTTTAAATTTTTTTTACATTGTGAAATCGTTTATTGGTTGGATAGTATTATATTATCATCTACGTATAACATATTTTTATAAAATGATACACGAATGTCAAAACTGAGTTTTATAATAAATTTGAAAAAATTTCCGAATGTGTAATAAAATTTAAAAGTATTCATAACTATTTTGCTATTCCATTGATTTGATCAACTAGTGAGATATTTTCAAAAAATACAATGTTTTGTTTTGATTATCATGAATTGAAAATGTAAAAATGGTTTTTCACCATCTACTACAAAGCCTGTTGAGATGAGTCTAAAACAACCTTCATTATAAGATTTTGCAATTTTATGGTTCAATCGCCTACAATGTGTGTATCCAAAAAAATACGAAATAAAATTTGAAGATTTCAATAGGATATCAAGTAATGACGATTTATTATATAAGGGTTCGTCCTAGAATCTCAAATCTTACGGTCCAACTGATCTTACTCTAGTACCCTTAACCGTTCTACTGAGAATTTTCTCAAGTATGTAACACGTGTAAAGAAACGATATACGGACATTTGAAAAGCAGGGCTATCCGTCACGAGTTGCCATGCACTTAAAAGAAAAAAAACGAAAGACATAATTTTAGCAACGTTCCAACGGCAACACTAAATTGAGAAGGAAAAAAGAGAAAATACATTTTACTTCAATGACATCTGCTGTCAAAGTATATACTAAGTTCCTTTAGACAGAATGTCTTACGGGATTAAATATTAACAATTTTACGATAAGAGTAATTTGAAGGTTGCATTATTAATTTAATATTACTAGATATTATTAAGTAATATTAAAAACAGATTTCCACAAAGTTGTTATAGACAATTTAATTATCTAACTGTTAAAATAGTAAATATATATATAATTATGTATGGTTCATATGTGAAGTTTTAGATACTTTTATCATTGAATACCCTAAGAACTGATTGTTTTGAAGAGTTGTAACAAAAATTTTATTAATAAATTTAACTAATATTTAAACCATGGACTTTTTCGTCCTTCAATAAGAACGCTCACATTTGTTGAAATATTTGTGTTAACATGTTTTTAAAGTGACATCTATCAAATTCATTTTTCAGTTAAAAGAGTATTGCTAATTATCTTGGAAGGTTGGAGCGAAGAACTAGCCATCGAGTGCAATTTGACGCCTTTCAACTTCTTCCTTTGGGTCTATCTTAACTTTGAATTCTTTCCAAATAAACCACAAACAGTTGACGCCCTTAAAGCTAACATAACAAGCACTTTTTTACACAGATTTATGCGAATCATTGAAATTAGGACCTCCCGAATACGTGCCACTAAGCAAAGCCGCGGCGGACACTCAAATAGCGTTATATTTCACACTTAGTGCCATAAAATATAATTTTAAACGAAAACAAAACTGAGTGAATATCTCACTCTGTTGTATTTATATTTATACTAATTCGAGCGTCCCTATTGAAAGACGCTTTATTTTATAACCTTTTCCAAGTTTACCCAAACTGTCGTGATTCCGCATGTTTCCACATTTTTCCCATGTTTTTTTTTGTATTGCTATGGATCAAGTCAAACTTGCCCCCCCCCCCTTTGCGTCAAACCAAGCACCCGTCTCATATTATTACTCATTGTGCGCTCTTATCAAAATACTCTTTGCGGCTGAATATTTGATTTCGCCTTCTGTACAATGTCGAAAATGTGTGAAATAAACTCGCCTGGAAATCGACAGAAGTTTGAAATTGTTTTTTTTTATTTCGAGCAAGTCACACATTGGAGAGGTCTACGGTCAACGTTACTGGCTTCGTTCATGAAGTTGAATTTGTATGGAAAGTTTTATTGATTGATTTTTCAAGCCGTTTATAGATTCTCAGGAGGAGGTATGTATATAATAAATATTTTAAACTTCCGTACCACGCATTCCATCACTAAAACAAACTGCGAGCTGAGCTGTAAGCTAACCTATCGTAATTTCTATCTTAATCGTATAATTTTGTTCTTACTTCATTTGAAAAAAAAGCATTGAATCACAGTGAATCTCACGTGAAATTTGACTGTGCTCGTATTATCAACATTAGTGGGTGTAAGCAAATGTCTCGTGACCGCATGAAATTTTTGTTTTGATGTGTGATAAATAGAAGTCGCATTTGTTCATTCAATAAAAGACATTATTTAAATATATTAGTATTTATTTTTTTGTAAAACAGTGCAAATGGAAAGTGTGATTGCCAGTTTTCACTTCCAATGTAAGTTATTGATGGCCGCAGCAAAATTGTTTGTTGGCCCTTCATGAGAACCACTGCTCTAGTGGCCTAGTTAATGGTTTAAACGTCACCTATTGTATCTCTGTCGCTATATAGAAAGAACTTTCATACTAAATAAACCAACAAAATTGAAATCATTTCAACCATACTCTAAAATATATTCATCATAATTCCCGCTACACACACAGCAGATCTTCTTTTAAGCAGATTTTGTTCTGATTCAAATTATTAAAAAAGTCATTTTGCAGTAAAAAAATTGTTTGAAGATCATGTTTGTACATTTTAAAATGAATAAAGTGTAACGTGAAGTCAAAAAGGTTGAAGGCCCCTGGACTGATCTACTGACTAAATATTTTTTTTTAGATAATAATATTCAATTGAATACAATAGATTACTTTACATTTATTTTTAAACTTTTTGATATTGCAAAATTGCAATTTTTTGTTAACAGATCCATATAAAATACGTCCTTCACATCTCTACATTAATATGAATCAAATTAATTTACTTGTCGATACTGTGAATAATATAAAATGTTTGCATCCATAGACGCTCAATAGTTCGTTCGATAATTATGTATGTGTTTCCATCAAACTACGATTAAAAACGTTCCACATTTGAACAAAGCATTGATTAACACAATACACGATCAGTTTTGATATTTGTTCTGAGATAATTAAAAAATTTTATAAACGGAATAATAATTAATTTCCCATGACGTGATGCTCCGTTACTGGTATCATTATTGAAATTTCAATTGCTTTTTTCCCCTGGAGAACGATGAAAATGATAAATTTAATATTCATGGCGCCTATTAGCGGATCACGTTAACATCATCCGTCACACGATCCTTTAATAAAATGCTAAATCGAAATCGAACATGTACGTGCACGACAACAATATTCTATCTGCGTAAATACAACGAAAATCGTTTGCCTATATACAATATTATATCAGTGATCAACAACTCGCATGACCCGCTTATAAAATATCACACTATCAGGAATTTTACTGAATGACAGAATTGGAAGCCTCTTAAATGCAGCTTGATGCTTTTCAGATAGAAACTGTTAATCAACTGAAATATTTTTAGAAATGATCTATGGCATTTTCAACCTTTTCCGTCAATCTTGCTGTATGTAAGGAAGTAAAATTATTTAATCGAAATGGACTGAAATCAATTAGGAGTGCATCAATACTCTGCTATGAGACAAAAGTTAACAGTGCCCTCATTTGTCGGTGTACAGACAAGACGTGTATATTTGGTCTAGGGATAAATTGAAAAAGAACATTACCGTTTGCTTATTTACTAATTACTATAGTATTTGTACAATTTGAAACGATCTTGAATTAAAGTGTCGATCACGGCAGTAGATTTTAATTTGGAAAGAAATATAAGGAACAACTATTTTAAATAATCAAAACAAATTTTCTAGAACTTATTTTCACAATATATTTTATGAGCGAAACCGGTCCTGATCATGAAATACACTGTGGAAATAAGAGCTGAAATGTATTTTTTTAATATTTAAAATAACATTTCTTTCCATCAAGAAGTAACAGTTAGCACCTTAAGTGTCCAATAGAATATGTTGAAAATTTCAGCTAAAAACATACAATATAAATATTGATTTCTGTATGGATGTAGTTTGCTATATATGTAGATTTTCATCGAGTATTTTGTATTAACACACTTTTTTAAAACTTTAATAGACGAAACACTGTGACTTTATATTAAAACGATTTTGTTTCCGTTGTAAAACTCAAATTTTATATATTTTGCGATTACTGGTGTTTCCACGAACCCTACGTTGCTGGCCACTATTATTTATAAAATAAATATCGTCAAGTTGAAAGTTGTTTTTTATTCGCCGCTATAAACATCTCTTCAAATCTTCGTGTCAAAGTAAATTTATCTTAATAAAAAATATTCACTATTTTATGAATGATTATAATTTCTCACAAATCATTAAACTGGCTATAAATCGAAGAATTGCGTTAATTTTATTGTTTGTTGTAATATACCACTATGATTTTATTCACAATAATGAATACTGTTGAATAGATGAATGAAATTAAGACGAAAATGATTTTTACAGTTGGAAGCCACACGTTTAATTTAAAACGTTATATTGAAGAGAATAACATTTAGATTTGTATACAGGCTGTACTAATGTATGAAGTCTATAAAATATTGATGAATCATTATTCTTTATTATCTAAACGAGGTGATTGCTTGTGACGATACAAACCAATGAATCCTGCAATAATTTGAACAGCGTAAATGTAAAATTGACTGCTGACTTCCAGCAAACCGCGTTATATCGAATCAGCGTAATCGAGGAGCTGTAAGCTTTTGGTGCACGCGTTTACTTTTTCACCTCAATCTTTCGATATCTTTCGCCGTTTGAAAGTTTTATACGTGATAAGAATTTTCAATTACTTTGTCTGGAATGAATAAGCGACTCATATATTATATAAGTCTCCGAATGTAATAGAAGAAAAAACGTTTCCATCGTCTATTCAAGTTTTTTTGTAGAGATTGAATGAAAAGAAGTAAACCTATATCTCATGTATAATATTTAAACTAATTGGAGATATAAAATTATATTTTTAGACTGCTAATTGCCAATAAATTATTTGTGGAAAGATATCATGCAATATATTTTGAAATATAAATACAAGTTTTTTTGTCTACTAATTTGACATTTTTTAATCGTTACACTAATTATACATTGAAAACTTGAAACTCGTAATTCGGCGTCAATTTCAGACCATGAAAAGGGAACGCTTGCGGCAGTTGCAAAACTTATGGAATATTAAACTTAGGCAATTGTCATTATTGAAGATTAATTAAAAGCTTTCGACGAAATAATATAAAAATTTGTTTTACCAAAGCCTACATCTTTATAACAACAGCCACTAACAGTGTTACTATGCAGTCAAAATTGTTCGATATAATTTAATGTTATTTAGAAAATTCTCCTCTAAGAAATATTTTTCAAAATAATCTACTTTGAAATATACATCTCTTCTACAAAATTCGCTTTCAGAGATTCCATAAAACGTCGTAAATAAAAAAGTATGAACACAAACGTATACCGTAGGTACGCAAAACTTTTCGGGAAAAGTTTGTATAAAGTTATTGGGAAAGTACCGACGCAGAAAATTTATTTTTCTTACGCCACTGCGGTGGATCTTATACTCAACCTAACAAACTTTGCTACTCTTCTTAGGACACTCGCGCATAGGGTTGGCGACAACATACAAATTTATCAACCGGTATTTAAAAAAAACCGAGATTAAAAAAACAAATATTTAATTATTAAATAAATTGAGCAAAAAATATTTCTATTATAATATAATACAATTTTTTCGTTGTTTTTTATGGAATAATATTTTTTTGAGGTTATTCCACTTCCCTGAAAAAACTGTGTGTTTTTCAGTAGCTCAGCTTCTATTTTTTGAAGAGAGCTGGAATAGAAGTTCATCAATAACTTTGATTGTTCTTGTTTCTCCCCATTGCAGAGTTAGGACTGGTAGGCGAGAATCGAAGAAATCGCCGATTTTTAATGCAATTGTACATTTAAAGAAATATCAACGTATGAATCTGAAAATAATCTGATTCAATCCCATGAGCACTGTATCCGAAAGCAACAACTTTAACCACTGCACACATATCCGTACTTTCATTTGACCCGTCGTTTAACACAGCTTTTGCTATTCTATCGAGAATTGTCAGACTATAATTTTATGTCATAATTGAAAGTGTGTCTCATCTATTTTCAACAGGTTATACGTTCTATCGGATATTGTTTCGGAGATATACTATGATATAAAATAGAAAAGGTTTTTTTTAAATTTAATTTTTATGTAAGTTTGCAGCATTGCTTTCATACCAATCTCTGAATGTAAGAAAGATGTATCGTAAATATATAATTGATTTGAAATATGGCCTTTAAATGATTGATTTCTGGAGTTTCATACAAATAATACACAATTAAATAACAGTTGATTAAACAGTCGTTTGATAAAAGTAGCGTTAAGATGACTTGGAAAATAAATTAATTTTGAAAGGTTTTCATGGGATACAATTTTCTATGAAACTTTATATTTTATTTTTCTTTTAATATACAACCTTTCAATTTACGGTATCAACTAGGTTGTCTGATGGAATTAAATATTTAATTAATATTGCTGAAATAGTTCTATTGTATACCCAGAGAAGTCTAAAGCCGAAACCCGGGTTTTTGAGTGAGAAAAAATGCACAAAGTTTTAACAAATCAAAAAATATTACAATATTTACTTCGAATAAATAACAGAATATTGCTAAAAATAAAAATATGTTGTATGCCTGATCACATGAAATAAACTAGAGTTATTTTTTTCTGAAACTAAATACAACTCATTTAATAGTTTCGACGAATTAGACTGTAACTTTGTGGAAGTTCACTTTATATTAAAAATCTTTTGTGAGAATGAATGAAGTATTTATTTTATAAAAATAAAAAAAACATTTTCAAGTTACATGATTTGAGCACACGTGTAAATATAAGTAAATGCTTTAAATTGACAAAATATAAAGAAAAATCTATCATAACTTTTACTTTATTGATTACCTCAGGCGTCGGTATAATTTAATGCCGGTAGTTTCAATAATTTTAATCAGACGCGTAATATTATCCAATGGAAGGAATTCGAGAATTTTGTTGACGACATGCTTATCCCGCACAGTGGCTTAACGGATATTCAAAGCATTGATCTTGAGATTCATAGCCTCACAACAAATATCAATTTAGCTGCTGCATATGCCAGTAAAACGGTAAAAAATTCACCGCACAGTAAAGCGCTTCCAACAGATATTAGACAGCTTATAAATGATAGACGGAGCGCGAGAAAGGAATGGAAAAAGTTCTGCAACCCCTTAGTAAGACAACGCGTAAACCGATTGTTAGCAGAAATCCGACGAGCCATGAAGGCTTTTCGCGAAAAAACTACCGACGACTACTTAAATGAACTCGTCAAAGGAAGCGACCCATACTGGGCTCTCTCCAAAGTTTTCCGCGCAGAAAAATACCCCTTGATGCCACTTCACGGAGCAAAGGGTCCCGTATTCACCATCAGTGAAAAGGTGGAAGAGTTTGCGGATAGCCTTCAGAAACAATTTACACCCAATACAATTGACACAAGTAATTCACGCTTGAAAAATAGCGTGTTAGATATAGAAGCAACCGCTTAGCTAATCCTAGAACAACCCTTAACTGTAGACTGTCAAGCTATTTGTCCTTCCACGTTTGCCGAGGTGGTAGGGCTGATCAAAGCGCTTCCTGACAGAAAAGCTTTGGGAATGACAAAATCGGTAATAAGGCTCTCAAACATCTACCGCTTAAAGGTATTAGCTCGTTAGTCAATATTATCAACGCGTGCTTAAGATTACTATATTTTCCATCACGTTGAAAGGAAGCGGATAATATTCTAATTCCAAAGCCTGGGAAAGATCACACTCTTCCAATAAACCATCGACCAATAAGCTTACTACCCGCAATGAGCAAAATTCTAGAGCGTGTGATTAAAGCTAGACTGCAATAAGTGGTGGAAGAGAAAAAGATAATCCCAGACACACAGCACGGTTTCCGCGCGAATCACTCGACAAACCACCAACTTCTTCGGGTAGTAGAGTTTATCGCAAGTGGATTCGTTCATAAAGAGGTCACGGCGGGCCTCTTTTAAGATATTGCTAAAACCTTCGACAGGGTATGGACCAAAGGGCTCGTATTCAAAATGTTGAAGGCTGGCATAGGATTACCACTAGTAAAGATTCTCAACTCGTTCGTGACGGATAGACATTTCAAGGTCAAAATGGGTGTAATTCGATCCTCCTTAAGACCGATCCAGGCAGATGTCTCACAAGGCTCCGTCCTGGGACCCATACTGTATAACATATTCACGCTTGACATTCCTTGCGGTGGGGAAAGCGAAGCAGTTATAGCTCAGTACGCCGATGATACTGCTATTTTATCAAAATCTCGTAATCGGCAAAGTGCTGTCACACAAGTCCAGCTATTGGCTGATACCATTGCGGACTGGTGTGAAAACTGGCGAATTAAAATTAATACCGAAAAAAGCGCTGCATTTATGTTTTCAAAGGGTTTCATTAGAAAACCCAATTTCGATTGCATTCGTATGCAAAATACAGAAATCAAGTGGTCCAATACTGTCAAGTATCTAGGACTCACTCTAGGCAATAGACTAAAATTCAATGAGCACACTGCGATTAAAAAACGTCAAGCTTATGGTGTAAAAGCTAGACTAAACTTTATGCTCAATGTGAAGAGCAAGCTTACTCTTAAAAGCAAGCTGCTCCTCTATACAGCTATAACTCTGCCAATTATGGTGTACGCTACTCCAGTGTGGGCTTATGCTCACCAGAAGCATCTGAAGACACTTCAAATTTTTCAAAATAAATCATTGCGACAAATTTGTATTGCCCCGTGGTACGTTCGCAATTCGCTGTTACATAGAGACTTGAAAATGCCTACAATGTGAGAGTTCGTTCGTGAAATGTCTCGAAACTTTCACAGCGATATAGGCAATCATTATAACCCTACAATTTCGTATCTACATAATCATGATGAGACAATACCGAGTAATCGTCTAAGGCCGAGAGCGGTTCTGCTCGATGACCCGCCATAGGTTTGTTGTTACAGATCTTAATCCCAACATGGACAACCTCGGCATCTGAAAATGACTTTCCTATTTTATTTTCTTACGTATTGTATATGCATGCGTGTGGCTGTTTGTGTGCCTGTATGCACACGTATGCGTGAGTGAATATAATGCGTATGGTGTCCGCGTGAGCTGCACTCATTGTGGGTTCCATGAATTTGATATCCCAAAAAAAAACCGGTAGTTTCGGTACTTAAATATCAGGTTTCTGGTATTAAATTCCCTATTTGCGCATACAGTAAAAATGGCTACACGTGATATCAAAATGTTATGCGAGCAACCATATGTTTCAGAAAAATTCAACATGACAACGAAGTATTATTTGCAATATAAAATGACGTCATCCACGATATTCTATTTCAATTCAAAATGGATTTCAACAGTGAAATTAAGCTTACGGCCACGTTGTTAACTTCGTTGGCTTCAGTATCAAATACCTGTTCGATCGATTAATGGATTTGAAGTCATGGATTTGTCTGATGTCAGGACTTTTTTCTCATCTACTGCATAATAAAATAAGATCTAGCTTGAGTGTTTATGTAAATACAAGTACTTTTCTAGCCATATCCTTTAATCTATGCTCTCTACTAAAATTAGTTGTGAAAGTAACATTCAGTTCATGGAGAATAACTTCTGCTGATATAAGCTTTACTAGGAGTAAAATATATATCATCCACATATTATATTTGAATAAAGAAATTTATTTTTGAAATTAAAAAAAAAAAAGTCGAGAAAAACATTATTTATACATATTTCTTCAGTTAAATATACTCATGATCTGGACTAGTTTCGCTTATCGCGAGTTTTATTATCAACTGAAAAAACGATCATTAATATATTAAATAAACTTTTTTGAATATAACACCTTCCACCAAGAAGTAACAGTTAATAACTCAAAAGTGAAACATATTAGATATACGTATGAAGTATCTTATGTGTGTTGGTATTTAATTTGAAATCAAATTTTTATATGTACATATACAAGTAAGTATAAAGTTTATTTGTATTAAAAAATTATATATCAATCTAGTAAAATTGTATTGCGTAAAACCATCTATCTAGCAATGTCCCCCATAAAGCTTTGAAAGTTTATTTATATCACTTAGATTATTTACGTAAGAATCTTTTCAGAGAGCTTAACTTTCAACAAATTTGTATTGAAGATTACAAAAAGTGTAAAATAATGTATAAATCAATCAGAATACTATTCGAAAATAATACTCTCATATGACTGCTGGCTTGAACCCGTAAGAGCATGCATGACACATTCCTGTTATTAGATAAAAGCAAATATAAGCATTTATCATCAAAATCTAATTTAGTATCACAAAATGCTGCAAAATATAAGCTCGCAAAAATTCGCAAATAAAAAATATCTCAAAATAACCCATTTAAAAAAATAAGAAAAATAACGGCGCTTTAACGTTTTCTGTTGTTATTAATAAATCAAGTTTTGTCCAAATTTGGACGTTCTTTTACTGAAATAGTTGTATTTTTATAAAAAAAAATCATAAATTGGAGCTACTTATATTTGATGCCACAACGTGTGTGTGCTCAAGTCGAAAGACGAAAAACTTTGTAATTTAATACTCACAGAATGTTCAGCATTTATTTTTCTTAAAATACTGTAGAAATATTTCGTATCGTAACCAAATATAATAAAACATAAACATCTTAGTTCATGTTAATAAAATAAACTATATTAAACATACTTTTTAAAAATAATAAAAAAACATATTTTACGATTCAGTAAGCAATTCAATATTAAAGACCGACATCGTTAAACTTTATTATATAAATTATTAGATATAATATTATATGTACAACATAATACTAGCATTTATTAGTCCTCTTTGTCTGGAATGGTCTCAAATTTATTTTATCAGTTTTGATAATTGATAATAATGCTAAAAGTTGAAAATAGTATAGTTGACCTAGAAACGGTAGCCAGAAGAGCTTGTGAAATTCTAGTCGCATCTTTTCACCGCTTGAGAGAAATTCATTGGATCTGATTTAAAAAATAATAAAACTAAAAGTTTATCGTTTTTTAGCCTGAAATTGTCATGATCGAATAATTGATTTCAATGACTGGCAGTAAATCAATTCATCTTTGATTTAGGCAAAGTGTGCATATGAATACTCTCATTTGCTTTGCAAAAATTATCAAATGTTAATCCGAATATTTTGTTATCAAGTTTTAAAAAAGTATGGTACAATTATTATATTAAATGATTTATTTACAGATGTGTGGAAGTATCAGAGAAATGAGATTCAGTTTCCTATGAAAATTTGAGGGTTAAATGGTATAGGTTCTATTTATTGCTTATTATTTATATACAGAGATATTTCGAATGAGTTTCCCTATTATAATTGATTTATTGTAAAAAAGGACGCCCCCGGGTGGGCTCGAACCACCAACCTTTCGGTTAACAGCCGAACGCGCTGCCATTGCGCCACGAAGGCAAGTACCGGTCATAGGAAAGATATTATAATTTTAACCATAGATAATGAAAATCATGGCACTTCTAAATGTATATTTTTATAAATGAATCAATTTTAATCAAGCGTGACTATCAACAAATTAATATTCGTATATATTGCTCGTGCACGAATAGAACATCGTGATAAACAAAATAATCGCTGCGATAAGCGCAGTTTAAACAAAAAATAGGGTGACTAAGCCGGTTTGATCAAAAATTGGGACATGTCAACGAATCATGTTTTACGGTCCAGTTTCAAGCGTCGTGGTAACGTTACCTATGTCAGGACTAACGACACATACAATTATTTACCGTAGCCCAAAGTGTGTTTAGAAAAAAAAATATTGCATTATTTTTTTATATGGAATGATTTTTTTATTCGTTGTGTTCACGAAGACTTGCTATATCTACCAACACATAAAAATATGAATAATACTTTAAAAAATTCTAATTTTAGCTTAAGTTACTGTAAACACTGAACCGTACAGATTTGACTGAGAAATAATATTTTTAGAGTAAGTCATGAATGTACGATACCTCTTTATTGTGATTATTTGAATCTTAGGATATAAAAATGTGCCTAAAATACATTTTACAAAATACATACAAATCTAAAAAAACCTTTTCTTGACAAACGACACACATGGTCACTCTAGAATAATTCAGTTTATTTATAGTAAAAATATGTACACGTTGCAGATTAATACACAAGGAGAAAGATTAACCAAACAAAATTGTAATATTATATAGCCCTAGAGATAACATTCAATAGATTTTGTAAAATCATACGTACAGAATTTCAGTGGGAAAATTGGTAAATCCCAAAGTGTAACAGGTACCATTGCTATGTAATGGTAGTTTAGTAATATTTGTAATCTTAGCTCGCACACTGATTCTATTAATCTCAACAAATACAGCGCAAATTATAATTTGGCAAGCTTAATTTATAAGTCTGCCAACACTCGGCAGATTAATTTTATCCCAGTACAGAATATACTCGCAGTCGCGGAATATCAAATGCTGTAGCCATTAATGAAATGTATATCCGTTTAGGCGTATCCGCTCACATGTCAAATCCAGGGGGTTAAAGGGTTAAAGCCCCCCGCAAAGAGACTACACGGTGTCTGGAAAAGTGTTATTTTTTCTGAAACTAGATTTTTGTTTCAACTACTTCTGCGTCGTATCGTGGGTTTATAAATTTCATGTGTGGCCACCAACCAATAGCTTGAATTGGAAAACAAAACTTGAAAACAATTTACATTTGCATTGATTTTAAATAATCAAACACCGGTATCTTTAAAGAATGTCTTTTATTGTATATAAAATTAAAAGATACTACAACTAAGTACTACATTTATTATATCTCAAAACGAAAATTTGGTGCGACCACAACATATTTATATGCGATAGACTAATGTTTATAATGCGACTATGCGTGTGCGAAAATCTTACGTGAGAGACACTGATCTAGCTTATAAATTGAACTGAATTTTAATTAGTACAACTAAATCAAATGAAAAAAGAAGCAACTAAATATTGAATTTTAAAAGAGTTTAAAGAGTGAAACTTTTAAAGAGTTTTAGTAAAAGCTTTTACAAAAACTAGATGCTATTCACTCGAGCAACCTCTATTTTTCAGAAAGCAAATGAGTAGAAGTATAAAGCGAAAAAATCTAATAAACAGTTCTTCGCTCTCTCATCGTTTTATTTTTGGAATTGAGAGCGGTTCCGACAATTTAAATATCATACATAGACAATAATTCCAATATGTTTGTGCTTCTTTAATTTTTAAAACGACGATATTAGTCATAACATGTTATTATATATAAATATATAATCAATAAAACTTAAAACGGTTAAATAATCATAGAAATTAAGCAGAAAAATAAGTGTAATGTTATATATAATATGTGGCATATTACTAATATCGATTTTAAAACATGTGATAATCAACGATTCCACTATAAATTTGCGTAATTTTGAATATTTTACAAATTACATCTAAATTATAAAATATTTCGATAATAATTCGGTATTTCACGTAATCAGTTCTAATATTATAAATTGTCGTTTTATGTAACAAGGAAATTGGGATCGTAAAATAGTAATTAGTAACGGCAAGTTATGATAAGGCTTATTAGTGAATTTGATTTTCAGCATGAAGAGAAATTCAGTTGCTCTCAACACGCAAACTGGTTATCACTTGATCAGCTTTTATGTTTTTATATGTTCCGCTTTGAATTATATTATATGTAACAGCTAAAGCAGCATTAAAAGTAGAAATATGGTTTACGAGCTCGTGCACAATATATACAAAACCTGTCGGCGATTATATCAAAATGTTGTCAATGGTATAAACGAAAGCTCTGAAACGAATGTACGTAGAAGTATATTTCAACTTAAGGTAACGTGGTTAGATATGATGAGAATTGGTATGTGATTCTACTGAATCGATAGTAAAAATATATTTCTCTTGAAATAAGCTATCGCTGTAGCATATAAACGAATTTTTATTTATAAGATGGAATTTCTGTATTTTTTTATGACTTTTCTTCAACACAACCGTTATTTTTTTTAAATATTTATTGTCATTATGGAGTCGGACCTTTTTTTTCTGGACCAATATATAGATATTATAATTAACAATGTCAACTGAAGGTGGTTGATAAAATTTCAATACCAAATTCGAATCGTTCAAAATCTTTCCACTTCCACAAGGTTTTTTTCACTCACGATCTGATTTGAATTGTTATTTAGTCATAATAAAACGACAAAAATAGAAATATACTTGTTGCTAAAATTATTAATTGTGAAGAAAAATTATCATTTTTTATCTACATATCATTCATTTGATATAAAAAAAATATATCTACGACGTTAACTTGATTTGCACCGTGGTTTGAAAAATCAATTAATAACAATAAGCATGCATGATAAAATTCTTTTTGAAATAATAATAAATATAATGATGTAAGTAAAAGCTTCATTACGATTTTAGTACAAATTGCACTCGTATTTTCTTTATTAAATATGAAAGATAAAATAATTTATGTTCAACTAAGCAAAATTATATGATATTTTTCCGAAATTTATTTTCATTGCTTAATGTACAGAAAGTATTTTTATTTAATGTTCCAGACACTTAAAAAATGTTCAAAGAGTTTCTTAGAAGAGAAAACAAATAAGGTTTTTCAATTGTCAATAGAATTTAATAATCTTTACATATCTCCTTTTTAAATTATAAAAAAGACTTTGTCATTTTTATAAATTTCCAGTCTTATCGCTTTTAAGCTTTCTAAAACTTTTGATGAGTTTTAGACTACCTACAAAATGATGGCCTCTCAATTAATTTATTTCATTTCTCCGTATAATAGCTATTAAACATTTTGCCTAAAAGGCCGCGGGGTAATCCTTTGGGAAGCGCTGGAGCACATAAAAGTTTTACGAATTAAGAACCGAAACGCAATTAATATTAATCGACAGAGGGGTGAAATAAAACTTCCTGTAAACTTTGGTAACAATTCAAAATCTTGTGACTTTTAACATGGTGATTATAATAAGATCGTTAATATCATACGGCGTTTGATTTAGAACGCTTAAAAACGTATTAAAACAAATATATATCGCATGTTCTTGCGGCTAAAAACATTTCATTAACAGAAATGAAAATTTGACATCTTTCTTTAAACATTGTTTTCTTATTCATAAAGAAACAACATGCATCAAGAATGTTTCGTTATTAAATTACGAAATTACGTATATTAAGATTAGCCCAAGCTAAGGTTTCAAAATGATCGATTTTTGAAAGATTGTGACCAAAGTAACGTGATTGACATTACTGAATATAGTAAACATTTTCAATCGAAGCCTCTATAGCTGTTGTATACTTGTCTATGTCTATAGCTCATTTAATATATGTTCAAACACTGCCATCTCATTTTTTTGCTATCATATCCGTTTTTAATTTTCGTTAAATATGAAATACTTATAAAGCTTATTTTATAAACATTTTTCTCAGAGTACTAGTTATTTTGCTTTATCAAAGAGAGTAAAAATTGAAAGTTAATTCTGGTCGTTACCAGATAGATCTCGGTATTCCATGTTTTTAGGGTCGGAAAGGAATTTTGTCATTAATGACATCTATGTCTTTTAACATAAATCCACGAATAGATTAAAATGCTAATTTATGAAACTATTTTCATTTAAAGTCGGGTTAGTGGCATGTAACATTTAAATTGATAAATCTCTTATTTTCTCTGGTGTGTGATTAGATGTGACACTTTTTTCGTTTCTCTTGTAAGCATCTTCAGGTTCAATGTATCGTTAAGTAATTCTTTACCTAGATTGATGACCTAATGACTCAAATAGTAAACTTTAAAATGAATAGCGAGTTGGCACTTTTTCCTAATTACTGGATAAGACACAAACAACATTATTATCAATATCATAAAACTACAAAGTAGACAATAAATAAATTGTGATTGGAGATGAAAATCACAAGTGAAAAAAATAATTAGTGGTTCGCATATGTTAGACTTGAGCCACAGAAAAACTCGTTCCTCTGGGCTAAAAGCAGCAGCTTCCAACCTGAGTGGCGCGATCTATTTCCAGGGGAGGCGACAAACGTTTAGTTAAAACAATAATTTTGACATCATAATATTGTTAATTACTGCTTTCAGTATTTTTTCAAAGTTATTATTTAGAAGTGTCTATATCATCATATCTTTTAAAATATATGAGATGGAGAGGCGCGGACTTAACATCTAATCGTTCAACCATCGTTTTATATATTATATATTTTGCTTCAATTGGTGCTCACGTAGTTGTCGATTTCTCATATACTTTCCAACAATGTTATAACGATTAAGCCAAATGAGTTAAGCTTATTAGGATTATAGTCGGCCTAAAACACCACTAATGTGACTAAAATTAACTTACAGATATACTTTTTTAATTTATGTACAAAAAAGTGAAAAATAGTACGCAAAAACTGCCACGAAAGCGGTATTGCATGTAGAATGAATATAAAATACTATTCCTAAAAGCAGAGAACTTGATGCTTTACCTGTCTACAGTTGCGAAAAACACAGTAACCAGAGAAATAAATATCATTTACATAAAGTATAATATTATGGTATTTTAATATGTAATGTGTTTTATAAACTCACTGTAGATATATGGTGGTTTATGGGGTTAGCTCGTGTAGTAAACGTGACGTAACTGACCCCACGCGTTAATCATTATCGACTCAACTCGACAGGGGGAATAAAGCGCCACATTCTCGCACACTCCCAACCGCTTAGATCCTGACCTTTCCCGACCAAATGTTGGGAAGTTTTTCTATCGGAAAACGAAATTACGAATGATAATTTTAGTTTTATAAGACGTATCAATAAAACATTTTGAGATAATGTATCGGTTTCATGAATAATATTTGTTTTGATTCAATAAGAACTACAGAAGCGTATATATCATTGCAAATTTTGGGCTTCTTTCTTCGTACTACTAGAGGTTTTTAGGTTTTTTAATTTTGATATAAACATATGATATCTTATTACGAATTAGACTCGACAGTGAATACGTTGTTTAGGCTTCAAGGAATTTGAAATATACCATCATATTGGAAAATTTCAGAAGAGATTTTTGAGACTTCATAAAATGAAGGCATATGGGTATTACCTATGGCTTTATCCAACTGATTTTCGATAAAGCATACTCATATACATTCAAAAGTGTACAATCTCGAAGAGAAATTAACCTGACTACATATTTATTTTCAAAGAGGCAAAAATAAGAATTCTGCCATCTTAATTAATGTCAAATTGTATGTTTTTTATAATTTTTTGAAAAGTCGTCGATATAAAATGATTAATTTTCTGAAGAGCAAATCCAGCCTGCCAATTATGATGCCATTGGCAAGAGCAGTTTTGGATAGAATAGCTTCGGATGTTGACATATTTCAAGTGGAAGACAGTGAATTCAGACGAACACTATTTTTAATGAATTAAAGTAGATTTTGCTTGACATTGCTCGGTGGTTTTTATAGCTATTTTTAAAAATTTTATTGTTACCATTTGTACATTTTTTCTTTGTTGAAAAGCAATAAAATATTTTTTAACGTATTTTTATAAATTAAATAAATAAATACATAATTGTTCGGATACTTATACCTACATATATACCCTATATATGGCGAACGTAACGATTAAAAATTTAGCGTATTAACTTGAAGTGTTTAAAATGAAATATACATCATATTTCGTAAAAAGGTGTTGTTACTAATTTAACTGTACGTGATGAAATGTTATATAACCACTGGCTCCTGTATTTTATTTCAGGGAGCGGAAATTATCTGTCTTGTAAAGGAAATAAGATATATACATTCTGAGGACGTATTAAATTTTATGTATTACACCATTTGATTGAATGTTTTTTTTTATATTCAATCATTTATGAGATTAAACTATAAAAATATATGTTATTACGACCATTTTCGTATTAGTTTTTATATACGTTTATAATATGTTTCTTGAAATAATAAAATTTTTAAGATATTTTAATTCACATGAATCAATATTAAGATTTTTTAAAAATTTTACTTTTAAAATCTTTTTTCTCATAAACCAGTACTTTCCAAACTTCTCATGCTACGGTCTCTCAAAAAATAATCCATGAACCCCCTAAACAAAAGACATGTTAAAATTGCGGTCCTAGCGTGGGAAGCACCGGCTTAAATAATATTGTGACCCTTATTTTGTTGACAACTTAAAAAATTGAGAGACCTTTTATTATAGGAAATAGTGTTCGATATCAGAGTGTTCAATGACAGTGTTTACTCGTCAATAAATCCTTAATAATCTCAAATCTTCAATAGAAGCAGTGGATTATTTCGATGAACAGAACGGCGTGAATTTATATTTATAAGGCGTTTTCGAAAAAACCTATAAGCTCTACATCTATTGACAGTCCGTAAGCCTGTTAGTTTTGAAACCTCAGGCATATTGTCATAGGCGTTGCAAACATTTCTTGTATTATTTCTTGTAGTGGCAAATGGCGGTTAGTGATAATTTTTCAAAATGACTTAAAAACAATTTAATTAAATCGTTCTATTGCCGATAGTGAATTTATTGACGTAAAACATATTTGATTCGTGAAATGTCTATTAATTAAATTATCAAAAAAATATTAGCAAAATGGATAGACTTGGAATTTTTAATGTTAAACTACAACGAGTTGTCATTGATTTTGTGTTTTTTTTCCAGCAATATAAACTAGAGTATGTTAACAATGAGCTTGGAAGCCGGAAACAATTCGTCGCTAATTTTTTTTTATTTCGATTTGCTTTTTGTTATGGAAAGTTATATTTCACTTAAATTTTAATGTTTTGATTGATTTTGAAATTAAAGTTTTTGTAATAGGGAGATTTATAAAAGTTATATATTTAAATAACTCTCCGTCTAAAATGTGGAAAATTAAATTAAGTTAGAACATTATTCAAATGTAAACTGATTTTCTACGAATCACACGAGAACTTTATTAAAATAAAATATCTGTATTTAAAAATAACTTTCTAATCTCAGATTTACATAAGCAACCATGAAGTTTATACTTTTTATTGGCAACCTTATTATTTTAATTGAATATTTAATCATTCGAAATTTTTTTAATGTCAAATTATAGTTATTCATAATAATTCTCAAAGAGATAACACTTAACAATATTAAACACAATGTTCCCCGTCGTTTATTGGTTTGGAATATTTTTTCTAAAACTTATACTTTAGTAAATCACAAGGGACTAACTTTTTTCTTTTTTTATTGTTTTGTTGATAAAAGGTGACATTTAGATAAAAGTTATTTCTTTGCTGCAAAAGTTTGTGACGTGTTTTTGGTATATTATGAAAAAGAATGTTACTTGTTGAAAAAAATACGAAAATTATTTCGTACAGTATTTTAAAAACTTTGCGAAAATAAATCTCTTACGGTATATATTTATTATATTTTTGGATTCAATTGTAACTTTCTTGGTGAAATTAATTACTAAAAAAATAGTAGAACTGCACATCGATAAATTATTTTCAGTATATTTTTGATAGCTATTTTGGCTTGATCGCTTTGTTAAAACTATGTCTTAATAATATTTAGCTTAACAGGTATACTGGACACAAATCATTGATTTTTTTTTTCTCAAATTAAGAATCTGCTTTCTTAGTATCTTTTGTGTTGAAATTTTATTTAATTTGCTCCCTTTTCTAGCTCTCACACAATGTAGGCAAAATTATTAATTTAATACTTACAATGATACTGTAAATGATATAAATATTATCATTCTATGAAAAGTTTTCGTCCTTAGCATCGAGCAATAAAATTATTCATACAATTTTCATCGGCAATGGATATGCATTTAAAATTTTTACGTATAATATTTGAAGATTTATCGTATGAACTTTTAATTTAAAATATGTATTTTTCTTTCATACGAATAAATCATTTAGAAGTAAATAATAAAACATCATGCTTGTTTTTGTTACAAAGAAACCTTATCGTTAAGTCCTCCGACCATTTTCAGAGTTAGCATATTTGACTACAGCAGTTATATTAGCTTTATTATTGCTGAAAAGTCAAAAGAGTAGAATGTTTTTTTGTTTAATAAAAACGTTTGCTAAGAGCATTAGATTATATTTGATAGAGTTAGAAACGTTTTTCTTGTTCAAACCGAAAATTAACCTCGCGATTTGTGAATCCAGTTCTTTGCTATGAACGTATTTTTGTTTTTTATAAATACAATCTAATTTGTATCAAGAATGAAAATTAATGATTAACGCATCGAAATACTTCAATGTTCTTTACACGACTGAAGTAAATTTTGTGTAGATATTATAAGAATGTGATATTATAGCTAAACGCCAAGTCACCAGATATTTTGAACGTTTTTATCTCAATTGAGATTTATCGCTTAATTTCACTCGAAATCAACTCGACGTGAAAAGATATAATAAGCATTTATTTGCTAAATCTCAAATTTAAATTCAATATTTACTTTGCTGGGTCTTTAAACAAGAATCATTTGGTCACTAGGTATATTTTTTTAATTTTTAATAATTTATTTAATACATAATATTAAATTAAATTTTAAGTGAGCTTAGTAAATTTAAGGCTTAGTAGCTAAAACCAAGCTAGAAAAAATCAAAAGTACATTGTCATAATAACTACATTGTACATTGTTCATAATTAGCTTTTGTTACGCTCATTTAGCCATTCGATCTCGATATTACGTTCTACGTATTTGTAATATATCCAGTCTATTGTAACTGCACGTCTCTCCTAACTGAAATGCGAGAGTTCGCATATGGAGACCATCCCTGCGGGAAATATAACGTGATTGCGGATTTGCACGAAACTAAAGCTGAACTGGCAACAATATATTATTATAACTGAAATATATAGCTAGATACACATTTGCAGTATTTGCACCCTCCAGTGTAAATCCAATGAAGTTGTGTTGTATCTATGCACGATTCCATAGAGAAACGTTTTGTTTAACTTTTTCACGTTATGAATTTTTGCTAGAGTTTACTTTTTTAAAATTTTATTTTGAATATTATTATCAGTATCGAACAGTAGAATTTGTTGTGCTTTTGGAACCGAAAAGTTACTAAGCTATTTAATATATCTTGGTAACCAGTAACACTAAACCAATAATTTGGATACATTTTATGCAGTGCTTGCGCGAAAATATTTCATAACATTTATAATATACAAATTGTCTGGTGTTACTCATTTTTGATTTGCACTGTTTTGGTTATCAAATTTAAGCGTAAAAAAATCAGAATAACACGGACTGTCAAAAAAATGTACATCAAAAATTTAGTTTGGTTGAACTAGCAGCGGTGAGCTGTCAATACGTCAACAAATGTTTCGTTTTGTTTTAGAAATATTCTAGTAGGATTTTTTAGACAATTATTTTATACCGTACATGTTCATTGGCTTGTGTATCTTGGATTTAGTGTCTCTTGTCAATGCCCATATAATGTATGAGAATAAAAACTAAAAAATAAATAATTGTCAGCAGAAATAAATGCTCATGTGGACTGAGTAAGACTATATAAAACTCTCAATAGAGCAGTTAACGCTTTTTAATTTATGATTTTTTTTAAATTATTAGAATAGAAAAAAACAGCATTCCACTATAATTAATTTTTATGGAACAAATTTGCTATGAAACATTATAGTCTTCGGTAATTTTTTGTAAAATGCCTTTATTTTCGGTACACCATAAATGGTACCCGGTTTTTTTTTTGTATAATATATTCTAACACTGCTTAAGAACGCCCCCGTTTAATATGCATTCCTTTCCGTACGGACTGTTTCATAAATCGATATATTAATCAAAATATAGATTCCTCTTCAATGGTATAGTTTTTTTATATTATCTTGAAAAAATATCGTAAATAATAGTGATAAGTTAACCTATTTTACTAATATAAGTGTCTGTTTTGTGAAGTACTTATAGAAAAAAGCTCCGTTACAAGACCATAATTATATTCCAAATTGGGAGCGTTCATGATTGAAACAACACAGAGAATTATAATTTTAGCTTTATACTTTATTTATTTAATCTGATTAATAAGTAATTACGATTTATTCAATCGAATAAAATAGTAGTTAACGATTTTTTTCATTAAGCTCGAGATATTTGACATTATACGGGAAGTAATCATAGCATACCTATTAATTAGAGCCCATTCTATTTACCTACAGTTTGATTTATGACATTACGCACAAGATTAATATTACATATTCAAAACTACCAGATTTGCTTGCCAGAGTAAGTTAGAATTTCATCATTAATTTATTAACATGATATCTCCATACAATTCGGTTTATCTTAATCTGGAATGGAACGCGCCTCCAGTATTGTCAATTTATCTTAATCCGGTTCGCAGGCGAAATATCAAAGTTTTCGTTTGAGTCTAATGGCTTATTTTTAGATTAATTATATCAAATATAATATTATACACGATTTGTGCAAATTAACCCGTTAGTCCTAAACCAACAACCCTTTAAAACTTTACATGTGATATTTGACGCGCAAACATTGAATTATTTATAATAATGAAATGACATCAAAATAAAACAAAAAGTCGGCAAACTAAAGCATTGGCAGCGCCTAATAAATAATGAATATGATTTGTTTTATCTTTGTTAAAAGATTTTTATAGAATGTCTATGTTACAAATTCGTTATTAGACACATTATTCATGTGCAAATAATAACTCTGAAGGTTCTTATCGATAATTAATTTGATGCGTATACAATCTATAATATAAAAAATGTTCATCTTTCACAAAATCACTTTAAAAACATGACATTTACGAATTTGTATTATAATGTCTACAATTTGTATATTACCTGCGCTAATTTCATCAATCAAATTTTCACATTAATATTTCTCGGTGAACTATATTATGTCGATGTTGTATAAGGAATACGGGTCACATTCGTATTCACAACTTTCAAAATCGATAATTTGAAACAGAAAATTAATATTTCAGTGTCATTCTGACTACAATGAGTCAACAGTGCTATTTCCGACCGTGGACATTTTTATGATTGTGATTTTTGAGTGCTAGATGATGCAAAATCCAAAATGGTTTTTTCAACATTCAAAATAACCTTGCACCAAAATGGCGCTATATTATAACTGTAAATATTCGCATTAAATATCTTGAATAAATATATCTATTAATAATTAATATTAATAATGCCTGAGGAGACATTCGTCTAGGTTGCACACAGTACAGTCTATAGAAAGATAAAAAAAAAGTCATTTGTTGTATTTAGTTTCGGTGTTCATATCCAATTTCAATTTTATTGATTCATGATTTTTTTCCACAGTCTACCGATCAATAAAAATGAGTAGATTTTTTTACTAAACGTTTTTTAAAGAAGCGGAACGTTTATAATATAATATAATCTCAAGTTATATGGCAGGTTTAATAAAAAAGATACAAATTTTAATTTTAAATTAATTTTCACAAAACATCGATAGCATCGAAACTGCCGAACTATACATTTAAGATATATTATACAACAAAATACATCTTATTCGCTACTAATATCGCTTCTAAATAGGGGTCAAACGACGCCTATGGATAAATGAGAAACGTTTTCATGGCCACACATTGATTCCGTGACCCAAGTGTCCGAAAAGAGCCCCAATTAATCTCGCATAAAGGGGAGTCGTGACCAAAATCGCCCTTAAACTCGATAGCCGTGAAATATGTTAACTGCCCGCTTCAAAGGAAAATTTATTCAGCTATACTTGTAAGCGTGCCCTATTGGTTAAACACAGGATTTTAAATGTAGATGCTCTCTTGATTAGATCTCTTCAGTGCTTAGGTAATAATAAAATAAGCCCTGTTTCCCTCCCAGGGGTTGGCTGCTTATAGAAAAACCCCGGGATTTCTTTATGCACATAGTTAAATTTTATGGAACTCCTCGCCTAAAAGCGAAACGGCTTAAATAACTCTTTTGTGGTATATTATAATGACGAAGGGAAACAGGATTTTGTTGGCTCAGTTTTATTATAATATGATGTAAAAATACTGTTTCAAATCGTATGTTGGACGAATTGTAACTATTTTTTTTTTACTAAGCTAATAAAAATGCAATAATCTATATGATACAGTCAAAATAAATTTTATTTAAAGGGATATTTTGACGGATGCGATGGTGCATTGTCGGATTAAAAAAAACTATATTTTTCCCATGTTACATTAAAAAGTTTTTTTTATTGAAATTTGCTGAACAGAGCGTCGTTTTTGCATTGAGACCAACCAAATTCAATAGATTGCGAAAAAAATAGTCAAATTATGTTAATTGTGATTATAGAAAATTCTTATAATCGAGATTCTATTTTATTTTAAAAGTGGTTGTCTATGGATAGAAAAATAACACTGATACACTTCCCTATAACACTATAAAACCTGAAGTCTTGATTGTAAAAGCTCGGAAATCAGTGTTGCTGTACGTTTACCGCGTGTGTTACGTGTTCTGCGTGATGATATATGCCTGCAATAAATCATATTCATAAACACCTGACGTGTGGGCGGAGTTGGCTCGTGTCCCAGCCATTTTGAGGCTATGAATATAGTGTAAGCACCTACTCTAATCATTCACGTGAAAAAGCCTCAATTTATAGTATATCTTTTCATACGGTTGTATAAAATACGACTTTGTAGGTTTTTCCTCTACCTCATTGTAGCAGTTGAAAAGAAAAACTAGAATATCTTTTTTTTTGTAAAAAAGGTTATCATGAGTAGTTTTGTGAGAATGGATTACGATTTAGCGAAGAAAGGTAGAATTGACTCTTTTTGTACGTAACAATGGAGAGATTTTTTTACTCTATTTTAAAAGTTAGGTTTCCTTCGGGTTTACCAGTGTTAGAATAAGAATAATATACCCAAATTTGCTAGCAATTAAATTAAAAAGTCATCATATTTAACAAAAAACCCTCATATTGCTAAAAATTAAAAAAAACCTTATAATAAAAACAAAGCTTTATAATTGTTTATTTAATTAAATATTTTGGTAAACAACAATAATTAATATTTTATAGTAAATGTATAATGTATCACTAAAAATGTTAAGTTTATCTCGCCCTTAAAATCTAAATTTATTGAGTATTGACTCTTTCCCTATTAAGCCATAAAATGGCTTTCCTACATCAAATACTTCAAAAATATATTTATATAAAATTAGTGTTCAACAAACTTCCGGATATTTTAACGATTAATCAAACGTTAAACTAACATTAAACTAACATTAAAAAAAAGTTCAAACAAAAAGCTTCAGCTCCATAAAAACTATACTATTTTTAAGTATCAATTATTGATATTTGCCAGTTGAGAAGTTAGCAGTCAATAGTTATACCATAGTTTATGCAATAACAAAAAAACCGAGTCTTTTTTGGCAAGAAGGCATTTTTATTCTACTTAATATAATGTAACATCTTCACGACGTGATCAATAATAATAATGGTTTCATAAAGCGATAAAAATATTTTTTTTACATGTAAGTTGTTCATGTTCATATAAATACATAGATCAGTCCAATACTATTAAAAGGACTTGGTATTTTAAAAATTGCAAATCTTGAAAAATTAATTTATAACATTTATCAAAATCAACATTATAAACATCGATAAAACACTAAATCAAATGAAATAAAATTTCCTCAGAGGCAAGCTAAAAAGAATATAAAAATAAAATATGCTTAATATAATTAAACTGATGTATAAATGTTTTAAATTTCACTTTGAAGTTAAGCATATAGATTATATAAAAGCTTGCCACCGATTTTAAATATCGACACTTACTTTGGGAGACTTTTCAGGCATTTGAAGGGTTTCTCCATTGGCAACCTTTGTAGCCACCAGTTACGCTTCTATGCCTTATGATGATCTCAAATTCTATCTTGTTCTGAGAATATTTGAACAGTGCGGGCTTATATTACTCTCCAAAGAATTCAAATCGTGACCATTCAAGTGAAGAGAGGCCCAAAAACTTTGATATCGAGTTAAGTATTAAGATATTATATACGTGATTTTTGATACTCATACTGATAATACTTATAAAATAAAACTTTATTGAGCTCTGTAGCTTAGTGGTTAGATATTCATTAGTTAATCGGAAGAAAACATGCTTCAACATCGTGCAGCAGCAGTTGTTTTTAGTATATTATAATTATATTCAAAATTCAATAAATCATTTTTTACACAATATCTCGGTTACCTCGATCGTGGGTAAGGATTAAATTCAACAAAGATATAACAAAACTCAATCCAAGTTGCTGAAAACAAACTCTTGACTAACGTTATTATAAGTAGTTGGGAAATCCCAGAGATGGCGCATCCATACAAACGCTGTAATTTCTGCCTTCTTTAAGCCTTAAATGATCAATACGAAGATTAATTTGCAAGGCGTAATATCAAGCCGAATTCTTTTCAAATGTGAAATCTATATCGATTAAAAAAATATTTTAGTGTCACCTACAAAACATAGGTAGCGCTTATTAGATAGATTAGATTTTTAATCCCTTTTACACGTTTAGTATAAAAGGAATACTCCCTCTCCATTTTTCATTAAAGTTTTTAGAGCTAGATTCACTAGAACTTAAGCGAATCACTTTTCACATCTAGCAACGCACCAAGTGGAATTACCAAGTTGTCAATTTATGGTTTCTATTGTAAATAATCAATCGTACTATGTCTTCTTTTCACTCACAAATCTTGTATGTGATAGTATTTTGGGACTTAGATTAACACGTCACGCACAGTATAGAATTTAATTTTGTCGCAATTACTACCCGACAGCCACTCGACTTTTTCCGCGCTGTCACCAAAGATAGACGAACAACATAACAAAGTAAACACATTGTTCGTTGTGGTTAACTGAAAGGAAATAAAGCAAAAGCTCAATATGGAAATGCAACTAAACATTGTACAATTACGGCATGAAACAAGAAAACGATCGTATTATGAAATATTTTCTCAAATATTTTGCAATGGCTTTGTTTTACCCAAGCCATTTTATTTTATTTCATTTAACATACTTTTATTATTGAAACAAATCGTACTTTACAGCTTTAGGTATTTATCGCTTTTTCAATGTCAAACAAAAGCAGCCTAGACAAAATAGATACATTATCTGACATGTATACATATGAAAAGTTTGATGGCATATTTATGGTGCAATGAAATTTTTGACTGACTTTAGCTCATCATATTTGCTATCAATGTCATTTGACATAAACTATGGCCGTGTTTGTAGAGTTAATAAAGCAATGTATCACTTCAAAGCATTTGAATCACACTATTAAAATTGTGTTTGAAAAAGCATGTCGGTCGCTTTTAGTACGGCTTAAAATTCATTACTTGACAATTGAATTCCCGAGCTCTGTTTGCCTGCCTGCTCGTATAGAATGCAAGGTTACACGGACGTTGATTGCCATGTCGTGGGAAGTCCCACGCGTGGCGTCGTTCCTGGAAATCCTTTTGACATGGTAACGTGGCGCTTGGACACTTTCCAAAATGCTGATTTTGGATTCAATATGTGAAACCTACGACTTCGTTATTAAGGTCAGATCTTTTGTCTATTGGAAATCAATTGGTTATTTTACTGCGTTAAACCGTTTTACTCGAAGCTTTATTTTAGTATCTTACATCGGTCGAAAATGCGGACTTTTCTTATTCTAAAGCTGAATGTCTTCTATTCCGAAAAAAAGTACTCTAAAAATGGCAAAACTTTATTAATAGAGTTACAAGAAAAAAAATCAGTTGGTTCACTTTAGATGATTTGACTCTCGCTCAATGCTGCACTGAAGATAATTGGAAATCTAAAATAATGAAAATAAATCACAAATACATAATAAGCTAAGCTAATTGCGTAAAAAAAGTGTAAACCATAAATTGTGTTCCTAACCTTCTGCTATTATTTCCCATTCTGTATAATCACACTTATGATTTTAACGATAGAGATCAGAAACCGACAATATTCGAATGAATTCTGTAGAATAAAAGGTATTAAACCTTATAAACGTTAATGATTTTATTTCCACTAAAATTAAATAGAATCAAGCAAAAAAGATTCTGCACAATTTTATTGACTACCATATGGAATAAGTTACATTTAATGATCAAAACATTGGCATGGTAAAATACTAAAAAAATTATATAATATATTCTATTTCGATTACAGAGCTTAACAAAATGAATGATGTTTCCTTTCATCTCAGAAGTAGATAAAATGATGTCAAGTTGACTTTGAAATGAAATTACAACTTAACAATTGACAAAATGTGAATATACGAGAAATGATAACATTCTGTTACTTATTTACTTAGCATGTTAATTATAATAAGTTACTAAAGAAAACGTATGTAGCGGTTTACACATGGGACACAACTTTGTCAAAGCCATTACAGAAGTTGTCGAAAGTTTGCATCCAAATTAAATCAATGTTTACTGTTTTTCAGTTAATACAATTAAACACGTCTCAAGTAATAAGTAACCAAAATTCTCGTTTGGATGAGTATATTTTCTGCGTTAACGTGAAAAAAATTTGATATTATCTTTAAGAAAGCTTTTTTAATTTTTAAATAATTAAATGGTTTTCAAAAAAAAGAGTATTTATTTCGGAGTCGTGTTTTTGTCACAAATTCTCTACCCTGGTTTTTGGACGTATGGATTGTGATAACAATAACCGATTTGATTATTTATCAGTAACTATAATATCAAGCATTCAGAGTACCACTCCTTTACTTGTCGTAGCATTCAATCCGTTTGTTAAAAGTATGGTTGAGCGAATTAAGTGCAAATGATTATCGTAAAACAAATCCTGCGGAGGAACTTTTATATGCTTCATAGTTAGAAAATAACCCGTGTTATTTTCGTCATTAAAAATTTCCCACTCCTTACTTCCTTATTGATTGTTTAGAGCTCCTAATGGATTATTGATTTACCATAATTGTAATTGTAATTCTTAATAAGTGATTGTGAACATTTAATTTTTATACTAATTTACTTTATTTGTATCAATATTGTATGATTTTATGTAAATCGTTTCCTAGTTCTTGTACCCATGGTTTCGTACACCTGCTACCATTAACTCAAATTAATTTTTTGTTTTGTATAAATAGACTTGTTTGTAAATTGTATTCTATCAGTTGATAATGCTCGCGATGAGCGAAACCGGTCCTGATCAAAAAATATATTGTGGAAATAAGTACTAAAAAATGTGTTTTTATTATTTAAAATATAATGCCTTTCCATCAAGAAGTGACAGTTAACACCTTAAAATGCTTCATAGTGTTTACGGACACGGCTGAAATAAATTTAAGGTAATAGGTGGAAAATTTCGCTCTATATTTATCTTCAAATATGGCGGTGTGTTGATGTATTTAATATTGACGTGTATCAACAAATATTATTATAAATACTAAGTTATCCAAAATTATTTCTAGACACAACAGTGTTATATTTGTTTACTCAATTAAGGTTTCGATAAATTTGAACATTTTGACACGGCGAACAATATTATTCAAAGTTTGTGCGATAGTTTTGTGGTTTACTAGTGGGATGATCTCTTTTTATATGGAATGATTAAATAACAAGCGATGTTTTAGATCAGTAGTCACCAAACGGTCTTCTACGGGTGTTCCGTGGAAAAAATTGAATGTTCCACCAAATATTAATTAAGTTATTTCAAATATGCAGCAACACATCACTATGCAATAGTCGGTGTTACAATATTTTTGTGTTATTACCGGTTTATCGCCACACATTATTGGTCCACTGGATTCAAAAATTTGAGCGGTTTGAAATGTTTTCGACCGCTGTTTTGAGTTTTACATATATATATTATGTTTGCTTAATAAATTTACTCTCTACCTTAACCCGATGCTATTTATGTATAAAATACGGATTTAATATTTATGTATCCATACAAATATCAAAAATTTATTTATATTTTCATAATACAGACTCAATTTTTGTGCCGTACGAAATCGATTTGGTAATACAATAAAACTCTGATAATTTGAATGTATTCTCTTGAATCAGTATTTTTTTTTATACTGACAAACTTAAGTAGGTGATTAATTAATGAATTTTAGAAAACAGCATATGGAATTTAAAGCTTATGAATAAAGATTTACTATATTTATACGTTATTATTTAAATCACAAGGGGTTTATAATAAACGTTAAATAAAAGAAAAAAATCCTTTATAGTATTATACTTAAACGAACCTTAGGAAGGCAAAAATATTTATTTTACTTTTAATGTTTCCTATCACATCTTGGTGGTTATGAATTATGTTTTGATTAATAAATACAATTTTTTTCGTACTATTTTCACTATTTCATATTTATGATCACGACCAGTTTCGCTTATCAAGATCATTATCAACTGACTATCAGTAAAACATAAATAAATTATTCTAGTTCAATTTAGATGTTTAAAGCATAATGCAACGCAATTATTATAAATGATGCGTATTATTTCACTACACGAGTATATTAAGTTACTTTAGATTGCTTTAATAATTATATCATATAATTGTGTAAGAGTGATAAAAAATTCTCCCCTTTTCGGGAACGCTGCAAATAAAGATTATGCGTACATTTGTAAGCTTATTTACAGCCTACTTTTGGTTTTATGTTGTCAAAATATGCTTTTTGTAGCTTAATCGTCATCCAATCATATACACCAATGTGAGTCGTTTTTGTTGCTTACCAACTTCTCTGAGTAGGAAGACGAAATATAATATAAAATCCTATCGCTTACCGGTAGAGAAAAAAAAATAGAAATGTCTTACAATCGATGGTACGGTGTTAGAAAAAAGATTTTTTTCGTGAATATACTCAAATTTCAATAACTCCATATTCCCTTTATAAAAAGCGGTCAAACAAAGCAAACATGTCCAAAAAGTTTTCCAGAAACCGATTTTCATTCTACACACGATTTTAGGGACTACCATAGAGACCCGTAGTGACATAATATGACGGTTCGGATTTAGGACTTAAACCCTAAAATAAGTATAGCACGTTCGACTAATACCGGTGCCCCTAATGGAATAAAGTCATTTGACGCTGGTTACGGAAACTCTATATTGTCATGATTTGAAATGCCGCATCGGGGTTTGTAATATGAATAGAACGTTCAAACACTCAACTGGTGTTTGAAATAGTTAAGACTATAGCATAATTTTCAATGTGTCTTTACAAAAATTAGTGAATTTCAATATGATTTGAAATTTTTTCTAGAAGATAATTCAGAAGTGTTGCTTCTCTTATTAAATGTTTCTTATCGAATCGATTTTACAAGTGGCCCAGTATTTGATTACAGATTGATATACAGCTAATTTTCTTTTATATTTATAAGAAGTCGTAAATAAGTATTTGTTGTAAACGATTGCAATTTCGCTTATAGACTTTTTTTGAATCAATATATTATGGAACGTATCTGATTATTTTTCCTTCTCAATTTTAGATAAAATATCGTTTCAAATTTCTCGACAATATTTCATCAGTTGATAATGATTTTGATTTGTAAAACCGGTCCTGAACTATGTATGTTACAAAGTATCGAAGAAAGGTAATTGTACTTATGTTACTATCTGTATAATTTTTTAGTATATAATAAACAAATGAAAATCGTAATGCGAGAGAAACGATCTCGATTAATGTATATATTTATTTACACGAAGCTTAATGAATAGCAATCCAGTTTTCAGTAACAGCGCTTGAAACACTCCTGGCCATCATTTTAAAGTGCATCGCCGACAGAATTTTATTGCATACGATTATTTAAGGATAAACATCCTCTTTAATAAATTTCTTCAATTATTTTTAGTACTTTACTTTGTCTAACATACTAAGAATAAATCTATGGCCAATTTTTTTATGTTTAAAAGATTTAATTGTAAAAGATTTGATTATGTATTATACAATGTTTTCAGCAATCTGACAAAAAGATAAGTTGAACAAATGAGTGACATGCAGTTCGTTTAGAAAACATCTGTTGAAGCCATAAACTCCACATTACTAGCGGTTATGGTTTAAACCATCTTATTTCTGTGACGGTGTAAGAGTTAATAAAGGGCCACAATTCGTAAAATCATATGACGTCATTAATAAACGAGCTCTAATGTTAAATTCTAAAACTTCAATAGAAAATTGAGTACCCTTAAAATCATTTGGATTTTAAGCGGTTTCTATATTCAAATATTAAAATAGATTTCCATAAATCGAGCTAAACTAACTTATACCTGTAAAATATTAAAGATACCTTTTGTAATTTCCAAGCCTATAACTTCCGATTGAGCGAATCTGCGTGCACTAATTGCTCAAACAAAAGCTTCTTGTTAAAATTTAGGTTCCAGTTAAAATAAATCACTCACTAATCGGACTTTTCTGATAACGTCCACCCAATTATTATTTTATTAACGACTTTAATAATACCTTTATTGAATGTAATTAAACGCTTTTTTCCTTCCAAGGCTAGAATTTTTAATAATGGCAAGACGCGTCTAGAAAACCGATTATTCTATTTTACGTCTGCTGGGTATAAAACGAAAACCCAATTCTATTGAAGTTGTTTGAAATTTAACATCGCAAAAAATATTGGAAATAAATTGAGGAACAATGCCAACAGTTTTAGTTTTTTAGTCTTTTAGCTGGTTTTTTTAATACTACATTAAACCAACTATTTCGTTTTTTTATGATATGAGATATTAATTTTGGTTGTATTTTTATTAAAAAATGAATCGAATTTGCCAACATATATATAATAATTGAAATTTTTACCGAAGAATTTTCAGTAAGTGAATAAAAATAATTTTATTCAATAAAGTAGTATGTATTACCAGATAATTCAAAATATCGACATAGTTATAGCGTTATTTTAGTACTAGCTCTTGTCCAAAATTGGTAGTTAAAAATTTAAAATCATAGCTTGTGATTTGTGTCATGCAACACTCGAAAAATAAATTCCATTGATGAATAAAAATTCCGAAAGCTTAAAATATAACATTTAACCTAGAAAAGGTAACCAGAATGACATGAGAATTTCACTGTCCTACTATTTAAAAGCAGTTTTTGCGACAGACAGACAAATATATGTTCACATTATAATTTTTCCTTATTTTTTTACTAAATAAAAATAAACTATATTCTTTTATTGTTAGCATTTACGACACTGGTGGGAAACAGGGCGTTTATAAAATATTCTATGTCTCGTTTCCTGCGTAAGACAGCAGATCGGCCTTATTTTTAAAATCAGTATCTCATTATTTTATCATTACATTTTTGTCATTCAAAAATATAGCACGTTAGTTTTTACTGATTCCAAACGTATTTTTAACGATCATAACCTATATTGTTCATCTTTAGAATTGTCAGACAATAACGTTTATTCGTATATATACTATATGTTAAAGAGGCTGAATTTGATTCGTAAAAAAACTTCCAAGCCAAAATAAATGATTTTAAATATCTTTTGTTATACGTAGAAGCACTATGGCTTCATTAGTTGAAAATAGTTCTTTTTACAGCACTGTGCAAACAAATGATCTGAAATTCTTGCAATCGTGAAACGGCAAAAATTTTCTTGGAACTTTGCCAAAATAATTACATTTTTATGACAAAGGCTGCATTAAAATCTAGCTGATGTTTGTTATAAAACGTTTTTTTCAGAAATAAGTTTTCCAACTAGGCTCTCAATAAAATATACAATATTTTCAAATATTATGGTTCTATATCATAGCATATTTCTATATACATATATTGAAAAAAAATCGATCTTGAAAGTATTTAGCAAATTAATTTAATTTAGTTTATTAGCTTATATGAATTCTAAGCGAATGCAATTTATAAAAATCTTTATATTGAAGTTACTCATTCACCTATATTTTTGTATAGAAAGGTTGATAAATATAAAGTTGACAATAGAGGTATAAAATTTTTCTGTATTTGTTAAATAAGCTGGAAGGTATGAGAATAATACAGTTTTCATACGTTTAAAAAAATCATAGATCTATTGAAAGTTAACATATGGTTAACATAATCAATTTTAAAGATACATTTGCGATGTCGAGCACTAAATGTCCACTGCAACTAACAAAATGAAAATCATAGAACAAGCTGCCAAAACAAAATCGACTCTTAAAAATTACCTAAGCCATTTCATATACCAATTTTTTTAAAATGTTATTTTAAGTGAACTTTATGCACTCAGGTATTTTATATCAAGTTAATGCAAGGAAATTATTTATTTTTCCGTCGCAAATCAACGTAAGTTTGCTAAATATACTAGTTAGGCAAAAAAATCTTCATTTGGAGTATTTCTCTTTTTTTAGGATTCTTTTAATTGGAAAACATAAAAAAAGTCACGATAAAAAGCGTAATGCCCAGATAAGTCATCCATCAGTTTATATATTAAGCCAAAAAATTTCTTTCCGTTCTCATAATATATGATATAATATATGTTACTCTATTATATATTGATAAATTATTCAGAAATTTGGCATATTTCGACTTTAAAATGATAAGCTTAAAACCATTAAAAGGTTGAATCACAGCTATCAAAGGGTTTCCTTCAGCATAATCTCCTATAGAATGATTGGCAATAATTCAGACATTAATCTGAGCCTGAAAGATATTTCGGCGAATGTTTTTTTTAAAGCGTTCCTTGAAATTTGTAACATGAAATGTACGTATCGCTTTTATACGAATGAAAGCTGAGATGGTTTCTAAGTTTCTAAGTTGATTATCACACTTTATGTCTAATGCGAGGAGTAAACTTACCCTACTAACCAAGTTGCTCTTATATTAAACAATAACTCGCCAAATTATGTTGTGCGTTACTCAAGCATAAGCTTATGCTAACCACACGCATTTGAAGACTCGCCAGTTGTTCGAAATAAATCATTACGACAAATACGTAACACCCCTTGTTACATACACAACTCGCTGCCACGTAGAAAGTCAGAAATACATTATATTTGCAAGTTTGTCGGTGAGATCTCAAAAGTTTTACAACAATATATACCAATATAAAAACCCATTAATATCTGATACATATTATTATAAGGAAATATATAAAATCGTTTATGCTGAAAGCAGTACTACTCGACAATCCATAGATTTAAGAAAAAGATAAATCATGACACTTTTTACTGTGCCAATGAATTTTCTCGATTTGCTTTCTTGTAGATTTACTGTAGATTGCTCACCTTAGAAGCGATTACTCTCTTTTGTTGGCAACAATAGAAAGGGTGTGTGAAAAAATGTAGCATTTAATTAAATGGTGACTTTTAGAATTGTAGTGCTAACCCACCTTAGGCCGCAACGTTATACTTAAAGTAAAAATAATGTTTTTTTAATTTGTCTTTGAAAATTTGTTGATTAATTGCACACGTCAATACGTTTATTCGCCTTATTGGATGATTGCACTTACTACCTTTTTTGACGCCATTCGATTTATAACATACACATAAGAAGTATGAATATTAAAATGTATTTATTGTACGAGGATTCGCGAATCTTACAATAAATCTAGCATTCTATCTGTTACTTCAATGATTAATTAGGTCATTTATTTTGTTCTTTTGCGTATGTCAATTTTAAATACAATTGACAAAATATATAATGTTTAATATTTAATATATTTGACGTGAAACGTTCTCAAGGAAGATAAGATTGTTACAGTAAATAAATCGTGTAATTATAAAAATTATTACCATCGAAATTGTCTCCGATTAGAGCTAAATGTGTTTAAAGTGTTTACACAATTTCTCGTCAGTTATGATTATTGATTCACCATGTAAATATTATATTATTGTGGATGATTGGTCTCTATTACAAAATCGATATGTAAATTAGACAAGAGTTGTCAAAATACAAAGCTGTATTTATTCAGCAATCGTTCTTTATAATGTATACGTATAAATGCGAACAATCTTTTTCATGCATTTAAATTGATCGTGTGTTTTGAATTATTTATTTCAAAATTCTCCCGCATTCAGGAGCCATTATATATACCGTGATTTCAAAGCTTTCGAATATCGAGAAACACGATAATATATTTTTTTGTTAAAAAATATGGATAAAAGTTATATTTTTCTTTACGAAATGGTGGAAAACTTTTCAATTATTGCAAATTAGTTACATTGATATTATTTAGTAATGTGTGCTTGAAATAAGTTTTAATAGTAGATTCATGAAACTAATCACATAACTGTGACAACTCATTGAAACGCCTGCTGGCGACCGTTCTCCTATTTCGTAAAATACTAAAATTTATAATGATTAAAATGAACATATTGTAATATCTAAATGAAAGGATAAAATATTGTTTTTTATTTTTATCAACGAAAAATATTTATTATCGATTAACAAAAAATTATTATTAAAAAAAAATTGTCAGCACAATAACAATATTTTTTTCTAAATAACCGGTCCCCTTATTAACAGTTTCCAAAATAAAATGTTATAAAAAAAGATCAGATTATTTTTAAAACACTTTTCTTATTTTATCAAATACCGTCAAATTTATATATTTCTTACGTAATTTATATTTAATACGTAAATTTATTACACTCAAATAAATGTTTTTTGTGTAACATATAAAAATACTTATTTTGATAAAAAAAATATTTTCGAGTTCAAGAATTTTTACAGTTTTATTTCTACAGTAGACTTTGAAACAAATCTTCCAAGCAAAAAAAAACAGTTAAGTGTATATTGTAGTCGTTGTATAAGATTCTTAATGCTCACTATGATAAAATTTAATTGAAAGACTTTACAGTGTTTCCCGCGTCGTGCCATTTTACTTCCATTTTATATGTTAACATGCCGTATCATCACTTCCTTTGAGCTTTCACCTAGAGACTGTGATCCTCTGCGATTTACCTTCACAATACTACTATCAAAGGTGCCGTTATCTTAGAACGTCTTGCTCGGGTAACTTTATGCGTATTATATTATATATACTTAATAATAATGATATTATCAATCTTCATTTGTTTGGAACTTTATTAAGTGAAGTGATATGAGTTTGATTGATTTGCCGCTCGAAAGTTTGACAGCTGATATTGATATATATGATACATTGACGAATATTCAATTAAAAGTTTTAAATACTTCTTGATAGAAAGTTTTCGAAAAGAATCCAGATATATCTTAATGTATCATGATATACAATAATGAATCTAGTAAATTTCGTTCACAGAGGAGATGTCAAAAATATATTGAAATGGAGTGTTTGTTATTGTAGTATTGTGTCGGCCAAAAATACATTTGTCTTTTTAAAAACATAAAAAAATGACATTTTTTTATGGTAGTTTTTGCTTCTGTCAGAAAAAAATACTAACACACAACTCATAAGATTATTAACTGGCTAGGAACTAATTTAGATCGGATTAGTCTGAAAATTAATTCAAGTTAGACTAACATATAACCAAACTTATAACGACTATTATATATACTAGGACCCTCAATAAGATAAGGTAGCGGAACTCAGAAGATAGAAAAAAGAAAAAGCTCGCCGTTCACATGAGAAAGTTTTTTCTTTATGTACATATTTATTTCTTATTTTCGTTATTCATTCAAAAAACATACTTCAGCTTTCGGCATTGGGCTTTGTTTTTGCTTAACGATGTTATTAATTCTATAATTTGTTAATATTTACACCCGATTTCACCCAGGATAGATTTACAAACATTAGCTTTGTAAGATATGTGAACAAATTTTGATATTTATTTTTTAAAGTTTTTTTTATAACTAATATTACTATAATATTAACACTTAATTTAGATACCACCATGGACCGCATCTTAAATAAATTCAATTTTCCAAATTATCACTTTCCAATCATGCTATATGCAATGACTTGCAATGACAATGCTTGTGAATTCCAACGAAATCATTTAAAATTTTGATACGCTGAATTCTATAAGTCAAAAAAATAAATATCTCTTTTTGACATTGAAATGATATTAAAAGATTTTCTAAGACTAAATTTAACTAGTGATTTGGAAATATTGTATATCAAATTTTTTATATATACTTCTTTAGACGCAACAGTTAATTATGTACGAAAGTCTCTTTGTTAAGTAAGTTTCTTGAATTAATGAAGTGTTAAGTATAATTGAAACTATTTCGAAATAAATCATAGAAACTTTTTGAGGCGTGTACAATTACATATTGAAAATATACAATGTTCTTAGATGAGAAAACTTCACTTCGCAATATTAGAAATATATTAGTTAAACCAAAAGATATTAATGGGCTAAGTTTTTGTCATTTGATCGAGACCAATTTTGAATAATTATAAATATTTTCAATTTAAAAATGAAAACAATGTAATCCATTTTTTGGTAAAAATATAAGGTAAAATAATTATTATTAATTTTAAATGAAATCAATTTGAAAGTCAATGCAGTGGTATTTAATGCTCTTAATTGAAGCGATGAAAATCATGCGATCGAATTCCTAAGCAATCAATTGACTTTTCAATCAATTTATATATACAGTAAAACCTCGATTTTACGTTTTCCAAGGGACCATGAAAAAATAACGGTAATTGCGGGAAACGGTGAATGCGGGAAAGCTTCAAATAATAATAAACAAGTGAAATTGTAAAAAACATTTATTTATTAGTTACTTGTACAAACTGTATATAAAATTAGTTTTTATAAAAAATCCTTTATGTTAGTTTGCTTCTTTGTTATTTGGCACTTTAATCGGAACAATGACTTATTACTAAACTTGTGATTAAAATTTTGTATGTACAGGAATCATTATTACCATGAATTTTAAACAACTCTACATTTGCATCATAAACAATAATACGCGTGTGGTGAATTTCAACCCAAAAAATAGCACTTGCGTCCAATGCGTTACGTCTAACATGTACAGCGGATTCCAACGTATCTAGAAATTTTACCTGCACTTGGCTATGTCAAACTTGCTTGCCGAGATACGGAGAAATATGCAATAAAAACGGTCAATCGGGATAATATTTGTGACGGGACCAAAATATTTAGACGGCTTATCAAGGAAATTGGGGAATCGGGGAAACGGTCAATGCGGGATTATTTAAGATTGTTCTTATGGGAGTTTGACGGGACTATAAAATATAAGCGTTCCAGCCGGGAAAACGTATTATGCGAGAACGGTTGATCGAGGTTCCACTGTATTTGGACGTTCGTAAGGCCTGAAATTGCCTCCGACTAATCTGATCTAAAAAAACAAGTGCAGCCAAACCGGTTAGTTTTAGTCTGTCCCTATCCTTCTTTCGATACTCTCTCCGCAATAAAGACAGATTAAGGAAATGCACAACTACCCTTTAAAGTGTTAAATACCCTTCTTAAAGTAAAGTCTGGAAAAGATATAAACAATAAAAACACATTGCTTAGATGATCAAAATTATATATTAATGATATCAGGACCAGTTTCGTGTTCCACGAGGATTATCAACATGCAATACAAATTAAAACAAGGATATTAATATTTAAAAATACGTTTAAATACGTAAATTTCCAGGTATGAAAAAACCAATAGCTCAAAAAATGATAAAATAATTTACAAAGTACATCTATTTTAAATATTAAAAACACATTTTTTAGTAATTATTTCCAAAATATATTTTTTGATCAGGACCGGTTTCGCTCAACGCGAGCATTAGTTAATAATGCTACCGAAAACGAAACCGGTCCTGGTCAAAAATATATTGTGGAAATATGTACTAAAAATGTGTTTTTATTGTTTAAAATATCATGCCTTTCCATCAAGAAGTGACAGTTAACACCTTAAAAGTGAAAGTACATCTAAGTAAGAACAGTTTATTACTAATTTTTAAGGACCTCTCAGTAGAATTTTTCATGAAAAATAAAAGCAAAATTCACTAAGAGTTGTGAAATAACTACGAAATACCCATTTGCAATAATAACGAATGGGAAATTTTTACAATCAAATAGCTTTCAGTTAAATATACATATGGCAGACGTCCCAGTAACTTCTCAAACATAATTATACGAAACGTCTCCTGATCTTATTCATATAAAATTGTAGAAGTAATACTAAGCATTTGGATTTATTATTTAAATATCAACCACTTCTTTTCTATAGAGATCCTTTTATAAGGTGGTAATATACTCCACAGTGGAGCAGACATGAAAAAAAGATCGTTTCAGGCTTAAAAATATGGAGTGAATATTTATATATGCGTAAAATATTTTTTTGTCGTAGCCTTCAAAGTTTTTATACTTATCATAATATTCTCGACACATTCAATCTAAATAATGCACCTATATCAAAGTCACCTTTTCAGAAAACGTGGACCGTGAAATGATAAAAACGACTTTGGGGTATTTTTCTTACTTAAACCGTTTTCAAAAAGTCTATAAAATTCCGCGAAAACTTTTGCCTAGATCAGGTAAGTCAAACTGAGAGAATTTTCGTTACACATAAACGAACATAATAATTTATTATTTTGGTCAGTAATATCAATAGAATATGTTTATGAAAAGATTGATTACTATTTTTTAAGTAATTATATTTTTAATTTCTTTATAAAAGGACACATGAAGTATTTTTATGAAAACAACCTTTGTCGACCAAAATTTATGAAAATTTAAATCAACGCATGATACATTGAAATTTGAATACGTTGCAGAAAAGCTTGTGTTTAGTATTTTAATAATTTAATATATTTAATCCCTTAAAGAAAGCGACGTGAATCATTTTGTAAAAATAGTATTGCAGAAAACTTGTAAGAGTTGAACAAAATCAAACATGATTCATTAATTTTTGTTTAGCTATAAATGAAGTATATATTCTATTCCTTGAAATATTAAATTCTTAGTGTGTTTGTCATAAATTACAATAAACAATTATCTTCATGAAAGATTTATTACTACTTATTTACAGCTACTAAAACTCGTGCGAGTTGTAAAAATATTAATATATTTACTACTGCAAATTATTTTTTTATTAATTGCTTGGGATACTGCATAAAAAAATTAGCTGATGCTTCGCAAAAATAGGAAATATAACTGACATCATTTTTATTGCTCATTTGAACGATGATGAATGAGTCTCACGAGTCATGAACGACTTTCCTTCCGTTGATAGATTCGAACGTTTGGTTCTTCTGTTTGCGAATAACGCATGACTAATGACAGTGTTCGTTTACGACTCTAGTTTACTTCAAGAATTAGATCGATTAAATTCGTTCGTTAGTAAATAGCGCATTTCAATTAGGTAGAGTACATTATACAAAAGTTATTTAGAGATTAAATCAGCCCTAAGCTATCTAATATATTTTAAATACTGTACGTCGCCACTAATGCGTTTGAAATGACTGACCTAAATATAGAATAATCTAGGTATATCATGTAAATAAGTTTCAAAGTTTTGGAAGCATTTGCTGATTCTAAAGACGCCTTCGATAGTTTCAAAGAAAATCAAAGCGGTCAGAGATTCCCAATAGTATATATATTAGTTCAAATATATCTTTAAAGACATTAAATTTAAATCCGCCTGGATAACAGAAAGGAGAGCAAATACTTGAATAAAGTTTTCTCATTCAAACAAGCGCCAAGTAAGATAAACTGCCATTGGTGGAATAGGGAAATTTAACGGATTGTACAAATAGAAATGAGATATTTTCTTTCAAACATATTACTCTTACAAATATACTCAGTAAATATGGCACACATAGTCTATTCGTATTTCAACTCAAAATTATCTTACTTCATACAACATAAATAGAAAGTAATCTATGATATGCGAAGTTTTAAGTACAAGTTCAAAAACACGATCTTTTGCGTTAAGTAAATATTTTATCTTTATAATATACTCTCCATAGGATTATCATTTTTATTATTCTTATCAGCAATGCTTAAATACACCCATACCTCGCTATACGGCCGCTCTTTATACGGCATTTCGGTATAACGGCCCATTTCAATTAAGGCACGTTTTCGATTTACGGCCTAAAATGTTTCGCTTTTAAAAACTGTAAAACTTTTTTTCAATGCCAATATATCTACATGTTGCCAATTCTTACCAGCGAAAAATGATGACGACAGTGATCTGCAGGTTACCATTCTTTCATCGTCTTAAAAAAATGTATGTATACATACACATATTTTATGTAACATGAAGTGTTTCATTTTTTTTTTAAATAAATTATTGTTGGTTTTTGGAGTCTGTTATTATTTTATGTACAAATTTGTACATGTTATGTATGTATTATATTTTTGATTTAAATGAAATTAAAGCATAAAATGCATTTTGAATGATAAAACATGTTACATATTTAAAAAAATTGAAACCGAACCAATTGAATTTTTATGAATTTGAATTAGTATAATTGATTCCTTATACGGCTTTTCGCTTTGCGGCCAAGTTTCGTAGAACGTGTACATAATAATACTGTGTATTTTGATTACATTTATTTCTGGTATACGTTCGCAAATTTTTGTTAGTTGTTAGTTCTACAGAAGCGTTACTATTATATTTATCGACTTCTTATACATAATGTAAAATTTTAGGTTTACTCAAAAGCCAGTCTATTGAAGATATGCATCATAAATAAATCCATCTTTTAGCCCAGGAGTTAACTTATCATTAATTTGGGGTTTCCATCTCACTCGATTGCCCAATCAAGGTTTCAGATCTCTGAATGAGTTTTTCAAACAGCTTGTACCGGTTTATGGAGGAGGTTAATTCTTCCCGCCTACCGCATATCCGATGCCGAAAACATGGAGCTTAGAAAGCAATTTGCTTCAGCGTTGAAAGAGGAGTTTATTTTTAATATTTGTTGTTATGAAAAGAGCAAAAATACTGTATGTGAAATAATGAATAAGCTTCACGATAGGTATCTGCATTTGTTTTTATTAGTTTGTAGAAATTAATTAGTCACCGCTGAAATATATGTCATTCGCAAGGAAACTTTAAGGATTTTTTAATTTGAACCTTTTACGTCATTTATAGAATGAATTTTGTATGATAGAAATAATATATGAATGCATTATTTTTTTTATGAATTTTTAGCATTCATGTTCATTAATACTGGTGACAGTTATGTTGGATATTTTTAAATAAAATTTGGTCAGAAACATTTCGACCGAATGCAATATTTATAAATTTTATAATTGAATTTATAGTTGTGTTAATATAATTACAAATGTTCACAAATCGTTAGAAGAAGACAGATCATATTTGGTAGCTGATAATCAAGTATGTGATAGCTATGAATTTTTAAGGACATACCATGAGTTTCTAAGCGCCTTGAACATAATGACTTCAAATTAATTTGAACATTGGCGTAGAGAAACAACCATTCAGCTTGTCATTATTCAATATAAATCGAATTTATACTATTCATTGTTCAAATAAATATGTTAATTGACTGATTGGAATACGTTAATCGCAGAAAACAAGTCTGCAATCGACGGCTGAGTATTAATATTATAAAGTTTCAATTTATTGTGAATAAATAATTTTAAAGCCATGTTAAAACTCTTATTTTGTTGAAATGTGTTGAACTGAAACTCCTGAATAAATATTGGTACGGGAAACTAATGCTAACAGCACATCCAATGGCGTAGATTTTGGCATTTTCGTATTTTTTAATTTTTATTGACTATGCTTGATTTTCGGTTTAGTTAAAGAGATTTTTAATCAGCGTAATCAAAGCATGTATCACACAATTGTATTATATTAAAATAAATAATAAGCAAATTGCTGTTCTATTTTATGATGATACAAATTTAAGAGGGTGTAAAATCCTAATAGAACATTTCTACATATATTTTTGATAATCTTTCAATATCTCTATAAATAGACATCATGGATATAATAATTAGGTTATGGCGGAAATAAGATTTAAGGCATCACTTTTTTAAGTTTCCATATTCATAATAATAAAGAAACAAATAAAAATTGATTAAATCAATCATTACAGACGTCCATGACATTTGAAACAAATCTATTCACAAATGCAAATAAATTCAATAGAATTTAATGCCCGACCTCTTAACGCAATCGTTCAAACTAAACTTACCTTACTATACTTAGCATACATTATTGATTTCCACATTACACGGACAATTTGAGATATTATAATTTTGTCCAGAAACTAAATTAAAGTATTTATAATAAATGTTTAGTATCTACGACTCTCCACGACTGACTACGCCGCTGTACAAAACTGACCGATAGTCCAGCGGCTTACGAACTGTGCAAACAATAGATTAGCACTTTGCCAAAACAGTTTTGTAACAACAAACGATATGTAGCTAATGAGAATATTTAATGTTCCAAATTCAAGATAATGTTATTTGAATATTCGTGACAACTTTTGTTCGTTACCTGCAACTTAAAGAATCGCTTTATTTGCTTATAAATTTTTATCAATAAATTTGAAGAATTATATAATTGATCAGAACGCACTCTAGTGAATCACGAAAGATCTCCTTTCACAGTTGATATTGGTTTCCTTGTTGATTCTATAACCGGTTGTCTTTGCAATTATAGTTATATATCTCTGTCAGATAAGTGAATCCTGACACTTAAGAAAAACACTTTGTCCATTTTTTGTATTAACTACAATACTTTATTTTAAAGTTAATTAATAATATTTTATTTTATTATTGACATCAAGTAAAAGTGTGTCACGGGAGTAACAAAATATCCTGATCAGGATTGAAATTGTATTATAAAAGTAACCACATTGAAACAGAACAAATAATTTAGTTCGTTTTGATACTTGAATTTATATTTAATATAAAGCGAAATTATAACTTTATTATTTGCGAATTATATGTTAAATTTTCTTTTGAATAAACTTGAATAAAACGCTATATACAGGTACATGAAGTGATTGAATAATTTTAGAAATCATTTGAATTTTGTGTGTATTTCAAAATAATAAATTTACATTGAGTATAATATAAATTCATACAACTCGATTTTCATCCATTTCGCATGAAATAAAAGTAAAGCAATTTATCAATACGTCACTTGCATGTACAGCGAATGAAACGCCAACGGGTGCTATAAGTTATATTTATAAAACTTTGAAAAGATTAGCTTTGTTCTCTTTTGGATGCAGAATAAATAAAACGTAAAATTGATATTTCGCGACAAAATGGCGTTTAACTGTCATTTTTTCACGTTATTGATATGAGACTTCGTGGGTGGGTAATGTAAAAGAGTTATTTAGGCAATTCTACTTTGAATATGTAGTCAACATATTGGTAGTTAAGTTCATTTCATAATCACTAGCCAGTTAATTATTCAAAATATATGTAATTGATTGAATTGACATTTACTTGGTAGACCTTCATTGTTTCTCGGTAAGATATATAGAAGATGACTATTTCTTTAGTTAGTATAGCTATTACTATTTTAATATCTATAACTTTTATAAACATATAACTTATCCATAAACTGGTCGTCAGTTAAGTGCTTTTATTATTTTTTATATATTTTCTTCGTTTAGTGTAAAAATGCTACAAAGATAGAGATGAAGAAATACATACTAATATATTTATATGCTAATTAATATCGTCTCCTTTTTTTAAATTAGATTCAATTGAATTGGCGTCAAAAACTGTTAACATTATATTAAATACATATAAATGGTTGCATTGTTTTAAATGCAAAATCGAGTAACATATTATTTTTCAACAGCTTTCTTAGAGGGCCGAAACTATGTCATAGCGGCCGGATGTAACAAACATTAAAGAGATAATTCAACCACAAAACTGATAACAAATTAGTCAATATATTATATTTATTATCAAATATAATTTGGATTAACTATAATATTAAATTAAAATTGGATTTGTTTTTTATTTCTCCATAAAATTATGATTGTTAGTTTAGTAGTTAAGTTTAGTCATAAAAAGGTCAATAAATATAGAGTATCTTTTCCAATATATATTTCAGATATAAGATACCTAAAATGGTATATTTTCTCTTCTAAATAGTTTCGTGTGATATAGAGATTGGCATATTTCAATTTGTATGTTCCGGATGGTTTTTTGAGAAATCGTGTACATAAGTTATTAGTTCTTCCAAAGTGTAGAACCATTCTGCCAATGGGGATGCCAATGGTAAGAGCATTAACAATGTTCAACAGTATTGCTTCAGATGTTGATATATTTCATGTGGACGAAAGTGAGCTCAGACGAATGCTATTTTTTCAGTTAAAGTAGACATTTCATGAGCAAAAGCATTGAAATGATAATTTGTAAGTTTTGTACCGTATAGTTGTAATAAATAAATCATTTCATCATCATTATGAGCGGGGGTCGATCCACTGCTGGATGAAGGCCTCCCCTTGTTTGTGTTTTTTTTTTTTTTTTTTTTTTTTCAGGGGGGGTTTGGACATAGCAACACCACGCTGCCCAGGCGGGTTGGTGTTTGGTTTTCTGTCTGGGTTTTCCTTCCCATAGCCAAGAGAACACGGCACTCGGTGTTCCCGAGCGGTCACCCATCCAAGCACTATCCGCGCCCAATGTTGCTTAACTTCGGTGATCGCACGAAAGCCGGTGCTTACAACGTGGTATGGTCATTGGCATCCAAGAAATAGATAAATATAAATATAATATTTTAATATCAAATGAAGTCTACTTATTAAATTATGGAATAAAATGTAATTAAATAGAATCTCTACCGTACATCAAACCCTAAAATGGACATAACACGAGTGATAATATTACTGTTACCCCAGTTCTAGTTATTTGCTTACTCTCTCAGGAAAAAGAAAGAATCGAGGGCTAAATAAAATTATTTGAATTTTGATAAAACAAATCACTTGTATGTTTACATTGTAATTTTATAATACTCTGCATTAGGAGTGGACAAGGATTAAATTAAAAATATTGTTACTATTGACAGTATTTTGAATGTAATAAATTCCCTGAAGACTTTGAAGAAGTTGTGAACGAAAAGAGTGCCACGTATAGAAACTTATGAAGTATCCAGTAAGTTCCTTCAGCGATAAAAAAAGCCAAGATTGTGGTCTTCCATTTATTTTAGTGCTTTAAAACCCCGCTGTTTTATTGCGCTAAAATATTATTTTGTTATCCACGGGTGTTTCATAAAAAATAAATAACATTAATATAACGTTGAAATAGGATTTTGATAATTGACTAACCGTATCGTTTTATTTTATAAAAATACTATAAATTTATAACTTATCTTCACCCGATATAGTAACAGGATTTTAGTAATCATTTATTATTAAACAGAGTACAGGTAGTCCTCGATTTACGATGCTTCGATTTGCGACCATTCGCACTTACGTCCAAAAAATAGTATAAAATAAAATTCCCTTAAATTAATCATTCCCTCAAACTAATTAAATTAAAGTAATGCAAATATTTGCAAAAATGCATTCGGACAACGAAAGATTTTTGAGTATAAACCGCCATATTCAGGAAGATTTTGCTTGCTATAAAGAAATATACAGGGAAAAAAACAATAAACAACTCAACTAAAATTGGATATTTTTAAAAAGACTACTACTGCTTCTACTTCCACTACTGATGATGATGAGTCGATGGATTGTACTTATTTAAGTACAGATGACGAAAGATTTAAAATAATAATGAAGTAAATATTTTATTTTGTATTAATAAATTAGTATAAATTTAACAATAAAAAAATATAAATAAAAACATATGTTTTTTTTTGTATACATACATATTTTGTATGAAATTCGACTTACGACCAATTCGGCGTACGACCAAACTCCAAGAACGTATCTCGGTCGTAAGTCGAGTATAACCTGTTTTAAATTTAATACTTTATAATGTTTTCGCAGTTAGACGAATGGGCGAGGAATTATTGGTAGAAGAAATCACCCATGCAATCAAAGTCTTTGGCCAATTTACTCTCCACTATTTCTTTACAAAAGGCAGTAATTATTCAGTAAAAATTCAGATTTATTTTAATGGCATAAATAAGCATAAAATGACGTAGGCGACGGGCAAAACATTAATAATTTTTTGATCTATTGCCACCTTCATTTGCAATAATTAATATTCCAATGCTCGGTTTGTCCGGTCGTAAATAAATACCCGGACCTTTATGTAAATTCAAGTTTTCATCCAAGCTTAAAGAAAAGAGATTTCCCAGTTATGCTATAATCCTACAGGGATCTTTGTTTACACAACGGGCCAATGTTTCCTGAGATATCTATTTTGATAAATAATAACGGCGTTTTCGACCGAGGAAATAAATAATTCCACGAGAAATTAGAAACAACCATGCGCCTTTAGCTTTATGAAACAATAATTCAAGAAAATTCAAAATGAAATGTTGTTGTACTAGGAGTTAAGACACAAAACTTTTTGACTACCGGGAAGATTTCCTTAACTTTGCTTATTTAATTTTGTGTTGAATGAATTATTAATTTTTTCAACTTAATGATTTTATTTATATTCATATATATATACACAAAATGTATGCTAAGTAAATCTAATTACCATCGAGAAAGCTGTTTTTATCACAGAATAACACCGATAAAAGGCGACGTATCATGTAAATATATTCATAAAACGCATTATATGTAATATTATACAATACAAGCTTCAAATGTACGTGATGTTTGTATCAGATTTTCAAATGTTTTTACAATAAAGAAATTATTTGATATCAAATATATCTTTGCTTAAAAAAACAATCTCTATGAATGTTTCAAACATAAATTCGCTCTATGGTTCATCACTTATTATATATTCTGTATGTATTCCAATTTCGAAAATGTTTAATGTATGATTCGCATTTATTCTATTTTTCTTAGCATTTACTGACGTAGAATTCGATGATTTTAATTGCACATAAATATTCCGAGAAAACACAAAATTTTAATTATTTATTCTTTCACTTAAATATTTAGCTAGTTGATAAACTGAACACGGCTTAGCGCTACTTTAAATATTGCAAGGAAGAACCTTCTTTTGAATGTCATTTAAAATTTTCTGGAACCAATTTTCTGCTTCGGCCATTTTAATAGGCACTGAACACAAGCGCTTAGAAAATTTCTCCACCTGCGTTCTTGTTCTATCCAACCTTCTTGTTCTAAAATAGTCTTTAATAACAATTAACGTTAACTTTCCTGAAATAGTAAGGTGCAATCTAATTATCGACCGAATGCGGGCCTTAACCTTCTTCATGTATGGTACCCATGTCAGATTCATGTGCTCTAATCTGTGTAATCTTTTTTTTTCAGAGAATTACAACCTTTTTTGTTATTTGTCATTTTAACATTGACGAAAATTTCAATTCCTCCTTTCCATGATAATCTTAGTCAAAACTATATGAGATTCCCCGCATATTTATTTATTTATAACTACACGGTACAAAACTTACAAATTATCAATTCATTTTGCAACGTTAACACATTTAAATACAAAGTATTGGAAATTCAACAAATACACAGTAAAACAATCAACAAGGATTTCGAATAAAAAGTCAACAAAGTAAGCTCATGAAATATCTACTTTAACTGAAAAAATAGCATTCGTCTAAACTCACTTTCGTCCACATGAAATATGTCAACTTCCGAAGCAATACTGTTGAACATTGTTAATGCTCTTACCATTGGCATCCCCATTCACAGACTGGTTCTTCACTTTGGAAGAAAAAACAATTTATGTCCACGATTTCTTAAAAAACTATTCGGAAAACACAAATTGATATTATTAAGGATGGCAGAATTCTCATTTTGGCCTCGAATTAGTCGAAAGAAATACGTGGCTAGATACATAAAAAGTTTAGAAGCATGACTGTCCAATTTTTAATTCTAGTTTTGTGTGAAACTCTCATTTTAATAGGCCAATATCATAAATAGGTTTGTAAAGTTAGTACTGCTATGTTTTGATCGTAACCTGACTTGTCTAACACGTAATCAATAATTATAATGCTATAGTTTCATTGAAAAAGCTGTGATTGAAATACACTTGATAAATAACTTCATTTGTTTTCATTTTAATTAGTGAGAATTACTATTAATTTTCATAATTGGAACTGATTGAAAGAAATGACTTTATATAGCAGTATCGTACTAATATTTTGAAATTACATTCGTCTTTGGGTTGCACGACTCTATTTCAAATCCACGCATATTATAAGTGAACTCAATATGTATTATTATCAAAATTATGCTGTACAACATACATACACATGTTTTTAATCGGCCTGAAGGTTTTTCGTTAACACAGTTGCTCGTATTAATATTATAGCGATTTATGAATAAGTTATGACTAAGCGAAATATATAATAAGTTTTAATTGCGTTTTATCGAAAAAACAAAAATCACAATGATAAAAAAGTAAAGTATTCAATCATACAAAAATTTCAACTAATTTTAATAGTTTTATTCTGAATAAATTAAAACTCAATTAAAAATAAAGAGCATCATTATAAAATGTAATAATTGTATATTTATTTATTGAGTAAATAACCAATCTAATTTGATTAAATATATCGATTCGTGCTTGTTAGAACTACAATATGAAGTTTAATCGATGAAATTTTACTCATCCATATTTACTGTCATTAATGTCACACGAATGGGACACACTGTTAACTAACTTTCAAAACATGATTAAGATCAGATGTGTAGCAACAAACATCAGACCGTTAGTGATAAAAACTATGAGAGTGTACAGTATTTGAACGACCCGAATTTCAATTCACTTAGCTAAGTAAAGTTCGTCATAAAATATTCTATATTATATAGTCATATAACGTTTGAAGAAAGTCTCGTGGTCTTTTTCCAAAATATATTTCGTGAAAGCTTTTTATTGTATCCGTCGTAAATAATATTTAATTGTTTAAAATGTAAGAGAAAAACGAAAATATATGGTGTTCTGATATATAGTATTTCTTGATGAATTTATCAATAAGTTAATATTATAGAATATGAACGAGTTTACTATGAGAATAAACTTTCAGCATACATTTAGTTTAATGTATTTTTGTATATTTTTTTATTTTTGTTATCATTTGGTTGTGCTCACCCGTAAAAGAAAATCTTAACATAAAAGTAAATATCTAAAATATATATTGAATACCTCACAAATTATACTGAAACATGGAAAACATCTTATTTTTAATGTGTAAACTATTAATCCTCATAATAAACGATATCAATTGATAGAATTTCGATATAAAGTTTCATAACAAGTGGAATTACACAATACAGTATAAACCCTAAGACTGGCAGCCAAATATATAATATGAAACTTATATTAAATTGGTGGGCTACGTTGGGATTGAATGTCAGATGACGTAGCCGGATTTCGTTTATTAATTCTTGGTCATGAAACCTTATATTTATAAAAGTATTTTTTTATTTTTGTACCGATTCAGTGACTTCTTTTCTGCTGTGTATTAAGTAAGCAAAAAACATTTTAACGAAAATAACTTGATAATGTCTTTAAAGAATTGTAAAGCGGAAAATCTAAGTTATTGAGACATTACAGAGAATAAAAGAACGATTTCCCGACTAAATAGAAATGCGTAAACTTCTTCCGGAACCGGCTTACTTCAATTGGGTACTAAATCCACTTCTTATTGGACTTTCCGCTGCTTCATAAGTTGGCAGCAAAGAAAATTACGGCTCCATTCTTCTGGAAATGTTGATAAAGGTGATAATTAGGTTTCGAATAACGAAACAACAGGCAACATTGTTTCAGCCGTATTACGCTTTTATTTTTCGTGTCTTCTTTCCTGAGTTTTTATAGCTACATATTATTTTATTGTACTGTCGAATCAAGTGCTCCCGTTTCGGAATTTTATTTTATTTCCAATAAAAGGAATAGACTATTCTTTCATTGCTACATGAAGCGAACAAGCCGTATTTGATTCGAAGAAAACTAAGATTCGTGGTTTATGTAAATGCTTATGACATCGTATATAATAAATTATACGTAATAAATTAATTGATAAATATGTTTAGATTATCTTTGCAGTGAAATAAATAGCTCAATTTAGTAAGTAGAAAAGTTTTACAGCGATACTATTAAAATGATACATCAGCGTTATAAACTAGTGAAGTTGTTCCTCATATACGCAAAGTTTTTGACAGCTATTTATATAGTAATATTTTTTAGTAATAGTTAAAATAAAACTCATTTTTAATACATATTTTTTAATAAAAGGAATGTATTAGGTGAATTAAAATAGATTATTTATTTTTTTTGATATTTTTTTCCATATTCAGAATATAACTCCACCACATATCATGTTGACTGAGACACGAAAAACTTTAAAAACAATGAAATTAGCAGTAGTTTGCATTACTGTGTTCTTTATTTAAATTAAAGAAATGTCTATTATAGTAAGTATCTTCAATAATCACTTTTTGTTAAGTTCGTTATCAATCGTTAAGTCTGTAACAAAATGCATCGTTCTAAAATAGTTTTCTGAGCACAATCACGTTCAATCTTAACTTGTACATAAGGCTGCCGCCATGTTCGTCATGCATTTTATAATGATCTTTAAAAAAAATACAAAACACGCTGCATATATTCATTAAAAATACACGGAAAACTACTCGATATACAAATGATAGTATTTCTAATGAGTCATTTAAAATATGGATTTTTGAGTCATGTTAATAATAGTATTTAATTTTTTTATGGAAACTGATTATCAAATCATATTGTAAAGCCTGCTGCTCACTGAGAGTGGTCTGCGTTCCACTGTGGATTACATTTAGTTTGTAAGGTGTATAAATAAATTGTACAAACCAATAAATTCAAACTCAGAGATCGGTGAACGCTTTCAGTGTGCGATAGATCTTAGTATCTGGAGACAACAGTATTTATTTATATCCCACGGGCTGATTTATATAAGACTTTGTACATGCGTAAATATTGATCAACAAAAATCATTTCATTCTGCGTAAATGTGCTAAGTCTTACTAGACAGGCGTTATAAATATCCTGACACTAATACTGATGGTTTTTTGGCTTCCCACCTTCGACTTTTTTAAGCATTTTTTCTATTAAAAATACTTTTTAAAAGTTGTGAATGAAAGCAACTGTTCATTCAATCATAAAGCATGTGCTCAAGCTATGCGGAAGATTTGGGGGAGTTTGTTAAATAACACCAAAATTTGTACACACGTCTGTTCGTAACTGTCTTGTGATTAAGTTAAATTTCTGTGACGCAGATGAGATAGCTATTTATATAATGTTAGATAATTATTCGAAACTTTCTTATAATTATCTCTAGACTACTGAACAAACGCCGACATATCAGAACCAGAAATTAAACTCAATCTAAAAATAGGTTGCCAAGTAAACATTATTCTGAGAATATAAATAATAAATTGACTGTAAAAATTATAAATTCATTCAAACATAATAATGAATAAAGCAAATTTGATTATGTAATAATGAAAGCGATTTTGACAACAATCTTCAAAGAAACGTCTTTATATCATATTTATTTGAGAATAAAAATATTAATCAACACAAATACATACGATTTAGCTCTATTAATTTATATTACACATACTTTGATATTTTTTTATTTACAATGACGTCCTTCTTAGTCAATACCAATTTAACGAATAGAAATTACTGCTGTTGAAAATAAATCTGGATATTAGTTGTTAATGAATTTATTAATGTAATTTGCATATGCATCCCAAACGGTTGTCTATCAGATTTATTTATGTGTATATCCGGTAAGGAAACCTCATACATGTGAGATAATTCTAGAGAAAACAATGTCTGCATGAAATTTGAGATGCTACTTACGGATTACGGATGGAATAGCTGCGATAAATTGACATTTCCCTTATCTGTTAAGCTTTGAGGCTTAATTTGAGCCAGAGTATTATGTTTAATTTTCCTTCTCATAGAATTAATTTATTCTCGTTACGTATTTATTATAATAGTATATAGGTCAATTAAAATAAAATTTTAAATTCTTAATTTCTTTGGATTATACTTTTATGCATTACTTATGACACAGCTCGTTATATTAAGCTCTGTTTAGTGGAAAAAACACATTTTTTTATAATAAAACACATTATTTAGTTCTTTTTCCACACTATATTTTATTGAGCGAAATCGGTCCTGATCATGAGACATATTGTGGAAATAATACTTAAAGTGTGTTTTAATTTTTTAAAATGTCATGGCTTTCGATCAAGAAGTGACATTTGACCCATTAAAAGTAATAAAAATAAGCTGTATACCCGACCAAGTTAAATAAATAATATTTTTGAACTATTGTCTTTTTTTTAATGAAATTCGACTACTATAATTCCAATATTCATTAAAATGTAAAATAATATTAAACTGACACAATTAGATCGTAAAAATAATATATAAAATTCAGCTATCGTTTTTCCTAATTGAAATATGTCCGTAGCATCTGCTTTGCTCTTTCCCTTTAAATATGACTAATTTAAATATACAAGAATATTTGATATTACAGTACGTCCAAACGGTAAATAATTCGGACCGAGAAACAAAACCTTCTTTGAGAATCATTTCCCCTGGCAGAAAGTCTTAGTAACAATTTTCAACTTGATCGTTTTTCTATTTCAAATAACCTTTTGTAGAGCAGAGAAATGCAAAGTTATTTTTAATTGTTGGCAGTAATGAGCTTTATATCTTAAATGTATTATTTTCATTTTAATATTTGATACCAAAGCGATACAATATATTTTTTTAATACTCCTTATTGATCATTTCAACTCAATTAATATTTTCAACAAATGTTTGTTACTCAGTAAATCAAATTCTTTCTTGATGGTAAAAATACAAGGGTGGAACAAGCACTCGACACACACGAATCGTGTTGAATTAATCGCTATTGTTCTTTTTTTAAAGATCTTATGGGTGGATACAAATATAAGATTTGAATTGCAATTCAATTTTTGTATAATAAATAAATAAATGAATAGCTCTTCATTCAAAAACGTTTTGTGACAAACCATTTAATAGCAAAAAAATAAAATGTACACAATTCAATTGTGTACAGTTCAACACTTATGAATATACACAATAATTGAAAAAAAGGAACACATATTCAACAAAATTATCAAAAAGCTTTTCTCCTATCTTTCACGTTAAGAAAAATAAATATGTCAACATTATATTTATTAGAGTAAAATTTTCAAATATTAACTGACAGTTGACATGTGCCATATAACAAAACAATATATTTTGACTTTGATCGATCCTGAACTTTTTGCGATATTTAATATATCAATTTAGTTCCTTAAATATTACAAATCAACGTGTCACTTGATTTTTATGTTAGAAACAAAATTTAAATTTGGCAGCAAAAAGTAACGTATACAAAGTTTACACTGAATTATTTTTCAGATACCAATTACTGGCTGTAAATCATTGATGACAGAATAATTATATTGATTTAAAATAAACACAAAAAAACATTATAATGAACTGGTGTAATTTGAATCATTTTCAATGGCTAGAGGCCTTAAATCTCAATAACAAATAATCACTTTTAAGATGCCAACTGTCATTTCTTATTGGAAAAACACATTTGAATGACAAAACACAATCTTTAGTCGATTGCCACAACTTTATACTTCTAAGATCAGTGCCGGCTTCGCTTATCGCATGCATTATTTATTGATCAGTGGAAATCAATAAATTTAATTCAATCAAATAATTAAAAAAGTTATTTTTAAAGAAGCACATTGAAAGCAGCAGTATTTAAAAAAATGAAATAATTAAAATAAGCAGAATCTATATAATTTTATTATTCAATTGTAGCTACATTTAACGCTTTCCAATAAATCGGTATTTTTTTACTGTTATTTTAATAATGACGGCAGTGTTTTGAAGAGAAGTAATCAAATTAAACATATCAAAAAGAGGCTCATTATCATAGACTACATTTTGATTTATTAAATTACGACCATGAAAATACATTTTTTTTTTGTACAGATTGCATAGTTTTATAAATTCAAAAAGGCAAAACTATTTGCAATGATTTTAAAAATTAATTAAACCATTAACATCATATCATGCTGTTTTAATAACACAAGTAGTTTACTAGTAAATTTATTTGTCTTGGCGTCTTCACATCTATTATCGCACGAATATTTACTTTGTTATTAGGAGTGATGTGATAATTAGTAACATTATTGTTTTATTCTTAACCTTTCAGTAAATAACGAACTTTCCCATTTCGTTCTTCAATTTTAAATAAAGATTCAGGATTACTGCTCACAGTAGTAATGAATAAATTTACGATACAGCGAGTCGCAAGATGCTTTTCAGAATACGTCACCCAAAGTTAAATAACAATGTTATTAAATTCAATTTAAATTATTTAACAAAATTGATGCATTTCAATTAACAGACATAGTAACAAAAAAGGGCATATTTCATTTTTTTTATACCCATCCTCCGATTTACATGGTTAAATTTTGTAACATGACCAATGTAAACAAAATTCATAATATTATATCATTTCACTAGATTTTTTTTATCAATGATTGCTTTTGACGACTGACAATGTAGTTGTCGTCATATTCAACACAGGTATATCTTACCGTATACCTATTTTTCATTTGAATCCGATATTCATATATTTATATAATATATGCAATCATCTTTTATCTCAAAAACTATCCTAAATTTTTACCTCTTACTTTTTTCATCCTATCATTACGGAAAGTATTTTTCGTGTTAATCAGGAGACTAATTTATATAAGTATAATTTTGAATTTTAGTAGGAACGCAATATGTTATTTATGTTACTTTAAAGCTTTACAATCGTAAATTTAATATTTATGTTAAAATTTTAATGTTAATTTTATTTATCTATATCAGAAAATATGTCATAATAACTTAGTTAAGCAATTAATGTTACATCGCTTAATTGCAGAATAAGATACTTCTAAATAAAAGTTTCTCGCCACCCCAATGTCAGTATAAACCACTCAAACAAACGAAGGCATCCTTCAAATAACATTTAACACGATAGCAATTGTTTTCAGCTCTCGGTTTTGAGCATATAATATTATCATACGCTGTTTTAATAATTTTTTATAAACATAATTATAAATAATATAATGTAATAAACCTTCACTTACTAATTAAACTAATTAGTAATGCTTAACTATTTTATCTTTATTTTACACGAATTAACAAGCATAATTTGGTAACTGTTATTATATTTAATTAAAGATTTTTTTTTATAATGTAATGAAACGAATATTAAAAATGAAAAAAAAAATATATCAAAGATGTATTGCCATGACTACGAATACTTTCGTAAAAAAATACTTCCAAAGTAAAAATAATTTGTTTTTTAATAAGCACCAATATTGTTCTCTATTACTCCTCTCCTTCATCCAATGTAAAAGAAAATCTCACTGCCAATTCCAGTAAAATATTAAAAGCTTCGTGTACAATATAAATCAAAACTTTTACAATATGGCAAATGCTTCTTCATCACGAGAAATACATGTCACACCTAATAACAAAACTAGTAATTATCAAAGATATAAATTTCGATTTTATATTAGTATAATTTTTAATATAAACATTTTTAATAAATACTTTTGTGTCTTTAGATGTTAGACATATGGAAAACTTTGAACTTTTACTGAACATCCGTTGTCTTATTATCAACTTATCTCTTTCATTGACAAACAAAATTTGAACTAAGTTTGACAACGTATAATCAAAATGAAACTTTGTGCTCGTTCAATCAAATACTACAAAGGCTTTTATGTTAGGGGCAACTAATTGTACAGCGACATACTTTTAGGACGAACTCACAGTTTACCATTATAAAACTATAATCAGCAAGTTTCTCAGCAAACTTTATCATGTAATATAATTATTTTATAAAGTTATCATTGTTAATTTGAAATATGTACGTAAAAATCAGTTAACTGAAACATTTTTATATTATTTATGTAAAAATGAATATTTAGTAAAAAAAAATCAAACGAAATATTAAAAGTTGAATATGTAATATCTGACAGATATTTTTTTTTTAAATAATAAAAAGTTTTTTCTATTATAGACGATAGATTATTTTGTAGCATGCGGATTCAAAGATATGTAAATAGTTGTCAAAAATTAATTTTTCTATATGAATAAAGTTTTTATTTATATTGACAATTAATTAACCATCACTGCTAACATAAAACCAATATTAAAAGTACATACTTGCAAACTAAGATAACATATGTCTGATATTATTTTTCCCCATACAGCGAATGGGTTTGACATACTAAACATATTGCAGTTTCTTAATTGATTTAATAATCCCTTGACCCATGAAATAAACGGTTGCTATAAAGTTAACGTTTGTTAGAAAAAAATTACAAGGTGAAAGTTCTCACGTATTGAATCATTACATAATGTTCCGTTTTCTATCCAAGTTTCCTTCTGATTGTTATAATCTGAAGAAAGATTTCTCTTGTGTTGATTGTTATTTCTGTTCTCTTAAATTTTGTTTTGTTTTGCTTTTACAATCATCAAATGTTTCATTTTTGAATTGTTTTTTCTTCTTTACGACTTTAATATTGATTTTTTATTAAAAAGTAGTAGAATTAATACATGCATAAATAATCTCAAAACTTTATATTCTTCACACGGACAATCTGAAATTAATTGTACTAGAATTCACTTTTAAGGTGTTGATGAAAGGGCGTGAAATTTTAAATAATAAAAAAATCGTGTTCTAAAAATGTTAATGATTTGTTTTTTTTATTTAAATAAAATTTTTGTATTGAAGTTATATAAATTTCCATCAGAACTTATGATTTAATATTTTACTCAAAATTAAGATCTTGCCAATACTAATTAGATTCATGAACTCTATTGTATGAAACATTTTTTTTATAACTCACTAAATTTCCAACTCATTTTAAGTATGTAAATAATAAAAACTTCCATGTTCTGCCTCTAATTTTCATTTTCCATATTTTTTTTATTAAAGTATCATATTTAAGTTCCTACTTTTGTAATGGTACAAAAAAGTTCTCTGTTTGTCTTATATTATGAACAGTTACTATTATACTTTAAGAAATATAATGTATTATGAGCATACCGTTATTTATTAAGGACTCTTGAAATCACAAACTAAAATCGTTTCTTTCAAATCTGACATAAATTTGCGACGTCAGTTCTTTAGAACAAAAAACGCTTTGGAGACTAAACGGTTTTTATGGAAATAACAGCAGAGCAAAAGCTTTTTGCGAATGTTTATCTTTTTAAGCGGTTTCCAAGAGCTTTCTATAATAGAGAACTAAATTTTTTTTCATATACAGTTTTTATTACTAAATGTTTCCAATGAATTCGGCAGTTACAGCATTATTTTTTTTTTTTAAATACATATGCTATTCTGTAAAATAATATTTATAAGCCAACTCTGCGTACCATATCACCACTAGATTTATTTTTTCAATTCAATTAATGTCCGTACAATAATATTGCCCAATGAGTTATGCTAAGCACCTTTCAGTCGACCTTTTTAATTCAACTGTATTAAATAAATTGTATATTTATTTCGCTAAAATTGTTGTTAATAATTTAGTTATTTTTATGAAAATAGTTGACGATATTTTTTGTAACAACTCAATAAAAATTTAAATAGCAATATAATCTTACGTTGAGCCTAACTGACAGGAATTTGTTAGTCCCCGGCCACTTACAAAACTCAAAATAGAGTAGTCTTTCAGAATCTGCATTAATGTTATTATGATTAAATAGCTTGAAAAAAAGTGTCCAATTGTCTTCTACTCATTTAAATGTTAATGATTAAAGTAATATTCAACAGACACAAAAAGATTAATTTAGCTTTTATTTGAATGATATTTCTCATTATATAATATAAATCTGCACTTTGATTATTTGGTACGCGTAATATAATATAAAAGCGAAACGAATTAATGAATGGTATTTATTTAACAAACAATTCCTTTCTTTTCCACCGAATTCCAATATATCGGTGATACATTTCTCATTTACGAAAGTAATTGAAAGATAATTGCAGATAATACCTCAATCTACGCCAGCTTACAACTCAAAGCATCATAACGTCGACTTGCAGCATGAAAAGGGATACATTCTTTCCAGCTATATGTATGCACATAAAACCTAAGTTGTATTTATAATTCCATATTTTTTTTGCCAAGTCGGTTACTCATTCTCTTTATATTATGTCTACATGAATGAATATCATAACAATCGCGTGACATTTTATTATAAAGCCGTGCTACATTTCTTTTCAGGTTCCAGAAAAATCACCAGTCATGCTTTGGATAATGCGCTTACGCGGCAACAACAACAATCGCGTCAACGCTCCGTCGGGTGAGTTTTTTAATATTTTGTTTTTATATGTGTTTATCTAATACTACTATTATACACTATTTCCAGGTATAAGTGCCATCAACGTTCACTGAGAATTCCCTCAACACGCTCAATTAAAAAAATGTACAGACATAAAAAGTGTGTATGGGATTGATCAACGATAAATATTTATTCATCATTAAATATGGATTAAATACTTTCACTGACACATTTTATTTATACTTCAACAAATAGCTTTGACAGAGTCATATGTTTTGTAATGAAAATAAGATTAATTTATGTTTTTTTTTTTTTTTAATTTACATTTTACATCCATTTCAAATAAAAATTCTTATTAGCAATATTGCCTACTTTTAATTTAAAATAACCACTGCAGGTGGTTGATGGAATTTCAATATCAAATTTGAATTGTTGAAACTTTTTACGGTTCCACATGGTGGACAAAACATGTGAAATTGTACAAAGCTTCAAAAATTCAAATTTGGTTGTAAGATTATTATTTCAAATGGATAAATGTTTATTTTTTTATCAATGAAAAAAACTGATTTGTCATTGCCACTTCAAGTGAATCCGTGAACTTTGTCTGAAGATTTTGAAAGGTGAATTCTGAGTGTTTGCTATTATTCAAATTTATTTGAACTCTATTGAACATCCGCATAATTATAAGCCAATAAAATTTTGAAGCGTTAACTTAGAGATGATAGTAAGAATGATACGAGCAAATGTCACTTTGCTACTGTAAGCATTTAGACTACTTTTATTTTTTAATGATAGTTGACCGATGTCACCAGCTGTTTATATTGCCTATATAATTATCATATTCAAAATTTCATTTCATTATAAACAAATTAATAGCTTATGAAATTATTTCAAATTTATATTTACTTCGTTGCCTTAGAGTTACATGTTGTTCTTGTATATAACCGATGAAAACCGTTTACTGTGTATTACGGCCAAAGATGCAGAAAAGCGAAACATGGATCGTGAGTAACAAAAAAAAATGTAAATGTACAACTTTTCAGAAAATCAAATTCGATTCGAAAATTCCATCAACCTTCTTAGTCATTATTCTTAATTAAAAGAAAGCAATATTCACAAAAGGAATTTTAATTTTTAAATGAATTTAAAATGTGGTATGTAATTTTATCAGGCATATTTATTTATGTATGTGTACAAAATCTTTATCATAAAAGCGTATTTTTAACTAACTATATTACTTGCTAAACGCTTTACAAATGGCTGAAAATATGCGTTTAATGACATCACGGCATGTGGTCTTTAATTTAATCATGTTATTTTCGAAATATGACCGCCCTTTAAAAGGTGTAAGTCCCTTAATTAAAAGGTGACCGTAACGTGAGTTGGAAGGAAGTTTGCTCCGCCATATTAGGCTTTCCGAAGACCACATATTATCATAATAAATTTCATAAAATTACCATATTAACACAATGGAAAACTTTCATTTTATGTTTGATAGAATTCCTTATAAATATTCGATGGTATAATATTCAAACTAGACATCAATATAAACTTAAACACAACTGGTAGCAGAACCAATTTTGAGTGATAAAATATTGAGGTAAATATATTAAATTTTATGCTTAATAAATTTTAACTAATAACCAGTCACTGCCTTGTAGACAGGCACTATATTTTAATAACAAACCAAAATATTTAATACTATTCCCACATCACTTTTAAGGTGTTAATTGTCACTTCTTGGTGGAAAGGCAAGATATTTTCAATAATAAAAACATATTTTTTAATACTTATTTCCAAGACGAAGGCGTTCTCTATTATATCGAATATATTGTGATGCTTAAGACTGTTTAAATTTGTATTTTTTAAATAAGACATCAAATTAAGTCGTACCCGCTTCAGTAATCATTTTTAAGATATTAACTGTCTCTATTTTATATAACAAAAATACATTTTTAGTATATTTCCATAGTACAAATTTTTTTTTTCATCACGACAATGATCAACTGATATATATATTAATAATATTAAAAAATAGTACTTGACATTGTATATCATTTTTTAAATATATCTTTAATAACCAAAATGTTTCAAGCTTTCAGGTATCATGTATAATGTAATAATACTTGTTTGTTCGTGTTACTTCAATAAGTTTTGTAGAATTCTTTTAACCATCACCGCTTCCAATAATTACTATATGCACTGCTTATATATTATAGTTTACGTAAAAAAAATTCTATGAAAACGGCTTATTTGTACTCGGTTGCTCGACCTCTGCACTTTTAAAACTGATATAATTAAATTATGATATATAGCGTATAAAATAATTATACATCAGTATCATCAGTTAAGCTTCAGCGATTCTTTGGCTCTTTGCATAATCCTGCTTTCCAAATGGTCTCTTAAAATTATTTCATTGAAAACTATGGTTTTATAGCTCAGAAAAATTCTATAATTTTTTATTGCAGAGTTATCTATCCGTTCCATTAAATCGTCAGCAATTATTTTCGGGCATAAAACTTCTCCTGCAGATTGAGTAATTAACAACTAAAACACTTTAATGACATCCAATGTGTTAAAATGTATAAAGCATTTTATCTTATCCCAACTTTGAGACATGATAGGTTTTCATAACAGAGATGTAAAGTTTATATACCCTCATAAACTGGAAGCGAAAACACTAATAAAAACATAGAAACCATACGTTTTGTGACGTACAAAGTTATTGAAGATTCTGTCAGCTGCAAGTATTGAATGAACGAAGATAACACTTAAGGATAAGCTCTTACGAATATTAATTGTAGATTTTCAGTATAAAAACGTTCAATCCATCAGATATTGCTAGTAATATTAATTTTAATCATAACTTAGCTTTAAATCAGAACACGGTGAAAAAATAGCAATGTATTTTAGTTCTACAAAATTATTTTTAACAAATATAGTTGATAGCTATCTCGGCTCACCCATCGTCAGAACTATGGCGTGAGCCGAAATAGCTATCAACTATATTTGTTAAAAATAATTTTGTAGAACTAAAATACATTGCTATTTTTTCACCGTGTTATAATGGAGTTCTACCAAGTGAATGCCAATTCAATCAATAAATTTAAATCAGAAGGTTGCGTGCACCATCGATACAATTTTTTCTTATGTAAAATTATTCGTACCATCGCTTTGCACTTAAAAGAATACGTTTTATAAAGCAATAATCTACTTCTAATTGATTTTGATTTAGAGGTTGCAAAAATTTCGCGATTAGCTGCCTATTGAACAATGGAACGAACTGTATTTTGTAACAAATTTCGCCTATTCATTTGTAAAAAAGGTGTTTTTTTCTACGGGTATATATAATTACACGTGATTAATAAATAAAAAAAAAGATCTCTACGTTTATTGTCACTATATAATAAACCTAGTTATTCAAAAAAATTAAAACTCTAACAAATACATAAAAAATAATTTACATTTTTAATTAGTGTTTATGAAAAAATCTGTTACGTTCAAATAGTGGCGGGCACGGGGTTGGAAATACCTGCTGTAAGTCATTATCCATAATATTTTTTTTTTATATTTGAAAAAATCATATAAGGTTTTTTATGAAATATCTTTTTAAAAAAATTTATGAAAATCTACGGTAAAGCCAAAAATAATATATAATACATTACACACTATAATAGTCACAAATTCGTTTGGTGTGTGGAATTTTTTAAAAGTTTTTCTTATTTTTCAACCAATGTTTGTTTAAAAATCGCTTTCTTTGTGTTCATTGGACAAATAATTTCAATGTCAAATAAAAAAATTAACAAAAAAATATATATCCTTGCTTAAAGCGTTAAGTTCCTTCTTTCCATAGTTAATAACTTTTACAAACCAATTCATCTCAAAGAAGCTCAACCACCATAAAAAAAACACATTACCTTCACTGAATTGAACCTTTTCATGGTGAAGGAGAAATCGTCTTTTTTAAAAACTATATATAGATAAAATTCCAGTTAGACGTTGGTCGCAAAACGCCGAAGTTTTGAAAAAGGGTAAAAAGTCTCCTCTGAATTAAGACACCCTCGTCAAGTTTCCGCATGGTTGACTTAAATATGACATTTGACGTTGCGTAAAAATAATATTCATCACAAATCAACAAGCGGCTGACGTTATCAAAATAACATTTTCATTGTAAACGGAAAAAAAACAAACTTTTTTTATCGACATTTTCTTACTGAAAATATCGTATATGAAAGGCGGTAACAAAACAAAGACATCAAAAACTTTAAACATAAATTTACTGTTATAAAGAGTATATTTTTGACAAACCATGCCCATTACCGGGGGGTAGTATAATTATTGACGAATTATGGACTTGAGTGGCCACAGTTGCTACAATATTTCAAGGCTTTATTTTTCTTATAGTATAAAAGACTCATATTATTGATGTAAAAAATGGTTTGTTTTCTCTTTATATCATAAAAATCTAAAATTTTTGTCGAAATGCATGATGGAATTTCAATATCAAAATTGAATTGTTGAAACTTCGTACGATTTAAAATATTTTATCACTGGGTTTTGATTTTCGACATCTTCATGCATTCTATCAAAACTGATAGTTCTATTGCATCTGTCTGATAAAATTCTTCAACATCTCTTCAAACTATATACAACTCAGTCACGCGACCTCTTCCAATGTAAACGATATCAATACATTTTTTAAAGATTCTATTCCGGGATTCAAACCCAACAATATGGACTTCTCGACTAACTACGACTAACAACTTACTCTCGACGAACGCGAAAAAAACGAGAAAATGTTTCAGTCTCATGCTCCCAGTATTTATTGGACGATTATTGTAATCATTTGTTTGATTATTCCTATTAATTTCTCACTGCTTTTTACATTAATTTGATATGATCTTTGGTGTAATACATACAAGTTAGTCGTAAAAAAACGATTAATATAATTATTTGTAAAATACTTTAATCAGTTGAGAGAGTTTTTTTCTCACCGAAACTTTATGAAGTTTTGAAGTGAGCTTGTAGTGTGTTGAAACTGAAGAAATTACAATTTTTTATTTAATTTTGTTAAAAAAGACTCTGAATAACTCATATAATTGGTTATCTTGCTTGATTACTTTCAAATTTATGTGATATGCATATTAAAAAAAAACTTAAATGATTTTTCACTTTTAACGTGTCACTTCTTCGAGTAATGAAAATTTATTTAAATAATAATAATAAAAAAAAAAACAAAATTAATGATATACTATTTTCCCAAATAATATGATAGTGATCTGAAAATGGTTTAAGTCGTCGTGGGCAATATCAAATAATAAAAAATAAATGTTAAAGCTGTTTAGATGAAATTAAGTTTTCAGAAATGTAGTCGTCAGGTATAACAAAACAAATGGTTCAGGAATTACAATTAAGTATGAACAGACAATCATCTAAAATACAAAAAAATTAAACTTGATAGCCTTCAATAAGAATGCTTAGAACCTTTAATCATTAAATATCTACTTTTCTTTAAAACAGATTTAATTATTTAATTGAGTATTTAAAACTTTTTAATAAAATGCCAACCAATTTTAATAAAAATTATGAATTACTTAGTTTATGAATATCACATTATGGTGAAATTAAAATGACGATTTCTTGGTCTACATCTAAAAGTATTCCGCAACATAAATTTTAATTAATTTAAAAGTCAGCACCTGAAAATTTTACCTACTTATTCCACTAAAACTTGCTGTGTAACATCACGAACATGGGTCATACTTCTAGTGCTGACTTAATTTTGCTGAAAAATATCGAAAAATAAGTCGGTGTGTTATTTTGTGTAGCAGAAAAGTAATTTTCTTGCCCTAAATTATACTTTTTCGTGAAAAGTTTTCACGGTATATTTATAAAAAAAACCTACCACTCACTTTTACTTCAAATTTAATGAACTAAAAAGAATACGCGGATGTTATTATCAAAAAATAATATTTGATATTTGCAGACTGAACGATAATTGTGTTTTTATTTCAAAGCAATTATTTTTTTTACTTCTTAAAAAGCAATTATTTTTTTTATAATCATTCAATTTGAATTGTTACAACTTTGTACGATTCCATATGTCTTATCACAAACAGAACTGACGTCAGTTCTGTTGCATCCGTGCGATGGAATACCTGAAGATGCCGAAGGGCGAAACCCGGGTCGTTTGTGATAACACATATGGAATCGTACAAAGTTGTACCAATTCAAATTTAATATTGAAGTTCCATCAAGCACCTTCAGTCAATATCATAAATTATAATCATTCTTTTATATTTGTGACGACATTTCGTATAAGTTCACCGTGAATTATTTCTTAAATTACAATATTAAAAAAAATAAACTTACAAAAGATTGAAAAATTTTACAGTTTAAAAATCAAGTTTGGTTCCAACCGAATTTATAAAACATGGCAAATAATTCAAAAATGTTTCTCTATTTCTATTCGACATTGGAGACTCCGCCCAAATAAAAGTATTTAATTACATCGCTACATATTTCATGAAAAACAATCAATTATCTTTATCGATCCTTTTGCATAAAATATGAAGGCGCTTATTGTTTAAAAGTAATTCTACATTAAATACAATGGAAGGTTTGGTTTTTTAATTAATTCTGTCTCACTCGACTCTTGGGTTGATTTATGTTTTTCATATCAACGCTGAAAATAATAACAAATTAAATTTATAACAAACATAATACCCAAAATATGTGAAATTAGTAATTGTGGCGGAATATTTTTATATCATACAAACTACAGTGTGAAGTGTTATATACAATATTATAACATACACGTTTATGCAGTAATGTGACGGGGTGAAGTGATATCTACAAGATGTCAAATTATGGCATGACAAGGTCCTATCGATTGAGAAAAATCCGCCGTGTCAAAACCTGATATTTCCAATAATGAATGCTATTAAGGTGGCTGCTTGTGATTGTCATGGTATATTTTGGCCACATAAATTTGATATTTTTATATCATTTACGAGTTTACGAGAAAATTTACATGCAAGATACACCAAAACCTTATAAAATATGATAAAAAAATGTGTATTTATCTAGAACACATTACATATTTATTTGATTGAATTGGCATTTACTTGGTAGAGCTCCATTATAACACGGTAAAAAATATCAATGTATTTTAGTTCTACAAAATTTTTAGAAGTATGTCATCGTCAGAACTCATAAATTGCGTAAACGAACATTTGCTTATCTATATATAGCTCTGTAGAAAAGGTACACAATACATCTTCTCTCCCGTTTTAACGACCTAGCTTTTTTCTTGCTAGCAATAAAACCACAAATTTTTTAAATTGTAAATGAAACTAAAAAGGCGACTGTATCAATAAGCTTACATATGCTATTTCGGCTCACGCCATCGTCGGAACTATTGGAATTGTCGGAACATATTAAATATATTAAGTAAAATAATATTATCAAAAGTCGTTTATTATTCATAATATTTTTGAACTGGGTTAATTAAATCGAAAAAATAGCATTAGCATTATTATTTGGTAAAAGCGAAAAACCATTCAGAATTAAAACATACAAGTATAACCGTACACAAAGAAAACGTCACACGGATACAACCACAGATGATAAAACCTTATACGGATGAACCCACAATAGTTTCCATGTTAATGCTGTATGGTTGGAAATATTTCTTTACAATTAACACAAATCAATAAATATGTTATATATACAATACTGATATCGTTACACCAAAATAGTCATCATCGTTATCAATAATTATCGTGTAACTATTATGAAAACTTGTTATTAGTTATACCTTTTGGTTTTTATTATATTTAAGCTATGTAAAGTGGATATAAGAATCAATGTATATGTATTATATTTCAAATAATTTAACAAATGAATTTTTAGTGCAGTTATTTGTAATGTTTTCACATCGGCTGTATATTGAAGGGACATTTTTCTTTCACAAACGTGAAACCGAATTCCATCTACTGCGTATTTATTTAAACACGTATTTTAGAACGTGACAGTGTGCTTACAGATGTACAATTGAAGCAGGTATGTACAACCTTTGAATTAACTCTAACATTTAAATAATATATAAGATTAACAATCATGTAAATGCTTGTATTTTTTTCATATTTCTTCATATAACTATTTTTTCTTCAGTAACCCAATAACACGTAATCATAAAAAGTATAAGTAACTGTCGATTAATTAAAAGTATCAATTGAAAAATAGGTAGATACAAATAGTTTACAAGTTTTCCTGAATACATTTTAATAGTGTGTGATTTTTATGTCCACTTCTCATTATCAAGTGTTATAATTTATACAGTATATTCCCAAATACAGTTTACCATCATTATTATAAAACATCAGGTATTGAAATTTAGTCATACATCGATTTAATATATCTACAAGATATTTTATTTTTTATTATTTGTAGTGATACATCAATAAATTAAACTGTTTATCTACTATCAATTCGAGTACATCCGCGTGTTAGAAATCCTGAAGTTTTGAAAAGCGTAACCTAGATGGTTAGGTAACAAACAGATGGAAATATACAAAATTTAAACTATTCACGATATTTTTGTATTTGCTTTGGTAAAATTAGTCTAGGGTTCAAAATATATTCATATTGATTATTTTAGCATTGGTTTTGTAGAAATTCATTAGAATGAAGTAAATAAGCTACTCATAATATAAAATTCTATGAATAGGTTATCTAAAATAATAAAAACACATTTTAGTACTATTTCTATAGTATATTTAATGATGCGGACCAGTTTGTTGACAATGCTCGCGACGAGCAGTCAGTTCTGATCATAGAACATATTGAGGAAATAGTACAAAAAAATTGTTTTTGTTATTCAAAATGTTATACGACCAAGTGACAGTTAAAACCTTAAAAGTAAGAAAAATTAACTATAAAACGCGACGTAGTGAAGTTCGATAAAGATCTTTTTTGTGAAACTAAAGGCTTAAAAAACCCATCCATACCAAAAATAATCCAAATACATTATAACAGAATTCCTATTATCTTAATTGATTTAAAATTTTGAAAGTACCTAAATCATGGGACAATATTTTGAGCCGTAAAAATCATTGTTTGCTTGAAAAGCCGTACTTAAAAAAACACAATTGGCAACAAATAAAATGTTTGCGCTCACTATCCCTAATGTAATGGATGAACCAAATCGCCAGTAATTAAACCAAACCTGATTGGATTGAATAGAATAAGAATGCTGTGTCGAAACGTGTTTACAGGACTCTATTATGTGACTAAATTCAATTATTTCGACATAGGGAATCTCAGTCCCAACTCAGTTACATTAACATCTTAACTTAAGTAAAACACTAAAAGAGAAGTGACTTTTATGAGTAAAAATGGCGCGTAATAGAATATTATTTGTAATCTATATTACCAAGTTTTTACGGTGTTTTCTGATGTAATATGGTCACATCTGTATGTGATATATAACATCCGTTATTTTTATATTATAGTTACGATCAAATAAAATTTGCAACATTCATCAAATTACGTTACTTTACGCATCTCGAAATAAAATACCACAGATATTCTCACCTTATTACAGCATCACCGACAATATTTGCTTATTTTTCTATCGTGGGAACGTCGACGATAATATTCAATTTGACGATTATCAAACATGAGGCTTCTAGATAGCACAAAATTTTTCACGCCTAAACATGAAATATTATATATTGTTCTCCCTTGATAACTTAATTGAAATAGTTTATATAATACGTTGATTACCTCTTCTCCTTAAAATTATTTCAGCTTTATAAAACAGCTTTCAACATACATCTACACATACCTGTAAAATTCTAAGAAAACGATAATAAAATGATATATAATTATTATTGTGTCGTTTGACCTTCCAGTTGAGAGAAGTGTGATATTAATTATTTTTTCGTCTAGTAAGTTATTTAACTGTGTTTATCTCCTTTCATTTGATGTAAACAATATCCATATTTTCGTCTTTCATTTAATGTAAACAAAAACTGTTTTATCTTCGAAAATGTAAACAAAAATGAATTAATAGTTTCATGTATTTATAGGTGCATTGTTTCACGCTCAGTTTTTAAGCGTTCAATTTTAATAGCGACAACAAGGCTTTGTTTGTTCTATTAATTATCCATTAAACCCACTGTTTGTTTGAAGAATACTTCATCGCTATCATTCATCTTCTTCCAAAGCTGAATACAGTTAGGGCCTAACATTCCCCATTCTACTTGCTACCAGTATTATGTTTCTCCAAAAAATCATATTGCTCTGCTATTTTTTCACGATTTTTTTTCTTCATCAAAAAGCCTGGAATTTTCAGTTGAATTTCGAGAGAAATATGTATAATCTCTTTATATTCCCATGGCACTCGACACTTATGATGAATTAAGACTAGGGCTGCTAAACTTTTTGTTCAAAGGGTCTCGTTGACTGATCAACAGGCTAAACAGATATACCAAAAAAATCTGAAACAAAAATATTCGGAAAGGCTTCAATCAAATTACAACGCGGACACAACATCCTCGAAAAATAAAACACAACATCATAGCATTATAAATTTATTGTATATTTTAATTACAAATACCAAAAGGATAGAAATAAAATTTTCATAAATTTGAATATCATGTTAACTGGCCGAACGATTATTGTTAAAAATTAATAAGAAATTCACCGACTCATTTAAATCAGTGGGACACATTGAAAAACGTATCGGTCTTAAATTAATATTTAATAATCACCACTACGAAAATTTAGAGATCATCTAGCTAAAGTAAAAAAGTATTTTCTTAGTAAAAAAATCTTATTTTTCTTTATTACTGTCAAAATATTTTGATTCTCCGATATCACATTTACTTAAAAGTCTTACTAGTCTTTTACCTGCTAACTGATTAGGGTGAGAAGTAAAGTCAGATGTTTGAATAAGCCACTATTGCGACGGCTTAATTAGATGATTATCTTAAGTGTTTTAGAGGTTTTGTAAAGGCTGTTTTCCTTTAACCAAACTAGACGAAGGAAATATTATAATGTGGGTTAACAGTTAGGTTGTGTACTTTCATCTTATATTTTATATTTAATTCACACAAGCAAGCAGAAAAATTATAAATTGAGGAATTCTTATCAAAATTTAGTGCCAATGTATAGTATATTAAGATTTAATTCATTCGTAATGAAGATATGTATTCATAGGTGTTCCAAAAATTTATACACACTTTTATAAAAGCTGTGTGTTGAATAAATGTTCTTTTCGTAAATTTTTGAAAGGAAAAGTAATAAAATTGCAAACAGAAATAATTAGTAAATCGTCTCATTCCCTGACAGTTGACTTAATGATTCACGAGCCTCAATTCAAAAAGCACTAAGTCTGATTAACGAATAGGATATTTTTCTGCAATTATATATTTAGTTCACTTATACTGCCAAAGTTTAAGCAAGGTAAGATTTTATAAAGGTTTCTCATAGCGTTGAAAATAAAACTCGTTCCACAATCCCGGTTTTCCAAAACGCTATACACAATTTTGTAGTACAACCTTGTACGTATTTTTTAACGCTTTAACTTTTTTTGTGATACACTAACAGTAGGCAAAAGAAGACAAGAAATTCTCAATGACACTTATCGTCTCCAAGAAAGCCGGATTAGTCTAGGTACTAGTGGATAGCATATAGACCTTACATAGGATACGACACACTGTGAGAGTTCTATAGGCAGTATTTGCCTGCATTTCCTGAGTGGTGTATCACGTAACTTCACTTTATAAAATATCATGTGTCCAATACCGGCGTGTTTCAAACATGCGATGTATTTACCAAGGTGATGAAATCAGGACAGCCCAACTCGACCATGGAATCTAAAATCAGATTAAGCATCTTACAGTTTGATTACGATCCAGAAACGAATTTTATAAAAATGAAGTTTATCACAGTACCAGCTTCTCTGAAAATAGAAAAATTACACATTTAATTACCTGCAGGAAAATCTCGTCCCAAGTAAATTTAGGAATTTTTTTATTTTATATTCATCAGTTATTTATATTTATTATGTTAAAATATAAATACTATTACAAGATATATCAAGCTCACCTCGTTTGCCATTTTTCTGGAAAAATAACAACGCGTGCACACTTCCTTTGGCAAACCTTATTCTATACTACCACCGTTCGTTGCAAGAATTTCATTCATTTAAATCAATATTACTTTTGACATCAAGATGAAAATTTTAATTTATCGGATGAAAGATATCATATTTCAATAAATAAAATACACTTTTTAGTGCTATATTCAGATTTCATATAATGATCAGGACTCGTTTCGTTTTTGTCGCCAGTTTTATAAACCAATAATAAAAAAAGTAGATATATCTAAAATATTTGTTATTTATTAAATGAAATATTCGAAGAGGATTGTGTCTATGTTTCGGAAAAAATTCCCGAAAAAAAGTGAAGATAATAACTGTTTTAGAAGTATAATAAGATCCTCAATAAATTTGTAGCGCACTATATTTTAAATTATCACTTTTTATTGTATGAGTTATGTTTTATTGCTTAGTGAAAATTATAATTTTATAAAATACACTTGTATCCCGATTAACGTGGTACTATTTTGTGCAGTTTCAATTTAACGCGGTCAAAAAAAAATTTTTTTTTTAATTTATTCAAAATGAATCGTTATTAAGATGTTCTTGAATGTTGATAATTTTTAATAACAAGCTGAGCACCATTTTAAATGAATTTTTCGGAATACGTTTGCTTTCTAAACAGGTCTATGAAAAGTGTATGTAACGCGTAAATCGGTGGATAATTGTACAAATAAACTCGCGTGAAATAGCATGATTCGCAAATTTTTTTGAAAGACCGAAATATGTGTTATAAATAATTTCCATGCGTTATCAGCAAATCTTATTTTGAAATGAAAATCCGTAAAAGTTTTTTCAGCACAATGTCTAAGCTACGTAAACTCATGAATAAATTAGTGTACACTTTAAATTCTGGCATCGCCGCGTTTTAGGATTAAGGAAAGTTTCTAAAAGATTAAGTGTTTTTAATGAGACTGAAAAATTAGTGTAATGTATCAAGTGATTAAAAAAACTGAGCTATTCACTTCAAAGTTATTAATTACGCAAGTGGAATGAGTATGCCATGATATTTTTAAAAAATCACTATCAAACGCGTTTGCTTTTTTATAGCAGATAACGCATTTTCATATAAAATATCATTCGAATTGTTATTATCGATCCTGCAAAGCACCGACATATTAAAAAATTATTACAGTATTGTTTTAACGTAAGTGGTAAATTAAATGCTTTTTAAGGACAGTGAATGAATATTGTCTCACTTACACAACTGGAAGAAACGTGCGGTACCTACTGAAGCATTATCATCTGTGACAGCAAGGTCTTTTTGACAAATAAAATTGTCATGTCAGAAAAGATTTTCGATATTTCTTTATTTATGTATGTTTGGATATTACCTCAATCATGTACACTGGAAACATTGATATTAAAACTCTACCAACCACCTTCAGTCGATATCGTAAATGGTATATATAAAAAATATTTTCAAACTTGGTTTTGTAAGATGGTAAACATCATCAAATTGTTATATAAGAAAAAACAACTGATAAGCAAGAATCTGCTTATAAATATATTAAAAATATTATAAATAATTGAAGCTAATGAACTTTTCCCGAAACATAATTGATATACAAGAATATCATTGTACTTAGTTGATAAATTTGTGCCGTCACCAAAATATACCAAAGTTGTAGATAAATATTTGCTTCTATATAAATAAATGATTGTTCTACAACAATTTAAGGGAACATGTGTTTTTGATAACCTGAATACGACATATTTATGTGTGGTACACGAAATACAAACGACTTAATTATTCGTATTCTAAGAAAATTGTCTTTACTAGAGAACGGTTGAAAACAATTGTTTGTAAACATGTTCAGGCCTAAATTGTTGTCGTAGCAACAGTTGCGCCAAACAAAGATTGTATCAAAACGTTCTCCAAGTCTTTATTGTTCGATTATGTATTCCTCTACGGCGTAGAGGACGTCGCGTTATCTTTACAGAAGACGAATACGTTCCGCTTAAATAATTATTTATTCGTCAAGCTTCTCTTGGCATTTGTTTCAACTAAATGTTTCAAAAGCTACGCGACATGTATTAAGAGTGATGCGAAAATTATTCAAAAACTAAATTGGTTCCACGTCTAGACGGCAAAATAAAAATCTAAGCATCCGCCTCATACCAATACATATAAATTTAATTTTTAAATTATTCTGAAACTTTCTGTTTATTGAGCATTCTTAAAAACTGGACAGAAACGAGCGAAAAATATATGTCCAGTGGCATTCTTTGGATTTGGGTCTGAAACTAGTAACTGAATGTAATTTTTTGAGATTCATAACGGCAAGTGAGAAGCAAAATCAGATTCAAAATTCTATACAGCGTAATTTTACAAAAGTCTTCAAAGTGTGGATTACGAAAGAAGAATCATAAATATTTAACTATATTTTCGTTAGAACTCATACCTCATACAATACGATATTTCTACCACACGGTTTCGATATAGCAAGATTTTAGACAAAAACATAAATTGAAAATCATGAAAAAAAATGTGAATCATAAATCACATAAATATGTATTCATCATGTTCGACGTATCGAGACTTGATAATATTGAAAAACAGAAAGATTGACACATTGAGTCTTTGATGATGAAAACCTGAAAACAACTGACTCGATAAAAAGGATTTTAACTGAATGTGATGATATTTGTATGATAACAGTGATAAAAAAATAATGGAATATGTTCTGTTTGCTTAAAAAAAAGTAATGGTTATAATTTCGTATAACGTCTTTTTGAAACAGATACTCAAACTTTGTATAAACTTCGAACTTTTTTGAACAAATTTTTTGTATTACAAACGACCGTGTTATACGAAATCTGGAAAATTCTCATTTTTATATCCGATTCGTCTTATTTTCTGACAAGAGATATAGAATTTGTTTTTTTTTATCACATATGAAATTCTGTTTCTCGAAACCAAATTTGAAAAATTTCATATGATTAGCGGACAGAAATAATTATTATATCAATAAATAAATATGTTTGTCAATGTTGTGAATAAATGGTACATCTTCACGTTGCAAGATAATCTACAATTACTTTTCATTGTCAAGTGCAGACGTCCGAATAAGAATTTATTTTCTGTCGAACGATTTCATCAGGAGTTGTCTGTATCTATTCAGCCGCTGTCTCAGACAAGCAGACAAACAGGCTGAGATGCGTAGATTTACTCTTTATTGAAGAAGGCCGCTTTTAGATAATCACTCCTTTTATCTTACGTACCATGTTATTACAATCGTAATCGATAGCGCAACTTCGAATAAGATGTACGAACCGACGCTCAGAAACAATAATCCATTGACGTCAGCTGCATGACGTATTTTTGTGATTATGCAAATTTTAAAACCGAATTTTAACGCAACGTTTAAATAACGAGAAGACAATTTATGTAATTGTGTTTGAATCGGATTTAGTTAGAGCTTTTTTTATTTACTTATTTATAAAAAAAGGTTTGACAAAAGAATAACACGTTCAGTTCCATTATGAGTTTAAAAATTGCTGCGAATTAACGGGGAAGTAAAATATATCACAATAATTTTACCGGATGATTGAATTTAATGAAACCGGTTCTGATCATTGTAATAAAAAATATTATAGTGGTACAAAGCAAATTGGGCTTTATTTATTTTAATGTAATACCTTTCCACGCATTGTGTTGATTTTAAAAGTGAAAAAAATTGTATTAAAACATACATATTTTAAATAATAAATACATATTTTTTAGTACTTTTTTCCACAATATATTTTATGATCGGGACCGATTACACTCATAGCGAGCATTATAAACTTATGATAATGCCGACGATGATCGTAACCGGTCCTGATCATAAAATATCTTGTAGAAATATGTATCAGTGTTTTAAAATGAAAACATACATAAATATAGGAAGATGTATATATAAATATACAGCGATCTATTTTATTACGTCAGTCATTTTTACTTCGAAATTCCAAGACAAACAGAAAAAATATTCACGCCTTACTTACCATAAATATTGCGAATGAATATTTGAAGGCATGCCTGTGTGCAATATTGAAATCTGGCACCTGCGTTCGTTCAAATTCAATATTTATTTGTCGCAAAAGTCGCATTACAGATTCAAAAGAAAATCCCAAAGATGGAAATGACAGGGAGGTACAAATTCGGCTTAGATAAATCCGCCGCCGTCGAGCATTATCGTATTACGAATCGCCCTCTAAACTGAAATATAAAACGCTAAAGACTTAATAATATAGCCATTATTGGAAATGAAAAACGAAACTATCCGGTAGCGACGAGATGAAAACTCGAGATTCCGCCGTTTTCACTTTGACGATTACCGTTCACAATTAAATGCTCAATTAATTCGTCCTCTTTTATTTTGCGGGGAAATAATTTTGAATTAAGAATTTCTGTGTGGAATTCAGTTATGGAATTGAATATTTTCTCCTTCAGAATTCTTGTATTCCAAAGTCTTTTACCTCAATAAATATGTATAGAAGAATTCTTACTATGGATATATGTGCAATTTAAAAGCAATATATAAATATATGTATATATTTATCACAAGAACTCCTTCCAAGCGATATATAAAATTGACTAAGTATTTTCATATATCATTCTGATTGTCATATCACAATGTCCAATTGTAAAAATTAATTTTAAAAAGTAAATAAAACATAGTGCTAATTAATAAAATATCAAAAAAAACTCTTAAATTGGTCATTTTAACTATATGAAAATGATTTATTTTATGATATTTTACTATTTTTTTGTCATGTCCACTTTTGATCCAGAGCATATAGACATCTAGCATATGTTATTTTTTTATTTATTCGATATCCAACCTTTTATTTAGTAAACTAAAAATAGAGTGCAGGAAGAGCGATGAGTGAAATAATATTTTGATAATTCGAACTCTTTTTGTATTCGACCCGGGTTTTACTTTTTGACATCTCTTAATTTTCTGGTATCATAGTATACGGATGCACTTAAATTGAAAAACGAATTATGAACCATATAGATTCTTAGTCTTATAGCTAAATTTACATCTATATTTATTAATATCTAGTAATTTAACGCTATTTAAATTTGGAAACAATTTCTAAGCCATTACAAATTAAACGACTTAAGTATAAGTCGTAAATAGGAAATATCAAACAAATGAAAAATAAAAAGCCATGATGTAGACAGCTAATTTTAAAATGCACAGAGTTTGAACGTTTTAAACTTTATAATGTAATAACATCAAGCACTTTCAGCTGATAACTAAAATTATCATGTTTTTCCTATCATATATCTCGTATTATTTACCTTTAAAGAATTAATAAGATTGACCTACTCCATAACTCGCAGACTTCAGTTTTTAAGTTTCTGTATCTGGTATAGAAATGGTTATAAAAAAGCTATAGGTGAAAACTGAGAAAATCAAACAGTTTCGATTCGTAAATATTCTGAAATGAAAAAAAAATACGTTAAGAACGTAAATATAATATTCGATTTCACCGTGTAAGCGATCTGAAGTGCTTACTTGTGCATAAAAAATCTGACGAACCGATGAAGACCTTTTTTGATCCTATTATTTATTCTATAAAAGAAAACCAATCTTTCATTTGAATAGCATCTTCAAACAACACGCCATTAACATTTGGCTGAATCTTAATCGCCCGCCTTGTATGTATACCAGGATTTAAATATTTAAAAATACCACCTAAAGAAGTGTTTCAGAAAACATGAGTGATAAAAAAGGCTAACCATTACTAAGTAAAAGTAACACTTATAAATACGCCAAATCATTTAACTTCAACCATTTAAATATGTAATTCGTTAACACGTCTTTTTTCTTTAAAGTTTCATATAAAGTCGAATAATTACAATATTTAACATGAAAAAAATATTGATTTACGTTTTATTTGATTAATTGAACTTTGCGATCTCTAAGGAATTTTCACAAATGGACTTTTTATGAAATCATTTAATTCTTTTACAATATATAGGTATACTTATTCTACTTTTGATAATGGCGTTTAGTTTATGGAGACTATATAGTTCATGGTGAGAGTTGATCGCGTTTATGAATTCCTACAGCTTTAAACAAATCCTATCTCTTTCATATACAGTGGAACCCCGATCAACCGTTCTCGCATAATACGTTTTCCCGTATGGTCCGTTAATTTTTTACAGTCCCGTCAAACACCCATAAGAACAATGTTAAATAATCCCGCATTAACCGTTCTCAGTTTATCGATTTCCTCGATCTAACGTCTAAATATTATAGTCCCGTCTAATTGACCGGCTTTGGTAGGGTAGATAAATCTTTCTATTCAATACAATCTGTGTGTTTGAACACATTAAATCTTATTAATTAACCAAAGAAATTAATGTTCGCCCAAATGTCTTGAGATCTTCTCTAATAAAAAATTCAAAAGAAGAAGTTTAAAACACTATTCGAATATTTAAAAAAATAAGATTTCATTAATATAACTTTCAAAAAACCCTCTCATATTTACCAATTTTTGTGTAACCCATCTTTGAAAATTAAAGGAAGGCGGGACGTTTCTTAAATTTTTAATAAATATTTTATTCTTTCCCTCGTTCCTCGTATTCCGCATTGTTCGTTTATTTTTTAGGGTCCCACGAAACGTAGAGTCGAGGTTTCACTGTATTGAAATAAACTGTTTCGAACTGAGATTTAATTCTAAAACAAAAAAATATATAGTAACACACTCAAAGTGTAAAAAAGACAATATATAAAGCTACTTCATGATTTTTGAGTGATTGTTATTTCGAATAGCTATTTCAGCTCCACGTTATCTTCACAACTAAATATTAAATTAATGTACCTTTTTTTCAATCAGCAGTAATCTTGTTAATCCACTTGGTCGGTTACTAGATGTGACACGTGTTTCGTTTCTTTGGAAAACATCTTTAAAATAACTTTAGTCCTAATCGACTAACAAAATTTTCAATTTTATATTTGATTAAGTAAAGCTGTACACACTTATGTTTACACACATAAAATATATACGATATAAAATTTTGACTGCTTAACAACAACATATAGTTGCTAATGTAAATAAAGAGAATTGATACGACGATCGTCATTATAAGCCTTATTATCGAAAGCGTTTAATCAATTCAAATGGTTTAGCTTAAAAAAAAAAAAACGATTTTTTGTTAACAATAATTGACGGCATTTCTCGCTAAGTTTTTGAAAAATGTCACAGCACTCGAAGGGTTAAAATTAAAATATTTCATTTCATAATTTTGCAATTCAATAAATCTATAATCAGACAATTGATTGAAGTTCATGAATGATATTTATTTTAATATAAACGTGGAGCCTTTCTATTAAACATCCATATATGCAGTGAAACTGAAAAAAAATTGACAATCTAAACTTTTTATAATAATTTCACTATAATTTCTTCATTAAATCTAAATATTTTTTGGCGAAAACTTCAATATTTTGATAAGTGTACACGTATTATATATATATTTCTTTTTTGTGATAAGAATACATTTTTTCATATGCTTTAAAACGTTTCAGTATTCATCAAAATGAATTCTAATTAATTCGTGGTAATTATTAGCTACTAAAATAAGTAATTACTTACATTGCGTTAATAGTATGATATACCGCTCACTGTATGTCATTTTAATGATAATTTCAAGGTTTGAAAGCTTTCAATAGGGGGAGAATATTTTTCCATAAGAGAATTTTTCTGTTTTTTTTGTTATTGGAGAAATTCGTAAAAAATTCTCGCCAATTTTCGTAAAAATGATATACTCATATTTAATGACTAGGTTAATAATTCAATCCCTGCTGAGAAAATTACATGTCATGTAAGAATCAGTGACTGAACCATCGAGTAGCACCCCCATCATTACTAGTGATCTCAATCACAGGGCCGTGGTTTTCGGGATTAAAATTGAACGATCTCAGGGTTGTAAATTTTATCCATATCTAAAACCTTTGGTTATAATATGATGTGCGTCAAATACGAGAAATATAAGGTCTTAAAGTAAACAATACTGCAAAAATTAAAGCATTTTGTTGATTTATTTAAAAAAGATAAAAATACAACAGTCTAGTAATATCTTTGAACAGAAACGAGAGCAGACTTTGAAAGTATTATGTACTACAGAATAAATGTATACTATAATGTGTATATAGAACTACAGCAGAAATTCTGACTGTTACATTAGCCAAAATAGCATATAATATACCGGAACAATCTATAACTAAATACTTGGTTATCTTTACCATGGCTTAATGCATTTAATTGATTGGATTGGCATTTACTTGGCAGAACTCCATTACAACACTGTGAAAAAATAGCAATGTATTTTAAATTTGAATTGTCACAACTTTGCACGATTCCACATGTGTTGTCACTGACGACCCGGGTTTCGCATTTCGGCATCTTCAGGCATTCTATAACACGGATGTCAGGATCGTTATTAAGAAAACAAGCGGAATCGTACAAAGTTGTAACAATTCAAATTGGATATTGAAATTCCTTCAGTCGATTTCATAAATTATAAAAAAATAACAATGTATTTTATTGTAGTTCTACAAAATTTTATTAGATATAGTTGATAGCTATTTCGGCTCGCGCCGTTTAAAAAAATAGGTTCAAAGAATTATGCAGTTGTCACTTTGTAGCCAGATTATCCGCATTGGGAGGGAAAAAGGCCAAATGTTACCTTCTCTTTATCAACGAATTGAAATTGCAATCCATTTCTCACTTGAAATATAAAATAAAAATAACGAACGAATAAATATCTAACTATCCTGAAAATAATTGTCAAATGCGTGAATTACAACTTTTACAAATGGCGTACTAGCCATTCATACCATGTTGCACGGTGGCAAGTAACATAAGTCCTGCTATATGTTTAAAAATATAGGCTTTCGGTAAAATTATATGGGGGACAATTTTATTTTTAACTTTTGTTTTTTGACAACTAATATTTTTATATGCCCGCCACTGCTGATTCGTACAAAATTAAATCATATATATATGTAATATATATTCTAAAACTCCATTTGACAGTTGGTAATACGACACTTAATTCACTTTGATGTCGCGAAGCCAGCTCAAAACACGAAAATTCAATATTAATAAGACGTTAAAATCATCGTTTAATTTAGAAAGTTTAATATTCAATAAATTGTTAGGAGCAATCATAACACGTAATGGACAATTGTAATTTTATTACAAAGAAAGTTTGCGTTGTTTCCAAAACACGAACATCGAATAACATAATTATAAAACTTTTTAAGTCTATCAAATTATTTTTTCAACGGAACATTCCTTGTCTTTTAATTTTGCATTGAAAAAAAATCTTTTCAGTGTCTCGGTGATGCAATGCTTAATAAAATAAAAGTTATCTTGTGTATCTAAATATAAAAAAAGTTTTTAAGCTACTTACAATTCAAAATTCAATGTATTACACATGTCATGTATTTTTTTAATTAAAGATTTAAATTTAATATCTCGAATCATCGTTTATTTTTTGCATTTAACATGAAAACGTTGAATGTAAAGATTTTAAAATTGAATTATTGAAACATTGTACGATTCCACATGTTTTGTCACTAACGACCCGGGTTTCGCCTTCCGATATTTTCGGGTATTTTATCACATGGATGCAACGGGGCTGACAGTTCTGGGAAAGACGAAACCCGAGTCGTTGGTGACAAAGCATGTGGGATCGTACGAATTTTCAATCATTCGATTTTGATATTGAAATTTCATCAAGCACCTTCAGTCGATATCATAAATCGTAAAGATTTTATAAATAAAATAATTAATAATTTTTTTTTTATCTTCATCTTAATGTGATTTACAAATACAATAAATGCACAAATCTTTTGTAAAATTATTGCTACAATGTTCTTCATGGCTATACAAACCTTCGGTCAATAATATTATATAAAAGGCCAAGAGAAGAATCAATGTTCTTTGTATTGCTACGTGTATCAAACGAACCTGCTTATTATTTTTTCTACCTTCGGCTTTAGTATTGTATAAAATAATAATTGTTTTCTCTGGTGAAAATAAGATCAACACACTTATAATTTTAGATGTGGTTTTTTACTGGGTTAGACGGAAACGCCCAACAAAACTTTAAAATCGTGTTCGTAACGCATTAAATCTGTGAAATTCTTCTCACAAATCATGGATTTTTGGGCAACGAGAATACTGAATAAAGTTCCTTGTAAACGACATTGGATAGGAGTTTAATAATATGCCTTTTACTTTGGAAATAGCATTCTTGAAAAAGTTCGGGCATCGTATTTTCGCTTGCGACAGTATTTGAACTCCCTCTTCACAAATTAAAGACATTACCTTGGATAATGATTCTTTTTTTCTGCTAAAGAAATATTCCACACAAGCGATTCTCAAAGATTGTTTGTTTTTCATTATTTATATTTTTGACTGTACTCCCACTGAAGTAAAGAGATTTTTCAAGATAAGCTTTCTGCTGGCCGGCTTATAGTCGAACAATATTAAAACCAATTCATTTTTGTCTCTTTTGTGTGAGAGGATAAAGGACTCGTCCCATTTGGTTTGAACGCTCATTTCCGATGTCATCTCGGAATATTGATTATTAAACATAGCCCCAAGTATTAATCCGTTTTTCTGTAGATTATAGTTTTACCACAGATATTAAAAATACTTGTTTCAAAAGTCGTAATTGCATTTAAGCACTATGTATACAGAATAAAACGGAAAAATATGCAGCATTTTTTTTTTTCTAAAGTACTTAATTATTAGCATAGAACAATAAGTACACATGTGTGACGACTACACATAAGCAGTTAAATAAAAACATATAAATATGCAAATTAGAATTGTTACAACTTTGTACGATTCCACATGTTTTGTCACTAACGACCCGGGTTTCGCCTTTCGGCATCTTCAGGCATTCTATCACACGGATGCAACAGAACTGACATCTCATTGTCAGTTCTGTTGTATCCAAACTACAACTGACAAAACATAAGGAATCGTACAAAGTTGTAACAATATCAATTTGATATTGAAATTCCATCAAGCACCTTCAGTCGATATAATAAATTATATAAATATGCAACAATCAATATGTATTGTATCACTTTATTATAAATTGATGAAAATATCTACAAAGAAAAATAGTTTTCCTCAAAATATAAAAAAGATATTCAGCAAGTCTAAATTCACATTTTTTCAATTGTTTTTTGAATTACTATTCTTTGTAATTTTTTTGTGTCATTCGTAAATATAATAAATAATGCGATAAGGGTACCTCATTATAATAATTGCATTTCACTTCATTTCCATAAGCGCAAAAATGCTGACTCGCGTTTGAAAACCGCTGGCTCAGGTATTTAGCCAGGTTGACATTGCGGCGAGATAATTGGGGGCGGAATGAGCAACGGCAAAGAGGAAACGGCATTATTCCAACCGAGGGAAAAGACCCTTCGAAAAACTCACCTGTAATAAATTTCCCCACGAAAAAGAGTCTGCGAAAGAAATTTGCTTAAAGTTTTTGTATATAAAATCTCCTTGACCTTTCTGGCTGAGTAATTTCGACAAGAAACCTATTGTTTCTAAAATGAATTCAGTCGAATGAATTAAGGGAGAGGACTATTGTTCTTTATTTACATTTCGACGAGATATATTGAAGTATGATTCTATTATATTATATTCGAAAAAGGTTTTCATTTCGTCATCTTATCTTGCGGTAGAGCAAACATGCTCATTTTTTTCTTCTTTTAAATGGGAATATTTGCAGTCATGAGTTAACTAACTATTATTATACTTAGTCCTGAAAATATCTTTCCGGTAGATCGCCTGACCTTTTTTCTTATCATCAACCACTTAAGACGCATAATGCAAGATCTGCATGGCTACTAAATTAGTTAAAAACTTCTGATTCGCTTGATTTTATGTTTTAGATTTCTTAATTTATATCATGATATCAATATATATATATATATTCTTTCGATACGTATGTTTATCTTTGTAGAAAATTCTTATCGTCTTAGCCACTCGGAACAATCTGTCAATAATTGCAAATGGTATTTTGAATATAGTAATTATCGCTATACGCTTTGTTTCAAAACATGTGTATGTGAAAATATGATATGTTAGAAGTAAGGAACAAAGAGCTTTTTTAAAACTATCTTCCTAAGAGAAAAATATTTTTGGAAATATTGATGTGATTAAATTGGACGCGAGGATTTCGTTTTTATTGAATTCTTCATGTACATATAATACAACATTTTCTGTACTCTTTCCATTATTAAAAATCGTTTTTCAATACTATAAATAAATAGTTTTTCAATGTTTTTACGACAGCTACATATTGAAGATGATTATTCGATACTTTTTGCGAAGAACTGAAATTGGATACGTGAAAAATAATTAAAATGACAATTTTTTATTTTGCTTACTTTAATAGACTATCAAAAAAAAGTGAATGCTTAGAAAATATTTTTTAATATCTATCCTAAAAATCTATTTATAAATTATACTTATATTGTATCCATGATGATCGGAAATGATTTAACTCAATGAATCGTGATTTTTTTTGAAATTTTAAAGAAGTAGAAATATTTTTTATTTGTATTGATATATTGCTTTTCGAACATTTTCTGACAGATTTTCATAAAAATTTAGGAATTCATGTATACATATTATATATTCATTGTAAAAATAGATAATTTAAAATAACCTTTATAAATTGATTGTTTTTTTTTTTTTTTGAAAAAGATGATCATAACGCTTGAAATTGTATTCCAAATAGACGTTACTGAATCTAGTAAAAGAATAGAATGATAGCATGTGCCGAATTCTGAACAAAGAAATAGCAATCATAGAAAAAAATCAGTTTTTGCTTTATACAACATATACTGAATAGAATGAAATACAAGAAAAAAAAACATAACGAAAATGCCATCTAAAGAATGTCTGACATCTTGTAAAATAATATTTGATTTAATCAATATTATTTGTATTTGACGGGCAAACTTCTGCAAAAACATTTCGTTGAAGGTCTATTTTGAAAGATTGCTTTAAAAACAGTCCAGTGAACTGAGGCGTAAAACATTATTACAAAGGAAAGATAACCACATTTTGTTATGGATGACAAAATCCCTTCTGGAAATCTTCAAAAACATTTAATGAATTATAAATGAAACGGGTTTTGTGACATCAATTATGAATTTAAAAACTCATTTTTTGTTATCTTAACATTTGAAATAGAATATAAAATTATCATTTATAACTAAAATATTCTACTAGGCGAGTTTCTAAATATGACACGTGTTTTATTTCTTATTGAATTGTCTTTAAATTGATTTCTTTGCATAAAAATAAAGATCGGGGAAGACTTTTCTTATCATTTGATATAGAGAGAGAAAGGACTAGACACAAACAATGAAAATACGAAATAACATAACATCACTTAATACAAAATTATTTACTGGATTTTGGAAGTGAAATCGTAAAGCAAACGTATTAGATTTCAAACATTATTTACTTTTATTAATTTATAAAAAATCCAAGAAATCACTTACTCGATGCAGTATTTATACAATATTACATTTGTTAAAATTATTACTTTTGAAATACTATATATATCTACTTACAAATTAAACTTTTCAACCTTTACAAGAAAGATTTCATCAAATGTGCAAAACACGTGTATCTTTTAGAAACACAAATAACAAAGCTATAAACATTTAATGTAGTAATATTTAATTTGGTTATAAAATACCTTAACCAGAATTTTCATATTTGATGACAAGAGTTGATAAAGGTTTAATCTTACAAAATCAATGTTTTTATTAAAACAATGTTGATTTTGTGTATCGAGAAAAATTTGAGGGCTAATATTCTTCTAACTAATGCGAAAATCATATTTTTTTTCAAATTAGAAGCATTTAATGAAATTTCGTAAAAAAAACTAAGACCTACACTGGTATTAAAAAGCCTTTTTAATATTGTTTTTTACTTTTGAAATCTACCTTTAATTATAAGGATTGCAATTTTCGTATACTTTTTTTTTTAAATTGAGATTATCTGAGACAGTAAAAAGTAAACGCCCCCGGGTGGGCTCGAACCACCAACCTTTCGGTTAACAGCCGAACGCGCTGCCATTGCGCCACGAAGGCAGATGGACAGTGCGTATAACATATTTTTCTAATCTTTGAATTTTGCGAGATAAATTTATTGCATAATTTTAATAAATCAAGCGTGACTATCAATAACAAGTTGTTCGTTAATTTCTCAGCATACATTGATTATTCATCATAAGCAAATCGTGATGTATTTTATATACACATATACATATATACTTTTAGTATTTTGTATAAAATATTGCCAGTTCGAATATATTTTCAAATAAAACATTGCAATAGAAATTCAGTCACCCTATCACTTTTTCTAGAATCGATAGGATATTATGACAGGATAAAAATATTACCTATATTACATATGCCTTGAAGCAATTCAATGAAAGTTTTCACAGATATATTGTCTATGTGAGTTCTTAAAGCATAGACTCTGGTCGGAAAATTATCGGCCTGTTAAATTTATTTGAATTTTACTATTCACTTTTTCAACTTCGCTTATCAGCTGGATGCCACTCGTATTATAAATATCGATTTTTCGATAATTTTATGCAGTTTATAGACACAGACCTCAATTGACATCTAGACATACAGAAATGTTCCTTAAACGCGTTTAATTAAAATAAAATAACAAAAAAATAAACATATACTTTTGCTATATAGGAGTTAACCAGTGCCAATATTCGCTCAGTACCTAGATATACGAAGTGGATTGTGGAAAGTGGTATTTTATTTTTCTGTTTACGGACATGCAGATAAATAAAGACAAATATTTTATAGAAAAGTTAGTTATAGAAAAAGAAGTAATAATTTGTTTATATATTATCGTTAGAAAATTAAATCGTTAACATTTGTCTTTGACATTGTCTCCTTTTGCACTCATCCAAAATGCCTCCATTCCAGGGACACTCGTCGTCTGATTTGTCCTCTGGATAATGGAAATCATTTTCTTTGCTGGTTATATATGTAAATTTGATCAAATATTAAAATCTTGATGAATTTTCTGCGTTTAATGTTAAATGAAGCATTACATATCACACATCTGAATTTCTTCAATGAATTCAATTTCTCATTTAAAAGAAAAACTGCCATTGAAGAAAATTATTTGCATAAAGTTGTTTGATGTGATTTCAGTTGAAAAAACGAGTGATAGATGTTATATGGTATTTTTTTTGATACTCAATTAGTGATATAAATAGATCAAAAAAAATATCTACCATGTCGAGTAGATTTTTACATGTTCTGTCTGAAAAGTAAAATACTGCCAAGTTTATTCATATGTTAACAAAAAGTATCATTATTAAACCATTATTAAATATTTTAGAAATTATTTTCTCACGTAATAAATTACATATTTTAACTTAGACAGTCTGTAATCTATACAACCGCGTCGTCGTATAACACTTTAAATACTAAATACATTAGATTAGTTTCGAAAAATATTAAATATTGAAAGCACTTCTCATCGATAGTAAATTGCTAATATGTTTGTTTTCGGCTTGAATAATTGGCAGGTAGACAGCTATATTGTCATTGAGCATGCAACACCACGCCAACGATAAACAATAAACTGTGAAATAGAGAGCGAAAAATGATATTTAAAAAATTGTTGAAACAAATACGATGAATTCAAACATTCATTCTTACCTGCCGTAAAAAAATTAATTATAAAATTGCATTAAAACAAATTTACTATGTGATAACATCGTTAACAAGATTTTCTTAATATGTCGTTAATGCGGTGTTGCATATTTAGCAAATATACGCATTAAAAATAGGAAGCGGATTTGGTTGTGTGTGTTTTTATTTATGTTTATATCAGTCCATAATACATAAATAAAAAAGAAAACGTAAATGTACCATTTCTTATAATAATGAAAAAAGCTCTTAGTATATTTTATTTTTATGGCGTTTTAAAAATTGATGTTCCATAAAAAAGTTTTCTTCAATACAGATTGTCAATAAACACCTGCGCAGCTTTTGGAAAAACCTTTTTACGACATCAGGTGCTTACTTACAAAAACCGATCGTTTGTGTCACATTTTAGTATCAAGCAATATAAAAACAACGATCGATACAGTTTTATATCAAAGCATAATAATGACGGCTTTATTCTGAGATTTCTAAGCCGACATCCTAGTTGAATTGAAGTGTTCATAAAAATGAATATGTTGATTGTATACGAATTAAAATTTGCTTGAGAGTTAATTATCGTTGATTGAAAATAAAAATGTATTTTGATTCGAGGAGAATGCTACAACTTTGTTGATGGTTAGTTGTATGTAGGCTTCAAAGTTTCCTCAGAACTAGAACTGGAACTAAGATGCATATATTATTTTGAAAAAGATAGGCAATTTGTCATCTCGTTTATTTTAAAATGATATTTTCTCAAATTCAACACACAATAAAAACATTTCAAATTAATATAAAAGTTCTAATACTTGAATAATTTCGTCAATATAAACAGTGTATATATCTTTTATAACAATTTAATACAATAAATTACTCAGATAAACTTAAATTAGACGGACTGATTTCTGACGATTTCGGTATGTCGAAATATCTATCAATGAAAAAAAAACCCAACTACATTTTTATAATGGCTGATTATTAATTGTTGTAAAATCCTTTGATGTATGACTCATTAACATTATTTATCTGTAATAAAACTTATCACAGACAATTGTGTGTTTTAATTATTAGATCAATATTATTTAAGTCTATTTTAGTTGTCATTTAGTTCTCTGCCTTGGGGTCTGTGTTTTTCCTTTGATGAACTTCTTTGGTATATAAACGATGCCAACTAATTATTTTTTGTCAGTTCTGTTGTAGATAGAGTGTCTGAAGTTGCCGAAAGGCGAAACCCGGGTCGTTAGTGACAAAGCATGTGGAATCGTACAAACTTCTTAAAATTCAAATTTTCTATCAATGACCTTATTATTTTTTTAGAACTTCAATAATTTATTATTTTTCCGTATTATTAATGACTTACATTCAAAAATATATTATAAGTGTTTATAATGCCATATAACCATCCAATCAACAAAAAAAGCGGGGGCATATCGTGTACAATTAGTCTTACAAGGTTAATTACATGCAGTTTTCGTTATCAAGTATATTTGATATTCATTACTTAGTACATCATTCAAGATCAATTTTGCTTTAAAAGTAAACATTCCGAACTGAAAATAGTACAATGTAATCAAGATTCATACAGCATAATGAATTCGATGTCTATACAATACGTGAAAGGTTCGTGTAGTGAATTAACTGCTGGGAATGTGTATTTAACAAACGACACAGAAATTGGTGTTTGCAATTATGAACTTGTTCTTACAATGTGCGTTAAACTATATTCCTTAACTTCTTAATAAGGTAAAATTGCAATACATCTTTTGTAAGTATTGAATGCTTTATCGTTGATAATTTTTGATAGCGAGCGACGCTAAATTCAAATCATTTTTTAATTAATTGCTACACGTTACTTTTCCAGTATATAATACACAATATTACAAGAAGTGTACGAAAATTTTCATTTTATATGATAATTATTTATTCTGCGTCAAAAAAACACCTCCAGGATTTGTTTTTCGTTTCTATTACAAGGTGATGTTTACAAAATATGTAATGAAATTTTAAAGTCTTATACATGACATTATATGTACACCATTTTGTTTCGTAATATTTTTATTTAATCATCCTAATCATTCGTCTACTAAAAGTTCATCCAATGTTTTTAAATATCCGTCTGGCTTGATTTATATTGCAACAGAATATAAATCTTGTTGTGTTTTACAATAGAATTTATAAAACATATGTATGAAATGCTTTGAAGCTTGGCAATATCGAATGATGCACCCGGCAAAATTAAATTACCCCCGTCAAAGGATCTGTATTCAATTGAATTTCCCTAGAGATTTTCCAATTATTTTGATGCGACTTTCTGAATTCTCTCTACTATATAAAACATTGGAAAGCTTTTAAATCGCAACGCAGTTATTGAATGAATATAAACCAACTAATTTTCAAAAATATCAACTTATTTTAATAGCTACTCTTGTTCAGTCCCTTTGAATGAAATATTACATGTTTAGGTACTTTTAAGTATTAATAAAGCTTAATTGATTGAATTGGCATTCACTTGATAGAACTCCATTATAACACGGTGAAAAAAATAGCAATGTATTTAAGTTCTACTATTTTATCATTATTTAATAAGATATAGTTGATAGCTATTTTGGCTCAAGCCATCGTCAGAACTATGCTTAAACGAACATTTGCTTATCTATATATAGCTGTGTAGAAAAAAATCATCTTCTCTCCTATTTTAACGACCTAGCTTGTTTCTTGCTCGCAATAAAACTAAAAAATTTAAATGAAACTAAAAAGGCGGCTATATAAATAAGTTTACATATGGCACGGAAATGGTCCTTTACAGAGACAAAATGCCCCCCCGAAGCGGGTTAAGCAATGGCGACCGACATATATTAGTTAGGATTCTTAATGAACAAAATAATTATTTTGTAGAACTAAGATACATTACTATTTTTATTTGTGTATATATAGTGTGTCTTATATTTGTGTAATAAAGCTTAATATTAAATATCTTTGGTAAATATTTATCCCAACGTGCAACTATTTTCTTTATTTTTTTTTATACAGGGATACAAATAGGGAAGCTAAATTGATAGGAGTATGAAATATTGCCATAAAATGTCTAATAATTCGTTCTAAAATAAATCTAAAGTAAAGCAGAAACGTCGTAACAAATATTTCTACACATATATGGTAATTTGTACGAACCATCGAACAAACGAGTTAATTACAGTGTGCTTTGTATTTTTCTATCCAGAATTAAATTTCAAAGAGAATTACATTTTCATTAAAATAAGCCAGTTAAATTTTCGGTTAAATGAAAAGCAGCATGTTTTAAAGTATTTATCAAAAAGATTTATGTTGTAATTCGATTTGAAACCCGTAAAACCCGTAAAACCCCGTGAAAATATCACATTTTAGCTTTTAAGAATCATTCTGAAAAAATATTTTCAAATATTCCTTTCAAGCAGAATTTTTAATATGCTCCAAAACAAGAATTTAACTTAATAAATATACCACCAGCTGATGTGCAAAATTTTAAATGGAACATTCGGTAAATAAACAATAATAATTCTGAAAATATAGAGAAAATGTTATTCGTAATAACTAAATAATAATGCTCTTGTTTCTACAGCATTATTTTAAAATTGAGCAGTGCTTGAAAAGCACATCGAATTATTATAAACGTAAAATTATACAGCTTTTATCGGTTAAATCATACAATTTGTCTTTACATCAGTACAATTGCTGTTATTAAAAATGAATTAAAAAAATATTTTCGTGTTACCAAATTATTTCAAAAAATTTTACATTCTTAAAATTCCATCATTAAGTAAATTTTATTGAGAAACACTTGAAAATGAAGACTTGGACAACGAAATAGTAGAGAATGTATGACATAAAAGAGTTATTTTCAATAAAAAAGTCGATCGAAGAATTTTTGTTTCATCGTCCCTAATTTAAGCTTAGTATATTTTTTATAGATGAAAAATCAAAGCCGCTTAGTGAAAAAAGTTATACAATACAATTCTAAATCTGTAATACATAGACTGCTTTTTTAATATGTGATACAAAAAATCATAACCACACATATTTTACTGTATTGAATATTCATTGAAAAGGAAGGCCACACATATATATATATAAATATGAATAATTTCCAAAAATATTTCCTAATAAAGCACGCGGTAGTAAAAATCAAAACGACAGAATTTTATTCCAAAATTTCCGACACCGTAAATTATAATAATAATAATAATAGCAACTGAAAACGAATATTTTCGCCTTAAAGAGGCTTCGAATGACATCCCCATCAATCATGCCGAAAGATAAAGCCTTCATTTGTGCCACATTTATTCAAAGTATCTAAAACTTTCCGTTGCGTTGACACGATAGCTTTGTGTCGATCCGGCGTTTCCTAAGCTTTTGATCGTTTGTGACCCTTTTATAATTTAACGCCTTTAACTGACCCCACGCCTACGAAAGGGATAATGTGAATAACTGAAACGAATTTGATTTTTTATGACACTTACATTTACATTCACATCTTTTTTTTTTTATCAAATCGAATTGATTTTTTTGATACAAATAAATAACACATGAAATCTCAACCGAAACAGTATAACGTTTTCATTTTTAAGAAATTTCTTAGTGAGTATGCTTTGCATAACAGAATAACTGTGAGTCTCGGAAAACAATTTGTTTTGATCACTGTTAAGGTTCAACGTTTTCTACAATATAATGATCAAGCTAGTGTCGCTCATCGCAAGCATTGTCATTTTTCGTTTCAGTTACTTTATTAAGTCTATATATTGTAACACGGTGAAAAAATAGCAATGTATTTTAGTTCTACAAAATTATTTTTAAAATATATAGTTGATAGCTATTTTGGCTCACGCCATCGTCAGAACCATGCTTAAACTAACATTTGCTTATCTATATATAGCTGTGTAGAAAAGGTACACAATACATCTTCTCTCCTGTTTTAACGGCATAGCTTGTTTCTTTCTCTCAGTAAAATTAAATTTTCAAAAACTGGATGAGAGAAAATGTATTGTGTACCTTTTCTACACAGCTATATATAGATAAGCAAATGTTAGTTTAAGCATAGTTCTGACGATGACGTGAGCCGAAGTAGCTATCAACTATATTTTTTAAAAATAATTTTCTAGAACTAAAATACATTGCTATTTTTTTCACCGTGTTATAATGGAGTTCTACCGAGTGAATGCCAATTCAATCAATAGACCTATGATATATATTGTACTCTCCATATTGGGTGCTAATATGATTGACAAAAATTTTAATATCCTTCATTCAGTAAATATCTACAACTTAGCAATAAGATCTCGACTTGCGATACTGCTGATAGTTTTTTTTGCGGTTTCACACCATTGCTGTAACTGTGTTAAAAGAGAAATTGAAATCGCAATGAAGGAACAACTTTAATTCATGTAAAACTAAATACTTCGCTATTGTTATTGTATATATCATAATGAAGCCAGAAACAAGTTCGAAATCAGTATAATGTCATTATCACTAATGAACATTCTATAATGTCATTTTCGGAGTGGATATTGCGTAATATGTTCAATAAAAAAATCTTCACAACTTGATGGCATTTGAAAAAGCTTATCGTGTTTGTTTTTTATTTTTACATATCCACAAGTTTGATGATTACATTTTAATGTTCGGTGATATTATCAATAAACATTGGTTCCTAAACATAGTGGCATAATTTATGTTCACAATTGGAAATACTCAAACTAGATATTAATATCTTAAAAGACATTTTTGTAACCTTAAATTACACCTATCCTGTTCAAATAAACAAATAACCCAAACTAAAAACTTCAATGCAGCAATTCTTATTGAAAACATAAAATATACGAAATCGGTTAATATTTACTGTTAGGGAATCTCAGCATCGTTTGAGGTTTATCATTTGTATCAGCCACTATTTTTTGCATGAGTAATGGATAGCCTAAAACTGACAGGTTCCCTAATGAATTACTTTTTTACCATTAATATTCCACGCTACTATTATAGTAAAATATCGAAAAAATATCGTCCGTCGAGCCCAGCTATGGCCAACCGATATTGTGTGCTAGAGTTGAAAAATTTACTGCAGTATAAAAACGACAAACATATAATCATACTGCGATATATCATAAAGCAATAAATCCTTTTTTAAATGCACGACAAAAAGTAATGCGAAACTTTTTTGTTATATTTTTTTCATTTTATTATCAAATGAAAATTAGTTCGACGCACAATGCAGTTGGCTTGTTTGCTTTCATTTTTCGATTTCTTATATATGTTTCAACTATACTTTTCATATTTAATTTTCTGTTTTTATCAACTGTTTAGATAAATCCATCTCACTGTTTTTTGGAATATTAAACGTATAAATCCTGGCCATATCACATGTTATCCTCCGAAAGCGGCTTCGCCTGTCGCTTATTTAATTTGACACACATTCGGGATAGTGATAGTGAACTGTGTGCCTTATTAAAACACAGAAAATATATTCTAAAGAAAGAAAATATTTTAGAATGAACTCATTAAATAGAAAACAATGAACTTTTTCAAGATTGCATCTTTGAAATTCTTCAAACGAAATTGCTACGGATATGAATAAATTCCACACGGATTGAGGTTTGTTCAAGCTTCAGACAAATACAGTAATAAAGTTTTTTATTCATCGTCTCGAGCACTATTGCTTTGTTATTTATTTTTAATATTAGCTAATCGAATATTTTAAAAATATTCAGAACCAAAATTGACTAGATTATTACTTTTTCAAACTGATTTAGTCATTCAAGAACGTAGATGAACTAATTCTGTCAGCCATCAAAACGATAACAAAACCATTTTCTGCTAGTTTATAAAATAGAGTTTTCCATACTACACTTATATTCTATATACGTGTGTTAATATATTATCGTGATCATTTGCGTCCACTTTTAAAACTAGAGATCGCAATAAAAGCAAACATATCGATACCAGCCTTCATTATTTTAAATTGGTACGAAAAATACTAATGCATTTATTATAAAATAATAGCATCATGTGATACCCCGTGCATTCCGTGAAGCCGTGAAGAGCGCTATAAATTTTCTAGATAATTTTTTAACTTTTGAAAATATGATTAATTTGAATTTTCGAAATCGGTAAGCCGGCTAAAATATTAGTTTCTCTTGTTCTTTTAATAGCTGTTTTATGTATAACTTTCACATTTGTGGTAAATTGTAAAAAACCGATAATTTTCTGCCATTCATATAAAGACAAATACGATTTTACAAGCTCAGTTACCTTTTTTACACGAAAATTTGATTTCGTATTTTGTAAATTTCAAGAAAAACTGAATTATTTCATTTTATTGAAAATTCGTACTAAATAGCGTTACAAAATACTTTTAAAGCTATATGTAACATATGTTACACAAATTTTACATAATAACTTGTCACGTAGTTGTTCAAGATACTTTTATCTAAAATAATAAGCATTTAAGGATAGAACTAGTGGCTAACAAACAATTCGCAATTCGCCGTATTTGTAAGATTGGATGGATACATAAGAGTAAATTTTAGGCATGACCAATATCCATACATACAGAAATCAATCTATAAAACTCTCCATTCTAGAACTCGAGCACACGAATACCACGATCGAAGTTAACAACGTTGAATACGAACCCTAACTTACTCAGTGTTGTTAAATATAGGACGAAATTATATAATAGTTCGATAATTTCTACAAAGAAAAATATTGGAAAACTATTTTATTATAAATTACTATTACCCATTATTCACAATTTCGGATATCAAACGAATTTGTCTATAAACCTGTTAAATACTCCCATACTTCCAAAGCTAAACTTTAGACGGGTTACGCTATGTTATATTAATATTTAATAACTCGAAATGGGTATCGCCGATTTTCCATCGTTTGAGTATGGCGGCATCGCATCATAAGGGAGCTTTTCCCACTCTACCTCCGGCGAGCCGTACGCCAGATCCGTTTAAAGTTCCCAGGGGTTATTAAAACAATAATAATGCTGCCAGACGTACGTGTACTAGATATTAGAGCCTGAAAGCCTTAAGTAATCCCTTGGTAGCGAACGGTGATGTTTACTAACGAAAGCTTAAAAAGAAAATATAAAATATCCTTATTTTGTAAAACCACATTGTACACTAATGCATGTTAATTGAATATATTGTTGACACAAAATTAAAAGTTCAGGATTGCATGTCTCTAAAAACAACTGGACCTACAACAAAATTTTAAAGCTTAGTACTAATAATATGTTATCTTAAATATTTTTCAATGTATTTGATATGTGAAAATTTTCTTATTCAACAGTTTCGATTTTCCTTTTTGTTTAACTGTCGTCAACCATATTTATACTGTTGTTCGTTGAAATTTGTAATTCGAACTGGAGTAGTTTATAGAAGACAACTTCCAAACGGCTCAAATTCGTTCATCTCTGTATTGACATATTCTATTCAAATAAATTAAACGCAATACATTTTGCACTGTTTCCGCTTGTATTTAGTAATTATTAGAACATAATATATACATATAACTGATAAAATATATTTTTGAACAAAATCTCATATAAATGTGTATTCAAAATATAGTTCACCAACTGCCGCCAGAAATTCATCATAGAAACACAAATTTAATTAAATTGCAGGAAATATTATTATTAGATGAAATCAAAAACAGATCTTTAATTAAAAATTTGACCACATAAAAAATCAATTGGGTAAAAAAATACAATGCGTATAAATATGAGTTGTAAATATTAATTAAATTGATCACTAACCAATTAAATAAATTTCACAGCAAATAATAGACAAGATAATTGACGTTGACTTTATACAGCACAGATTAAAAATGTAAACGAAAATATTTTCCACCAGGGACACAATTCTCAAAGACAAATTTAGCAAACCTTTTTTTTTTAATTCCTAATGTTCCACATATAAACCAAATCGCACTCTGAAAATACCACAACTTTAAAAAAAGTAGGCGTAAATGGATATTTTATTACATAGATTTAAACTTTAGTAGGTAAAAGGGTTATCTGACGTTCAATCTCTTTTTTCGTGGGCAGCCACCTCCGCATTAATAATATAAATCACAATAACAGCATGTGGCTAAAATTAGCATCCGTTACTTTACGTAAAAGTGGTTGAATATTTTTTTCAGCTGTATAGTTTTTTTTAATATAACTCATGAAAGAACAAAATTATACATTTCACAATGCATTGCACATTTAAATTAAAAAAATCTAATCTTAAAAACGGTAAAAATCTTTTCATTCTTATCTCTATGTTGTTTTATTACATTTCATAAGCTTTTGAAAAATTACTTTACCATATCAAATATTTTTTTGGCAAATCGCCTTTTTACTGTTTATATTAATTAGCAAACCCATGTTAATTGAAAACGTTACGAATGGTTTCAAACATTGAGAAATACAAACAAATTTCATTACTAGTATTATCTTAGCTTCATCTTCTTAGAAAAGAAATTCGATCAATTGAATTACAATTAGGTATTTTTTTAAATTTGGATACTTTATTATGAATTCAATTATTTCAGTATAGAGGTCTGTTCATATATTGATTGAATTGGCATTCACTTACTTCTACACAGCTATATATAGATAGGCAAATGTTAGTTTAAGAAAAGTTCTGACGATGGCGTGAGCCGAAATAGCAATCAACTATATTTCTTAAAAAATAATTTTGCAGAAATAAAATACATTGCTATTTTTTTTCACTCTGTTCATTTAAATATTTAACAGTTTAAGAAGAGATAAAAATTAATACGACCACTTTAAAAGATTAACACTTAAAAACACATCGCATACATTTGAAAACTATTATGAAAACGATTCACACATATGTCAAATAACAAAAAAGGATATCTTGGGTTTAGTTCTGAAAAATTTAATCACTTTAGGCAATGTATTAATAAGCCGAATAGCCCTCACAACTGTCAACCCGTTTAAAAGATCTGTATTTTTTAAATATTCAGTTATTTTAATATTTTTACAAGATTGTGGCTGTAAAAAAATCATTAAATTTTTCAATTGTGTCTTTCTTCTTTTTCCAGGTAAGCTCAATCATCATTACACGCGGAATAGCATATCTTAATCTACCGAAGTTATATCCAAGACTTACTAATATTCCCAGGCGGTGAGAAGACAGCCTTTATTTCACTAATAAGATACACAATAGCGAGTCCGTTAACCTTACTGTTCCACGTATTTCCCTGTCATTGGATATACAACCTTTTAGCATTAAGACATCACACGGAGACTTGAATAAATATATTGAAACATTATAACGAATTTCGCCTGGGAATATTTCCGAAAAGACTCAACCTGGCGTAGCATATTCCTGAATAAATCAATCATATTTATTGTAAAAATAGTCAACTTTTATGTTCTTCGTTTGGGAATTTTCTTTGAGCTTTTTGCATGTTTATTTCTACGGAATATGTGAAAAAGGCGACTCTTTATGACTAGTAAAATAAATGTATTCTTACAGACGTAAAATATAAGTTTATTTTATTTTTAGAGAGCAGCAAAAAGCAGCGACGACCTGCCCATACATATCGTGTAAATAAAATATGTATTTTTCTTAAAATAGTCTATGTTCATAAAAATTTCATAAAAAATATATTTTTCATAAATAAATAGAAAGATACAATTCTAATTCACTCAGTTGAACATTCTTGTTTATATTTTTTTATTAATACAATCTTGGATGCATTTTTTTGTGCGATACCGTATGTCAATAACAGGAATTTTTATCAAAAAAGAAAATACATATAATAAAAAGAAAATAACGTGTATATTTTAATTTATATTATATATACGAGGGTTTACCGTATTAAGTGTATACCTTCCACCATAATACTAATTATATTGATGGATTTTATATAAATATTTCTTTTGTAGATTCTTTTACTTTCGCAATTTTTAAAAAATATTTTAATAGCTTTTTCGACATCAAACCGTTGTTAGTATTTTGTTCAAATCGATTTTTGTACACATTTGTTATTATGATTCTTAAACTCAGTATAATGTATATAAAAAAAAATTTAGTCTTCGCAGTGGTGTAAATTAAAACAAAATATACATTTTTTTTTCATACTAAACTATAACATCTTCCCGCCAAGAATTGACGATTACGCCTTTAAACTTTTTGATTAGATTCGTTGAATTATAATGTAATTTTCTAAAGCCAAGCTTAAGTTTTTCGTGTAAAAAATGAACGAGGTTATTTAAAAGGGCAATTTGACTTCTATTATCTTAGTATTGTTAATTGAGTTTACGTGAAAGATTAGGAAAACTTGACTTTCCATAGTTTTTATGGTCATTTAATTTGTTATTCCCGAAATATATTTTGTTTTCTTTGTTTTGTGTAACTCTAATCTCGGATTTTTTTCAAATTAAAATTTAACTTACTGTGTCTGTTAAGGCAATATTAAATACCAAATTTTAATGTGGAAATAGTCTTAAATATTTAATTGTATTCAATTCACTGAGAATAGAAAAAAGTTAGCTATAAAGTTTGGCCTCTAGTGCATTAGATAAGTGAGCAGGCGTATACTTTCTATAAAAATAGTCAATCAAATTTCCAATCAGCAATCCAGTGTGGATGAGTATTATTATGCATGCACAAGGTATAGTGAACTAACGGTACGGATTCCAAATGTTTAAGCTAAAAGTAAGTTTGAATTGTCGAAACTTTATGCAATTCCACATATTTTGCCGAATTACCTTGTTATGTAACGGACTTAAAATTCATTCTGTTATAAGCTGATAAACTTTAAAGTTCTGGTAAAAACGCATTAAATTTATAAAACTAAAAAAAATAGAATTTAGAAAATTATTTACAATTTTAGAAAAAAAAAATATCTGTTTCAATTGTTGACTGAACAGATACTTCACTTCGGGTTCATATTTTGCTACTTTCATTAAAATAAATTATACAAAATAATCCTACTAAAATAACATATAGTTTATTTATTCTTATAAGATCACGATGCAAACTCAATTTTTCGAATTAATTCTAGCTTATTTTGATTTAGAGTGGTTTTCCTCATCGTGAGTATTTTCATCGCTCTTTATAATTCTGTTAATATACACTATTGCAAAAAAAGATTTGATAAAATTTAAATTGTTAAAACTTTGTACGATTCCACATGTTACAAGTACACGTAACAAGTTGTCCGTACAAAGTTTTAAGAATCCAAATTTCATATTGAAATTCCATCAAGCACCTTCAGTCGATATCATAAATTATAGATTTGATAAAGATGGTCTAGAAAGGAAGTTCAATTGTGTTTTTTTTATATTATCACCATAATATACCATTAATAAACTTCTGTCTTATTTGGTAACCATTTGAACTCGAATTTTCTTTGCTTTAGGAAACAAGGATATCAGCCTGTCGTTATAAATATTAATTAATGACACCGATCAAAAAAAAGCCTGCCAACATAAAAACGTTCTAAAAATTTACATTCATAACATTAAAAGTATTTATTTATTGGCACACCTTGCAATTTTATTTAAGGACTCTTATTTTGAAATATTGAAAACTATTTTATTACTTTTGTTCCATTTTAAATGCTATTGTTTCTGAAATAATAGATTTGATTCCCGTTACGTTGCAGCTTTAAATCAACTTTTTCCAAAATTTTACTATATAATGATTGGCACCTGTATTACTCTTCACAAGTATTATCAACTGATGTTTTATAATGTCTCAATAAATCTTAAAAGAAAAGTCAAGCAATTTATATTACAATACTGCATTTGGAGTTCATCCATTATTTATTGGTAACAGAATTAGATCAACAAAAATAAATGTATACTAAAATGACCTCACTCTCTTAATAATAATTTTAAAACCCAATAACACTGTTGAGAGCAATTTAATTGTGAATTGTTTAAATTTTGTACGATTCCACGTGATTTTTTAATAACAACCCAGATTTTGCCTTTCGGCATCTTTAGGCATTCTATCAGACGAATGCAACAGAACTGACAACATGCGGAATCGTAAAAAAATTCCACGATTCAAATTTAGTATTCAAATACCATCAAGCATCTTCAGTCGATATAATAAATTACATATATAAATATATCAAATTATATTTTTACCAACAAAAAATATGAAGGGGAAATGAATTTATAAAATTAGGCGCTTTTGATGACGTACTTTAACAAAATAATAATACTGTTCTTTATAAAGTTTGTTGTTTAAGTATAACGTTTATGAAGAAGTGTGTTATCATTTTTTTAATATAACTCCTTTCTTATATTCACCATTAAAACACTTTGAAGAAGTTTCATTTACTGTTATATTTATATGTGTTAAATGAATAATTTATGCTAAGCATCTTTATATCATATACGTATCATATTATGTGCTTTATGATTTATATCAGTCCAAACTTTCAGTGTGCAGTACGCTTAGCATCCTTTGTCTAACAAGTTATTGACCAGACTGCACCCAATTCCATTAACCAACACAGCTAACTATATTCACTGCATTTCCATAATAGTATATACCATGTCAATTTCGCTAGCTACGGCGATTGCGTGTTCTATTCCAGTCCCGGGTCAACCTTAACAGTGATACCCGCACATATTGACTTTGGTTATTTTTTTATTTTAGTTGTGGAAGATTTCTCATTTTGAAATGTTTGATTTGAATGGTAAAAAGGTACATTACAAAATAGCGTTCACGACAAAAATAACATAACTTAAAAGCTTACTAAAAGTTTGTTAAATAACAAAATAATATTAAATTAAAATAAATTAATATTTTATCTTGCGAGGGTTTTAGTATTTCTGCTTCAAACCATCATCTAGTACTAGACTTTTGATGAAGATGTGAAACCAAAATATCATTTACCATACACCGTTCGCGAGGAATTTATGTGACGGACATGCTGTCAGATTGACGATTAAATTGTCTGCTATACGGTAGACAATGTTCATTGTAACAACATTTATGTAAATTTAATTAATTATATTGATCAAAAATACACTTGAATCTTTTGCACGTTTAAATAGAAACAAAAATAAATATATGCTAGAGATTTTCCGAGCTTAAAATTCGATATCGTGCATCCAAGAAACAAGAATCTCTCAAAATACTTCCAGCATTACATAATATGTTTATATACCATCTACTAATACTAAGATCTATGGTCGACTGCACAATTGTTCCTTATACTCAATTCGGAGCTTATTCAGTCTAACAGGGCGCACGGACCTTTTTGACAACGATTTTAACGTTGTTCGCTTGTATATTGGAGAAACAAACCAAGCAAATCTCGGGTATGAGATATCGACTAAAGACTATGTATGAAGAATGTAAAGTTACCATATAAACGTTTCCGTTAACCCGTAAAAGTTTTGCATCGCTTATTTAAAACGATTTTTTTTCAATAAGATAAAAATATCGTAGTCTTTCCTCAACACCATTAAAACTAAAAATAAACTTTTAACATCGTATGTGTCACGCGGATACAAAAATAAGTCTACAACATGAAGTAATAGTATATTTTTCAATTGGTTATAGTCGAATACGTACTCAACATATAACTGATTTTCAGATAGGGTTCTGTTTAAAGAAGTTAGTAATTATGAAATGTTTAATGAAATATGTTAATTCAATTCCATACTTTTTTTTGTAAATTAAGAAATTTCATATTGCTACGATACTATTATGAGATCTAAAAATATAGAGTAGATGTGTCAAAGGATTTGAGTGGTTCAAGTCATGAGCCTAACCATGCGGCAATTCATCAAAAATTGTGTGCTAAAATCGTATTTAACCGCGGATAAAAGAATTTCAGGTTTTAAAAAACTATACCAAGACCTACGATTACCTAATTTGATCAAATATTGATTAAAACACCCAGACGTCATTTTAGAATGAAGCAATATTAAAATAGGCACATGTTGACTGCTGTCAGACCCATCATATTAAATATTACAAAATGTTTAAGTTAAAAGAGATTTTGATTTTTTTCTGATGAATAAATGAAATTCAATGTCAATGTATGCTCGAGGAAACGAACATGTGATAGCGGAAAACCATAGAGCGTTAGTTACCACTCGATTTCAGATAGTACCCTATTTGACAAAGGAAAATACATTTTAAAGATCTACTCAATGGAAAGTCATAAAAGTAATTAATGTTATATTTTTAAGAAACTTTATACCGACTTTTAACAATTTTGTCTGCTGTTTGAAGTTGTATCATAAAAAATATTTTTATCTGTGATAACAGTGAACCAGACATATTTTTACGTCTATTTTTAAGAAAAGTAACACAATATAAATCCAGTTTTTTGAAAGTTGATAATTAATTATATTTAAGTTTTATGCATTCAGATTTTTTTTAGAATTACTTTTTTTACAAGAATTTTTTATTTTATTTTTGAATTACGTATAGTAACATATATACCGAGGGTATACGCTATTTCTATCAATATAAGAAAAGGTTAAGAGTTTATATTTTTTATCTTGTTGTATCTTATTTATTTAATACAACCAATTGTCATCTACAGTTATACACTAATAAAAAATTAGACATTCAATGTAAAATTGAATTAATTCTCTGAATGACACTGATTGACTTTTCTTACAATATTACAACTGATCGTAATGGTTTTAATAATTCATAGTATCGTAAAAAATACACGTAACAAGATCCTATCCGTAGATAACTCATTTCGGCTTATGTAACGAGGCATTTTTTTATCGGCCTCGTTCCCGAAATTGGATATGACATCGTTTGACAGCAGAAGTTATTTGCAAAAACGATGTCGAATAATGAAAAACATGCAATAACTCCCAAGCAATTCCAAAGAATAGGTTTCAAAGGTTTTACGGCTGACCCTCATAAAAATATCGGCTATTGGAGATTGAATCCTCTGCCCAGAAAGAACATGTTATATGTTAGGGTGGAGTTTTAACTTTTATGCGTTAATGTTATTAAATAATAAGCTTAAGCGCTACCAACTAACTAAAGCATTCTCTAACAATGGTTTAACAAGGCCATAATAATTAGTGTGTTTAAAAAAAAAGTTTATTTAAAAATTTTGTCATACCAAGTGTCGTATAACCATTTACATACCAAAATGTAAATATTTAATTTGTTTTACTTATAAATATGTAATTATTTAATGTTTTCCTCAGCTACTTACCTAGAAACTAAAAGTAAAAAATCAAATTATTTAATGGAAGCTAGTCATTTTTTAATGAAATAATTACGCACTTTAACGTATTGTTAGATTATTTCTCCAAAATTTTCGTTTCTTTTCGAAAGTAGTGTTGCAATGTTTCAGTACATTAATCTGCTTGCTTTATTTTTCTATAGTTTAAATGACGGAAATACTACAAAAAAATATTTTTCGTGTTTATATATATTAAAATACAATCATTTTTTTAAGCTAAGTGAGAACACTGAGACCACTCCCCATAAGTACAGAGTCGTAAATATATATTGTATTTTCGATAAAAACCGAAAAATGTTTTATTCATTTAATGAATTCAGTGTAATACAAAGAAAAAACAATAGTTACTTTTTCATCATTCATAAACGATACTGTAAATCATATATTATTAAAAAAAAACGTCGCGTGTAGTGCCATAAAGTTATAACCAATTGCATAGCTTGTTTGGCAATGTATAACACTTTTTTTTAATTATACAATACCTTTTGTACTCTATTGTTTTGTGTCAATTGTAAAAGTGTACCTTGCATGATGCATGTTCGTGGCTGTAATGTCGTACATTTTTATTGACAAATAAACAATTCAAACAAGTCCAAATACTTTGCTTTTACTCTCTTCAAACGTTTTACGATGTTATCTCTTGCGTGCGATAATGAAAAATTCTGTATATTAACGATTTATGTAAAACAAATAAAGTACGGTTGATAATTTGAATAATGGGAAGAATTAACCAGCCACTTTGATATTCAGTTCAAACAATTGGTGTTCAACCTAGCCACAACTTTCGCACGTACCAAATGGATCTATCACACCATAATAAAGGATCCTTATCAAACGTCTATTTCCAATATGACGGAAATAAGAGTAGAGACATAATACTCCACCCTAACGTAGACATAGACCCGAACGTGTATTTGAGAAGGGTATACCGACGTTCAAACTGTGTTTTCTCTAGGAAAATACAACCGTTTTTGATGTGGTAGTAGAAAATTAGAAATAAATTTAAGAAAATTAAAAGATTTCTTTCATTATGTGCCGTGACCTTCTTTACCAAAGTCATTTATCTAAACAAGAGTAAGGTTCTTGGAAAATTATAGCTTTCAAGGCAAGGTCACTGATAGAAATTCTTAAGAAATTAATCAATCCTAGAAATATGATATCTTGTATCAGGTTCTCCAAAAGCTCGTGTAGAAATGTTGTTAATCGAGTTATTTTCGTTTTTTTTCCAATGTTTGATTTCTGTTACCTTTTTACCGATAAATTAAGAAAACTGATTTTTTGTTTAATTTAAAAAGCCTGATAATAATTATCTGTCATCAACGAATAAGAAATAAAATAATCTGTTCATGCCGTAATTACATCTAAAATATATGTAAAGTCTGTGAAATAGAATCAGTATGAAAGTTGTTTTCATTGGCAAAGTATACTATCAAATGTTTACTTAAAAAACACGATACAATTACACAAATTATACATTTAGCACACTTAGGTTTTTCCATTACAAATTTCATGTCACGTTTCAGCAAAACCTCGAAGAAGAAAATATAATTCAGAATAAATATCTCTAATAGTAAATACGTTATTCGTGTGTGCGGGAAAAATAGTTATATCTTATATAATCTTACGAGCAAGTTATATTGTTTTTGTATTGTCTTTCTTATATTGTAGTTAATAATATAAGATGCTTTACTATTGTAATAGAGCATTGAATTATTTGTTAAAAAGTGAAAACAATACGCCAAAAGTTTTAATAAATTCGTATGTCTTGTCAGTCTTTGAATTTGAATTAAAATATAAGATTCCACTTATTATAAAACAGGATTGAGTATGATTGAAGTTACCAATAATTTTGACAATCGCTTTATTTTAAGGAAAAAAAATGATCAGGAGGAAAAAACAGAAGCTGCTACGTAAATTGCCTAATGTGCCATACTCCTCTACGCCTCGACGTATGTTGGTAGAATTGAGATGAAAACTTTTTTCACAAATATTTTGACGTAAGTTGCCTTCAGATGAAATTCAATATGACGGTGACTACAAGTATTGAAAAATTGCTCTATTTTTTCATTATTCAAGCACAAGAGATTATAGTTATTGCTTAATCTGCTGGTACAAGTATTGATTAGACATTTGTTATTTATTTGACTAAGTACATTTTTAATAAAAACACGTTTCGCTTACTCGGTTACTTAGCAGAAATAGTTGCATAGAATAATATTAGTCCAGATTAATCCCTCTCGAGACACTTCCCACAAACATTTAAAAGCTTTTAAGGTTGTTGTGGATAAGTCAGTTGTAATGTATTCGCCGTACCCACTCTCGATACAGAATATATAGATAGTCTCTAAAGATTTTTGTTTTACTAGAAATGCGATTAATCCAGTTTCTTAATCTTTATTTCAATGAGGAAAAATTTATATTTAATCGATCGTATCGGCTTCATTTTGAGGAAAGAGAAAGAGTTGGATGATGTTAATATTACTGGCATTAATTTACTTGTTATATGTGTTCAATAAATTAATACGTCAGTACTAATTTCGAATCTCTAATTAATGCAACTCAAAAGCATTATTTGACTACTAGTACACAATAATTGTTGAAATTAAAATTTCATAATAAAAATTAGTTTTTGTTATACAAAAACAGCCGATATTTTTTTCGCATTTGTTTGCTTAACATGCTTTAAGAGTTTTTAATAAGTAAACAAAGGCTACTAATAAAAACCTTTTGGTTTATATCCACTTAATCCGGAAAATTTTGATGAGGATAATAACCTCTTGGGCAAAAGCCTTGATGGAAGCACGGCATCGGAAAATCGATAGACATCTTATTAAAATGAAATACTTCCATGTAATTACGTTTCTCGGCGAAGACTCTATTATATTATGGAATCTATTGATCGCCTTAGAAGACTAATCACTAGTGACGCGTCTTAGGCATTACGTTCATATATTAAATTACAATATATCAACGTTAAGTTAGGACTCGAGCGATCAAATTACCATTAACATTACATTATAACTGATTTTTTATAGCATGTGATAAAAAAACTTGCATTATTTCATTTAAAATATAGTTTCATTCAGAAACTAGCTGTTCGTTTTTTAGCGTTACAGGCAAGGCCTCAATCTATTGACTGATTTATAATCTATTTATTATATCTTTTTCCCTATTCAGTATTCAATGGTCTTTTAAAATACATGTGGTTATTGAACGGCTTCGCATGGGATACGCCCAAACTCAGCTTTTATGTTAATTTTGTTAGATAATGTTTCAATTCGGAAGTTGAACGATAAAAATAACACGTGTGCCGTATCTTGCTTAATGAATTCAAAATAATATACATCAATTAGTCATAATGCTAAAAAATGTAAATTGACCTATTTCCTGCAGAGCCGGGTAAATCATACGTCAATACTAAATATTTCAAATGTAAATATTGTAATATGATCGTTCAACAAACTCATGGAGGATATCAGGACGATTCAAGCTGTATTTACACGAAAGTTTCAAAACTATATCAACACAGTACAATTAGCCGTCTCAACAGTTGAGACGTTAACAGTCAATAAGTTAATCATCTTTTAAATCGAAAAGAAGTTTCAACGAAATCTGAAAAACTGAAAATGAAACATTTATTTTAATAACAGTTTGTACATAGTTTATCCATTAACTTGAAAGTTTCTAGCCGGAGAGGCAAAACATATCATAGCTTTGCTAGAATCATTATTATTCCAGTCTCTAAGTATTGTAACAAGCTTTAGAATAAAACTTTTAAAAAAGTTTTATGAAACTATTTAACTATTTAAGTATTTTCTATTACGTAAATATTATTGCCCCTCGCTGAAACAAACGATGGCTTGTAATAAGATAATCTTGTGGCAGATTTGTATTAAGGAGTTTAAAGGAAAAATCGTTTTAAATAACATTCGACTACTGGAATATTCATAGAATCAGTCGGCCTGGAAAGCAGCGCTAATTATTTTATAAAAGGTTCATTTTTAATAAACTTTTTAAGCGTGATTGTGACTTATTAGATTTTATTCAAGAATCATAAAAGCCACACAATTAAATTTAATCAACATGAACAGTTAGATGTGTTTTTTTATTAACTAACTAGCCTCATTAGGCCCAGTAGACTACTTTTTAAAACCAAAACTAAACTTCATTTAGTGACTGAAATCAAAATTTCATTGTGGATTTTAGTGATCCGTAGCCATATTTTTACATCATACAACATTCTGTAGATTTTTTCTGTGCTGAATAAGAAGACTACAAAAAGTAGACGAAAAATAAATTTTGACGGAAGATGTAGCTAATTAAATGTATATTAAATTATATTTGATCTAATCTAAAAACATATATAAAATACAAACTTTTTGTTCATTGTAACATTGAAAACATTTTAAGTTGTGAAAAACTATTCTGTTTTTCTAACTAGTATGTTAATTAATCTGTAAAGTAATTAATTTAGAAGGAAATTGAACGCTGTAAGCAAATCTGCGCACACAAGGGACACCGTCAACCATAAATAGAGCCGTGTTTTTTACGCATGCTTTATTAACTCATTGGCAGCATGATTATTTCACGAACATCAATATTTAGTTGATGAAATTTTTTTTTTGAATTTACACGATCTCTTCTTACTTAGTTGTGTAATATTTTAAATAAAAGTTTTTAAATTTTATTTGACGAATAGGAGCTTTGTGGATGTTCATTTAAAATACAACTCATAATTATTTTGCATATTATATTATACATAAGATTTTTACTTACTCCCTTTAAGTTACGTTCAATAAATAGTATTCACTCTTCATTTTTAAGTTGAGAATTAGATTCACTATTTTCCATAGCCTTACGATACAGTTAGTCTAAGGATGTTTCTTGACGAAAAAAAAACACTTAAAATCATTTTGAATTAAAATGTATATGACAAATTTTTATGTCGTTCTTGAAATACTATTTGTGTAATATTTTGTCGCAGATTTGTGCCTATATAAATAATACTTTAAAAACCAAAATTTTAAGCTATTTAGAATGAATAGAAAGGAAAATTTGTTGAATAAACATTAGTTATCTTTCCGTTTGTGGCCAACGCACCATATTTCACCCATGTGTCTGCAAAACATCTGCGGTATCATAAAACAAATTTCACGAGATACGCTGCTTTTGTAAAACGCTCAAATTATAATATTGAAAGACCCTTGCCACAGCTTGGAGATGTGCTATAATTTTTACTCCTGAGTATTCTCTTATTGCATGTGGAAAGCTATATTCGGATATCAAAAAATGATTTAACACTCGTCCATATAATTAAATGTTGAGATATATGGGATACTTTTACGAACATCAGAAAAAATATTAGCGTGAAAAGCAAATTTAAAAAAAGAACAGTTTTCAAAAAAAAATTATGTTCGATTCTAAAATATTTTAAACGCGTTAAATATTTAGCATCCCTAAAACTTTTATTATTGATAAAATGTCCTCCAACTTCCCAAAGGTGAGTACATACATTTTAAATTTATACAGTCTATACTTCATAAAAGTTTTGATTCAATCAATATTTTAAGCGGAGGATCCAAAATTTACTCAAACTGGATATTTTACAACATTATATTTTTACTTATCTATTCTATAAAAAAATAGTATAACACATAAAAATTATATAATCTATGATAGTGACTGAAGGTACTTGATGGAATTTCAATATCAAATTTGAATTGTTACAATTTTGTACGATTTCACATGTTTTGTCACTAACGATCCGGGTTTCGCCTTTCGGCATCGTCAAAAGAATGATCATTTTCACTTTGTTAATATGTTTGTTTATGATTTGAAGCATAAGCATACGTTAAGTTATCTTGACAGATATTTTTCTACAAACACCGGTTATTATTCAGGTTCTCAACCTCTCAGATATAATATAGTACAAGGATAAGACAAAAATTGTAGATCAGTCTTGCTAAAACTCATTTTTAAGAAAGGATAACTGGGAAAGAATTTACAAACATTAGATACATACCATTTGTGCCTTCAAAGTCCATAACTGGTCTAAAGAATATTTTTGAAGCACTACACCACGGAACTAAAAAAATTATTATTCTATTCCAGGAACGATATAAGTAAACAAGATTTAATTTATTAAAATCAAATCAACACACTTATAAAAGCTATCTAACTCGAGCTATATTATACATTATATTTCTCTATAAAAAATATTCATAAATTTTCCTCTTTCGTATAGTATAAAAATAATACTGACGAAGTCTTTGCTCTAGGGATAAATTTTTAATATAATAAAAGGAAAAAAATTAAATATTTACAAACGAAAAAACTTTCTCTTCAATCAATTTGACAGCCTATTGACAATATTTAGAATCAAAAATAACACAAAACATTCACATATCGCAGACAGCTCATCAACGAAGGATTTAGAAAAACCCCCCATCTGCGTATCCGATTTTTCTGTATCTTATTGACACAAATTATCTGAAATGATTTCAAAGGCGTATTTGCGAAATACAAAATATTTTTTTCCGTCGAAGAACGACGAATGTCAGAAACAGCGGGGGTCGTAGAAATCAAAGTATATTTTAATGCATGTGTAACCAAGCTGAATTGAAATTACTTTTTTTTAAGCAAAAATAAATTTACATTATTTATGTAAATTCTTATGCGCATGGCAATGCAGTTGCACTCAGTAAGTCACTGATAAAAGAGTGCCTTGAATATTTCCGTAAAACACTGCAAGCCCCAGCTTGACTCAGTTGAGAGTCTCTTTTTTGGACGGATTGTATTTTAAAAATAAGATTTTTCTTGAGAGCTTTATTAAAGTACTATAACTATGGAACGGCTTTGCCAAATCAAATGAAACTTTTTCTGGTTTTTCTATTACGGTGATTCAAATGAAAATGTTTAAAGTAGTGGCGAATATTACACATTTGCTTGGCACCAACCCGGCAGGTTTTATCTTGCTGCTATTGGTATTGAAATATTTTTTTTTATATCCTGCTTGGCAGATATTATATAGTTATTATCCAAAGTGAACTCAGTGATTGCACCACCATTTTCCAAAGGACATGTTGATATTAGATGGCTTTATGCTAAAATAAATTTTTGAATATCTAATCAATAACTTACTATTTTTGACGAAAATATTCATTTTATTTCCGTGTATAAATTATAAGCGTATCCGGTGTCTTATAAATGTCACTAAACATGAACACTATAATTCTAATGAAGGTGTAAGCCGAAATAGCTGTCAACTATAAATCTCATAAATTTTGGAGTTCAGTATTTATAGTTCAATTTGAAAGAATGTGACATCACGTGAAACCACGTGTCTAGGATTCAGCGCATTCTAAATTTATCACACAAAAAGATGCATTCGGGATTATTCTAAATATATATGTATTTATATTTGTCAGATAGATTGCGTATTGGCTTATTACACGGATGTGCTCAAATTATGATTCACATGGCTTAAACAATTAAAAATTCATCAAGCACTTTGAATCGATATTATTAAAAAAAGGCTTTTTAATAATATTTACTAACAGCGCTTACTGTAATTTCAATATTAAATATGTCTCTCTCGAACCGAGTTTTGTAAAAGAATGTGACATATTAAATAAATTTTAACTATTTCACCGAAAGTTGCCGATTAAAAACCAAAAGTGATTACTACAGGCTTGTATTATCAAAAACTCTATTAACATTCCGTTTCGGTAGTTTCGTAAGCCAATACTCAGTACATCATGAGACATGAGAATTGTGTGTTATAACTGAAATATACCACAGCTCATATGGAATTCGATCACTAAATAATTTCGAAATATAATGAAACTTTCGAACTTAAAAATGTACGGTTTGAAAGCTCTGTAATACTGTTTATTTTATAATAAAAACTCAGACAGAATTCAAATTATTGTGTTTATTTAATGAATAATAAATAACGATATTTAAAAAGCGACTGCTTCAGACATTTGATTCGATAATTTCAACAAACCAAAAATAAGTTTTATAGACAAACGGAAAAAGCGTCCAATCAAAAAGTTCTTAAGCTCATAAGAAGGAAAGCTTTACAGTCCATAGAATTTGCTATTTAAATTGCCTTCAAAATGGAAAATAAATGTTCAATATTTAACATTTCATTGAAATATACAATGTGACCACCGTTGGTATTCATCAATAATAATAATATATTTTTATTGAAATAAAACATTTTGTATATTGATTTCTATAAGTATATTAAATAAATAAAACAAGAAGTTATTTTTATTTTTCCATAGTGTCATACTATAAATATCAGGATTGAATTTATTTATCAACATATATCAATTGTTTTAAAACTGGTCTTGATTATTATATTCTAAAATTTTAGAAATTGTGCTTTGCATTGTCTTCGATGTTTTTGAATAATCTACCACGAAGTTACAGTTTTAATGTGATATTTTATTTACGTCTTTAACGACGTTTATAAGTCAATACTATAATCTTTAAGTTATTTATAGAATATTTCTATAAATAAAAATGTTGTCAGTGTCTGACCACATAAGTCTGATGTACATGTTTATTTTGGTTTTTATTGGAAGAACATATTTTTGAGTGTTTGTGAACATCATCAATATCTACAAGCTTGAAAGTATTTTACTATTGTGTTCGGACGTAATATGTCTGACGATAGAAAAATACTTCAAAATAATAAAAAAAAACGAAGGATTTGATTTTTGTTGATATCAGCACACCAAAGGGCGATAAGACTTATGAAAACAACAAAAAACATTGTCAATTATTTTCAGTCTCCACTATCGTACCGGAAAATGTCTTTGAAAGACATAAAAATGGAAAATGCAATACGAGATAAAAAGTAACACTGACCTACTCTCAAAGGATGACTGAATAGTCTTAAAGATTGCAGTATATGGGTTATCAACAACACATTATGAGTAAGCATCATCATAACAAGACAACGTTTGCAGTTTTAATGTTCGTCCTTTTCCGAAAGAATAATGTTGAATGAAGTCGTGTGTTCCAGAATAAAAATATTTGTGACGCCACTATGCTGCTTAACTGATCATCATCATCATCATCATCAGCCGGGGTCGATCCACTGATGGATGAAGTCCTCCCCCTGCTTCCTCCATTCTTCTCGGTCCTTAGTACTTCGCTGCCACGTATTTCCGCCGAACTTGGTTAGCTCGTCTAACCACCGGGTCTTAGGGCGGCCCTGTGGTCGTTTAACGTTTCTTCGGTACCACTGTATGACCGTCACGAACCCTTGTCTGCTCCCTTATCCACTGGTTTCTCTTGCGATTTCTTCTCGTTATGCCCAACATGCATCTTTCCATGCCTCTTTGTGTTATCATTAATTTTTGGATTTCCTTTGTGTTAAGGATCCATGTTTCAGATGCATACGTCAGCACTGGTAGTACACATTGGTTGAAGACTTTTCGCTTTAGGCATAGTGGCAGGTCGCTTTTGAAGATAATATTCAGGCGTCCGAATGCACTCCACGCTAGTTTTGATCTGCGGATAACTTCGTCGAATACGCCTCCGTTTATAGACATCTGTTGTCCAAGATAAACATAGCTATGTACCCTCTCGATTTCGGCGCCATTTATAAGGATAGCCTTTGGTTGGGTAAAGCAGTTTATCATAACTTTTGTATCTGATGCATCAAGTAAAACAATAAATGGAAGTGTTTAAATAATTTAAATACTGTTTGACCGAGAGTACTAAAAATGATCAATGAATCCTCTGTGTGTATAATTTAAGTATACAACATTCGAACGTTTTTTAGCTAAAAACCTCTGCCGAGTATTTTTTATATTGAATTTATTATGTGTAGTCAGATGATTTTCCAAATTGGCTCCAAGCAACAACGCGGACGTGTCAGCAATTTGTTATAACCACACGGAAATTTAATAAAAAAAAAAAAACCACGATATCGTGCATCGCTTTTCCTCGAAGCTCAAATATAGTATACGGGATGTGTAATTGGATATTTGAACTCGAGCCTTCTTGCCAACGTTTAACATCAGGTAGTGATTTTATCACGGAGAATCTCGGCGAGTTATTTATTTAAGAAAATACTACTGGAACCCGATCTCCAGTAGCGGAAAAACGGCTATTGTCGTGAAACTTTGCTAGAAAATAAAAGCTCTATCTATTATCAAACTATTATATTCTCATCATAAAAATCTGTCTGTTAACATTACATTTAATATTTTGTTTAATTGAAATGTAACATGACCTTTAAAAAGGTTATCCATCTATGCTGTAATCCTGAAATCTAAATAAGATTCTCAAACAAATGAAAACGACTTTGGAAATGACCCTTTCATATTATTTTTCTGGACAAACATTCAGTCATATATAATAGCATTTTTTTCTATAACCAATAAACGATATTTATCACTTTTAAGACTGATGTTTGGGCATTGAAAAAATAAAAGAAGTCTCTATATATTGGTTTTGGTAATACCGGTCATGCAATCCCAATCACGAACAATCTAATTTCATGATTTAATAAAAAACACTTAGATTATTTTACGAATACGAGTCGTCGTTGAATTCAACTGCAAAGTTAAATTGGTTTTTAATTATGTCTAAAAATTATCTTACTTAAACTTAAATGTGAGGCGTAGCAAAAGTGACTATTTAATAATTATGTGTCTCTCTATCCTTTTATTCAAATTCTATAAGAAAACAGAGAGATTGAGCACCTGATTAAAATGCAGTAAACGTAGAAAAACCTCTTTTCTATAAGCCCCATTAATAGTCTATCTTGTCGATTAAATGCGAAAAGTGACTAAGTGACAAAATGGAGTATCAGAATGTAGCTGGAGAAATTTTCGTAATATATGCAATATATTTTGACAAGTTTTCACATATTTCTTTTAAGAGTAATTTGACGGTTTTTTATTTCAATTCAACAATCCATTTACCAGCTGCGATTCAAAATTTTCGCACTGAGCTAAAATCATTAACGTTTAAGTTATGCTAAACAAAACATGATGGAATGTGAGATCAGGGTAACTTAAAATCACAAATATTCCAATAATTGACAATTTACAATTAAGGGATTTTCGCCAATCAAGTAAGCTTTCAAATTCTAAATTAAAAGCGAAAAAGAAGTTAATTTTTTTCTGCTTGAACGTCTACCATAACACCCGTGTATATTTTTTTAACAATAAAAAAACGGTAAACGTGATAGACTGGAATTTCAATATTGAATTTGAATTGTTGAATCTGTGTACATTTTTACGCGTTTTGTCACTCACTTAATTCGACTTTTATATTTAAATTCACCTTTACCAATCAATTTAAAATACATAGTTATCTCTAAATATCAATTTATCCTTTTGTATTTTAATGGTAGTTAAAAATTGTAATTTTTTTTCATCTAATGTAATATCTAGCTAGTATTGTTTAAAGTTAGTTTTAGGGTCTATATTTTTCCTGACCAATTCCTCTTGTATAAAACAAATGTAAACCGTTTACTGTATGTCAGTTTTATTGCCATGTGATAAAATGCTTTAGGATACTGTGAGACGAAACCCAGGTCGTAAGTGACAAATCATGTGGAAATGTACACAGTTTCAACAATTCAAATTTGATATTGATAAAAGTGAATACTAGTCAACACTAAATGAGTGAATATGTTGCTAAATGAAAAATCCCTGTTTTTTTTTCAACTTAATTTCTCGATTACTAGTTCTAGAGAAAATCAAATAAAATCAAAAATAACATTGTTGCTCTCATAAAAAACTTGAACACGTTCAGCCGTAAAAGGTTCTTTAAAAACAAATTGTATCCATATTATAATGCATTATTTATTATGATATAACAGTTTCGAACATAGGGTGGGTATATACTTGAAGTTCCTCTCAAGTCAAATAATCTCCGGACTCGAAACCATGACACGTCCTGTTTTACGACACAATCACAATTTTGAATAAAGACACACTCAAAATAAAATATTTCAAAAGACTTTTAACAATATGGGAAAAACCCTTCAATCTTTTCAGCTGCTAAAGGTTTCCATATTTAAAAAAATGTTAAAAAACGCAAATTCGTCGTGACAACCACTCCATTTTGAGAGTGTTTTTGCTATACTTTTCGCACAGAAAAATATTTGATTACAGTTTGGCGCAAATGTCAAAGATCAGCGTAGTGAAAAATTCCACGAAATCTCAACGAGAGAAGACAGTTAATATTTTTTTTGCAGTCGATACGTCAATGATACTTAGCGCTGTGTTTTTGTTTCGTAAACATAGTATGCTTAAAAATAAATATTTTTATGAGGAAATGGTTATATTGCTTGAATGTTAAGTTTAAAAATAGCTGCGAAAAAGGCCACTGTATATTTAATTATCATGGGGTCTATTATTTTTATAAAAATAGTTAATTTGATTGTAATTATGTGAATTTTATGAACAACTAACCTATTCATGTTTGAGATTGCATTATAATATCGAAGAGAAATTTCTCCAGATACGTTTATGAAATATTACAAGGCTTAAAAATTAAATTGTTACATAAAAAACACAAATGCAACCAGATCTTTGAATACTTCAAAGAAATAAGAAGATTATTATCATTAAATCATTGATGATACACCAATGCTTGATAAACGACTTCTAAAAATCTTTCATTTTAAGGAATGAAGCATTCAAGTTTCACTAAACGTTCTTACGTACGTGGTACAGTGGTCAACATTGTTGGCTTCCGTAAGAGACCTCACGAGCTCAAATCAATCAGCGAAAAGCGTTTTTTCAGTTGAAATAAAATATCAGTTTGGAGTAATTTTTTTCGTGATGTCTGAAAATTCCTTCCTGCCTAAAACATGAGGTGTAGCCAGAGCGAGTAGAATATAAATCCTGCCCTTATCTTATTCTTTATCTCCCTACTCTTATAGTAAAGATGTGCAACGTAATAACAAGCCGATCTCGAAGAAAAAAACTCTTGATGAAATACTTCCTGTTAAGAGGTCGTATACTCTATATTGGGAGCGTACATGGCTCTATAACTTTACCTTGCTAGTTTGTGACTAATATTAATTTAGACTACCACTTTTTAAGACGCAAATTAATATTTAATTTCAAAATTTTACCGATTCTACTGGTCCAATATCCTCCGAATTCACTTGTTTTTGTCTTCGTTTGCAATATTTTATCGGTTCCCAAAAATTGCTGAGCTTTATAAAAGTATTATTGATTTCTTTCAATCGTAAGATTAACATAAAGATTAACAAATGTACTCTGCATAACTTTTGACTTGTTTGAATTTTTTTCATTATTAATATTTTGTGTTCGCAATATTATTTTATGTGCCTATTTCAAGGTGTGAATTGATATTATAAATAGAACTTCCTTGATACAATTAGGTCAATCGATAGTCAGATTCTAGGAGATTTAAGTTGGCGAGTCCCATATCTTTCTATATCATTCAGGGATGGATCAAAGCTAATGGAGCGCTATTTAAAAATAAACAATTGACAATATTAACACCGAATAGTGTGGTATTTAAAAGTTTTACGTTGTGTTTAATTTAATTATAATTTACAATACATTGTCAGTATCTATTTAATAACATATATGATAGTATTAACAATGATACAGTACTTTTTGAAATAAACGTATTCTTAAATGTCACAAAAATTTGAATATATTCTTATTTCAAAATTTAATCATTAATACTATTTTTAAATATAAAAATTATAAATTCATATATGAATAAAAGTTTACTAGTCATGCGGCTTGATTACTTTGCCTAACCGTAAATATATATAATTTATGTTAAATGTAGTAAAACTGAAGTAATTGCGAAATTTAGTTTATCTTCTAATTTATATTTCAAACATGATAAGTAATATCATGGTTATGAATAAATTCGTAGGTATTTCATAATTAATTACACATGGAATTTACGTCACTTTGGTGATAAACGTCTTTTGGTATGGTGCTTGGATTTTACGGCTACTTAACTGTGGTTTTATTGTATCACGAGTAATAATCTAAATTATTCTAATTACTGTTTTATATGCCAGCGCTTATCAAACTTTTGCTTCTACCAAACCGTTATCGCAGTGAATAACTTAATGACGCAATTTAAAATACAACAGATTTCATTAAGCCAGTAAAAAATCTATTTAAATTACAAAGCCTTAAAATATGGAAAATCTTGTACATTGAGCATTGAAATATTACATATATTTTTTAAGCTAAAATTGAACACTTATAATATCAGAGGCTTTTAAAATGTGGCACAAATTGTTTTATCTATTTTCGTATGAGGTCTATAAACATCTTTTAAAAGTTTACAGATAAATAAACAATCAAAATAATTTATGGTGCAGAACCAATTAATTCGTGTTTTATTTCAAGCTCTGCAAAATAAAAATTATTTTTAATATTTATAAATCAGTGGAAAATAGCGTTAAAGAATTATTATATTTGTCATCCTTGATATTTAGAAAATCAATGCATGATTCAATGCATAATTCAATTTGTTATAATTTTTTTTGAGTACTAAGTACTTCAACCGAATTTATGTCCCAGACAATGTCGACTCTTATATCATCTCGGCATGATCCCCATAATTATTCACTTAATTTAAATATAAAACATATATGTATATCATATTTCTTGCTTGTTTTTAGAGGTCCATTGGTCCTTAATTTCAGTCGTTATAATATATCTTTTCCGTTTTGGTTGAATAAATCAAAGTATAGCTGCCAATTACGACCCACCGCTTGGGCAGCATTAGTAGACCAACACATTGATTGCGAGCCGACCGGTGATTGCGGGTTTTCCTCCCGATGGACAGGACTTTGTATATGGATAAATGCAATTACCTCTCACATAACATACCCGAATTTAATCGGAAAACAAAGCCTCGGTGTAACTAACTAATGCAGTTGAGGTGAAGTTTGTTAGCCTAAATTCCACTATGCTATAATCTTGTTTATTCGTATTTGGGTTATGTATTATATTTAGACAAACCCGTTGTGAAATATAAGTAACTTTTTGTTATGGGCCCTTTTTCGGTGCAACATTTTTCGATATGATTATGGCGCGCAGAATACTGTTAGCAAGTGATGAGAATTGAATTTAAGCACATATAACATTCAAGGGAAAATTTTAATTTTCTTCACAATTGACTAAATGGATTTTATATTCTATTGAGGTTTTACCGTCACTATTTTCTCGCAACTTCTATTTTACGCGAATATCACATAAATCCAAGCGATATATAACGCAATTATTTCATTACTTTATAAGTAGTATTATTTTTTCATTAAGCGTATTTTGGGTTGTATCAAAATATACAAATAAACATTGGAAGGAAACTATTCTTACTAAATATTCCGTCATATTTTATAGAATTGTTTTTTAGTTTGTTTTTAAATAATTGAATTCTTTGATGGTGTAATTATTATCCTCTCAAGATAATAAGTTGTGTGTTTGATCTTCTAGTTATCTATACACCGGCTAAAATACAATGGAATAGGCTCCGAAGAAAAGTTTCTGACATGTTCCCGCCTAAAGCATCTGTGTCGGTGTTTATTCAGACAAAAGCGAGGGAATTTATTCCCTGAATCAATACTTATAAGCCATCTAACATCTGCAAGTTGGTACGCCTGGTGCAAAACTTCTCCAAGATAACCGCCGTAGCAAAGTGATTTAGTTCCCTTTGTTTCCAAGTGAGGAGATTCGAGGTGTTCCAATTGTATTTTATTATAATTCACAAAATAAACACATGTGTATAATATTATCAATGTGTGATCATTTCATTGGTATAAATCGTCGATCAATTCATCGGTATAATCAGGTTGAATATGTCATATTTTTAGTTATAATTTTTTTGACGTATCAATATAAGCATTCGAAATTCGAAATTTAATTTTCAAAAATCTTGGCTTAGTTTTCCACCCATTGCATGGTGATATCCACATTAGTGTTTAGATACTCAATCTAGAAATTACAAACAAACTTACGGCAAGTTCAAAAAATGAAAATGTTTCCAAACTTACTTTCTGAACAGATTTTTAAAAATAGTTTTAAAAAGGCGATAGGAATTTTCATAACATATGTGAGTTGTTCAAAATCAGTTAACAGTAAACAATTTTTACTATGTTTATTTCAGTTCAAAGCACAGTCTTCAAATTACTCCTTATGTAAATAATTATGAAATATACATGTCTCTTAACAGCTCTATTACGATCAAACAGAATCACAATTGTACAGTTGATTGAATTAAATATATAATTTGTATTATATTTTTATCGAAATATTTCTATAAGTTTTCATCATACAATTATGCCGCTTTTCAGCAAACATATCATGAAAAAAAAAACTATTTATTTTTCACAAAATTTTACCGCATCAATAATAAAAACAATCCTTGATTAAAATTAATAATGAAGATACAGGTAAAAGACTGATTAATGACAAAAAATATGTATGTATGTTCTTTTAGAAATTATTGTTTTAATTTTTTTTTGTCTTCTTGACTATTCATATAAATATAAATGTATGTATTTATATTTCTGTTGTATCTCTCTTGATGATTATGTGTAAGATCAATACTCCCATTTTTTGTAAAGTGTAGGGAATACTTTAGCAAGATTCACAGCGTGAAGAATATTGTTGTTTAAGGTAATCAGTAGTGATGCGAATACAAAATACATGAGACTAAACTTACTCTAGACACGTCAATTAATTTTCCAGCATTTCCTGTAATAAAGAAACTCCGGTAAACACATAATCAGTCTTAACTGACAAATAGTATGTAATCAACACTTCTGGGGTACTTCATGTGAATAGCCTGGAAAAAAAATAAACCCACAATTTGAATTGTACATATTACAAGAACGTTCTACAACGATTACGACCTATTTCATTCATTGATAATCAAGTAGTATAATTCAAAGTGTGTGTGTGTGTGTGTTTTTTTTTATTTGTAATGCTTTTCTACCAAGGATCGACGTTTAATAAATTGCAAGTGGTGAATAGACTACCAAATGTACGATTGATTAAAATGTGCGTAAGCTTTTAAAGACCCTTGATTAAGGTAGAAACATCCTGTAATTACCGGTAGGTATATGATTCAGGAGCATTTGTCTGAGGCTTTGATCCCGCGAGGAAAATATACATGAAGTTTAGAGAAAGAGTTTCCGAACTATATTGCTCAAGTTCCACATTAAGGGTTGCTTCGATGAAAACTGGTGAGTTATTTCGGTAATACTTTCTATAATATGTTTTACGTGAGCCTAATAAATAGTTGGAAATTCCAAATAATTTCAAAGTCGTTATAGTGACAGTAATATTTTTTAATGTAATAATAACAATAATTAAATATATAGGTTATTCATTTTAAGTGCCAAATATTTTTTTATTTTGTCAATAAGTACAATTTCTATTAATTTAAACTTAGAAAAAATGTAATGTATGAATTGTTTTTAAAACAATATTAAAGATATTTCTATGGAAAATTGGAGTGAAACAGCTCCTGATCAACAAAAAGTTTGAAAACCGGCATAACAGTTTTATTATCAGCATGCATTTAAATTTATAAGAAAAATGTATATATATACAAATTCGAATTGTTACAACTTTGTCGATTATCTTCAGTCGGTTTTTTGACCTTCAGTCGATATCATACCATCATGTTGAGCAAACGTTTTGATTGTGTCTAAAAGAAAGTGTGTGTAATTAAGAAATGGTAAAGTTGAAAAATTCAACAACCGGCTGGTCGAATACCATTTTCTCCATTCAGAATTCAAACAAGATCCTGCAATGAAAAGGTAATTTCAAGTTTTGTTATATGAATATTATTTTCTTCTGAACTGAATGTATGGGAGTATAAGCATAATATATGACCTATTTTCACAAGACGTGTTTTATATTCAATCGTTGCTAAATATCGTAGAATCACCGATCAATATTTTTACAAAGACATCTCAATAATGTAGTTTACTTGTTTGTGATATTATTTTCTATTTGATGTTGCATTTATTCGTTCAAATAAAATGACTTCCATTTCAAGAAATATTTTATATCCATAAGAATGAATGCCAGAAACCGTTTCTTAGACTGCGCTCACGTGAAATGACGAGTTTTCGATAAAACATATAAAAGCAAAGAAACGGCAAAAAGTGTAAAGGCACGTTTTCACCGTAATATCCGGAACAAAATTACTCGTCTGTATCAATGGGGATTTATGCTTCAAAAAGAATTTTTTAATTTCAAAATTGTTGATTTATTGGTTATTTTAGTGTTATAGATATATAGCTGACTTCAACAAATGGTAGTGTATTTATCCTAAGCAAAATATAAATTTATAGTTTATTTTGTTCGTGAATAATTCGTCAAGTCGGTTCCGACTTGATTAAACCTAGGCAATTTATAACCCGTCAAAAATTTCACGTTGTTATATAGAGAGCAAGTTGATCTCAACTCTTCTAAAAATCTTATAAACGCATATCATATATACCCTTACGAATTTTTTTTTATACTTAACCAAGTCTTGATAAATTTTAATCCAGAATATATATAATAAGTTTTACATGAAACTGTAGGGAGCAAATTAGGATTCATCGTTGACTGTAGACGTGAATGTTTTAAAACGACTATTACTGTTTCAAATATAATAATATTTGAGTATTTTAACTCGGCTGACGCTTATCTTGCGACGATTAGTAGCAAAAAATGTGATTATACTAATGTTTCTAGAGTTCGATTAATTTTATGTTTTCCGTATATGTAGGCATGCATTACGGTACAGTGTAAAAGGTTTTATAGTTTGGAAGTTTTAAACCTGCATTTCCTATATTAATTGCACGGAATTGTAGAATAACTTTAAGTGAACTGTGGCCACTCAATATATGCAAAGATTTTGTTAATGGCGTGCGTAATATTAACGTATCGCTGTGAACAAAGGAAAGTTATGTATGCATTTTTACTCTCGTTTCGAAAATGACTTTCAAGTACATATTATGTTATAGTACATTTTCAAAAATTAAGTAATTGACTCGTGATTTATGTGCGGAACAATATCTTGACTGTATTACACTAATAAATTTCTTTTGTGGTTTTTCAACGACACGCCAAAAAGTGATTTTCATAGAATCGGTCGAAACTGATTAAGTGTAAATACCTGCCGCAATGTAATGTCGGACATATTTTAACTCGATCGAAATGGAGCTTCGTACGCCAATACAAAAGAAACTCTTCGAAGAAGAAATGATACGCTGCTGCTATGGCATCGAGCATTTCGTACGCGACCGGCGTATCAAGACTTCATAGACTTGCTACCTACCCACCTATAATTCGACGTATATTTGTTCAACCTTCGAAGGAAGAGAAACTCTCACTTGGTTTTCGATGAGTCAGTAATTTAAAACATTGTTGTAAAAATAAATTATATTTTTCAAACAATTTATATTTGCATACAGTTATAAACAACTAAGTTTATAGTTTTTTTTTAGTTTTTTTTTACTAACAAGTTTTATTAGTAATTGTATATATAATATATAAGTAATTTTTTTTAACTATATTTTTGTTTGTAAAACTCTATAAAGCTACATGTCTATTTTGTATGTACATTTATAAACAGTTGTTTTTTTTTTTAAGAATTCAATCTTAGTGACTATGCTAAGTATACTGATAATAAGGTTGTATATTTTTCTCATTTTTAGCTTCAAAAATAAATTTTAAAATATGGCACACATAAAAATGTCGTCTCATTTACAAATAAATGTGTTATGGTAGCATATACTTTCAATGATGTATTATACTTCATAGTGAGTATTCAAAATGCGATCCAAGCACGACCACACTTCAACTCAATACTCCAGAAATGTACCTAATGCAGAGTGAAATTTCATCCTTTCCATCATTGAGATTACGCCAGCACGGAAGTCGTTTTTAAGCACAATTTCAGATTGCTGTCAAAAGTATATTGCACGTTGTAACTAACCTAATTTTGAAGAACTTTTATGTCTTGATTTAAGAAAATATGCCTTTAAGTAGTGACGCCTCTTACCCACTGTGGTCTCGTGTCATTGACGGCACGGCGACGTTAGCGCCTCGGCCATATATGCGCCAACACTAGCGTGACGTTAACCTGCATTGCTAGTATTTTGTTTTACATTAAAAAAAAACATTTGTTTTAAATACGTCATATAATTACACAAAAAAACAACAGCTCGAAATTTGCATTGACAAAACATGACAGAATTCCAAAATAAAATCTTAAATTAATTAGGCACACATAGATTATATATCGATTAGGTTAGTTAAGGATATTGTTTTTTGTCAATCGATATTTTTTAGATATGAGTATAAAAGTTTCAATTAATATTTATAAGTATATAAAATGTAATTTTAATAGAACAGATAATATCTGAGAGAGGTAAATTTTAATTAATGAACAGTCAACAATATGAAATTATCTTATATTGCGCGTTAACATCGAGTAAAATAATTACTTAAGCATTGTTTATTTTCATGAGAATTTTTTACGAAATTAATATTCTCTGCAAGAGTCAAATATAATAAATAAAATTTTAAAAAAAACTCACACAAACAATGTTTGGCATTCGCTGAAGATGTAAACGAACAAGTATTGATAATGTAAATAATGCGAATCCTATTTCGGCACTCGCCGGACGTATAAGTATCGCTTTTCACATCCGCTTTCGACAGCCCACAGTGTTTATATTCAACCCTAACTTGGGATGGCTTAAGCCAATCAATCAACCCGTCCTTCGGTTTGTACTCACTAGAATTTAGCCCCGATACATTTGCAGCGAACTTAAAGTTGTAAAGTAAACAATAAACTTTACTGCTTTCTGAACGTATTGCGTGTTCTCTCTCCGTTCTATTGTGGATGTATTTACAAAATTTAAAGCACGTACAATATGTATTCAATTCGAGTAAACATACGCACTTTTAGCTAGTACGCAGTTTTGTTTTCATAACGTGTGCTACAAATATGAAAACACGGTTCACTTAACACAAATATGGAAAGTGAGGTCAAATATTAATCCAGCATTTTTTATCTCTTTAAAAAAGACGTAGATGGAGACAATATAGAAAGTAGTCAAAATCATAATTAAAGTGAATGAACACGTATCGGCAATTATATCTTGACCACTTTACTAGCAATTTAAACCCGTTACTGATGTATCGAGTAAAAGAAAGGTCGAAAATATTCACCAATAAGCTACACAAATGTCATATTGTCTATGCAAACTTCATTTTAACGTTCAACCCTTATAGAAAACGTTGTTTGTAAGACTTTTACTGAGAACAATATGTATATTATGGTGCCTTTTAAGAATTGAAACGTTTTGTAAAATTCGCTTGAAATATAAAATATGAGCTTTTATTTCCTCTCGAATTTAACGAAGCTCGGCGGATGGAAAGCCTGCGGTGAAAGTTCGTGCCGTATTTTATATAGGCCGCAAATAAAGCTTTTTCCTTTTCTCGTTAGTTGGATTTGAAACGAATAATTCATAGTATTGAGCGTGTGGAAGCACACATAATAAATACCGATTACCGCTAAAAATACTCACAGAATTAAGAATGTAATGAAAGTGAGATTATTTTTAACTGAATAATTTAAAACAAATAATTGTTCCTTAAAACAAAATTTTTAAATAAACAACAACAGAAAAAAAGCCTTGCAAATAATGTACTTCTGATTCTTACACGAAAACAAATCAAGATATTAACGGTTACAATTTTACTACAATGTATATCAAAACTAAAAGATTAAGTTTTTACTTATTTTATAGAGAAACTAACTCTTCACTGATCACGTTTACCGTGGTGATTGTCACTACTTGGTGAACGGCATTATATTCAAATAAATTAATTTTATCAATTTGTGTAAACAGTACTAAAAAATATGTATTTTTATTTATTTGAATATGGCATCATTCTTTTAAAGAAATAGTCAAAACTTTACATATTATATATGTTAACTAAATCTACAATTATGCATAATTGTATTTAAGTTGTTTGAAGTGTCTTATCCCCCAATACAGTAAAAGATATATATTCATAATTCGTATAAGACATCACAATCTTATTAATTTGTTAATATTCTATATTCAAACTTTTAACACTAAATGGAAGCAAAAAATGTTAATGTGCATTTATTTAACAAAAGATTTTACTTGTATTTAATATAAAGAGATAATTCGGCCAAACAGATTTTACTTCACATAATTCTAATGAAGATTAATTCGTTTGCCTTATTTCAATTCATATTTCGTATCTTAATCCAACGTTACCAAACAACTCGAATACAAACTTTTTCTCTTTATCAACAGAAAATCTGAAGATACAAGGATGTCGAAACTTTATTATAATTTTCAAATAACGAACGACAGAGACATTTCCTGGCGGCAATTCTTAGAAACTCTAAATGCGGTCTCTGAATACCTTAATAAATTCATTATTTAACAATGCCTTCGGGAAAATAAATTTATATAATTGTTGATTGTTAAATTGAGCAGTAATTTATTTTTAGTATTTTTGAGTTATTGAATTATTTATTCGTATAATAATGTCATAAAGGTTTCCATCTAAAATTGTTATATTTGAAATAATAAAAAAAAAAACGTTATTTGCTCTAAAAGTTTTGACATTTTTATTTGGATTTTCAGTTAAAACTTTTTAATAAGCTACGTTTGACAAATACTGTCTTCTGCTCAAGCTTTACTCATTTTATAAATATTTTCACATATTTTTTTTTTTTACACACAGTCTTTTTTACAATTTCAACATACAACCTAGTGAATATATGAAAATACCGAGTTCAAACAAGCTTTTCAGTTGTTTAATCTTTTAGACACAAATCAAACGAGGCTCGCTGACAGTTTTTCAAATTGTGAATCGATATGAATTATTTATACAAATGTAAATAAAAACTTTTGTTTGCACGAAATTTGCAATATTTTCTGTAATCTAAAAACAGTTTGCCGTAACGTAATAAATTTCAACTATTCAAATTATTTGAATCACATTAATAATCAAAATCGTTTTGACGTGAATCTAGGATTATTTTATCTTAAAATGTTTTAATTACTGCTTCGTGTCTCTCTTCGTGTAGTTGGTTACGCCCTCTTGTTTAAACTAAATGTCTTCGGGATTTATACCGTCTAAGTTCTAAGTTATCCCATAAAACGTTTGTTATCGTGACACGACAATGAGCAGTACAGGCAGTTAACGCGGCTCCAAATGTTTAATCCAAGAGTTAAACACATGGCCAACCTAACGTCTACAACATACTTGGAATGAATGTGACATGTCAAGCAAACTAATCTTACGTAAATTTTACCTAGCGTTAATAATAACTGAATGAATTTATCACGAAATTATTATTACAAATTTGTGATTTCATCTAGACTGGAACTGTTTTCTACGAATTCTATAAGGAATCAACTCAAAAAATATGCTTGTAAGATAACGATGTTCACTACAGTACGTGATTATTTTGGTAATTTCACTGATACACTATTGGAGCACGTTTCATATTTTAAAATTGAACTAGTTTAATAATCTCAAGATTTAAAGTTCAACAGGGAAAGACTTATTTCATTATTGAATTTAAACAAATGAAATTTTAAAAAGGATTGAAAATACAAAATATTTTAAGACTAAATTAATTTTATTTTATTTAAATTGTAATATAAAATAGAAAATGATAAGTCTATTTTAAAGTGACGTAATAAACTTCACATTTTAAAGTATGCATTGTTTTTTTATTATTGATTTCTAAATGTTGAGGAAACCGCTGTATATGTTTCTACAGCATACAAAAACCTTTCATTGGACCGATCGGCTACCATGACTTAGAAGCAAATAACGTCATTTCTTCATACGGTGAGTGAGTAGATCTGAACTGTTATAAGCTTTTCGATTACCTAGAAGTTTGATATTCAATTCTTTTTATGGATAGATGTCTGTGTTACCTAAAATTCTTTGAAAAAGTCATGGGAGCACAGCAATAATACTTTCATAAAGAAAGAACCAGGTTTCGTAGAAAATCTTCAGTATAGATAAACTTTTAAGGGTCCATATGTTTTTCATTGTCAACATGTTTTTTTATTATTATTTCAATGTTATACAGTTGGTTATGTTACTGGTTTTACGAAAGTTGCAGAGTAGTGAAGGGCATAAGACAGATATAAACTATAGCTTTTAATTTAGAATTAAAATTCACACGTAAAATTTTATAATTTCATTAATATTCTGCAACAACTTACTTGGCTTAATGTTTCATGTAAAGTTTTGCAGTTATGTTAATATTCGTTTTGCGGCTAGTGAACTTTGAAGAACACAATGCTCTTTTTAAATTGTGAATAAACTTTCGTCATAATGGCTTTATAATGTCAACTGACTTTACTAAAAACAACATAAAATTTAAGTTTTCCAAGCAATTTATTCGTCTCACTTAAATGCAGGGAAAGCTCGTCCATATGAAATGCGACTTATATATGTAAATATTTCAGTATTAAATAAATGTGTATGATGAAATAGTGGCGATGTTTTTAATCTTTAATATTCATAAATAGTCGCATTAGTATGGGTGAAGATAATTGAAATTTGATCGAATCTATCGGCCCTTTAAATCATACTGAATTGAAAATATCTATTGAAAATCTCAAAGCATTTAACAAATTCTCCACCTACTACGAAGAACATATATATTTATATTCACTTTTAATGTGTTATCACTTCATAATGGATGATAATATGATGTAAACTAAAAACCGAATTCCAGTTCTCCAATTGCTATTGTTTTAGTAGTAATTTCCACAATATATTTTATGATCAGGAATGGTTTAGCTTACTGCGAGCACTATCCACTGATTTGGATATTTGTATTCACAAAAGCATTTAAAATACAGTAGATGCACTCAAATCTTTTCCTTTAACATTCCACGCAAAATTGTAAAGTAGAAAACCTTGATACGTTACGAATTGAAAGATAAGTATGAAAACAGCTTTGGAAATTAAACATATTCTTCATTTAGTATTGATAATTATTTGACTTGCTTACTTACTAACTTATGTTAGAAGTATTCTTATGTAAAAGTATACAGTTTTCATTCTCGATATAAAAAAAACTTTAATTTATTAAAGGAGAATTAGAACTAGTAGAATTATATAAAACTTTACGAATGTAATTATAATTTGGCTTGACATGACAGCTTACAACATATGAAATGTATTAATTTGACTTCATGTTTAAACTAAATTTTTAAACACCCCATTTTCGCATGACAACTAATTTTTCAACAAAACAAATCATAGCTCAATGGGATAAACCTAAATTTAGTTTTATTATGATTGTCAAAGAAGCGTAAAATGTGATAAAGTTCTACTCGGTTATCAACATTTTATTTTATAGCTCTAAATTACATTAAAATGTTAATTTTCGAAAAGGTTAAGAGTCAAAAATTAATCTTCCGATCAATCATAATTACTGAAAATCACAAACGTTCATAAAATAAATTTCGCCTGTTTAACAAGCAGACATTTAAATGATGCGTGGGTTGTCATTAAGTGTTGAATGAAATTTTACACGGAATTTCATTTATTGTATATCTCAAGTTATTATTATACTAACACGGTGAAAAATTAAAAAATAGCAATGTATTTTAGTTCTACAAATCTTTGTAGAACTAAATTTTCTAAAAGTTCTACAAAGTAGAACTAAAATACATTGCTATTTTTTCACCGTGTTATAATGGAGTTCTACCAAGTGAATGCCAATTCAATCAATAAATAGTATTATACTACTTTAATACCACTATAAACAATGACAACGCCTATCCATTTATAAAAAAAGGTGTTCAAAATATGGTTCATAAAAATAAGTGTATAAAGAGTCTATTTAAAAAATACTTTTATTAAAAGCCTTGTTTTGAATTTGTATTGGGTCAGTTGATAAAAGTCGAACCGATCGAAACCGGCCCTAGTCTGGAGAATATAATACAACCAGTTAACTTTGAAAACAACATATATTTAGATGCTTCGTTGGGAATTAATATGAATTAACAATCGAGTGAGTTTCCCAATAATTTTTCACAACTCTGTCTAATTTTAGGAGTTGTAGCGATAATGTCATTTGTTGCGAGGTTTCAATACACAAATTTTCATTAGTTGATTTTGCAATAAGTATTTGAGAGATTTATCGTCGAATGCGTGGATATAAATGAAACCGGTACTGATCATAAAAATATTATTTGTGGAAATAGTGAAAAATTGTTTTGTCTTTCAATATAATACCTTTCCATAACGAAGTGACACTTAACACCTTAAAACATATGTTAAACCTAAATAAAAATTACAATCATAAAAGTTGTAATGAAATTTAATAAAGCCTTATAAAATAATTTTGGGATTTCGATTTTTTTTTTTAATTTGCGATATCATTAAAGTACTACAGCCTTAAGCTTCGCTATAGAGTATGGATAGATAAATTATATCTATCCCATATTATCACATCAATCTTATATGGCTTACGAAAAAATAAATAGAAATCTTTCTAATTTATAATATCGACTGAAAGTGCTTTATGGAATTTCAATATCAAATTTGAATTGTTACATCACAATTCAAATTATAAATCTATCTATTTTATTTTAGTAGTATTTAAAGGCGACATTCAATATCTTGTGTGATGATATGATATTATAAAATTTTTACCAGAGGCTCTCCAGATTTTCTAAGCCACCAAAAAATAACTTACTAAGCACTTCCTGTTACTTTTATGATCAAAAAATAAGCTTAGTATTCCGTTTAAATTTTCAGATTTCAGAAATGTTCCGTTGTTGAAACATTTTGAGAACCCTGCACTAGTTCAACAAATCTAGCTAATGATATTAAGTGTCTCATATCCTTGTATACTTTCCCCTACAATTTTTTTGTCATACATTAAGCACAAATACAAAATATCACAGACTTTGTTAGTTTTAATTATTGAGATGATATTTTATCATCATTAATTTGTTTGATTATTTTACTAAGTGCCTACAAAAATTAAAGATTTACCGAATAGGTATTATAATATTATATTTTATTAACATAACGATAAAACTGTTGTTTATTTCTGCCTCAAATTTGTATGAGCTACTTTACTTTCCCTCTTATTGTCACCATAAAAAGCAATCGCTTACTAAATTTACAAATGGCTGACGTAATCTTATTAAGTATTTTATTTTATAAAAGTTATTTAAAACAAAAAGCGTTGCAATAATTTGATAATAAAAATATGTGGTTATTTAGAAAAATCTATGTATTTTCTAAACAACGGTCTGGGGCTTATATGGCCAACCCGTGGCTTTATTAAAAGTTTCAGATTACTATATTTTGCATTATGGTATTTTTACAATAACAAAAAAATGGTCCTATCAATTAACCATGCTAATGTTATATTTTGTTGTATAAGAATTTTCTTATTATGGTGCGTGTTTGTACCTGTTTTTAATCTTGTGTCAGTTCCATGCACTCTGCGAGAGTTTGGAGGTAACATTATAATAGTATGTGTAAGAGCCTCCAAATTTACAAAACTGCAATCAAGTAAATAATATATGTGTTTTTTCTTTAGAAAAAAACTTGAGCTTTTTATCATAAATAAATTGTCAAATCTAACACGACTGGCAATGCGCATTACAGCATTTTGTACAAAACATTAGTATGAATAGTTCTTTTCAAAATTAAGTGCAGAAAAAATAAATGTCACAGCAGGTTGCTCAATGAAAACACGACCTATTAATTTGAAACTCGTGTCAGTTAAAATACAAGCTGATATTTAAAAGATTCAAAAAATATAGAAAAACAAGTGTCACATTAATAGTAAGAAAATTAAATGTCTTTAACGAACTTTTCGTTTTATTGGGTGGGCCAACCAATGTCAATATTTTTTAGCCAATCAAACAATTTTGGGTTAGGCATTTCTACTTGAAATACTGGTATAATTGCCTCAAACTAACTCGCAGTTCTCAATTATTTTATCAAGGTTAAAATGTAGCTATTTATAGTATTTCTTGTAATCCCACATTGTAATAAAAGTAATCCAAAATAAAAATTCGATTCCTTTTATAATAACAGCAAGAATGAAAGTGTCGAGGTCTACCAAAAATAAACCTTTTGTTTGGTGGATATTCGACAAGAGATTGTTTCCTTCGGGAATTGTATCCGCTACTAATGGAAGTTGTATGTAGTTACTGAATCGAATCAATTCGGGCAAATAGTTGCTTCAATAAATCAAACTCTATTTCCAAAAGAATCAATGAAATTGAAAGAATTGCGTATTTATATGAACGGCGATTCAACTTTGAGTCCCATGCGATAGAGATACATAACGTTTACCAGAACATCAAACGCAAACTGTCGATTTGCCTCAGTACACAATATTAATTAATAATATAGAATGTAATTCAATTCAGAATTTTTAGTCAGTTATGTGACACCAGTAATTCATCGCTAGCTTTCCATTTGTTGCCAGCAAACCTGACGAAGCTTTAGGTCATATGGGAAAGATTTTTGAAAGCCTATTTAACTGCGTAAAGAATTTGTAGTTTTGAGCATGAATCATGCAGCTTTTTGTTATGAATGAGCCTAAATTGCATGGGAATGCCTTTGAAGCCTAAATGTCACCGGAGAGCATGATTTTGCTTTTCTTTTCTTCTGGGTAATGGTTTTTTTTTTTTTTTGAGACGACCCTTGTCACTATTAATGACATTATAATACTTAAAATATAAGGCATGTAACAGTGTCAAAACTTCGTCGACGTGAGAAGATATTTGGAAACGGGTTAATTAAATGAACTTTTGTCTCCAAGGAACATCTGTTTGAATTACTTGGAAACACATAATCACTGAGTTATGCGATCCAGCTTGTTTCTATAGCAGAAATGGTTTTAAGAAGAAGTACACTTTTAGTTGCCAAAATAATTTGAAGTTTCTTACACCAAATAATATTAATGTTGAAACGCCATTAGCAAGAATATTTTATGAAAAAATATCAATTCAAAAAAATAATCATAATCACAGATGAATAAGCAAAGACCTTTATATATAAAATTATTTATTTTGTAACTATTTATAGTTTTTCTTGTAGTTCCAAATTGTAATAAAAATAATCTAAAATAAAAATTCGATTCCTCTTATATTAATAAATATTTGTTGACAGACAGTGGAAATGGTCATTTTTGGTTGAACATATCTGGAACAATAGTAGATTCTTAGTTTTCATACATCTCGTAAAATCATTGCTTTGCTTCAATGAAATATGCATAAGTATATGAATAAAAAAATTACGATCTACGAGTGAAGCAAATTATAGTGGCTTATCAAAAGTAAAAACATATTTATTGATATCTAGTACTGCATTATATTGCATACATACTTGTTTGTGTATTAAGATGTGATCACTATCATTTAAAATTAAGCATTTTTTAATTTGAAAACAGTCTGTAGAGTGACCAGATGTTGAAAAAGTTAAAAAAAAAATATATGCAAGGGTAGTGAAAAATATATGCTTCAATACATTTTGGAATAATTAACATTTTCTATATCATACCATAACCTCGAATTTCAGTGTCAAAATCAGTGCACTTGCAAGCGCTTTGTGTTAAATATAATCGCTCGAAGATTGCTAATCATCTTTTGACACTAAACTCCAAAGAAAATTTCAAATATGGCCACTGTCATTTTAAATACAGTATTTAATTTTTTTTTATAAATTGAAAACACCTTTAGGGCTACCGGATATCGAAAAAGTGATAAAAATTAAAAACTCATCAATATTAGCGTAGTTTGGTGGGACCTACATTCTTCCATATACTTTAGACTTTTCGACGTTTTCCCTTTTGTAGATTTGCTTTTGTACCATAATCTTGAGATTCATATCGAAACTAGCGCAACAGAAAGTGCTTTACATTAAATGTAGTCGCTATATGATCGCTAATCATTTATCGACGTTAGACTCAATAGGCGATTTCAAGTGTGATCACTGTCATTTTAAATAGAGCATTTCAACTTTTTCGTTAAATATGGAAAGATCCGCTAGGGTGACGGAATGTCCAAAAGGTTAATAAAAATATATCAATAACAAAATTTGATTAAGGTAAGGCTGTATATGTAACAAACCATCGTTCCTAAAATAGGTTTTTAACTAGTCTAAATTAATTTTCGTATCGCCCACATTTGCGGTAATGAAGTTGCGGATTTCTAGAATAGAATTCTCCAAAGCTATCTGACAACAAAGTTAGTATGTTTTAGTGTACATCAGAAAGTTTATTTTATGCTCCCGTAAAAGATAATTAAAAACTGTAGAAATAAAGTTTTCACTTAACTTCTCTTAATGAAATATGTTTTCGGTGCTAGATTTTAGGCGTCGCTCACATTGATGATTCGAGATTTGTAGGTATTTAAAAAAAATCATTACAGTCGATGATTTTAATAATTCGACGGTAAGTTGATCATGGATACTCTATAATTTCTTATTTTCTGAATCTAACCGGCTTCTTATGTAATTTCGATATAATGTTTATTTCGTGGTATATTATATATTATTTTATATCGTCATTCAATGCTCCTCACATATTACAAAATCATTTATGTTCAGCCGTTCTGTTCTAGCCTATATAAGATATTTTTAAGCCGATGACTTCAAAAAAAAATATTCAAGAATTGCGAACAGTGTTAAAAAAATTAATGAACAAAAAAAACACTCCATATTAGGATTTTTGAGTATTATCATTACACTTCAGTCAATCATCTTACTAATTGAGACGTTTATGATATTTCTCAAACATTTTGCATTTAATATGAAAAAATAAGCTTATCAATCGATTGAATCAAAATCTATTTTAAAAACATTTATAACATAATATTTATCTCCATTATATTTTCGGACACACAATAAATGACTATTATTGTCAGCATCACAAAACTATACGATTATCAATATTCTAATAACGCCGTTTGTCATAATTCAAGTTGTAAATAATGTTCTAATCATTTTTTAGTGTTTGATACTGATAATGTATTTATATAATATACTAGTTTACTTTCATGATATTTACTTAGCTTCAACACGCCATGCCTAAATTTTTATATATTAACGATTCATATTGGCGATGCGATGGTGATCCTTACATAGTAGATACGTCACGAAAAAACGATCATCAGAGGTAAAAAAAGGTAATGTTTACATTATCAAGAATTTATTCTCTGTATTTAAGCGAGTGAAAAGCTAAAAAAGGTTACATAACTATTACAAAGTAAATGGTTTATGTCAGTATTTCTCAACCATCTTCCAAATTCAACAGTGCTATATTTAAAATTTTCAAATTAAATCGACACTCGGTTTTACAGAAAGTATTTAAAAAAATACAGTTTTCATTTTATAGGATATGTAATCAAAGTTTATTGACATCAATTACTTCTCGTCTTATATTTTAGTGAGCGTAATTTTACAAAGCGCTGGTGTTATCCACTCAACGATCGCGCATCATTTGACGACGCTACACTTAAAAGAAGCTTTCGAATGTGATCAGCGTTACGTTAAATTGAGCATTTCAATTTTTTTTCAAAAATGTCGAAACGTCCGCCCGGATGACCCAACATCAAAATAATATTTTTTATTTTCAAATATTCAAATATTAAATCAAAAATTTATTGAAATCAATTAATTTTGTCATCAAAATGCTTCAAGATGTGCGAAACATTTCGTTATTTCAGTTAGTTCTTCGCTTTTTCTATGCCTTATTTTCTTACATAAAATAATTAAATTATTATTTATAATTATATTATCCGAATACACAGTTTATTTAAAATTACATAAATAAAAATACATATTTGCGAATCAAGCTAAAATAATTACACTCTGTTCATTCATCACAAATATGACGTATAATCTACGAACCATTGAATTTCTCTTATACTTGTTTTGTATTACGTATTAAAGATTTATTTTAAATATGAAAATATTCACCCAAATAATGTATGTGTCATATAAATTTCTCAGTTTTTTCTTATACATAAACGATACTACAGTCTTGTTTTAAGCTGTCAGTTTGAATTCATTTGTGAACTCAAATGTCTAAAGTGACAAAAGTTATGGACACATTTAGAATTTTAACGATTAAATTTTTAATATGAAAATTCCATCACGTACGCTTTGTTGATATCTTAATTAATTTATTAATGTTTTCTGTACACGACTCAAGTTCAAACTCATAACTCCACAATTCAATGACTGAAAAACAATTAGCGTTAACAATTTGCCAACAGGACAAACAAATTTACTCAACAGAACATCTTATTGTGTTGATTTAATGAAAGGCTTGCGAATTTTTCGAAATGATTAAATTCCATTAAATGAGGTAAAATCGACAACTATTTTTTTTCATTTTCCAAAAATATTTTTTTATTTAGTGGATAATATACACGTACTTTTATAATTTTTGTACATAACTGTTAAAAAATTTAAGGACAAACAATAATGTTTTATGACTTAGGGCAAAATGGTACCTTTTAAATAAACAATTTACCTAGCTTACCTTTTGACCTAACAAAATAAGCTTTTACGGATATTATTCACATCAAGGCTATTTTCTCTCATTCTCATTTCTTATATTAAAAAGATAAAGAATATACCATTCCCAGCAGCTTAAAAAATGGTTTATTATTTCTATTATAAAGTTTACGATGACAAATCTACCTTTTTGTGTTTACGTAGCTTCCTTTGAAAAGGTAGACATTTAATGAATAATGTATGGTTATTGTAAGCACCTACAAAATGGAAATAACATATTTATTAACCCATTCACTGCCCTTTCCATATATATACGGGATAAAGACTGAGGCTCCTCACACCCATTATTAACATATACGCATCACCCGATGTTCAAAACATAAGTGAATATTCGAATAAATTTGTGTTCTATGTTCACTCTAACAATATAAAATTGGACTTTTACAAATTATTCTTCAAATTTTGACGGTAGGATGATAAAACAAACTCGTTCTTAATGTGAAAAGAAAATTGTATCTGCTATCTTAATATAAGCATCTTATATTTATCATATTTTCTAGTCTGCTAATCGGGACCTCAGCTATGTAGCAAATTAGGTCGCACATATTTTCAAGATAAACAGCTTCTTACTAAAGATTCTATGTATCAAGTAAAGTGCATTTTGAATAGGTAAAATAATACATATTAATCTATTATGAACACTAGATTTAGGTGCTTAATAGAAGGGTGCAAGAATATTTTTAAAGCTATCTTATTGAATGAAGTGAAGATTTTTTTCTATTTTACAGTAAAATACTGATATATTGAAAAAATACATATGTCGTTTTCCAATACACACTCAATTATATTTACTAAGATGTACTAATGAATTCCAGTTTTTCGAATTCATAGATCTGTTTATATATTATATTAAATAAACGACTATTTTTGTAGTTTCATCTCTTGTTTCAAGCTTAGGTGTTAGTAGTGTGATTCCAAGTGTGAAAAGATTCATTTATTTCAAGGCTACCACTACATTATTAGAATTAATAAAAGGCAAGTAATTAGATATTCTCTTTGACAACATATTGTATGTTTTAGCTTATCATTACTGTGAAAGAAATACGTGGAACAAGCAAGAAAGGAGGCACATACACAACTTAACGATCTCTATCGACACCTTGGCTGAAGCTTTTTTTTCATAATTATATGGACTACATTAGTGGTAGTGGATAATGGCACCATGATAACTGAAGTATCATTAAATTTTAACTTGGGTCAAGGCTTAGAAGTTATAGAAAGGTGCTCTTCGGTATTATAATTTTTCACTTTTAAGGTGTTAACTGTCACTTCTTGATAGAAAGGCATGATATTTTAAATAATAAAAACACATTTTTAGTACTTATTTCCACAATATATTTTTTGACCAGGACCGGTTTCGCTCATCGCGAGCATGTTCATAATGTATCAGTTGATAATGCTCGCGATGAGCGAAACCTGTCCTATTATAACAAAAAATATGTTGTGGAAATAAGTACTAAAAAATGTGTTTTTATTATTACAAATATTTTAGGTTTTACTTTCAAAAAGAACAGCCTAATTAAGTAAAACCCGTTTGGTTCCGGTAAATATATTTTGATTATTGACGATGCAATTTTTTTACACAAGTCTCGTATGACGTATGATCTCGTAATGGAATTAGTTTTTTTTGTTCTACCAGAGATGTATGTTACTCGGTTGTTCAACCTCTCTGTTAAGGAAAATGTAGATATACGTGGGATAAGATTAGGGTTGGATTGGTGGCTAGCTGACAGCTTTCGGTGCACCGTTTCACGAGAATTTGTGAATCACAAACAAGACACACCGAAGCTCGCCGACGTTACAACGCGGAACGCCAGCGTGCAGTAAAACACCGACATAAGTGCTTGAGAAATTAACGCATCGGCACGTGCACTAATGCGTCATATGAAATTATATTTATTTACCTAGAATAAATTTTCTACTAAAATTAAATATTATTTCAAATTAATTTTGTACTTTAACAAACACATCTAAAAAAGTTCTATCGATGAAAAAGAAAACAATAACTTAACTTCAAACAACGTAACTTAATTGCACATACGTATTTTATACTAATTATATTTTCTTTTATTTATTATTTTATAATTTTGTTTGAAATTTCTATTACGTTTTTACAAACGCATCTTAACCCTATTTTTATTGTGCACTGGGTAAAAAACTATAAGTAAAATATTTATCATCTTATTAATATATTTCTAGTGAAACTATCATTTTTTCAGTATTTTTTGTTGTATTATTTATATTGATTTCAATCATGTAACTGTGATTGTTTTGAAGAAAAGTTTTTTTTTTAATAATAAAAACACAATTGTTTAGTACTTCTTTCCACAATATATTTTTTGATCAGGATCGTTTCGCTCATCGCAGCATTATTAACTAATAATGCTCACTGATCCTGATCAAAAAATATATTGTGGAAATATGTACTAAAAATGTGTTTTTATTATTTAAAATATCATGCCTGTCCATCAAGAAGTGACAGTTAACTCCTTAAAAGCTTAAGAAAAGTGTTTTATTTTTGTATAAACATTAATCTTCAGTGCACGCCAATGACAATACCTTTGGGAGAATTTCACAGGGAAAAGTTTGCTTTTTTTTGAAAAAATTTAGCACTCTGTAGTTCATATAATCCTGAAAAATATTATCCATGTTAAAATGTCAGAGAAATATTAAAAAAGTATCCTACAACGCGCTCTGTTGCACGGCGTGGGGTAGTAAAGTGTATTTTTACCCCATTTAATAATTCAAAGGGAGCATTGAATAAAATATAATAACACACACTCCTATACAACAAGAGCGACGGAATATGCTGGAAATAAAGCCTTAAGGTGAGAAATTATGTAGAAAATATTTCAAGAGAATTCCGCCCGAGTAGCAATAGAAAATTTTTAATGGTAGTGAATTGAAAAATATGCAGGCAATATTCAGTGACATATTGTTTTAATGTTTTCATTTGAACAATGTAACTTAACCATTATAGTTACGTGCAAATATACGATTTTTGATTCAAGTTCCGATATGGTGAAAAACATACAGTAATACATTTTTAAAAAATTAGAATTAAAACGCGGTGAAAAAATAGCAATGTATTTAAGCTCTACAATTTTTTTTTATAAAATATATTTGATAGCTATTTCGGCTCACGCCATCGTCAGAACTTTCACCGTGTTATAATGGAGTTCTACCAAGTAAATGCCAATTCAATCAATAAATTAGGATTAAAATTTGTTTTAAAAAAATCACCTCCTAATATGAAACTTGTGGCTCTGTTTTTAGTCACGTTTCAGTGCAGTCATTAAGTTTCAGTAGTTTCAGTACAGTCATTAAGTTCGTATAATGAGATGTAGATGGCACCTCTATTGACGAATTCATATAATTTTATCAATATTCAAAAAATCTATGTTATAATGTCACGACATTCCGACCATTAATTAGTTTTAGTGGTTACAGTAACGCTTCTTTTATGTTTTTCAAATCAATGAAACAATCTGAATTTGGTGTGTTGATAAAGAAAAAGATACCATTTAAGGAAACCAATGATCTGAACAAAGCACGTATTATTCGGACTCTATCGGGACAAATGGTGGAGAAGTGGTTTACTGATTTTAAATGCGCCCATAAAAACATCGATAGTGCGGAACGCTGTTGCCCGAACTTGGATATTGCTACAGAAAACAAACAAAAAGGTGTATAGAATCGTTTTGGATGACTGTAAAGTGAAGTTGTAAGATATATTGTAGATGGCGTCTAAAATGTATATTTATAATAATGTTTATATTAATAGAAGTTTCCTGGTAGAGCTGCTTATAACTCAGCTGTAGAGATAATCCGAGGAAACTAGTGGTTAACCAATCGCTTAAATTTCAGATTTAATCCTTTGGCAGCCAGAATAAAATATACATCTGTAACCAGCACACCTGCAACTTTTATAACAACCAACAATTTGTATAAAAAAAGTGAGTTTCCGATGTTTCTTTTTAATTTCATATGCAGAAATAATTAGTAAAGGCACCAATTGTTTATTGTTATACTAAGAATTTTGAATAATATTGATTTTTCTAACCCTAAAACTATTGACATCTGTCAAGTGACAGTTCGAACACTCGAAGAAATCGCGAAAAATCGATGTATAAATCTCAGACAGCCATCCGGTTAACAAAAAACCACGCCTTCAAACAAAAATCAATTTATGAAGCTGTACGTAATGGAAATCGAACCCATAAACACCATTAAGTCAATGACATTGATGATAACCGTTCGATCACGATCTCGTGTTTCATAATTATTTTATTTACCTCATGTTTTCTGTTGAGAAGGGAAGGGAGCTATGGCATGAATTAGTTTGGAAAGCACTAATCTAAAGTATACTTTCAATTTTGAGAGCTTAATTTAAGTTACTTTTAAAAATATACCGTCACTGCTTGATTCGGAAGGCAATATATTTTATTTGGCAGATTGTTCGGATATACTCATCATTAATACAATACATTTTAAAGCTCGAAGAATTGTGTACGCATCGATTAATATTTCTTTTTGACGTTACAATATTTTCAATCATAATCTTCCATTCGAATTGAAAGCTATCAACTTATACATCTCTTTCATAGCACTACGAACATTTTAAAAAATATTCAAAATATTTAATAATTAATTATGTCTGCTTATGTATACATAAAAAAGGTTTCAAAATAAAAAATTTGATTTTAACAACATTTTATTAAAATTCAACGCTATAGTATCTTTGTTGTTACTAACATAAGCACGACATTCTACGATGTATACAGAAAACCACGTAAATTCTAAACGAAATACAACACATAGCTTAATTACCCGCAACTTGCGTCGCAAATATTTGCGCTTGAAATATCTGTTAAAAAATTCGTTCTCATTAAGGAAATAATTTGTAGTTCCTATCACATTTGTGCATACCGTAAAAATACTCTTTTATAGTTATATCGTTAGGAATGAAATGGCGTCGGCTTAAAATAAAATGTTCGGAACTCTACAAAATCACAATTCTAAGCGGTAAACTATCCATCCCATGATGATATTACAATTATATTATTGGTCATAGCTTTATATTATTAATGTTGCTTTACGACAATAAGATTCCTAATTATTTGTATTCTAAATTATCCCATCATATTAATCGCCAGCTTTTTTTTATATGTTAACACTGAAGCTTCATAAAAATTAATAGTTAATTTCTTATATGTGATTAGAAATAATTATCGTATTAATTTTATGATTTGTCGTAAGCGAAAGATTCAAAAAGAAACGATTCGCAATCGTGCAATCGAGAGCAAAAATCGTTTTTTTTTCATAAGATATGTAAGGCTTCCTGTCAAAAACATATTTTATCTCATATTAATTTTTTTTAACCTGCTAATTAAAATTTTCACAAGAACCTCAAAATTTTTGCAGTTGATAATGCTCGTAAATAATGTAAAATATATTGTGAATAATGTGTTTTTATTAGTATAATTATAAGGTCTTTCCACGAAGATACGCTAAATGGGTTATATTATATATAATAAATATTTTGACAGGTCTTTTACTAAAAAATATATTCATTTTAAATTTACAAAATTTATGTAAAACTGTAAACATTTCAATAACAAAGTAACTTTCAAATTGTTATTTCTGATGTTACAAAAAGTAAGACTCTCTATTACATCATATCTACCCTACTACAGCCTTGTACATCTACGCTGATGACGGTATTTTTCGATGACTGTCACTTTTTATTAAAAGTAATATGTTACACTTTTATACTCCATTAAAAATGAATATTTAAATTCTTCCTTTGTTTTTGTAAAAATGAAGAAAACAAATCGATATGAGGATATGAATTCATAAAAAGAATTCAAAAGCACTCAGATCTAGTCTAATAATGTAAAATTTTCCGACCAGATATGTGCCAGCACTGCAATGCGAGAGAATTTTCTCAATAAAAATGAAAGAATAATAAAAAAATATTTTCCATTTTTTAATATTTCACGTTAGATTATTTTTTAAATAAATAGAAAAAACTACTAAAATTTCTCTGCGAGACTTTAATATTCCATTTCAAAAATTAAGTATCAGACAAAAATAATTGATTCATAACGATTTGCTTTTCAGATACTCAATACTATAAATAGAGATCGGAAAATTCACATCCAGTAATTATTTCATTGCAGTTAACCGTCGCATCAATTGATCGCATAAACAATTCATAGATTGAAAATTATCCCTAACATATTTTACCGCCCTTTTACCATTTATATAGTGTCCTAGTATGCTTCATTGAGAAAATTTATCATATATGGCGTAACGAAAATATAAAACTCAATACATACATAAATATTATGTGATATTTGCTGTTTTATTGCAAATGTAGATAAAGCTATTTTATCTCTAAAGTGGCACGCCACTGCTTGGCATAAGTTCTTCAAAAAAATATTCTCACGGGATGGGAAAAAATTCACAAATAATGCTGCGAAGTAAGATTGATCGCAGAATAACAAGGATTTATTATGGCAGCTTTTTAATTATTATTACAACAATAACAATTTGAGAGGTACCTGTATAAATAATTTAGAAGAAAATTGTTTTTATTCTAAATTTGAATATTATTTTCTCTATCTATTTCTCTTGTAAAAGCTTTTGTCAATCAATTTTGAGACCCATGTTTATTACTGCCCATAAAACTGATCTCTTTTTGGTAACATATTTTTATATTTTACGTTTTCTAAAATGGCCTTGCTTTTACGCCTGAAAAATTATTTTATGCTATTTAAAAAATGGTTTCATACATTTCAGCTTATTTTTTTTTTGGAAAAGTATCAAGCATTGAAATCAAGGAAATAAATAATTTGCTTATCATTAAGTCGCATTTAAGATTTAACAGTTCAATTAATTTATCACTTCGTGGTGAAAAGGCATCATATTAACAATAAAAATTGTGATTTACTTTTTAAATCAAATAATGTAAAATGTGAAATCTGAGAAAAAACTATATAGCTTACGTTCAAATTAGGTGACAAATATATTATATTGACCTTCTATCCATACTAAAGAACTTCATAGTAGAAGTCACTAAACAACGTTTCTTCAAAACAAATTTTCTCGATTTTTGTATATGAATTATTCATATAGGAAATTTCAAGATTTGGTTGTATATTCAAAACAATTTTTTATTTCAATTAATCAATTGGAATTAAATAAGATACGTTTGTGGACGCAAAGTATACTTCAGGTTTTGATTATATTTTTTTTTTGGTGACGATCAGTTTGATGTTAGTTTAATCGAAAATTTCTCATTAATCGGAATTATTTTTTATTCTTTCTTAATTAAAAAAAGAATTCATATGTCTTTGGTGAATAATTATGTATAAAAATTCATTCGGCACATTTCTTATATGGTTATGTGACCACTGTTCTGTAGAATGGTATTGCTTTCATTAGCATTAAATCATTTTTCAGGCAAAAAAAGATTATCGAGCAAATATGTTTTTCATTTTATTTTGAATATTCATATATTTTTCTACCTAAAATTAAGCTTTGTATTTTTTTGAATATTTTAAAAAATTAGAAAGCCCAAATTAAATAAATAAATATGAAAAACAAAATAAAGTTGTCGATTAATTATTTGCTGAAGTTTCACTTTTCTTCTTTTGATTAAGCGAAAGATTTTCCAACAAGCTACGGAATCTGCCTTCTGCCTGAAATCATTAACTTTCCTTGATTTGTATTTCTAAAAATACTGTAGTTTTTCTTTTAGTACTATCATATAATAAAGGCAACATTGTTCATAACTCAATATTTAATTATACAACCTGACCGAATTCCTAGAATTTATTTATTGAAAATTATTATGTTTTCTTTATAATTAATTGTTGTTGACTACAATTTAAAATTAAACGTTGTGGAAAAGAGATTATTATTTTTTACATATTTTTTATAAGGACCGGCGTAAGCTATAATTGTAATAGGTATTTTTTTCTAATTGTAATACTTTGTATTAACTAAAATACGTAATTAAAATATTGTGAATAGAATTGACAATATAGCTTTCATGGAAGAGTGGCATGTTCAACTGACGAAAGGTTTATTCGAACATGTTAATAGTGGATCTTCGATGTTAAGTAATTGCATTCGTCGTTGTTTAATGCATCTATAAAAATATTTTAAGAAAATCCTGCATTTATCGATTTTTATGATCTATCGTCTAAATATTTGACCCCGCCATATATATTGAATATTTTCTGTGCCGTCATAAAAGAGGCTTTGCCCTATGATAAAAATAATTCAAACAAAAATATTTTTTTTATCTTAAGAATGTTAAGTTTTGTTATAAGAATAAGCAATATTTAAAATTCCTTTCTTAAATTAATGTGCTAAATTGCAAAGAAACATCTGAATGTTCAGTACTATTTCCACAATTTTATAATATTAGAACCGGTGTCGTTCATCGCAAATATTATCAAGAGACAAAACATTGTGTTATATTTTTCAAAAAAAAATGATTTTTTCCAAGAAAAAAATTTAACACCTCATGAGTGAAACAATTTAATACTTATTAAAGTACTTCTTAAAAAATAATTTTTTGAAGTAATAAAAAAAATATTTTAATATTTCCCATGTTTACTGTTTTCAACCCTTGAAAAACGTAGAATCTGAGTTTCACTGTATTTATATAATATAGTTACATTTGACAAATGACACTGTATACAGCTGATATGGATTACTACAAAAAAAACAGAACATAGTAACAAAATCAAATTCCATCAAAAACCTTCAGTCAATATCATAAAATTCCGTCATCGATTTATGTGTTATAAAATTGCAGGAATACTGATAAAAATTTCTTTTTTTTAATAAAATGTTATACTCAGTGTTTGAAAACGTTTACATAGGCTATTTATATAATACTTATGTTTCATACTATCTGTAAAACGATATCAATACTACTTATACTTGAAATGTACCATATTGTATCAAAATAAAATGCCATAACTGTGTCGAGTGCACCCAAGCAATCAAATTATTTGTATAGAAAGATTCATACTAAAAAATAAAAGATGCTATTTATACACGCAAAATTTGTTAAAAATTGCTTTTTATGAAAAAATTCTATTCCAGAAACAGTGCCAAAGAGTTCATAAAAACCATTTGAATATTTTACGCAAAAAGCGCTTGATAAGGTTTTGTTTTCAAAGAAAAATGAACGATTTTTTTGTTCGACATTACAAAAAAAAGAATTTTAAAAGCCAAGTCTTTCAGAGTAACAATCTCCGAGAAAAAATGGATGAAATATTTTTTAATATCCTAAAGAATAATTTCAATATCGCTAAAAGGTTTCGACACAAAAAGAAAGTGATGAAGAAAATCACTTTAAATTCTATTATCAAAGGTGTCGTGTTAAATTAATTTAGGTGAAACGAATATCAAATCACTAATATATTTTTCATATCAACTTTTTTACATTTATATAAATATTCCACTATGGCTGGATATAAATGTATTATATGATATATATTTAGACAACACAAAATTTACTGCAGTAAAGTTTATATAATTATAAGACAAATAAAATCATTCGTTGGTGGTTTATATTAACCGTTTTTTTTTATATAAATATATATATCACATCACTCAAAAGTTCGTAAAATGATTAATAAAACATAAACTTTTAATTTAAATTTGACTTCTAACTAACTAACAACGAATGCTTTTGTAGCATGGCTATTATATAAGAAAGATATGTTAAACCCTTAAATATACGTTTCATTTTCGGCGACTACCTTCTCATTGAAGCCATATCTCTACCGCGATCATTTATTTAATATTTAACTTCTGAAATAATTCTCCAAACGTTTTTATTATTTCTGAAACAACTGCCGAATTCGGAAGACTAGAACTTTCATCCGCGCTTAAAATTAGCAAATCACTTCTTTACCATTTACCTCGATAAAGCAGAGTCCGAAAACACTTATTAAGCCATTGCTTTGTTCGAACTGTACTATTTCCATTTAACAGCGATGGTTTACCAACACATTTAATTCAGATTTTTCGTTGTTTTATAAATTACAAAAGCAGTGTCACTTAATCCGCTGAAACTTCTAAGCTAATGGCTGACAATAAGTTTACAAGTTTCAGTTGTTGCTACATAAGCATAGGAGGCGCTATATCTTAAGGTTTTTAAAAATAACTGATATACAATACACAATCCATTTGAAATCATGTATTGAATATATACTTTACATATAATTCTAGTTATTGTATAATTATTTGATGTAATATTCACCAATTTAAACTTTTATTGAAACTCCTTCAATTTTGATAATGAGATATTTGTAATTAAAACAGATTTCAAATGTTGATATGAATTTTTTGACGCTATTTTTCTAATAGAAAAATAGAGCCACCTAAATCCGCCACGTTAAAGCTGTTAATCTAATTATTTAAATAATAACAGACAAATTCGCCAATCACGAGTATTATCAACTAATACAATGAGCGAAACCGGTCCTGATCTAAAAATATAATTTGCGGGAAAAGTACTAAACCTTGTGTGTTTATTATATAAATTTAATGCTTTTTCATCAAGAAGTGATAAGTAGCACCCCAAAATAATCAATGAAAAGTGATTTGATTATTTGTCAACACATTTGTTTTACATACAATGGAGAAAATATCTCTGCATATAGTTTAACTTTACTTTAGCCGCAAAGACGCGTGAAAAGGGTACGTGACTCTCTTGGGTGTTTTGCTTATGTTTTGTAGTCTCCACTTAAGCCAACTCTATGAAAATATTTCACATTGTTTTCATAAAACTTTGCAACTTTAAAATATACATTCAGAGAATGCAAGACACACAAACGACCAAAATGAACTCTGTTTTGAGACAGTGTTTTCCAGGCGAAGAACGAAATGAAATTTCAGCGTCGTTATTTCAGCCCAGCGACGTCAAAGCGCACGGAAACCAGCATGTAGTTGTGTGGAGATCTCAAGTCTCTACTTCAAGAGGGCTTTTGACTTTGTGCCTGAAGCATTCTGCGGCCGCTAGACGTCGCCTCATGTCCCCGGTAATTGTATTCCAGAATTGAGATGCAACTAGAGATGCTATCCTACATGTATGATGTACCCCCCAATTCAAGGAACCAATGATCCTGGGTAATAATATTATAAAAATCAAATTTTAATTATATGGAGGTTTGTCGTAGTGCGTTCATATCTAAGAATTGCAATACCGGAAATTCACGAAAAATATTCAACGAGAGATGGCTTTATCGATTCTCGGTTCCATTCTTAATGACTTATGCGAAGCATAAAAAAGGAATAGAATAAAAATGTTCTTTGTAATCAGTAACCTGTGTTTCAATATATTGTTATCTAACATATGAAAATATTATTATGCACAAATAAATATAAATACGTTTGTCGTCATAAGCTCGATCAAATTTTTGACTGTTTTGAAATATATAATTATTTATAGCTATATCTTTTCAATATTTTACTTCGCCTTTTTGTATAGCCCTTGAATCGGTATTTTTCGTGCAAAGTTAAGTAATTTTTATACGAAATCTGTTAACTTGCGAACAAGAGTGAAGATATGTGTTTGGAACTTTCCTGAATAAATCCTCAACTGAAGAATTAATACATATGTTTCGTGACAAAAAAAAATCTTACATCATATACTCAACGAATACTCGAATAATTTTAGAGTACCTTAATTTTACACCCCTACGTGCAACGCGGTACTGTACACTCAATTACATTAAAAATAGGGTAAAAACTCAAAGAATATTATGCTTCTAAGTACTTTAGTTTCATTCATAGGAGTTATAAAACGAAGGCTTTTCATGCGTTTGTAACAGAAAGCGTCTATTAGTACTGCTTTGATAATTTTTGCATCATAATTTGTTTCACACACTATAAAATTATTTTTATGGTTTATCTTAATAAGCACACAAAAAGCTGGTTCCTTTGAATTACACGTACGCCCTCTCAACTTTAAATTGAAATGTCACGTGATCAAAACTTTATTATTTCTTTTATAATTTTGAAAAAGTCATATGGGCTTAACATGTGGAGGTGTTTGGTAAGTCAAGAACGACAATCAGAAACAAGCAAATGTCTTCACTGATGAAATCATTTATCCGATTTAATTTTAATTTATTCATTTGGATGGTGAAAAATTTTATGTAGAAAATTTAAAAAATCAATTTTCACTAAAGATCATTGTCAGAATATTTTCAAATCTTTCGAATAGTGAATAAGTGTCTGATAGTAGAGAAATCTTCTAATGTAATCTGAAAGGCTTCATATTCTAACAATCAGAGTAACCAATCAAAACTCTTTATCAAGTCATTTCGACTAATTGTGAGAAAAGTTGGGTTACTTAAGAAGGTTTCAAAGGGCCGTCGAAATGGAAATTCAGTTTCATTACTAAAAAACTCATCAAACTTAATTTGTATCTGACATCTTATTATTTTCACACAAATTTGCAATTTAAAGCACTTTAGACATTTACAAATCGTTTTATTTTGGGAGACAATTTCAAATGTACCTCTTAATTCCACTTCCAAATATGGAGTGTATCAAAATTCGATCGCAGTTTTTCTGTACATTTTCTATTTCCGTGGTGCGTATTCCAAAGTTATAAATTATAAAATTAAAAAATATGTGTAAAGTGAAAAATGACAACAATCGCACTTGTCTAAACTTAAACATACACATGTCGACGCTCCAAAAGTAATTATGCAACAGTGTTACAGTTGGCCCACGGTCGAGTAGTTGACGTCATTGGTTTCGATTAAATTCCTCACGGGCATGAATTCCACTATGGACGGTTTGATAAATTGATTTTTCAATCTATTATTAGATTTCTAGTCAGAGGCATGGGTGTCTGTAATAATTTTTTAACGAGAATAATTAATTAATAGCAAATACTTTCCTTTCTCTGTTAGATATAAATATAATTTATTTGGCAGAGCTCCATTATAATACGGTAAAAATTCAAAGTGTTTAAGTACCACAAAGTTTTCACAAGAATGTTTACTATTATTTTTCGGCTCCTCGCAATTGTAATAATAATTTTTCTGTGATTAAAACAATTGTCATTCAGAAACTAAAACCTTCACAGTGCATATATATGAAAAGCGTATTAACCATATTGTAAATAGACATGGTTAAAACATTAAAGTTCAGTTAAGTAGTCATTAAAGGCAGGATGGTTTTAAGCTTTGTAATTAGAAGAAAATTACCGCCTTGGAATTCATAGATTTTAATCAGCAATATTAATAAAGTTAGACATTTTGAAATGGCAGTTATCATTTTGGCTCAAATTAAAATGTGCTATTTCTCATATCAAAAAAATAACCTTGCCACTATGAGCTTAGAATGTATAACTGTCACAAAATAATTGATAACGTGGTTGGTTTGCGAATATTACAATAGTAAAATGAGACAGGATATTTAACCAGCCTCAAATTATCGCAAAAATATTAATCTTATTTTTTTCTTGAATTAATGTGTTGTTTTTTTTATCTTTATATCGCTAGCCTTGCATCCGTGTCAAGGCTTCAAGGATATCTCCAACTAATTAGCACTGTCAATCGCTCGATTTCATAGTATAAAAATAAATACAAATATTTCTGCAGTTTTTAATTGCATTGGCATTTACTTGGTAGAACTTTATTGAATTGAGGCAATAATAAAAACGTAATTAGTTCAAAATTTTTACCAATATTAGATACACTTTAACCGCAAATTTCCATTATTTTCCCAGCACTATGCAAAACAACCGCCCGTGTCAATGATGGCTCACCTTTTTAAGGAGTAGATCAATTTATATTATTTTTTTAAATACTTATCTTTAATACCCATGGCAGGCTTGAAAAAGCAGGAGGGAGAACACATGTGAAATATTTCATTTTTTGTGTAATATCCATTGTCTTTAGTCTCTTCGATAATATTAAAAATATATTTTTAAAAATCAATGCGTGGATCATTAAAAATGCCTCGTCACCACTGGCCTATGCCATATAATATACAAAGCTTTTTGAAATATGCACTTCAATAATAATAAGCAATAAACCTGACATAAGAGTTTTTTTAATAGTGCGTTATAAAATTCTATAAATAAATTATGTTTTAGCAATCACTAAAGCATTTTATCATAAAATTTATTAATCTGTGAAAGTTGTGTGAGAGATTTTCAACATTCATTATTACTGGAATATAAGAAAAATAGTTTCAATCATTATTTTCTTTTTTTTTTTAATATCAAATTGGTGGAGCGTTTAGATCTATAAAGCGTTAACATCAGAGCTCTTCAAGTCTTCTTCTTCGTCTACGTATATATTCCTTTTTTTTTTGTAAAATTGTTGTGTCGTTTCTGACAAACTTAGGTCACTGCAGGAATTAAAATATAATTTTTGACTAACGCTTGTGCTCTCTGGCGCTATTTCAAGTTGAATATCTAACGATAATTCTACGTCATTAAAAAAAACATCAAATAAATGAGATGCTCACGAAAAATACTACGTACTCTGGTTATTGCATTATTTAATTTTTTTAATTAGATCAAAGATATTTAATTTTACTGTCGCTGATTATTGTCAATACAAACGACAATATAAATTTCAAGTGTTGAAAATTTATATGATTCAACATGTTTTATTGGGCTCGACATTTTCAAACATTCTATCACGCAGATGTAACAGAACTGCCTTTCGGGTCGTAGGAGACAAAACATGTGAAATCATACGAAATTTCAAATTTGATTTTATAATTTCATCAACACCTTCAGTGCTTCAGAGACATAACTGTACACATATATGCATATAATAAACGATTTACTATGTTACACACAAAAAAAAATAGTCCACAACTTGATATTTATTATGCAGCATACGATAAAACACTTCATTGCATTTTTTTTTATCATACCTGACCAATAATTACTGTTTCAATCTTGAGTATTATTCAAGATAATAAATTAGTTTTTACTCTGTAAAAATAATTTGTTTTCGATGATTTTTTCCACAATAAGTTTAAATTCTTTCTTACTTGCATTATATGTATATTGCAATTAGTAGTAAAAGCCAGTGTCAACGTAAGATTATTTCACACCGTGCGCACTATGATTATTATTTGTCAAAACTCTAAAATTATCAAAACGATGAATCGACATTCCTCTGTTATCGAAAAAATTGTCATATTTGAAACACAGATGATGTAATTATTTCCTGTAATTCCACTTGCAGTTATCCAGTTTTGTAAAAGAGATTTTCTTTTTTTTTTTTTAATGCGAATCGTTGGAATTGTTTAATTTTCCGTGAAGAGAAAACGGTTTCCCGCTAAATATTAACAACCTGCAAACAAAAAAAGCCTTCGCCTGGATTCTCACTCAACATATTTTCTTATAATTTCAAAAGGTAAAAAGAGTTCTTTTGAATATTTGATGAAAGCGAATGGAATATTCAAATATTTATCTTGCAGCTGTTTCGTTGTAAGCGGGAGTGGATTTTTTATCTGATTTTTAAATACAAGTAACAAAAAACCAAGCTTTTTTATAGAGGAAACAGATTTTTCAAATAGACCACTACTTTTAAAAATATTTAAAAAGCACTAATGAATTTTTACTCAAGATAAAAAGCTCATCTTCAACACTGTGCCGAATTTAATGTCTGATCATAATTAACATTTTTTATTCCGAGATGTATTTGGAAAATTCAAACCACACTTTTCAAATAATATTGCTCAATATTTACATATAATTGTACAGTTTTTAATTATACGATTGACAGGCCGTTTCGCTAAAAAACAAATATTACGAAAACAAAAATAATTCGTTGAAAAATATTTTAAGCAAATTGTATAATTATCAAAACTATATTACGTGATATTTTATCATGAATTTAAAAAATGTTTTTTTTTCAAAATCTCGAAAGATCTCGGCTTCGAAACGAGTTTGAGTAAAAAGTGCATTATAAACAATTTGTTTAATAATTGCTTATAATAATAACTTTAATGCTGATTTTTTATGTTGATTCTGTACCCAAATGGTCATTGTAATACTTTTCGATTTCGATATTTCACATATTGAAATCCTTTTATGACCAATTTTGCAAATCGATTAAAAGTTTTTTTAGCCGTCATAAATTTCTGTGATAAGATATATCTCTTCCACTTAATTGACCCTTAAAGAAGTGCGTGGCGATACCTATTAGTTAACTTCATGTATGTTCTTAGTCCATTGTTTGCGGCATAAAACAGGTTACCCAGGACGTGCCTATATTAAATGTTTTTAAAATTTTTATATCTTGTCTCGTTTTTGTTCTCGATTTATCACCTGATTGATATGACATCATAGTATTATTTATGGCACGCATGCTAAAATACAAAAATATACCTAAAGCTGACTAATTAGTTATTTATAAAAATGTTCATGATGTTCAGTGGACCATTATGTTTTATCAAAGAAAAAGCAGCTATTTCGCAATTTTCTGGAGTATTCAATTAAGCGAACGCAGCAGAAACAGCCACAAGCTCACCTGTAAATATAGGCTAGTTCATGAAAATTGAAGTATAAATATGTTTTTAAAATATAAGTAAAACAAAATTCATTTTTCTCCACTAACTGCCAAAAGCCTATATTCAGGCTTAGCTAATTTAATTTCGATAACATTAAATAAGCATTTGATATATTTTACCTGCCTATATATTAAACAGCTTGCACGAGAACGACATATGTACTTACAAACATTGGACACCTATTAAATTTCAGTTATGTGTGCTCGAATTACAATTCGCCTTGCATAGTCATCTTAACTAGAAGAAATGGGGAAAAAATCCTTGTTTAAACAATTAACATAAACAGCGATAAACTTTAAAAGAGTTTCATATAACATTAGCGAAAATGGAATCAAATTTTATAATTTTTTATAGATTTAAAATACAAATATTTAATATTGGAGTCGGGATAGGGCTAATATTGATCCATTTATAGAATCATCGTATAGTTTAGGTGAATTTACGTCTACCAAGTCGGCATAGCAAAATTTTCTTTCTTATTGGATGTGTAACTAGTGTCCTAGTCAAACACGCTTTAATTATTTTTTCTATCCCCAAGGGTAAAGTGTACTTTCCTCTCAAAGGGAAAGAGTTACTTCGCTATTTATAAAACTAAAAGCCATATAAAAGGGTCAATATAGTTAATTGATGATCTGTATTATATTGTAGTAGTTTTTTTTGTAATTTAATTTTTTATATTTGAGTATAAAACGCGATTTTAGTTTCAATACAGTTTTTTTTATAGTTTAAACACTTGCACTGTTTTCTGAATACAATATTGTATTTTTTCAATTTCTATGTTGCTATCCAATTCATCAATTTTAAAATACTGAAAGAAAAAATGTTTCGACATATTATGCAATCACATATTTGTTGCAACAATATTATATCCTTATGCAAAATAGCGTGTTTGAATACAGGCAATCAAATCTGTTTTCATTTTTATTATTTCTTAATAGATACAAAGAGTGCAAGTTGATATTTCAATATATTTATCGAATAAATAAATTTCTGACAATATTTTATCATTGCTTAACAGAAATAAATCACTGTTTGCAATTAGGCAAGGAAAGCTTAAATAACTTATATTGAAACTTTACCTACAGAGTTCGTATGATTCAGATTTGGAACGAGCGTTGTTTATTAAAAAATATGTTACATGTGGAAAAAGCGGAGAGCTTGAACATTAAAAGAAATTCGATTTTAATATTAATCTGGATTATATTTATAATATATGGTTTTAAATAGAGTCATTAGGGGCTCAAAGGAGCGTCGGGTAACATAAACCACAGTATGTCACGAGCAAAGTATTGCAGTACGGGGCAACACTGCTGGACGCGAGAGAGGCGGGCTTTCAGAATGTGCTAAATTACAAATTCGCATGCATGCGCCCAATTTAGTAAACACAATCGCAAGTAGTGTAAGAGCTACGACGCCACGAATAGGGGTTGCCGATATTCATTTCCGTATTTTTAACAACAATACCGGTATTTATAAATGTGATCATCACCTATTTTATTTAATAATATTAATAATTCATATACAACCCTCTAACTGCTTACGTCACAACTGTTGAAACGGCTGATTAAAGTGTGTTAATAGATGACTGTTAAATGTTGCAGTTGAATTAAAATAAAGCTTGATTTTTCTTCATAACTGACATAATTTTGTTTAACACCAACACTAATCTATTAATTTTAGAAATTTTAGGTGTTTGAATATTCTTTATGTGGCTTAATAATGGACTAATTTCAGTAAGAAAAATAAAACCTACACAGGTACAATTAATATATTATTTTTTTAAATATTAATATAAAGTTGTATACTCGTACCTAGGTTAAAATCCCGTTGAAGGCAATATAATTTTTTTTTAATCAAGCAAAACTTGAGATCTTAGGCATAAGAGTTTGTGACGTCTTGTTTATCAAGTTGATTTTGAGTAACTTTAGAAATAGTTTTCATTCGAATATTTTTCAGACAATTGAAAAAATATTTCACCTGTCTTGAATCAAAATCAAAATGCAATATTATAGAACTTTATTTAAAAATTAAAATCACAACTAATAATTATCGGTTTAAAAATCTGATTTTTTATCATTTTTAAATCTGACATTTTCAATCGGATTTTCGTACAGTAAAACTGATCCATTACTCTCAATTTCAACACTTGTTTTTCGAATGTTCTATAACCGGTATTTTATATTGTAACAGTCAAAATACTGGGATCCGGTTATACTAGTTTTGCAATCCCTAGATACAGCGGCCCACAACCCTACGTCCACCCAGAGCGAAATGTTTGCCTAACGGTAAATAAAGAATGATGTCTATTATTTTGGGGATATTAGGGTAAGTGAGCACTCAAAACATTGATGTCAGTACTTATCAAATACATTCATAGGTTTAATGGCTTTGTCTTGAAATAATAGTCGCAATACAAGCATATATAATATTATCTTTGCATGGGTAAACTAATGATATTTTAAATACGCTTTTACAAAGATGTCTACTCACTGAGTAAGATATAACCAGAAGGGAATTTATACCATACATCAGGCAAAGTTGTATTGATTATATTATCCAATAATTGCTTAGCATTTTGTGATGGTAAATATATAATTTTGATATTTTAAATGTGTTCTTTTTTTAGTAAAGAATGTTTTAAATTTCTGATTTTACAGCCAATAACTAAAGCACAAGATATTAGGATATATCTTAAACACATGAATTGAGGGAGAAAGAGATATTCAAAAGAGAGACGTTTTTAATATGAGAAAACTCATTCGAGATTAAGGGTAACCAATTCATCTATCTATGTCTAATCACTTTTAATGTGTTGAATGGTGAAAAGGTAGAGTATTAAAAAAACGCTTTATATGATAATTCTCGTGACGAACGAAACTGGTTATGCGCATAATTCAATTCAATGTAACCTTTTATATTTTGTATTGATTAATTGAATTTCAATATCAAATTTTAATTATTACAATTGTGTACATTTCCACATATTTTGTCAGTTTGAACGTATGCATCCCTTTCGCTAATTTAATGCATTCTTATACACGGATGCATTCAAATTAGTAAATTATTAGTTTTGAATAGAAATACATTTTTAAAGTATTTCTAAAATCTACGACGAAAATTAAAAAAAAAAACCTAAAATGTTTTTGATCTCTTTATTGAATTGGCATTTACTTGATGTATAGATAGCTATTTCGGCTGAATAACTATTTTTGTAGAACTAACATAAATTGCTAATTTTTTTTCACCGTGTTATATTTGATCTTATAACCCACCTTATTGCCATGGTAAAGCTTTTACCACTAAATTATAGGTGTCGGCTGTCATTTTTATGCATAGTATAAAAAAAAACCACCAAATAAGCAAAGAGTAATTACATTATCTGGTAAATAATTGAGATTTTTCACTAATTATTAAATGGCGCCCATTCAAACGCTTTGACTTATTTTCATATGCTTGGTAGTGCTTATTATTTATGCATTCCGGTTTTCTCTTTGTCTATTTATCATGCAAACATCCAAAAGCATATGCAAAGCGAGCGAACTAAAATCCCAGCAATTTGGTATTAATATTATTCGTATTTTGGTGCACGATAGCGCATAAAGAACATTAATCTTTGAAAGTGACATATTTCAATGAGAACCAACTTGCAAAGGAATTTTTAAATAAAAAAAAAACATTTTGTACTTTTTTACTAGCCAATGTATTTAATATTTGTCGATATAGAACTTCATTTTGATTTTCTGTGTTGTCAAGTTTTAAATAAAAGCTTCTAATAAATTTAGTTTTCAACTAATCATTGTTTTATAACAATATCTGTTTTCCACCCTGGCATTAGCGTAGTACAGCGTAGTCAATAAGCTTACCCTACAGATTCTTAAGAGGATATAACATGTTATATCATGTGACATTATCAATTAAACGTAGAATCAAACATTTGCATGTTCTTAAGAAAAAAATAATAGTTCTTAGATTTCATTTTTGTTCAGTTAAAAAGGTGTGATAAGATTTGGAAAACGCAAGTTTTCAGCACACCCAGGAAATGGGTGAACGTTCCGGATAAACAAACCATACCCTTTTTTTACAACCATATTGGCTAATATCGAAGATTTATTTTCAAAAATTAAATTTTTTCCTAATAAATTTGCTGCCTGATCCTTGAAATCGTCTACATTTGGTAGACATAATTAAATAGCCTGTATTTACTGTAACTGATATGTGTATGAAGTTGTCTACAGCTGCTGCAAAAAAACTTTTATATCTAGTGATCATATAATATATTATATATGAACGTCCAAAGTTGCCATATTATATATATATATATCACTTTTATGGTGTTAACTGTCACTTCTTGATGGAAAGGCATGATATTTTAAATAATAAAAACACATTTTTTTTAGTACTTATTTCCACAATATATTTTTTGATCAGCACCGGTTTCGCTCACCGCGAGCATTATCAACTGATGATAGTTGATAATGCTCGCGATGAGCGAAACCGGTCCTGATCAAAAAATATATTGTGGTAATAAGTACTAAAAAAATGTGTTTTTATTATTTAAAAAAAAAATATATATATATATCAAATTTGTTTTGTAAATAAAAAGAAGATTACACGGTGAAAAAATAGCAATGTATTTTATTCTACAAAATTGTGTAGAAATAAAATATTGTACATTGCTATTCGCATTTTCATACATTTAGTTTAATTTTTAAAATTTCTAATTAGAGATGAATAACTAGTGTTTGTTAAAAAAATCTAAAAATGCTGTACAGAGTAAAATTGAAAGTTGAGTTTGTTTAATATTTAATCCGTTTTTTGTTGACCCACATAATTTAACCGGTTAACTGCCGGCAGGTACATGTATGGCGGTACCCAGCACGCCGCGAATTGTAATAAAGTTTATTTATAAAACTTACCAAATAAATGAAGAGCGCACCAGTCGTGCAGTCATTTATCCATTATCAATTCAATATATTTGTAAATTTTAAATAATTGATTTTCTTTAGTAAAAGCCCATTTAAAACGGCGCTCCGTTCACAGAAAATTATGCGTCTTAAGACGCTTCTGGCAGTTAACCGGTTAATATCGAATATTTTAAAAATAAACTCAATAGTGTTGGTGTTACCTGAACATATGGTGATTATCAGTTAAAATGTTTCAGTATAAAAGTTAGCTTTTACATCAAAATTTTGACACCTCAACTATCTCTATACTCTAATCAGCTGTCAATTGAGACGTTATCAGGTGAAGGTTTAAACGAATTTGAGTATATTTCCTTTTCACATCTTTCGTGGTTTTAGTTTAACGAATCGTTACCTAGAAAACATTTTTTTTTTGATGTTTAGAAAACACTGTGTTCACAGATATTCACGTACGGATGTTTTATCTGAGATAGGCTTTATAATCGATTTCTGATCAAAAACATGAATGTGGGTGACGTATAAAAATTCTTCATACTTTTTTTTGAAATTGGGGGTTTTCAAGAGCAAACCAATATTCATGTCATAGCAATCCTCCAAAACTTCGGTTCAAATATGCTCCATAAAGATCCCGTATAAAAAAAGCAATTTATAACATGTTATAAGTCCTTTACGTTGTACTCTTTATTTAATTTCAAAATTTTTAATTCCAAATTTTCACAAAGAAATATTTTTTTTAATTATAACATAAGAGACGCTTATTCCCACATTTTCATGGTATATTATTTTTTTTTACTTAATTTATTCCAAACACAAAAAAACGGAAAACCATATACAGCCCTCCGCTTGTGTTACTCAAACAATTAAAAAAACACGCCTTCACTGCAATCTATTTTACACGAGTGAAGCAAGAAACTTCTCAAAAGTGTTTTCACAACTCACATGTATTTCAAAGCTTTTTATTCGTACAAACTCGCGTATGGAAAAAATGAAGCCAAGTGGAGTCTCTACCTACTCTTCAAGCACTGTTCATTCTCGCTTTTTTTCAAATATAATTAATGAAAGCATGCCTTCGAGTTGAGCACTTATTTATACACGGCCGTATTCCAGAAAAACATAAACACACTTGCAAAGTGGGCCGAAAGTTTCATTGTTATTATTTCTGGGCGCGTATTGACTAATTCTTTAAGTAACTTTCCCCTGATGTATTCTAACTAAGCTAGCAATGGTTCGATGAATACGTCACCTAGAGCATAGTTTCTCTACTGGTAGTCCATGAACCACAAGTGGTCCGCGAAGATTTTCGGATGTTCCGCGAAGTTTTTGGGTAAGCCGAAACAATCGAATTTTATGTTGTACTTAACGAATTTTTAAATTACATTTTTTGTTACTGCCTGTTTTAATATACTTCAATATTGTTATATCAGCATACGGTGTTGCAAAATTAAATGTTTTGAATAAAAATTAATTATATAATTATGTATTATTTTAATCCAATGTTGATGGTCTGTTGGTGTCTACTAAAGTTATTTGAAGAGTGTGGTCATTCAATTTGCTATGGAGTTTTGACACATTTACTATGGTCCACAAATTTGCTAAGAAAAATGAAATTCTGTCAGTGTATAAATAAAGTCGAAATAATTACTACAGAGTTTTAGCCAATTTCTGAGAACATTCTCCAAATTCGTTACGTGAGGTTGTAAAAGTGATTGGGTAAGAAATAATCAATTCGCTGAAAGAATCTATAGTTTTTCGGCTGTAGCATACTGATAATTAACAGTATCTTGATATACAATACATGAAGACTTATAATATATAAGAATGGTTGTTAATATAAAACTCTCATTGTAAATCATTTCTCATGGACTTTTAATTCCAAACGCCTCATATATTTTAATGTGCTAGAATCCGTGGAACATGTGAAAATTTTAAATAAATTCGAAGAATCAACGTTATCATTTTTCCAATTTAATATTTCATCCGTGTTGTTATTTGGAAATGAAACTTGAGCCACCGTTTGCTTTTTGCTTTTTCATTTTCAGCATACGAGAATAATAAAACGTTATGAGTTTCTCCGCATATAAATTATTTGTTGAAATTTATACTTCAATATTGAAATGAGAATCAATATATAACTATCTATAATAACTCGGCATCTTCGGTTCAATCGTAATTATAAAATATTCTGGATTTTAAATAATTCGAAAGATATCGTGGCGAAGCTTTGTAATATTGTTACAGAGCACACATATGAGTATTATGTTTGGCACGCGTAGCAGAGGTGTCAAGCTTAGAAATTTTCCTGACATTTTAATGATTTGCAGAGTAAACCTATTAATTCCACGGAAAGGATGGTAATTATGTTTTGGTTACTGTACACGCTATACCATGCTAACGAAAAGTTTATTAAGATCAATTTTTTCAAAGGTTTACCACTACTTTCAACAAATTTTCTTATTGAACGTAGATTTTTTATTTTTCATAAATGTATGTTTATATAGTCATAGAGATTTTTTTCATTTCTCCATCTCATTTTTCTGGTTCTAAAAATTCAAGATACGAATTTATTGGTTATATTTAAATATATAATTCAAAAAGGTTCATTTTCCTTCCAAATTAATGTATTTATTAGTGTTTGTAGTAGAATTCCATATACTAAACTATAAAAAGTAATGGTAAACAAAATATATTCTCTAGCAAATATTTCTTTTATATTGTATAATAATATGAGCTTCTTTGCTTTGTAGGATTTTCAATTAATCCCTTTCCAATAGACATGATGCTGCAAATTTTCCTTTATTAGGATGATTTCACATAATAATTCAAGTTATCGTATTATGCAAAATATTTAAAAATTGTCATGTTGGCACACTTTAAATACATGAAGACAAGTACGTACACTCCACGCATTTTTAATTCGCCTCAATTTTATTTTTAGATACAAAACGTGCCAGTTTCGAAAATAAATATATTTTATGAATTTATCTCAAGACATTTGTTCTATAAAAATTTCCTCAACACGAAAATCATTTTTAAGGCGGGTAGAATTTTCTTGCCATAATCAAACGCGGTAAACAAAGCGTTTTACATCTTGCAACACATATACACGTTTGAACAGCAAAATAGAAAGGGGATATGTGTTTTTAACTAACGCATTTTTATTACTATGTCAACTCTTAATATGGATCCACAGAATTCTTCGAACGAGATCCACAAAAGTATTTTTTTATGTTTCGAGAAAAAAAGAGGAAAAATCTAGAGTACTGATAGATAGCTTATTGTTTACACCACACCTCGTTTTTATAATCGAATGAGAGGGAAGTAGTTTTTAGGTATCTAATACACACATACTTTCGAATACGAATCAATGTTATAAAGCATTTTAGATGAAAGCCAACGTCGTTGAACATTCGACTAACGACTTTACAATATACCTCATAATTGAAACATTTTCCATGTTTATTTAACATTTTATTTTGTGGTGGAAAGACTTTATTAGGCATAAGTTTATTTGTACTACTTCCACTACTTTTCGAAAATCTCTAAAAAAATATTTTCCTTTTGAAAATTTTTCATTTTTAATAATGCTGTTTTGTAACGTTAAAATTTTCCAGCTTTTATTTTCTTTTAAAATTTTCGGCAAAGTTTGTTCATTCATTTATAATCATTAAAACGCGTAAAGTTTTTGAAGCCATGTCTAGCCAAGCTGAGTTTACTTAAAAGGCAATAAATACAAACAAAATATTCAGATTATGCTCCGAGTCACTAAGAAGGGCTCACATAAAAATACACTCCGATAATCTTAAAGTACTTAGGGGTATTATAAAGAACTTGCCCTTTGTAAGGGCCACCTAAAGTTAAGATCATTATTTCGAAATTTCTCTGAATGGTCTTTTCAATCTCTTTCATGAATATAAAAGAGGCTATGTGCCGTAAAACGGAGTACCCATCTGCAAGTTTATTCACCCGAACAAATAAGTACGAACAATAAATAAAGATTCTACCCAATTTAATGTGCAAAAAGGTACTTTGCGCAAGTGAGAGGAAGTAATTTTTTTCCTTCACTTTTACTACAAAATTATCGTCGGAACTTTATGCGACAATAATAAAATAGCGTCACTAAATACAATCGTCAATTATGTCACCCAAGCTACGCTGTTTTTATTGTAAATCTTTTAGTATCCTTCTTACGGCGTGCTCGCTTTCAATACAAAAAATCTTAACAGACACTCCGCTTTGTATACTTATGTGTGATCAGGGTTAGAAATGAAATAATTTGCAAGCCGGAACGCTCAATACGTTAGAAAAAAAGCATTTTTTGATAATTATTTACGAACCGTAATAGATATTTTTCCGTATGAAGTGTTATTAAACATATATTTTTTATCGCACTTATTTTTTTCTTCTTTAGACAGGTCGATCTCTTTTTATATTTATAGTATTTTTAAATACTGCCTATAGTCACATTGGCAGGAGATAATAATGACATATTTTTACAACTGAAAAACATTATTTTAAAGTCATCGGAATTCTAAATCAACACCAAACTCACACGTTAAAATTCAGATTGATAACATTATTCTTTCCCTTTATTTTTGTTGTGATATATACCTCTTTAAGAAGAATTTTTATACTGACTATAGTCATATTTTCATTTAAAACGTATCTATTTATTTATATTTTTAATTTATAATAATTTTTATGTTTTTTTTTATGGATATGGTATTCCAATAAAGCTACCGCCGAAACCATTGAAAATGATACAAAATAGTCTTTTTGATTATCTTACAGCATAAAACAAATTAACAGAATAAAAAATGTTAAAATCGTATATTACAATCTCATCGGTAGACTTTTTATCCGGATAATACTTTTACATATTGCTTTACAAAAAATATTCAAGAATTTTGTAAAAAAAATCTATTCTTGTGATTTACTTCGTGGTAACAAAAAAGGTCTTGAACACAAAAAACAAAGATGCTTAAATAAGAATGCTTGTGGGATGTGAATTCCTCAGTTTTGCTTGAACCCTCATTCAAAAAAAAAGTATTGCTTAAATATGTGACAGAGAATGATCGAAAGAGGAAAGGAGTTGGGAGGGTCTCGTTAACGAGAAACACTTTTCCAAAACGCCCCAAAAACCTCGTTTTTCCATACGTCTTATATTCACGCGATGAGTATATTCGTGGAAAGAATTATTTCTCCTACAAATTTAGGTCAACCACTAAATTCTCAATTATAGCCGTATTGCTTGCATCTGGTTAAAGTGTGAGTTTGAATAAATATAATACTGGCGAAATATCGATTAATTTTTTATTGTGACAAGCACTGAATGTCATATTTCACAGATTTTAGTTGGCAGCTCTGATAATCCGTCAATAATACTTAAGTTGAAAAAATGAATTGAATAGCGCTCTACTTGAACGGAAAAGGAAAGGAATGATTAATTTTAAAGCAATACGCTAATTTAAATTACTCCTTTCTTTAAATTTATTATTTTCAAATTACGATACTACATAAATAAATGAGCAAAACCTATTTATAATCAGTTGGCGCAATACGACGAATAAATCTATTTTGATATTTTATATTAAAATCCTGTTTGTATTTTTTTTGTTTCTTTGGATAAAAGTTGATCAATACAGAAACAGTGAAATACAAACATTTATCACTTATGAAAGCGATTTTTTAGTGTTGGAAAGAAACTGTGAAAGTGAGATTCTGGCAGACTTGATAACGGCATTACAATTCATGAAACCACTCATACAAAAAAATGTAAAACAAAACTTATTACCAAATAATCTTTCGTGTGATAGAATATTATAAAGAAAAAAAATATACATATTTTATATCTATAAATTTTAAATCATTCATGAATTACATTTCATATCGAATACCCAATGTTTAAGAGTACATTCAATCTTTGATTTTTTATTTTTCAAATTGTGTACTTCATTTATATATTATCACTCTCAAATTATTCATTAATGAAACTGGTGTTCTGTTTAATTTATAGAACGTCATTTTTAAGCCCGCTTTATTTTTATGAAAATTAGTTTCGTTCATGTGGAAAATTTCATTTTACTGTCAGGCAATGCGGTAAAATGCCACCGCGGTCGGTTTTGTTTGTAATATTTTATAAAATAGGTTAATTATTTTTTTCTATATTGTTTATTGTTTTTTTTTTACATTTAATTCACCAATAATGTTTTTCAATTTGTACAATTACAAATTTCCACATTCTCGAATAATGGACGAATAACAAATTATGGCAGAATCTATGTATAGCATATAATGTTTATTAAAATTAATCACAATAATAAAACCAATGTTGATAAAGGTCAATGAAGTATAATGTTCTGTACACTTCTATCAGTGTTCCGGAAATGTCTTATTTGAATACTGACTATCACCATTTAATATAAAATAAATCCAATATTTTTTTTTTAATTAATCGCGATAACAATAACAAGATTAGTATGTTTTTCTATTACAGACGTTAATTAAAATAAATTATTATTTCAAGATAATTGTAAAAGAACACGGCATTGAGATATCTACTGAATTGTAGAGTTTTTGATAGTAAGTATTATATTACATGAATCATTATCGTAACAAGCAAAATATTTGTTTTGTCCGTTGAATTTATGATTATTTAAAGATATGTGTTGATATATAATCTCATAGGGTGATGATAAATTATTTTACCAATGAATAAATAAGACCTATTAAAAAGCTTAACAAATCTGATCCGAACAAGTAAAGCTTCGTAATTTCTCATTATTATAATATCTTTATGTTATTAAAAAGGGAAAAAATCGAATTTATTTATAAAACAATCTAGAAAGACCTGTGCGATTTTTGTTCACATATTGACAGCAAAGATGTGGCAAAAAAAGTAAAAAAATAACTAATGCAAGATATTCTTCTTTGTTTTTAACCATGGATCATCACGGCGTATTACTTTATTCAAAACATCTTGCAAACGCAGTATATTGCTTAAAAAATCTATATAAATATTACAATCAAAATTTCATTGAATGCATGTAAAATTATGGTATATAGGGTGTTTATCGGGAAGGCTTACAACTTTTTTTGTAAAGATGAATTTTGACAGTTAAAGTTTGGTAGTGGTAAAATATAAACTAAATTATTTATTTTTAAAAATTAAATTCACTTAGTATCATATAAAATCAACATTCAAGTCATTCGGCGTAAATTTGCATAGGTTATCAAGTCACTTCCACGATTGTTCAATAAAACCTATTAAATACTATGAACGCAAAGAAGATTCTTTTTAATGCTTTTTAACGTGAAAAATAAGAGAATTAATTTGCAAATCGTTTAATTTTAGGTTTCGCCTACTGCCATCTGCCGTCTTAGATGCTCAATAAACATGGCAGTCGTTAAGAAAGACTACATGAAACTCTTCATCCGAGTTATTAATTTGACTTATATTCAAATAGAATTTAAAAGCGAGTGAAGATAGTTCGCTGAACATAATAGCAAGCCACACGCATCACATAATATGAACGACGAGTACAACCATTTTGAGTGACACGCGTTCCTATTTCGAATGTCAGTGACAGTTTCATTAATTCCATATTCGCAGTAATGTCAAAATCGTACTCGTTCTTACATAAGTAATGGTGATCTGGTTTAAAACATATTATTTCATCACAATAAATTTCTGTTCGTCCTAAAAATGGTTAAAATATATAATGTAGAAAATAATAAAAATAAAAATGACTCATATAGACACGAATATGTTTGTCAATGTAGAAAACAATTTCAGCTTACAATAAATGTTCATTTATTTTAAATTGTGTTGTAATCTTCAAATAATTTTATTTTTATGAACTTAAAAGAAATTAATTTCGAATGAAGCGACAAAAATAGACTTAAAAATAGTCATGTTATCAATAGATGCTCATTCTCAGCGTGGAGTATATGGCTTCTGATTCATCTCAAAATAACAAGGTGAAAAAAATAGCAATGTATTTTAGTTCTACAATTTTTTTTTAATATAGTTGATAGCTATTTCGGCTACGCCATCGTCAGAACTATACTCAAACGAACATTTACTTATCTATATATAGCTGTGTAGAAAAGGTACACAATACATTTTCTCTCCTGTTTTAACGACCTAGCTTGTTTCTTGCTCGCAATAAAACTAAACTTTTTCCCAAAAATTGTAAATGAAACTAAAAAGGCGGGTATGTCAATATGTTTACGTGTGGCACGGAAATGGTCTATTACGGAAGCAAACCAGAAGCAGAGGGTTAAGTAATGGAATAACAATATATTAGTTTGTTCGTTAAGAATCCTTTGTGATAGTTGATGTATATTTTTCTCACCGTGTTATAATAGAGTTCTACCAAGTGAATAACAATTCAATCAATCTCAAAATATTTTTAAAGCGAAAATTTTCGTGAATTGGCAACTCAATCAATCTATTTCCAAAGAAAGAAAAATAGTTTTATTTCTCAGCACCTTTAAAAATGTCCTAAAAGCGAGTTGATGCTCGACATATTATAATGATATTGCATACCACACAAAAATCCGAAAAAACTGTCAATATCATGTTCATTACAATATTAGTGAATACTGTATTTGTAAATATAATAATATTAAATCATTAACCGTTTTTGCTTTAAGTGTTAAATATATACACAGAAAATTTTCGATTTCGTTATTACAATCGGAACAATGTCAATGTCAACCACATTTCATTTTTAGAAATAATATACTTTGAATAGACATAGAATAGATAAAAAGATGCCCTTTAATACGTGATATACAATAGATGTTTTTAAAGCATGACCTTGTTACTACCTTAGTCCTACTTACTGGAAATGACATTTTTTTCTCAATGGAAGCATATCGCATCTGGATCCTTGATCTACCCATACAAATAAAGACGTACTCTCAAAATATATAGTATATGTAACTATGGAAGATATTTTTAATCTTATGTACAAAATGAAACTATTATGAATCGTCAAATAAATTTTATCTAAAATTGCCCCAAATTACAGTAACCAAGTCAAAATGAAGTTGTTTGCTCATAACTAAAAGTTAATTTCAACTTTTTTGGCAATCAAATTGGCGGTTTATTAAAATTTGAAAAAATATCTTACGCATTGGCAAATGCTTTAATATTACAGACATTTTAATTAAATTATAAAGTAATATTTTAAATTAGTGCGTGATTCACTCAAAGTTCATCACGGTGGATCGTTACGTAGACAACTTTACCGATTACATGGAAAATTGCCCTGTGGGCGGTTTATATTACAATACGTCCATACGCATACCTAAAACTTATAATTTGACAAATTTATCGCGGGGACAATTTACCGTCAGATAGTGTTTAAATCATTTTTTTTTTTTGAGAATGTAACTAAAAAAGTGCTCGCTTATAAATTATAAAATGTCTTTTATAATTTATAAGCGAGCTTGATTTTCTTGTGACACGATCTAACCGCGATGAATTTTATGTGTCATAAATATTCCATACGCCCAATCATTTCTTGTAATTTTTTTTATAATCAATATTGTCCGTACACACCAATGCATGTGTTGTATTTGTCAAATTAAATAAACTTATTCCTACATAGTATAAAATATTTTTTCTTATATACAATATTTTTTCATCACCTACATTCAATAATAATTGTTCACAGTTCGGTTGTAGGTATCGTCGTTCCATATCACTCATTAGTGCGGTCCAATTAGTAACTACTCGTAATTGACTTCATGAAGCGCTATGAGAGTGATTATTCGCTGCACTGAGTAACGCATCGTAACATTGTGGCAACATACATTCCTGATTTGAAAATTATCAATATGCTTCACGGAGCATGATGCAAACAGTTATTATACATAAATTCCATTGTTTCTATCGGGAAATGCTTCCATTCTTCTTCATCGTCGTTTGGAATTTTTAAAAATATTAAAACAAAGGTTTTTGCATATTTACCTATAACCTATTATAAGTGCTTTCGGGCTTATAATTAATTGAATACCGGTAATATTATACTTAGATACAAGAGCAACGTATTAAATGCTTTCGTTTTATTTTGTACTATTTCTACAACGTTATTATTAGTATTAATTCTCAAAGTGAGCAAAACCAAAATTACCTTTTTAATACAAAATTGCGGAAATACTACGTAATATAGTATTACATTTTTTTAATATACTCCTTTTCCACCATTTACGCCATAAAAGTGGTTTCCGTCTTAATTTTGTGTCATTCAATATTTTTTTCAACTTCGGGGAGCACTTTTCGGTGACAAAACAGAAAACAGGAATTTGTTTCAAATATTGATTAAAATAAGACAGCGATAGTGTATTTCGAGTGAAAATATAGTCTACTGGTATTTCATCGAAATCACATTTTATCATATCTCATCAAATTATTACCACTTGAAATATAATATAATATGTATGTTAAAAAATATTTTAATATTAACAAGCCAGTAATATTACATGAATTTCTGATCGCTCATTGAAACCATAAACAATATTATGATAATACCATTTACTTGGTAAAATAGTTCACTAGAGTTGAAATGTAAAGTATCTTATTTTATTTTTTTCACATTATCTGTTACATATAAATTACCATTTTTTTTCATATATATACTCTGTAAATAAAGCGTACAACACACAGTTCTTAATTTATTCTCACCTCAAACGCAACATTTATAAATGGATTTTTATTCTCAAGATACAATGGCTTTCGGCAACTTCCAGCGCAGTTTCGTCTAGCGATCATCTTGTTTATTTCTTTATTCTTTAAAATCTTTCAATATCCGGTGCGGCTATATGGCGTGGTTTCAACAGCGCAGTTTTACTAGGGTACCAATTTGATAGATAACTGTTATTTCTACACTTTTTCTAATATATGTGTTCAATGTTTATAAAAATCAATTTTTAAAAATTAGTCGGCCTTCGTGGTCTAGTGGATAGTTTCTCTACTGGTGGTGAGATTTTTTGGTGGTCCGTGATGTGATATTATTTCGATAAACGATCGAATTTTATGTTATATTTTATATGTCTTTTTAATTATATTTTTTTTTGTTACTGTCTGTTTATACTAAAATATTGTTATATCAGCATACGGCGTTGCTAAATTAATTGTTTTGAATACAAAATCAATTATATAAATATTTATTGCTTTAATCCAATGTTGATGGTCCGCAAAACATTATTGATTTTTTTGGTGGTCCGCGGATATAAAAAAGGTTGAGAAACTTTGGACTAGTGGTAAAAGCTTAACCGTAACATTCAAGCGAGTCCAGCTCCATGTTCATTCTTGGGCAATATCAAATTCAAATTAAAGATCTTTGACACCGTTGTACATTTTTCAGTTAAAAAATAACTAGCGCATAGATCATACATATATAATATTTCAAAAATAATTATTGAAATAGATGTCACTGTCACGAAATTTGATTCTTTACGCGACTTTAATTTAATATTTGCAACGAAGTCTTTTTTCATCGGGGTTGCCATAACTCACTGGGGAATTTGACCGGAATTTTCATTTTCAGGATTCATATTTAAAACGTATGCGATTACTCACATTTCATACACCATATTATCAAAATCTGAATATTCAAATAAGAACCAAAATGGCCGAGATGCGTGCGATTCCAGCGCGAATTATTCATACGTCAGAAATTAGGACGAATTCGTTTGGAAGTTTATGAAAACTGAGCGTCTAATATTTTGGGAGGACTGTTTTTTTTTTTTATGTTAATTCTCAAATTTAACGGAAAGTTCTGTTTTTTTATTATTTTCTCTTTGTTAGTGGGAATTTGCATTATTTTCTCGGAAAAATTAAAATGTAATATAAGTTTTTACATTAATAAAAAATGTAATGGTTAAAAAAATACATTTGAACGAGTTTGAAGAGTTTTGAAATTAATTTATAATTCAAAATCTAGTATTAGTACACAAAATTAAATTCATAACTCCATGTGGTACTCGTAACTACTACCGTAGGGTATGTAACTTGAAATACCTCAGCATTACGAAAAATCACAAGGTAGCCGGGAGTGACTTAGCAGTTTTAAACCAATACGCGTTAATTTACTTAAAAGATTTTCGTTTTCAAAACATTCTTTTCAAATGATGAATCTTTTAAAACAAAACATTATTTTTATCACGCACATTTTTTATAGATCATTACTGCGCACTCGTATGACAATTATTTGGAATCTATTTTTTGTGTTGTTAGACTATTTAATAGAATGAATATTATCCCTCGCAGTTTACATATAAAAAAAAAAACAACCATTCAAATTTATGTGTGTCATGAAAAATGGTAATTTTAATCGCTAGAATTAGAGCAACCTGTAAAATTATTTATTTATAACGAACAGACAAAAGCCAAGATAAATAAATATTGTTATTTCCAGACACTAATTTTGATTCAGACGATATAACACGAAATTATTTCAAACATATCAATGTATTTTCACGCTAGTTTTTCACATTGTACGAAAAATGTGCATTAGTCTCTCACTTAACCTCTCTTTTCAGATTGAGTAACATAATGGCGCTGTCAAACGACTAGTAGTTTGACAAATAATCGCTGTCGTTATCCCTCGACTTCGTTATGTTGGATAGAATGGGTGTGAAGTAATAAATCGAAGGTAACATCTCTTTTGACCACATACCTTAGTAGAGAAATAAATATTTGAAAGCAGTCATCTAAAAACACAAAATCTGCATTATGTCGCTGGTGTGTTGTAGAGCCTTGAGGTTTTCAATATGGTTTATTGTGAAACCTTGTGACTAAATGTAACTTGTCATGAAACAATTTTTACAACATTCCAATCTGTTGTAAAATTAAGAAAGGGTCGGTGATATAATGTAATTTGGTAATACTTAAAATTTCCTACTCAACTATAGCGGCTTACAAATTATGTTTTGACATAATTACGTATTAAAAGCAACAATATGGCGACTTGACGCGTATTTAACACTTGACTGACAGTTCATCGCTTTATCTTACGATCATTTTAATTTAAGGCAATAACTTACGTCAAGGGCTATTCCGATAAAATCGATAAATAGTTTTTCACGAGCGCTAACATGTTACTCCTTTCGTTGACTTGACAGGCGATAAATTCAACTTAGGCGTAAACTGAAATTGATGAGATAAGCGCCCGACTTAAGAAATTCCTGTATACAACTCTTTTTACTTGATACGTAAAAAATCCCCATCGCGTGATTTAGTTCTTGTATGTCCATGATTTATGATATTTATTAAAAATTAGTCACAAAAATCAGCCGCGGAAAACTTTGACAACTGACAATTGATCGCACCGTTGACAATGTATTGATTGAGATACAAATTTAATGCGAGGAACGTTTATGGTGGCATATGTTATACACTTATTTTTAAATTCACACGGTAGATTGTATCCCGTAAAATACCGTGTAAAAAAAATTGTTTTTATTGGAACTAAAATTTTCATTAAAAGTGAATGATCAATTTCAAAGAAATACCTTTGGTTTGGTTTGTTACGTAAATTATAAAAAAATAGTGTTTCAAAGTGCAGTGCAATAATATCACATAACATGAAACCTAGGGATTGCATTACCGGTTTACCGTAAAAAAGGACATTTAAAACATACATATACATATTCACCTGAATTTTTTTTTAATTATTTATGTTTCAATCCAAGATAACATTTTTAGTGAAAGTAGCCACGTACAGTCATATTTTAATGATATAATCCACGTCTATTTTTTTTCATTTACCGGTAAATTACCGGTAAGAGGTGAAATTATTTACCGTTTACCGGTTATTAAAATTTGACGGTAAATTATGAATGAAACTAATGAAACCTTAGATATATGAGTTAAAAATAATTTAATGGATTAAAACATGTTAAAAAATTTAATAAAATGATCTAAACTCCAATAAAACGACAAGATATAATCATATTATATTTAACCGTGCAAATGCAGTCAATATGAATTCACACAATATATATATATATATACATATATTATATATTAAAAAAACAGTGTTAAATCACAGCTACACCATGTTGCCCAAAAGACAATTAGAAATACTTTATTGTATAAAGCCGGAATCGTGCATTCAAATAACATGTAAATCAACAGTGGTCCAATCTATAGGAATATTTTTTGCGAAAATAGCAAAAACCATTTTTTACGCCATCGAAACATAAGTCTTTTTGCCAGAAATTGCTTGGTAGAAATATATTATTTTAGCAAATAATTCACAAACGTATTATTCTTTGACAACAACGCATTATATAACATACAATGTATTTATCGGTTCAAGTGTATTATCGCATAAAAAAGAAACTTATATCTTTTCCTATCTGTTTGATCTGTAGAACTACACGCTTCGAAGAAAAGGTTTCCCTTTCAAGATACACACTTATACTTTACAACTAGAAAAATCTTCCTTCTTTTTAATATATTTTATTTCTTACCCGTGCCCAACAAACATATACAGAATCAGCGTAGCTGGAAATTGATAACAATAAATATAAGAAATGTTTTTATCACTATTAAGCATCTTAAGCACATTATTGACAATCTTTAGAGTCTAGGATAACAGACAATACTCGCACTATAACAGCAAATTGATGGAATAGTTAAGCATTAATCAGTAAGTGATATAACGTTCGGAGTTTTGGGCATATGTGGTTTCAGTGCCTATTTTTCAATGTACCAAATTTATTTTATGAATCACTTTTGTGTCAATATCTTTGATTGCTTTCTTCTTAAATAAAATATCATGAAAATGAAATAAATTGATATTTTTGAAATTCATATTCTTAAGCGGTTTCAATTTTGCACGGTCCAATGTGAATAAAAGGACAATCATTTTTTCAGCCCTTCTTTTTTACACTATTTATTCTGTAACGCGGCATTTGAAAATAGAATTAAGTGTATTTGACCGATACTTTTTATATGTATCATTTCTATTTAGTATTTCGTTTCTTCTATTCTTAACACAATGTTTTCAGGACCATGTATTACGGCTTTTAAAATTAGCATGTGCAAAATTACACGTTAATTAATTAAAAGTGTCCTTAAACATATCAAACTGTATGTGTTAATTATATTTTTTATGGGTTCGTTAAATGAATATTACTTACAGTAATGAAAAACTGTGGAATGGAATTTCAATTAAATTAAAAATAAAAAAACATTTTCAGAAGGGTGGGTTTCGCTTGTTAAAGTCATCATCAACTGATCGAAAACATTAATTCGAGTGTCATTAATAAAAAGTTATATAATAAATGATGATTACCTATTGCAAAGCAATATTAAGTTATTTGCAGTCTAAAATGAAAGAAAGGTGTGAATAATTCCAAAATTTTAAGTGAGATTTTTGGAGTAAATTTGCGATTCGCTTAAATAATGATCGTCCCTAAGAGCAAAACTGCTCTGTTGATTATGAAAACTATAGAATAGATATAAAAAAATGTGTCATATTTTTCTAATATCTTTCCAATAAGAATCGATTGTCAACATATTAAAATTGTGAATTTAGACAAGTATATATATTTATAACTTAATTCAAAAATTTTATAAATCATTTTTTATTCATAATTTATTTTTATACTGCTAAGGTACCCACAAGTAGTCAACTGCAGTCGACTGGCCGTCTTAAAGTGATTTTCAGTCGATTCCTTTGATGCGAATAACTTTGAAGGAAAATTTCTCTGTATAAAGAATACAAATAACACTATGCAATTTCCTTTAAAGCATTTTCTCTATAAAACATTTTCCATGGATTTCATATTTTTAAATTTTCTTTAAATGACATTTAGTTCAAATGTCATAATCTCATAAGACAGAAAATATTATATATATTTTCCAACATCATAAAACTTGCAAAAACGAAACTCCAAATAACAACGTCACTTATTTTTTGATCATAAAACTTACAAGTTAATATTATAATAAACCATCAATATATTTTTTTACTACAATTTATCATTTTATTCAATGGATTTTTATTGAACAGCAATTTCATTAATGTTGAAATTTTAAGCTATACAAAAAAAAGTCGCACTCTAAAATGACGGATTGCGATGATATATACTCACACATTTTATGAAATGTCCTGATTATTATAATATTATATAAAATGTAGAAATTTTGATTACAAACATTTGTTGTTTTCATTTAAATGAAATGTATTTCCGATTAGACGTAGTAGATAGTACCTTAAAAGTTTATTCTGGTATTTATCAAAAATTTTCATTATCTGTTTTACAAAATAATGCTAATGGCCAACCTCGTTTAACTCACAAGTAATAGCTTCATTAATCTTCGTTGTCATATAAAACACGAAATTTACAAGTATATGATGTTCGAATAAATATGTGAAAATATATTTTATAACTCTTTATAATACCGATTAAAATCAATCCGTGATACAGTTCAATCCATCCAAAATGTGCAGTATTTTCAGAAAATATTTCTTTTATTTTAATATTTTATGCAGGCTGAATTTCCCTTGGAAATATACGCTCCAAAGAGTATGAACTTCTGTGATTTCCGATGGGTATTGTCTCCTTTTTTATTTGACGTTGCGGAATTAATTTAATTTTTTGTCCGCCCGCATGATTGACAAATGCATGCTATTTGACCTTGCCACGCTTTTGTTTATTCAAAGTTTCAGTCGACTCATCCATGTGACATTAAAAAAATAAAATCATTGAATTCCTAATGAATACTAAAATATAGTATATGGCTATACATATAGACGTGTAATCACTTATTACAATTAACAAGAGATAGACATAACATCAACTCACTTTCTGTAACATGTCTGGTATAAAATTAAAAATTTATAACTTAGTTATTCAAGCGGTTCTCATACAAAGTGGGACACGTGCTTCTTCTCTTTGAAGCATATTCAAATATAGTTTAATTAACGTGTCAAGTTTGTTTCAAATTTTTCAGTGAAAATCAAATAAAATTATATTTAGTTTCAGAATTATATATGTTTTGTTTCGTTTCTCATAATAAAATTTAAAAAAAAAACATTATTCAATATTTTAGTTTGACGCCTAAACGCTCGACAAAATGATGTATCGCGCGTATTTTTACGTGATATATATTAAGATTTTACGCTTCGATATCAATAATCATAATTTCTTAAAATAAACAAATTATGAAATTTTTAGGACACATCAGAAGATATCTAATGAGAACAGTGATAAATCAACTCATTCAAAATCTAAACAGTGACAATTTAACGAAGGAAACACACCATTTTTTTCGGTTCAATTATGAAATTAAATACATAATTAATATTTTTAAATACTGCACAAAGTATACTTTTTTTTATTTTTGTTCTAAATTGTTTTTTTTTAATTTGCGATACATCTACCAATAAACATAAGTTTTTTTTTTAATAAATTTAAAAAATAAACATGTCAATTATAAATACCAAATAAAAAATATTCGGAGAATTCGATATGTAAACATGGAACTTTCTTACTAATAAATATTGATAAAATATTTCGATTTGAGCACTAGAAAAAATGTAGTTCAATAACGCATTTCAATAACGGAATATATTTACTATTTTTCTTCTGCATAACATTCATAAATCTTTGAAATTGTTTTGAATAAATATATTAAATTAATAAATAAACGTGACAAGTCGTGTGTAGTTTTTTCCCTTGCGTTGAATTGTCGCTATTGTGACATTCACACTCTTTTTTATGATTAAAAAAAAAATATATCGTTGCATCGTACTGAAAATTGTCACTTAAATCCCGAATAGTAATACCACTTTCTCATACACCTGAAAAAAGTTATTTAAACCCAATATTAAATACTTTCTATATTACATTAAAATCATCACTTGAAAATGTTCCTTAGTTGAGATGAAATAGATTTCATAACAATGAAAAAATCTGCGATGCTTAATACTCCCTGAAGCTTATTGGAAAAATATACATATATACTCTGTAACACATTTGCAGTCATTCTGTGTAGATTACTGTAATGGAAGAAAATAAACAAATTATGACATATTTATCATGAATATACTAGCACCATTATTATTTGCGACCGGTGGTGCTAGAAATTTATGGAGTGGCAAACAGCATAGGCAGTAGCGTCCTTCGATAAAGTATCTCGCTTAAAAAAACCACCGCTTTATATATTTTTGAAGAAAGAAGAATATATAATACGTAAAATTATTTTTCTTACTGTACATTTTAATTAGTCTCCATCATAACGTTTATGGTTTAAATGACCCAAAACAACCATGACTGTTACAGCACCGGCATAAAAATATTTGCTTTCTTTCTAAGCTTTACCGTCATTTTAAAAAAATTCTTTAATTGATAAATATATCGTCATTTGACAAAGCTCTTTTTAATTTTCATACGATATTTAATTTTGTAAACATCTTACCACTAAATAGAGGAATCGCGAGAGCTTTTTTCTACGTAAGCTACCTGTCACTTAGCTGCTCAAATTTTATTGTTCGCAAAAAACAAGAATAGAAGGTTACGGTAAATACATTATGACAGATATTTATATAAAATGCCTGAGTATTAAGTATTTTAAACTGGAATGTGGTGTAAATTTTTTGACCCCAGGAAATATCAAATTTATCTTATGATCAAAAAGGGTAAAAAGTGCGCTGATAATAATCTAACCTATTGAATTCATTGAATTTACAATACCTATATTTTCCGTATTCAAATACGCACAGAAATACCGGTTTCATTTCTACCGCTATCCCAACCCTTGAGTGGGACGTTACTGCGCATAGTTGTGCAATTATTTTTACAACTTGATTTTGTATGCAATCAAAATAATGGATTTAACTTTATGCACCATTGTAAAATCGTAAATTTTATGGATATCGAAGAATCCATGAAGCGAGTGCACTTAACGACGTCAAGTCTACAAACTATTAATACATAAAATGGCTGCTCTTTAAAGATCTCTCGATCTCTCTTATACACAATGGGTAGTATAATGTCAGTATATAAAATTTATAATGACAGCATTAGTGTTAAAAGTTAATTGCTCATCATAACCATAGTTATACGGAGCATTTGAGTGTGTTGTTAACAAAGCGACTGCAAGTCACTCGCTAATATTTCGGTTGTCCAACTCGATCGGTGTAAATAACAGGATATAATATGCACCAATTATTCAATATTACTTCTAATGTTTAGATCTTTTATGAATGTATTACCAAGAGTCTTACATGTTAACTTATTCCATTCTAATCTTTGTAGAGGATATTCCATCGCCGATATTTTAACAAACCAAAAAACTTGAGTAATGTTTGTGTCAAATAACCTTATGTTGATTATAAGGACACTATGCTTAATAATTAACATTCTCACAAAAGTATAAGCACTGTTAATTTTTTATTATAAACTATCAACACAATTAAATCAAACGTCTCAAAAGTTAAGACTTTAACTATCAGAGAGTTAATGTACAACTAGTTATCGTAGAAATATGAGAAGAAAAATAGCAAGCTTATTTTATTTAAACAAACAACATTACTTTCAAAAACTTTTGACTGGATTGTTAAATTTCTAACTTAACGAGACACGGCAGAATTTAATATATTATATTTAACGATGTGTCAATTTTAAAAAGTCGATATTCAATATTGACTTGAACTTTTTTAGATACTGAATGAATGCTATTTCACTAGCTTCAGTACGTGCTTTATTTAAAATTATAATGACTTAATTTATTTAAAATTATAATGACTTAATTTATTTAAAATTATAATGACTTAATTTATTTAAAATTATAATGACTTAATTTATTTAAATTTAATAATTTTACAAGTCGTATTGTTTGCATAGTAATGAAAGTGTTTTTTTTTTTTAGTAACTGATCTTTCTTTTCAATTAAAATAAAGTTAGATTTTTGTTTTAGTTTCTTAGAAGTCTGCAAAGTTTTCACACCATATGACAAAAGTATACAAGTATTGTATAATAACAACACGACATAAAAATATTATTATTTATTATTATAGACATTTATGTAACTAGATTAATTGAGATATTATCGAAATAAATAATAACAAAGGATTTTTTTATATTTACAAAGCTTTATGTCACTAGATTTAACAAACTGATTCTCCGCTTTGATATACAATTCGAGCCCTGACTGCCAAGCTCCAATTCTAATTAAGACTTGTTTATATGTCTAACAGTAAGAGAACGTATTCTTAGACCTATAAAAAAGCCTATAAAATCTTTTTTTGCAAAGCAAGCACTTAAAATATCAACAGCAAAAAAGTCGCGGAAAATTATTTTATACATTTCGCAATCAGCTAAAATGTCTTTGAATTTTTAATGGCGGTCTCTGTTGGCTCTAAAAACATTTCATAAAACTTTCCAAACTTGGACTTCGTGACATTAAAATATAAGATAATAGCATAAATTATGTTTTTATATCAATCGGTTTTATTTCATCAAATAAACCAAGTTTCCATCGGGTTTTTTTTTCAAAATTAAGTCACGAAAGATAACAGACCTCTCTTTTTTATTACTCGAAATGATATTCGAAGTGGCTATTGAAAACTTCTAAGTTTCGAACGAATTGTTCGACTTATCATGTCGAAATTTATGATAATTTATTCAATGTTTTCGTACAGAAAAGTAAAACGAAGACATTTTTAGATCATAATTTTTCTTAGAAATATGATTATTGAAAGTTTATTTTCAAATGAAAACATTTTTATGATGCTGAATGGAAAGTTCTGTTAATCAATTTTCAAATACGATTGGAAATACACTGGTATTGTTGAATTAAATGCAAACAATTATAAATAATAACTTTTGTCTTCAGTTTTAAGTTGCACAGAAACTATCCCAAAATATATAAAGAGGTTGTTAATTACCTTAACTCATCCAGTGTTCTATTTTTCTAATGTTTCGATATATTTTATTGAATAATATAAAATTTGTATTTCGTCTATTTTTGCGTCAAATTTTGCAAAAAAGCGTGGGCAGTTATACTATATACAATTATTTTATATAACAAACTGCTAATTTCCGACCCAGATCAATAACTCTTCCACTTGCCTGACCTTCGATACCCAATATATTCTTCATCGATTATATTCGCCTTGTATGTAAAACATATGACCAACGCATGTCGCTTTCATAGTTCTATATCCGCTCTTCGTTGCTTTGTTTCGTCCCATAACTCATCCTTTAGTTATAAAATACACAAAAAATTGACGTTTTTTAACTATTATACATTAAGACTACCGCGATACGATTTTGTGCGGTCAATCGGTATTTTTTTAAATATTTTTACACGTAAAAAGAAAACAAATAAATGAGTAATTGTAACGAATAATACATTTTCACTGTAATGATTTTATTTGTTCTTTATTTTGTTTTACCAATATTTTATATCTCCATTAATTCATTGTTTTGTAAATGTTTACAAATACAAATGTCGCAAAATGTTTTTAAATTTTTTTCTTTATGTCTTTATAAAATAATTCATCATGACTTTAAGAATTATGAAGAAGCAATCATTCTTATATACGAACATGGGGCTGCTAAAATTACTCATACATAATTTATGATATCGACTGAAGGTGCTTGATGAAATTTCAATATCAAATTTAAATTGTAACAATCCAAATTTACTCACACATATTTTCAAAACAAAACTCCGCTGTAAACCATTGACGGTTCAATCACTGCTACAACTTTGTGGGCTATTGAAACAGAATAATATTAAATGTCACAATGCATTACATATTTCACCGTACAGTACTCTGTGAGAAAACTCTGCACATTTTCAATACTAGGAACGTATCTAAAAATAGCATTTATGCTGTGTGGCGGAAATTCACAATGGATTATTTCAATTGAATTTATTTCCTTTAATGTGTTAACCGTCATTTATAAATGAATAGGCATTCTATTTTAAATAATAAAAATAAAATAGTGCCATTTCCACAAATTATTTTATGATCAGGAACAGATTTGCTTATCGCAATTATTAGATCATAGAATATAAATTACCCAAAAAATATATTCATATAACTTTTTGAATTAATAACTAGTTGGTTAACATAACCGATGACTTAAGAACTGAGCAAACAACTTACAGGCAATCATACAATATATATTTACATAAAGTAGAATAGTTTACAAAAAAAATGATGAAAACCTCTTAATAATAATTTGCTATGAAAATAAAATGAAATCATAAAAAATTTAAAACCATCATGACAAACTCATTAGCATGAACAACGCGTAACAAAAATTTATGATCAAAATAAATTTTATTTTCAAGAAAAGAATGATTTAAATAATAAGAAATTTGAATGATTGTTAAAACAATGCGAAGAAATTTCTAAAACACACAAAAAAGTCCTCTATGTGTAATTTAATGTATTTCGGGTATGGCCCTCATATCACCTTTACTTGTACGGCTCTAAACTACACTTTTTTTTTTAATACTTCTCATCGACATATAGAGATCCTCACATATATCTTTAATATAGATTTAGGTAATGCAATTGCCACACGCTTCAGAAAAAAATTTGAAAGTCTGAGATTAATCGCTTCATTGAAATCATGATTGACATTTGTTTTATTACACAGTATAAATTAAAAGTATAAGAATTGTTCTGCTCATCAATCAGTTCTGTTGCACCCGTGTGATAGAATGCATGAAGATGCCGAAAGGCGAAACCCGGGTCGTTAGAGACAAAACATGTGGAATCGTACAAAATTGTAACAATTCAAATTCAAAAAAAGTATAAGACTTGTTTTAAGTTAGTGTACCACTTTTAGTTCGATGATATAAAAACATTGCCATTCGATAGTTTATTAGCAGAAAAAGTATGTATTGTATCCTACATCATAAGCCTGTAAATTTATTCCTTATTATTCCTAACGTCATATTGTTAGGGCATATATACCATAAATTTGAACTAAGGAAATTATTCTAACCACTCACGTATAATCTATTATACCAGTGATTTAGACTTTGGCATTTACATCCAATGTAAATGCATCACAGAAGCTGTTTGAGCTGACAGCTCTAAATCATAAATGCTGCGTGAGAACTACACCACTGCTGTTGTCAGATTCAAGGGTTTATCACGAAACACGATTGTTCGACTTTCTGTTAAATACCATTCAAATATACTATTATTTCTATCGTAACACTTTCACATCAATAAACAGTGAAGCAAGACCACAAAAACTTTATTTGAGCAGAACTGGGTAATTTTTTAATATAATATATGAGACGAACCAAATTTTCAATGAAAACTAAATCAGTGTTGTAAATATAGTTATGTACATTTTATTCAATACAAGATAACACCAACGAATAAAATAATGGTGTCTGTTATTTTTATTTAAGATTCTAACATCTTAGATTGTACGTTTTACGTATTGTTTTCATCTTCTTCTCACTAGTAAGTGGTCGTTTTATGATTTATTGACTACTTAATTCACAATTACAATGAACATAACAAATTGTGTTATTAGAATCAACAAACAATCCAGTATTTTTATAATAAAATTATACGTACATTGTTAAATTATAAATTAATAATGAGGTTGGTACCGGCTGATATGTGATTAAAATATTATTTATTCCTTGGCTATGATAACAATCTGAAAAAAATTGTGGACCATCAAAATTGGATCAAGTATGAGTAACCACAAGGGAACTAAGTATACTCTAACCACACTAACGTAAATACTCTATATAATATAATTTGAATAAAATACATATTTTGAAAATGTATATCAAAACTACGAAATGATCAACCCCTGCTATTAATTATTCAACTTTCTTTATTATTTATTATGTTTAAATCCTAATATATTAGCTATCATCGACGTAATTATGCTATTAAAGTGACATCGAGTTATTCTGTAAGCTAAGTTAAATGTTAACAGGTGAAAATTATACTTTAAATAAATATATGTTTCATATTTAACATTCGCTTGACGAACATGTTAATTGATCTTCATATTATTCAAATTTGCATAAATTTTCTTGTCAACTCAAACGGTACACTAAAATTTCTAAGAATTTCTAACCGCAGAATGTACATATAATAAATTGACGAACCATTCAAATACGATTTGAAATCAATACATGTAGCCTTACGGTAGCTTATGAAATGTTATCGAATGTATAAATGTATGTATCCATCAATACCAATATATTTAAATAACTTTTTTCTTTCGTTTTATAACCTTTTTTAATTTTAAAATATTAATTCGACTATAACTGTATAATAGCGGGCAAAACAAAACGATGATAAAACAACAGTGAAAAAAACCCAAGGGAAAAATAAAGTGCGATTGATATTAATTCAGCTCCTATATTAATGGTCTTAATTTTTTTCGTTATTGTTCAAAAAAATACACAATGTAAACTGTACAACAAGTTCTGATGAAAGAAGTACGGTATTATCAAAATTATTTCCCAATTTATCAAAAATAATTTTTATAGTACCGTTTATCATAATTTATTTATTTAATGTTTAATATAATTTATCATATGTATATGAAATAAAAAGAATTTTACATAACCGAAACGATTCAGATCCGTGATTGAAAGGTCAACGTCACTAGTTTTCGCTTTTGCGCATATGGATTCGTGTTTTTCTATTTCAATGTTTTCATGACTGTTTGATTTTTTTTACGTATTAACTTTTCAGCGTTATTATTGAAAAGATCAAAATAAGTTACTGCAGTGCTATTCGTTGTGTTTTGCTTAAAACAATCAAAAGATTGACATAGTCTTTTATAGCTAAATAAAACTTCTGGAAATAATGAAGTGTTTAAAAACCACACTACTTTATTAAACTGCATTCTTATTTCAAAATAGCCAAATTCAGGCTTACTTCACTATTTTTCTGTGAGTGCAAAATTTACGTTCCTGATTAAGCTATCCATTTCTCACCGCCTCGCAACAGCAACATCTGCGTTTATTTTTGTTCTTAAATGCGAACTTTTCTTGCTTTTAGCCTAAAGTATATTCGAAAACTCTACCCACCCGTAAATAACATAATATTTTCAATATTAATAAAATTAAAAAGAAAACTCTTACACAACCTCCGAAGCTTTAATCTATTTAATTTCTTTATAATGTACAGGGTTAATTAGTATTTTACATATATGTATATATAAATTTTTTCTTTGCTAATTTATTAAAGATTAGATAGACAAGGCTTAGAGTTCTTAATATGAATTTTCAGTTTGAATTAAAGCGGCGTTCGAAATTTTTCACTGAATATTCAATTTTTTTTCTTATTATTTTGAATAGCTTATTTTATGCGTGTTTTTGTAAACAATAACAAATTGTCCTCGAGAGAATAATATTTGCTACAGATATGGTTGCCCGAATCCCTTCCGTCGGTTATTATCATTAAATCCCTTGAACATTAACTGGCGAATTTATTAAAAATAAAATGCCTCTTCATTGATAGCCCATTCGTAAAGGTAACGCTTAATTATCAGATACTTTCATAGTAACAATTTTTAAACTCAAATCAGGGGCATATTTTTTCATTTTCATTTTTAATATTTTGTAATGTCGTTTTCTATCGAATTGATTTCTAATTATATAGTTTTAAAAACATAATATTTCGTCATGATATCCGTTAATGACGTTAAAAAAATCTATAACGTGATATACAGGCAAGCATTTCAAATTCATAATTTGATGAAAGTGTAAGTAAATGTAAAATCATTTTTAAGATGTTTACTTATAATTCATTGTATTTAAAACATAGGAAAAAATTATTCGAACTTATTTCCCAATTTCGATCATACGCGATTTAAATATGCTATCCCTTTTTGCCTGAAAGAGTGGCTTTGTCAGAAAAATGTTTTAATTATGTAATGAAAACATGACAGAGATATGTACTCCTTCAATTCATAAAACATTGTTTATTTTCAAAGTTAAATGTATGAAACTGAGCGCTTTAGATCTATGAGATGAGTAACTTAATTTACGATTCCTTATGAAGGTAAATTAAGGTTAAATTATTTGATAGACACGGTGAAAAAAATAGCAATTTATTTTTGTTCTACAAAATTTTGTAGAACCTAAATACATTGCTATTTTTTCCACCGTGCTATAATAGAGTTCTACCAAGTTAATGCCAATTCAATCAATAGCATTTGATAGACTTTCAAAACTAGACTTGAATTGTTGAATCTTTTTACATTTCCAAGCGTTTTTTCATTCACGGCCCGGATTTCGACTTTCGATATCTTCATGTATTCTATCACACTTATGTAACAGAACTGACACACAATAAAACGTATTGATTATATACACGCAAAAATATTTACTCAGGAAAAACACCAACCTTAAAGTTAGTAGCCAAATATATATCTGAAATAACTTCAATAAATACTAATTTTAACATTTAATTTTCGAAATTATAATTTTATACACAATACAGCTAATGGTTTATTTTATGATGAAAAGTTTTTACAATAATCAATTTCCGTAAAAAAATAATTGGATCATTTGATAATTAGAGTTGCCTACTTATTTTAAATTGTTGGGTTACGGTTAGTTTAATAATTCTGTAATTCTTTTAGTACTCGACCATCTAAACTATTAAATTGTGTGCCAGTTCTATTGCATTTGTGTGAAAGAATACATAAAGATGATGAAAAACGAAACCTGAGTCGTAAACGACCAAACTTATTGAAATGTAAATTTTTTCAAGAATTTAAATAAAATTTGTAAATATTGAAAACTTGCCACTATTTTCAATGTTTATCAGTTTAAGTTATTAAATATATTGACATGTATAAAATTTTAAATACCCATCATTCTAGAATAATATCAGCAACTACGATACGTTTTGTATGTCGTCGCGTTAAGCAAAATTTATAATTTCAGTCAAAACGTTTCAAATATAAAACAACACTTAATCAATAAATTTTATATATAATCAACAAGAAAGAATATCATACATAAAATGTGATTGATTTTTATTTATTTTGTAATCCGAGAAATAATTTGCATTTTGTTTCGCATTGCAAAAGGATCTGAAATAATCCTTTTATGTTGTGTAATTGAGCACTGGCTTACTTTTACCTTGTTCGAGCTCGTAGATTTATAACAATACGCATTTTGAGAAATCATGCCACGTTTCACGTACCAAATAGAAGTAAATTTCGGGGTTTTTAATTGAAAAAACACTTGACGAAATCTCTGTGAACGACGGTTACCTGTTCTTCAAATGCGTCGGTTCAAAAACTATAAAATCCCGCTAGTGTATGTATACCTTTTTGAGTTTCCAAACAAAACCTCCGCCCTGGGAGCACTTATATTAACTTCTTCATCAGCGTTTATTCAAATGAACTGATCCAGTAAAATTGCCCTTTGACTTAATCTTCGTCAAAACGAAACAATGACGACTCGTCTTATTTTATAATAAAACATTTCGGCTTTTGAATAGAATCACTCCCTTCCCTTAACATCGATGTTCTTTTGTCATTTCTCACTTGTGTAATATTAATTCGTTTTCAGTCTGATAATAATTAAATCAATAAATCCTATTATCATTTAATGTATGTTAACTTCATAATTATATCACATGTATCTCTTTTAAACCCAAAATTTCAGGTACGGATAGTAATTTTTCGCTAATCATTTAATACAAGTATTGTATAATAGATCTCCGTAGATATCTAAAAAGAATCACAATACTTTGCTGCGTTAGCTTGATATTATTATTTTAAGCAAATTCGTAAACTATGAAAATTTCAATTTCGTAAGATTTCAATTTGAATTGATGTTTATCTGTGTTTTTTTTTATATACTAAATAGACAGATTTCTAGTTCAATTAAAACGCAACAAATATGCATATCATTTCTTCAAAACATATAAATTACACATATGTATATAACAGTATATAGCAACAAAAGATAATAATGACTACCTGGGAACAAGATATTTTTTAATCAATTTTTGCTACCAATGGGTAACATATATTATTCGTATCTCAACACCAGTTTCTTTCTAATAGATTTGCTAGAAGAAATAGAGCACTGATAGTATCGGTTAATTGATTGCTCTCAAAAAATCACTTTATTTTAGACTGGATGAGTGGGAGGGAATTTTAAATAATGATACAAACTCACGTAACAATTCTTTAAAACAGTTAAAATCAAGTAGAGGAGAACAAATATCACAAATGTCCATGTTATTGCAGCGGCTTAATCCAATACTCATCTGATTGCTGATTTACGCTCATGAAAATCGTGTGATGTTTTAAATTTGCAATTACTCCATTAGATATTTTTTTTCTATTACAAAATCTGAATGCAGCACTCATTCTTCTATTACAAAATATGCTGGTTATATAAAAACGAAAAATTTATTTCTGTATAGAAAATATTAATTTTATCAAAAAAAATCTACACAATTTCGGCATCTTTGTGGAAAATTATTTTTGAAGTAAGATCAAAATGTAATGCATTGTAAATAATATTAAATTTAATTTTGTAATTTTAAAAAAACACAATGTGAATTCAAATAACTTAATTATGAAACATACAAAAAAAAACATTTTTGTCTTTTACCTATGAAGGGTTAATTTATAATCGTTTTAAAGGTTAAAGTAACTTTTATAAATGAATTTGATTGGATTCCATTGTTTTCATAGGAATGTTCCAAATGTGTCTCAACATTGATTTTTAGCAACTCATTTTTCACTTTAAAAGGATATTAATAAAAATAAAAATATTCGGGCTTGAACATATTTGAAATACACAGTCATGATTTAACAATATTCTTATTCTACCTCAAATCCAGCTGATAGTAATTCAGAAATGAGTCATGATATTTTTGCTGTGTCTTACCAATAGCTTATAAGCAACTATTAATTTCATTTACTATTATGACATATGGACCGATCAGACAAAGGTGGCCAGGCATTCTTTCATTTCATATTCTGAGATCAGGTTTTGTTTGCATACGGTATTATTCCCATGCTTGTAGGTGTCTAGACACTTGAACAAACCCAACGAGTATTTTAGGATTTCTTTGTAGATAAATCGTTGTGTTACACTGTTTGTATTACTATAATATAACGATATATGTGTCGTCTTCATTCACTGCTGTTAGACTTTATATCAATAAAAATACAAAAGTATGAGTATCTGTACACTAAGCTGATTTTAGATTTAGTAAAACTAAACAATTTTCCCTTAATTAACTCCTTTGGTGTATAAACGATTCTAACTGTTTATTGTGCGTCAGTTCTGTTGCATCCGTGTGATGAAATGCCTGAAGATGCTTAAAGGTGAAACCCGGGTCGTTCGTGACAAAGCATGTGGAATCGTCCAAAGTTTCAACTATTCAAAATTGATATTTAAATTCCATCAAGCATCTTCAATCGATATCATCAATCATAAATTAAGCCAATATTTAACAAACATTTACTATCGAAGTACCATTAATGGCATCAAGATATGAGGATTCATAACCAATTTTAGCAGGAAAATTATTATTGTAATAAACAGAGCCCAATTGAGTTTTTTGTTATTATTGAATAAACAGTAAAGCCTCTCTTATTTCCCTTTTTTATGTCCCTAACGTCATAATATTTCAACCAATTGATAATCTGTAAAAAAACTTTAACTTCAATAAAACATCATTTGATTTTTAGTCCTACCATAACTCATCCATTTAAGACAAATATTCATATTTAAGTATTCTTATTTCTCAATCTCATTTTAATGATAATTGATTACTGTGAAAATTTTCATCACGAAATCATTTTGGGTGTATTGGTTATAAGATTACCTTTTCTTAGTTTCTAAATTAGAATGTCATTTTAATGAAATCAAGTGTTTTTAAGTTTTCTCATAAAAATATTTAACTGATAGATGTAGAGGCTTTGTTATCCGTAATTCCATTTGTATGTAAGTGACGCAAACTGTTTCTTGACTGTCAGTTCTATTGCAACCGTGTGACAGAACATCTGAAGATCTTTAAAGGCAAATACCGGATCGTGAGTGCCAAGCGTGTGAAAATATATAGAATTTGAACGATTCAAATTTGATATCGAAAATCCATCAAGCACCATTAGTCGACATCATAAATTACATACACATATATTTTTCACTATTTTCATTGGGAGAAATACATCAACTAGGTATGTCTGAAACTGAGTCGTCGACTTTTCAAAGAGAAACGTAAGCCAAATAGCTTTTTCGCTAAAAGCTTAGTAGTCACCGGAGCTTTAAAACTCTAAACGATAATCGATGCTCGAAAAGTACGTCCCGTGAAACGTTTCCTCGATTTACGTTCACGTCCAATGTCATTTGTGCCGTATAGAGTATCTTTTTCGTTTGTTGTCACCTGATTGTTCAAAGCATGTCGCATGTGCGCAACACTTTTTTTAAAGACTGGATTAAAGTTTTTTTACAGCGATATTTTTAAAAATGTGTTGTACCAATTCAACTATACACTTGTCAGGAACGCTTTTTCTCACAACATCTATTTTCAAAAGATCATAAATACAAATGTAGAATCGGAAAAAATAATGTTTAATTTTTATAACGTAATACCTTACCATAAAGAACTTAACTTTTATTTCTTATAATATACACCCAGTCCTTTTTTTTACGCGATTTTTTTTACGCGTCTTTTTCTGGAACGAATGTATCGCGTAAAAAAGGACTGGGTGTATATATAACCTAATTCTCTGAAACTACAAGTCACACTCGTATCCGACAACCGAAAGTTTCACTCAGAATATATTTTGGTTGGTATTATTTTAAACATTATTTTAATTTTTTAAATATACAGCGTGAAAAAATAGCTATAAATATGTATTTTATTTCTACAAAATTTTATTGCTATTTTTTTCACCGTGTTATAATGTAATTCTACCAAGTGAATGCCAATTCCATCAATAAATAGCTCTACACGTTTGCTGAAGGTATTAAAAAATCAAGATCCATGCGGGAAAACTATGAATGTAAGAAATACAAATCGTAATTTTATTCCAATTAATAAGTTATTCAAGTTATGTACCACATGAAATAATAATGACTTAAATTCAAAGAGATTTTTTTAAATGAGTATAAAAAGGGCGAGGAGCATGATGGTTAAATCGTTTTTATACCATGGTCCATATCAAGTGGGTCATTACCCTTTTTTTAAATTTATTTCATTATTATAATTTATAATCCCGATGAATTTTCTAAATGGAAATACTCTCACGCGAAAAGGAGTTTTACTGTTTTATGTTTTTACACATATCAGGATAGGCTATCTCGCCGAAGTGGTTTATCGATTCTCTAGAAAATCTGTAATATACTGGATAGAAATATATTTTTAAAGATCTGATTTATAACAGTTTTTCTCAACCTTTTAAGCCGCATGACCTTTAAGAATACGAAAAGTATCTTGAGGGTCACCAGTACAGAAATTACTTTTATAAAATGGCTAATTCTATAAAAGCTTATGAATAATAATACGAATGTGTAATAAATACCCAAAAAATATATCAATTAATTGTTAAAAGATTCTAAAAATTTATTTTTTAAATTAATTAATCTTACGAAAAAAACAAAATTATTAAATTAAAAATTAAAAACATAAAACTAACTTTCGTATTTTATTAACTACGGGCAAGGTGTGTTCCTGAAGCTAGCGTACAGTGTGTAAGAACATCATTGGGTTGGAAGTAACTACAATGTATACAGATTTTGTACAGAAGAACGCATTTTATCACGATAAACACAATGTATGTACTTTATTATTTTTTAAAGTGTGGCCAATGGAAATATTCTCTCCCTGGCCGTCTCGAGATATTTTAATATGATGTAATAATACATGTTTAATCACACCTTTACGAACAATACTAATGACAGTTGAACCTAGTCGACAGGAAAATTTAAAAAAAGTCAATACTAACATTATCAAACTAGAAATAGCATTTTAGACATGGCTGAAAATAATTATTATTTATATAAATAATAACCTTGAAATTATAGTGTGATATTTTAGTTTATCTAATAGTGCTTATAGTAAATAACTAATCTCTCCGTTGTAATAGTAACGAGTGAATAGGAGTGACATTAATTTAAATGTATTTTTTAATAACTTTAACTTTCCAATATAATGTGAATGTTATCAAAAACTATTATACAGTCGTTTTCTCTGTACTCCATTTTCAGAGTTGACTCTAGAGATGGACGCGTTATTTGTTTTGTGTCAATGCCTTTTTTACACATTATTTTTTTTTATAATACTATTTCCACAATGTATTTTGTGATCAGGTCATAATCGCTAAATATATTGTGGAAATAATTCAACAAAAAAAATATTTATTATTTAATATATCACGCCTTTCTATCGATAAGTGATAATAACTATCTTAAAAGTGATCTATGCCTTTGGTTATAACTTTATAAATCAATATATTAACCCTTTTTTCAGGTGTTTACTGTCACTTCTCGGTAGTAAGGAATTATATTTAAATAATAAAATTACAATATTTAGTTTTATGTTTCCTGGTGTTAAAATTTTTAAATTGCCGAAATAGAAGGAAACATTGTATTTTATTATTTAAATAAATATATGAAAAAAATATTTTAACAATGAGTGTCCAAAAATTGAAGCTTAAAACTGTTTATGGTAGTATTTTAACAGTTTTTTTTCTATGGGAACTGTTTGTTACCCACTTTTTCTCAATAAGGGCTATAAAGTTAGTATTAAGTACTAATGGTTAGCTGATCGCGCCCGCTGCTTCTCTTTTGTAGGATTTTTAGTCAAGAATACATGTTCATACATTGCAAACAGAAATCTATAAATCTATTGAAAAATCAATTCATAAAACGATTCAAGCCTTTCAATTTCGTAACAGAAGCCCACAACGTCGACTGCTATACCGTGAGCTCGCCTAATAATTAATAATTCAAATTAATTCCGTTTATAAAATATATTTTATTAAAACTATACAATACATTTATTCGTAAGCTGATGTTTTTTAAGCGAGACACTAATGACTAAGACGAGACATCAAATGGAATAAAGGATTATAATTAATACCTAATTAGCTTTTATTTTGTCTTTCATAAGTTAGAATAAAAGGATTTCATTATTTATTCAACTGTATAATCTAATATTTTTACTAAATTCTCAACGGCAACAATTTCCAAGAAATTAAAAATCAATCATAGCTGGAAACAGTTCAAAGATAAATAATTGGACAAAATTTATCATTACTTTGAAAATGGTTTTATCAAAACCACAAACCATATTATTCCAGTTATTTTAGATAGTTGAGCTATGTTAAAGTATTGAAATTACATATTATTTTTTGTAGCTTTTAAAATATCATTGATTGTGCTTTTTATAATTTTATTTCATTTTTTTCTTTTTGTATAACCACAAATGGCAATTCAATGGTAGAACTAGAACATAGTTCAAGTTTATGTTCAGCTTTCGTGACCTATAGGTTAAAACTTTACTCTAGCGACATTTTTTGCAAGGAGGCTCGTGTTGTCTTTCCTGATTCAATAAATTTATAGTTATATTTTATTTATACTTGTTACTTTTTATCTATGAATTTATAAAATAACTTTAAATCAGCGGTTTCCAGCACCATACCAATCACGGCTTTAAATATAAATAAATAGTTTATAAAGTACTTTTTCTTTCAAAGCTATTACATTTTTTTATAAAAATTATGACCATTTTTGCTCAGTATCCTGTTCATCTATTGTATTTCTGTAGCATTATTGAACCCGGCTCTTATAACTTTTCATAAAAATAGTTATACAATTTATTAAAATATACCTACAATAAGATAACACTTGTTTTTGAATTTTTATTTCAGTTTTTATTATGTGTTCGCTTAACACAGTGCTTTCTCAGGGTATGGCCCAATTGAAGTAAGCCCTGTATCGCCTACTTTAAATACCACACTGCAAGTACTTACAAGCTTATTTTCCATTCTGTCAGGTACGATTTACCCTAGGGGCTTTCAGTTTCGCAGTATGAGCATGATTGAGTAAGTAGACTTAGCGAAACTCACACAAAAAACATGAGTTTGCACTGCAAACTTGCTAACACTTTAACTTCCGTAGTTTTATCAAAGAATAAATACTACTACATCAAACAGAATAAGCAAAAATGGAGATAAACGCTGTATTATTGTAAGTATCATGAGAGATTTAAATTGACTAAAAGAAAAATACACGTAAAAAAACTTTTCCTGTGAAGTATCAATGCTGTTTGCAAAGCTATAACATATGTTTTATAATTTATGATATCGACTGAAGATGCTTCATGGAATTTCAATATCAAATTTGAATTGTTACAATTTTGTACGATTCCACATGTTTTGTCACTAACGACCCGGGTTTCGCCTTTCGGCATCTGCAACAGAACTGCCTAATCAGTTATGTTGCATCCGTGTGATAGAATTCCTGAAGATGCCGAAAGGCGAAACCTGGGTCGTTAGTGACAAAACATGTGGAATCGTACAAAATTGTAACAATTCAAATTTACTAGAATATCATTTATGTGGTTCTGAGAAAACATCTTAGGTGATATAATATTCTTTTCAAATTGACATTTACCAAAATTTAAATGTATATTTGTGTGTATAGCCTAATTAAAATTTAAAATTAGTCTCTTCAAAATTATTGGGTTATTTGAACTGAATAATAAAAAATTTGAATTGTTATAACTTTTTACAATTCCACATGTTTTGTCACTAACGACCCGGGTCACACATGCTAAAAGGCGAAACCCGGGTCGTTAGTGACAAAACATGTGGAATCGTACAAAATTGTAACAATTCAAATATAATATATGTATTTTTAATAATAAGTTTATTAAAATTCCTTTGAATTATTATTCACGAAATCCAATTTGCAATCGAAATAACCAAAAGATGACTTTTATCATTTTAAAAACTCCCTTTTCACAAGTCGGTAAATGATTAGTGCTACGCCTTAACGAACACTCAAATGTGTCCGACGTTAAGTCCCATCAAGATCAATAAAAAAGTATTTGCTTCCAATCTTACATCTAAGATTGTTCGGATAGATGATAGATGTCAGTGGTGGTTTTTTCAAATTGCCTCCAGCGATTAAACAGATATCTTATATTCAACGGTATAGATGATTTTTTTGTATAAAAATACCAGCACCATTTTTAATTATAAACACTTTTATCGACAGATGGCCACCTAATTAATATAACTATCGAATTGGAGATTATATTTACTATTACATCTTCATGATAGCTACGATCTTACAAAATAACTATATTCAAATTTCATTTGACAATTACACAATGACAATAAAAAACCTTCATGTTTCAATTATGTGGTAGTTAAATTTTCAATTATTTTAAAAAGTTGTTTCATCAAAAACTAGTTATTTCTACACTTTGCATAGCTTTTAAAATCAATTTCACAACTCTATGTTTTTGACCAAACCTCACCTTACTTTTGCAACTACACTTAAAGATCTTTTAAACAAAAATAAGACCAATAGAATAATTATACACTACGTAATTTTGTAACCGTACTGCATTTAAAATTTCACATACACCCAGTCCTCTTTTTACGCGATTTTTATGGACGGCACCGTTACATTTTTTTACGCGCTTCACTCGTTTTTACGCGATTTTTTCCCCGAATTTGTTTTAAAGAAGAAATTTATATATGATGCTCGGCATGTATATTTCATTATTTTTTTATATAAAAAAAATAGGTGTATTTTAAAACTTAATTTTGTAAAGCATTCCATTTTTTTAAATGTTGACAAGTGTATCGGATATTTTGCGAATTTATGTTTTAGAGTGTGTAAAGAAATATAATGCAATTGCGTAAAATCATGGGATGTATGTCCGCTCGTAAACTTGTTAAAACACAATGCATTTATTAAATTCGTTGAATAGCACTTTTCTCGGCCTTTAATAATTCATAAAGTGTATATAAGACCATAAAATATATAAATTTTTTTGCACGAATTTCAGAGAGCAAATTTTGGTTTTTCATACGTTTCTGATACTTTTTTACGCGATATTAAAATTTTTGGAACCAATTTATCAAATTATATGAAAGTTATGATTTTTTTACGCGATTTTTTTACGCGCCTTTTTCTGGAACCAATGTATCGTGTAAAAAAAGAACTGGGTGTATAATATAATGACGTCGTTATAACAAGCCAAACTATTTTAATATTTTTTAGTCCCTAAGCAACCAAATGTATTATCGTTATTGAATTAATGATATATTACCATGCTATGATTGTAAATTTTGATTCAATAGAAACAACAACTTACAAATTGTCTACCATTTGATTTTTTTGCAAATTTGTTAATATGTACGGAGTATAATAAAATGCGGTATGTATAATACATGCCATTTTCACTTTCCCCATTTATCTTAATTAGGGAAAATTTATAAAAACTAAAATAAATATAGTAATTCTGATATAGGGAATTATACAAGAAATTAATTAATTCAATTATTCGCCATCAAAAAAATTAATATTGTCAAGAAACGTAAAAGAGTTTAACCTTAACTAATAATAACTCTATTTTAACCAATAGGAAAGTTCCGTTTTCGTTACACCCACTAACCCATTATAAATATTTTTTAATTTTATTTCGCACGTCAAAGATAAAAACGTGTTCTAAATTCCAATTTTATGGCAGTTTTATTCGTAAGCGTGATTGAAGAAATTTCTTTTTGGATATTTATATTTTTCGCTACGCATTTCATTACGTACTTGTTCACGTTTTGAATAAGTGTGAAAGTGAATAACCCAAATTTTCTTCAACTAAACGTCAAGTTTTTAGGGCAGAAAAGAGTAAATATGGACACAATTATTTCGTCAGCTTTTAAGTGAAGTTTTTTGTGTAATATTTTCAAACGTCTACATATAGAATCGCAAATCATGAAAATCCAGCAGTTTCTACTACTCTGTAATGGTACGGTAAATTATATTTTCTCTGTGTGGATCATATGATTTCTTTATAGAGCATTTCAATATATTATAGTTTTAAATGTTAATTGTTGAAGTTTTGTACACTTCCATATGTTTTTTCATTTGTAATCGTAAAATTTACCAGGTGATTACATAATTTATATATATCATTCCTTCGATTTAAAATATGATATTGACAACCCTAACACAACTTTGTGCAATTCAGTTTGCATCAACACTAATAGAAATAACAATTTTCTTCCATTTCTTGTAACACCGGCTATTAAGCCCGCTTTTAAGGTAGGTGTTCAAAACAGCTTAATTATCAGGACCTCGTTTTCGGTAATACTACTATAAAGCTATTATTTTTACTATCCTTAATTAATCTGGAAGAATTAGAAAAGAGCAGATACCTAGTTGGCTTATCGCTCTCTTCAGCGCCTCGTTCTTAATATTGAACAGTATGTGAAAGAAGATGCAATACTAAAATTCAGTCTGTATAAAAATCAAATTATTGATGTATCCATCCGGAAGTTCAAACCCTCTGAAAAACTGAATACTCACTTGATTGCGGTCACAAAAATTGATTTATCTTTCATTACTTCCGCTTAATAGCGAACTTGCCAAACATTTTTTTAATCTTAACTATTATCTTCATTTAAAGTGTTCCATGCTTTTAGGACTGTCCCACAGGATTCCTTCTCATAAACGTTTATTAACAGGAATTACATTTCAACAATCTGACAGTAATGGCCGAACTATTTGTCAGAGTGAGGCGAATATGATCAATACGTTTACCAAAAACTTCGAATTTATTTTAGAAATAAATATATTTTTTATATTTCGATTTCAGAATTCTTTTTCATTAAAAATCAGCGACCTTTGTAAAGTTATTTAATAATAAGAAAGTTTATTTATCTTTTACATGGTTTTATTGTATCTATACTCAACCTGCGATCCACCAAGCTTTTTTTTTGTGTAACAATTACGTAACTTTTTTCTGTAAGAATTTGTTCCAGCATTAAAAATCATGTCTATTTTTTTGTACTATTTTTATTATTTCGGTATATTTATCGACCCTTTAACGTGGCAAACACATATATTATATGAGGACCTACTAAGAATTGTTAGGTTATGAACGGTTCATAGCTACGCTAAATATTTTTCCGGTCGAGAGCCACGCAATATAACGCGAGTTTTTAAGAGGCGATATTTTATTTATATAAATCGATCCAAAAATATCCGTTACATTATGAGCATATATATGATCTCTAAAAATGTTCGAGAATTTTCCAATATAATATTTTTCATGATAATTAACATTGGTAAGTATTGTATTTTACTGTTTGGTAGTTTTCCCTATTAATTTAGATATCAAGCTTAGATCAATCAATATTGATTCATATATTGTAAAAAGAACACGAGGGGTATATCTAAAGTAAATATGTGATCTTGTCATAGGATGACAAATTATTTTCAAGTTATATTGGTGTCGTCGCAAATTGAAATAAACAATAATTCCATAAATAAGAACATTGGTGTACTATCAGAATAAAACCGTAAATAAATTTTACACTCCTGGCGTAATAATATACTACAGTTTCCCGACTGAAAAGCATGGGTAAAAATTTAGTCATACTTTTTACTCTTGTTCAACCAATAGCTCCCACGATAATCTTCTCATGTTGTATCTGTTTAGGGGTATAAACAAATCCACTTTATATTATTTTGAAAATTGACAAAAATTGGAAAAAATATTTTGTGTTTACCTTAATGAGTAAAAATTAATTACTTCATTTGAAATTATGCAAAGGACCCTTAGTTATAATAATAATCAAAATAATAAGTAAGTATTTTGATTTACCACTTTCTCAAAACATAACAGAGATTCAATCAAAAAATCTGGGCAATCTTACAAATTCCACTAAATAACACTGATGCTTTTGTAATAATTTAAACATTATGTACGATTATACAAAAAGGTTGAATATTGATTTATTTACATGTTTTATAGGTCAAAATTTGCGTGCTTTTTATAATAAAACTAGCGTGCTAAATAGTGTAACATGTCTCACGAAAGTATATACATAAATCAAACTTTACCATGAAACTTTTACGGTTGGTATCATTTGTGGTATTCGATAGTACATTTCTTATATATAGTACAAGCAGATACGGTTTAGTTTTTAATATTACAATTGATTAAATAAGTTAAAGATTTTTTCAGAAAATATTCCATTGCAAAAGTGTTATACTGGAAACTTTTTTCTTTTTTTAAATAAATAAATTCAAATGGAAAATTTTGGAAATGTTTAGGAGCATATATCATTTAGGTTCAAATTGATCTGCGTCATCGATATTTGGTAGTATATTTACATGAAACCTGCAACATTCTAGGCATGAACTACACAAACCGACTTTTATTATTTACAAACCAAACACGGGGCAGTGTTTGAAACAAACATTTTCCAATTAAAATGATGTGAAACGTACTCGAAAATTTCCAAAGCGATGAATGTTTTCAGAATGAAAGCGCCATTGTTTGTTTTGAATTAATCAACATTATACAAAAAGACTTCTGACTCTTGCCAGAGTGAATTGAATTACATTTTGTGCTGTGGCAACAATGGGTGCTTTATTCCATTTTTAAAATGCCTTTTTACACCTCAACTGTTTCGACAAGATCCCGCATTATTCCTTTTTTGGAAACAATGGCAATAATAAAATTTCATTTTCTGTCAAGGGGTTTTTTTTTATCAAAACTAATAAGTATGATTTCATTGAAAAATTATGTACATATAAAGAACCATATATATTTACATCGGATATTCATGCAATTTTTTTTATTATATTTCTCGGCTTGCAAACGCTGCGATTTTTTTTTTTTTGAATTGATTGTAAATTCTATTCGACGAAAAGAATACAACACATATATTAATATTACCACGTAGCATAAAAAATCACTATTTTGTCGTATAATTTAATAAATATAATCATTACTGCATTAAAGCAAAACATATTGTGTGCAACAAAAGATTAGCACGAGAAAAAATAAGATTTATTTTATGATTCACAATGGAAGAGAACAGGGGAAACAATTTTAATTGATTAAATATTTATCATTATAATGACTTTTTTTTAAGATCGATAATTACATTTTTCTTCTAAAGTGATTTACTATTGAACATCTAGTCTGATCTGTAAGAAAATAATCAACTGTTCAACGAAAAAAATCATCCGACTTGTATCATATCCTTCGTACATACAATTGTTTTTACAACGTATTCATTGTTTTGCGTCTTCTTCAGTTACTGAACCTGTTCGCAAAGTGTACAGCTTTGTATCATTAATAACTTTCGCTAGATTAAACAAAACTTCTATCCAAACTTGGGCAAATTCACCAGCAAGGAAGTAAAACTGTGCAATATTTTAAAGCTATACACCACATGCTCGAATATATATGATCTTAGCCAAGCACTCACTCATTGTTCTCGCCACAATGTGTGAATTGATAGCACGCTTTACTGGATATGCCCTGTAACAGCGATAAGGTTTTCAAATGATTGCTATGTGTGTGTATAATAAAAAAAATTGATTGAAAAATGAAATATTATTTAACAATTATATAGTAAAAAGCGATCAGCGTGAACCTTTAAATGCATGATTTGAAATGATTGATAGCTAGCATCTTCCAAAGATCGTCAGATTGACTTGATCAAACATGACCAACACTAAAAGTAATAAGATTCTGGCAAGACATAAAACGATACTTTATTATGAGAACAGCAAAGATTTAAGGGTTAGTATTGCATTATTGAAAGAGCTTGAACTTTAGTGAAAACAATTCTTTGTATGTCTGTGGTCTCCGATGAGATCGGTCCAAGAAAAAAAAAGTATAAACTTTGATAACAAAATTTATGGAAGAGGTTGTGTTAGATCATACCCGTAGAATAATGGAGTACGTTTATTTGATTTATTATAGGCGTAGTATTATAAATTTATTGCCTGTAAGATAATTTAATTTTCCGCTTCGAAGGACAAAAAAATAATGTAAACATCGCGGCATTTTAGACGCCGAATGTTTTGTCTGACATAAGTAAGTAGGGCGAAAAGAAGATAGAAAAAGTTTTTGTATCACCGCCGATAAACAAAAAGCAAGTTCCAGTTTAAAGTTTTACTGCGACTAAAAGGAGTTTTTTGACATTTAAATGTGGTCGTTGTTTTTAAGCGCCCATTTCTATGCATAAATATCGCACACCTTATTCATCCAGTCTACATAACATTAAAAATCGTAAAATTATTTTATTTTATCGTAACCTTTCAAAATATGAGCGCCCTCTATATATTCGCTAGTAACTAAAACGATGACATCGAAGATTATAGATTCTCGACGGACAATAATTTATCTAAACCACTATTTCAATTGGTGAGTTATGACATATTTTTCTTCGTAACGATGAATGATGCTTAATAGACAATTTGAAAGGATATTGTTCAGTGAACGCTGGCTGTTTGTCAATTGATTAACCCCTCTCTTGCGATAATCCTATTGGATATAATAAAAAAAACTCGTACTTAGCTAACCGCTCATTCTACACCCTGCTTTATAAAATAAAATAGGTATTTTTAAGTGAAAGATGAAAACTTCATCAGAATTAATGCTCTCTAGAAAAACACCGCCCCGAGCTCTAGAAGACGTAGGTCACAAAACACCAATACATTTTTCGTCGGCCCACACTGCTGCGAATTTTGTTTTTATGATAATACATTTTATATCTATGATTCTACCAAATAGGCACGACTTCATAAAGAAAGTTCTTTTATAAGTTTCCATTCTGTCTGTGAATAGGGCACGTTAATCCTCGACCTTTGACTCGGCCCACAAGAAAGTTCTTATTAAGTTTTTCGTTGTAAAAAAAGTAGAGTACCCTATTCCGTTTGCGACGAATTGTTTCAGACAACTTCTAACAAACATAAAAGTACGAAATAAGTTGAACCTAACAAAAAGCTTCGCGAAAAAGATGTGTTAGAAATAATGTTTTAGATCGAGTTTCTGGTGTAGACTCAAAAGGAAGAATTTCTGAATCATCTTGTATTATTCTTCTTCAACTTTGGAAAGAAATAAAACTTTCAAATAAAAAAAAATGTGATGTAGTAGCTTTTATATTAGTAATACATTCTAAAAAATATTGCATTTCAAGAAGCTAAAAATTATGTTATATAAAAACAGTGGTATGCTTCTGTAGTTTATAATAGTAAAATATGAAGCCACGTACACAACAATTAAGAAATATATATTACCAAAAAAAATTACAATCCAAACATTATATTGAGCTACCATTAAGCACCCTCAGTTGACATCTTAATTTCATTTAATATTAAATAATTCACTATAAAACTCCGACCTATCAATTGGTCAAATATCCATAAGGAAAATGTTAAATGACATCGCATATATCATACTTTGATCTCATGTTTTCTTCAATTTTTCGGATAAATATTATGTTCCTTAACAAAGCTTATCCCGATATTGTCACCCCACTTAAAAAACGCACTTCTCCTTTCACTTGTTATTACTCGCTTTTCTTATAGCACCATTGATAAACAAGTGAAACCCTTTTTAAACATAATAACGTGGTCTAAACAACCCTCAAGTTCGCTAACTAACTGAGGCTAACTAAGAATTGTAGTAGACAAAGACAGGCATGAAAATAATAGTATTGAAAAAACCTTTAAATTTACCATAAATAATGGGAACCATTTTTACTTAATCACTTTACGGTCCGCACATTTTCGCTAAATAACCACACCGAAATAGTTTTTTCTTACTTTAATTTTAGACCTCGTGTATATTCTTCATCCATCTATCGATAAATTTTGAAAGTACGAATTAAAATTCATATTAATTTTTGGTAGTATAGCTGCGCGTATCCGAAGATGCCACATTGTGTACAAATGACGCCAATGTGGCGTCCGCGGACTGTAAGTGTTAAGAAAAGTCGAGCCACCTCCATGTAAAAAAGAAATAAGGTATTTTTCTACAGTGTTTTTCTCTAAAAAACCGTATTATTTCCATCAGCAGTTCAGCGTTACTACATGCTCCGAATTGTGTGGTTAATAATGTACTTTAAACAATTCGCTAGACAAGTTTTTTGTTAGTTCTGCCAACACTTCGCCGCATTTCCACTGAAATTATTACGAAAACACGTACTTCAGCCAGCCGTAATGGGACCTCCGGGTATGATAACAGTTATAAAATATGTGGTTGTCCGAAATACATCATATCCTACAATGCCCCAACTGAAGTAATCAACTGTTCACAATCGGCCATCTTGAAATAATGATATATCATTCTATGAGATGTATAAATAGCTATGCATAATGTTTCGTATACATGTGCACGTGAATATTACCAAAGCAACTTAAAGCTATAGGGGCTTCGATATTCATTTCTTTCAATTTCACATTTTTTTGAAAATTCAACAGTATTTTTTTGTGAAGTCAATCGAGACGCCATATCAATTCTTTGTGAGCCTCCCGAACCTGATATGGTGCAAATGCATTTCAAATAAAGTACATGTATATACATATTAAATATACGTTAAAAGTAGCGTACGTTGACGTTCACACAGTGTTCACACAATTTAACAATGATTGCATATTAAAGATCTAAAAATCCCCACGATTTTTCAAACATTAAAAAATCATTCTTGTAACCAATTGCAATACGTTTATGGCCTTTCGGCTTACTCGATGTCAAGGGAAAACAGATGTTATATGTGTACCTACACTATTTTTAGGAAAATATTAAACATTCATGTTATAACTAAATGAAAATGATGTTTATCATGATAAAAGACGTTCAATTTTAAAGAAGCTTCAGTCTTAAACTATAAGAAATACACATTTCCACTTTTTTAACATAAATATTTTATGCTAAAAATAAATCTATTTTCAATGGCTTAATTTTTTTCCTAGTAGAAGAAAACTTCAAAAGAAAGAAAGTTTGATAGTAAATACTCCAAATTCGTTTTTTCTATGCGATGACTTTTTGTATATTACTAGTACAGGCGGACCTTGACTTTCGCACATAATTGGTTCTTGAGATATGTGCGAAAGTTAAATTGTTCGAAAGTAGAGGAAAGTAAAAAAACACCAAAAATTGTACTTTAAAATGTTTATTCATTATAAATTACTAACTGAGTATGTACATACCAAATAAAAATTATATTTTCTTAATGAAATTGTCAAGAGTTAGTTGTATTTTAGTACTTTTTTTTCTCTTCATATAGAGTTCTGTAACATGCAGTACTATTATGGATCGCCATACGCACTTGAGATATGCGTTCTTCATTGGGATCATATTCTTCCATAATATTTAAAAATGTCTCGAGATGCGTAAAAGCTTCGTTCATGGTTTTTATTGTTAAGGTCTTGATGATTTCTTCTGGTTCTTTTTCCTCACTTTCAATTTGTATACTATTTTCGTTCTCTTGTTGGTCCATTAGAAATTCATTAGTCAATGGTTCACAATGAGATTCAATCATCTCATTAACATCTTCACTGTTAACATCTAGGTTTAATTCGTTCATTTGGTTAACTATTTCAAGTGTGAGGGTTTCTGGAGTTTCATCAAAATTTATGAAATCACTCATCGTGTTTGGGCATAGTTGCTTCCATGAACCTTTCATCGTTGATTCTTTTATTTCAGCCCATGCATCTCCAATATTGATTATTGCGTTCCATATGTTATAATTCTTCCAGAAATCTTTTAATGTGGGCCCACCTTCCATGTCAGTTGCCTTGATAGCCTGATTCATTATCGACCGCATATAATATCGCTTAAACGTAGCTATCACCGTTTGGTCCATGGGTTGTATGAGACACGTAGTATTGGAGGGAAGAAACACAACATTGATTTCTGGGTATAAATTTTGTAGAGATTTTGGGTGTCCTGGAGCATTATCCAAGATTAATAAATCTTTAAATGGTAAATTAATAATTTCACAATATTTTTTTACTGCTGGTACGAAATGTGAAGTGAACTATTTTATTTAAATTTTAAAGCAGTAGCCCAGGCTTTTTTATTGGATTTCCAAATGACTGGAAGCAATTTTTTATCTTTCCCTTTCAATGCTCTAGAATTTCTGCTTGATAAATTATATCCATATAGGTTCATATGCGTTTCACAGTGTGACAGGGAAATAACTGCACGGAAACAAAACATTTTGCATTATCGGCAAAAAAATTAAAAAAAAACGATTTTTCAAAAATGTGCGAAATAGCGAATTGTGCGAAAGTCGAGTGTGCGAAAGCCGAGGTCCGCCTGTATATCGTTAAAAATGTTTGTTAACTCTTGGTACGTGTGTATATACCAACAATGCAACTGATGGCACGCTAAATTGGATTGATAAAAATAAAAGCGATCACTGACTGAAACTCCATCACTGCACTCTCTAGTCAATTTACAAGAATTGTCGTTGAGATGCTACGCGATACGACGTAGACACTTCTACGCTTCTACGAACGTGCAATGTGCTACATGCTACACAGCATCTACCACATATGCATTTATATATGTATATATATATATTAACTTTAATTGAAAATCCTTAATAAAAAAAACTACTGCTCTCGCCAAATTGGTTTTATTTTGGTATATTTTATATTTTACAAATGTATTTTAATACTTATAATAAAAATTGTACTTGTTATAAAATTAAAATAGTAAAATGTTAATTTATTACATCGAATTTCAAAAATATCTTAGATTAAAAAAAAATATATTCCAAGATATTCGATATTTACCATTTATCTTATTGCTAACAGTACTTCAATCTCTTAGGACTCGTGATATTAAATAATAATGAAATATATGTAATACTTGATGTCATCATGATATCAATTTAATTTGACAAACTAAATTAAAAACACTTAATTGATTAAATAGAAGAATATGTAAATATTTTAGATTTTGAACTTCAAGCTGTACAGCATAAGTAAAACAATAGTTTTCTTTTTTTTCAGATAACCGACCGGCTCGAAAGGAATACAACCAACTTTCTTCAAAAGATATGCTCGACAGCAGTAAGACGTACATTGCTCGAGACAACGACAATTTCATTGAGACAAACAACGGAAATGATTCGTGCACAGAATCTGATTCCAACTGCACAGATGTCGAAGACTCCAATGATGACATCGACGACAAAAATCGCCGCCGGGTACATCGAAAAAAGGATGAACAAAATAATTCAGCCAATAACTTGCAACGCCATTCTGAAATATTGGAACACGATCAGCCAGTTTCACAAAATAAGACGCATCGACGCACCCGAAATAGTGATATATTTTTCGATGATGATTCTGATTGCGGTAAGATTTTTTTCCTTTGAACTGTTTGCTTTTGAACCCTGGGATTGATATTGCAATATGATGATTGATTTTTATCTTCTGTTAACTATTTCAACGGGGCCGATGATCGGCCCCAAGTAGAGTAACCTAGAAGAATAAAAGGTTGACGTGGGACGTATTTTTTAATGCATTTATCTACATTTGCCATATTTTTTTCAGTGTCTTGTCTATTCATAAATTATATTCAGTGCCGACCAGAAAAAAATATATCGATATTATTAAAAATAATTTGAAAATTTTTCTTGGCCTTTTTATTTTTTTTCTTTAGATAAAAAGGTTTCAAACCAAGTTTTTAAACACTGATTTGATTATTTATAAATAAGATAGTGAACAATGATAAAATCTTTAGTAACATTATTTTGGAACTTATTTAATTTTTTTAATGTTTATATATTTGCACAATTTTCAAATACAATGTTTACATTTTTGTTTGATATTTTTTCAATTTTTCATGAAAATTTTTTCACACATACACAAAACATATTTCACATTCACGTCATATTTTTTTAATCATTTTTAGGTTTATAAAAGTTAAAGTTAAAATTTATACTTTTAATAAATATTTATAAACTATTTTTTCTTTTATTTATTTATTATATTATTTATTATTTTTAACTAGAATATGAGGAAAAATTCTTATTCTCCATACTATAGAAATATCACCACAATAAAAATAGGTTTTACAAATCAATATTTGCCGTGGCTAAACATAAATAAAAACTTTTTGTTATCTTGGAAAAAAATGTTGATTTTCTTCACATCTATCAGAAAAAATAAACTAAAGATATCATTAGTTTAATAGTTTCTAATGTTTAACGTCATTAGAAATATGTTTATTTGGTTGCTTTGTTTAAATTCTATAACCCTCTCTCTTGCGTCCATTATTAAGGAAAAATCCCAATTTGATTGATTGCAGCTCATTAATATCAGTATCATTATTTGATAATATTGTTTTGATTATATCACCCCTTCCTTGGTTCGTTTAGAAGGGAAAAAACCGGAAATCCAATTTTTAATTTCATAATATAAAATATTTAGAATCAATCTTGCTTCATTACTTAAGCAAACTTTGCGATAGTACGTCTGAAAATGCCTCTGAAAGAGGCGAAACACATGTCACAGTTAGTAGCACAATACAATAATTAAAGTTATTTTAAATTTTATATTAAACTAAACAATATCACTATTTTTCAATATTTCTTAACTAAAATATTTTTCTTATACATCACAAACGTACTCCGTCGAATATTTTCCAAACTCAATCCGTCTTCAAGCTCACTGTGCCTAAAAAAACAAACATATTTTACGCAACAATTCATGTATACATATACTATTTCTATTTTTTAAATGTTGTCTGTGGTTTAAAATAAAGGTCCTAAATAAGTATTCTCTATGGTTACTCTGTACTGTCACCCTTCGTAGAAGACTGTCAACGGAGTAGAGTTCATGAGCTTTTGTTTACGTTATAAGTTTATGTTTTACCACAATGGCTACGCTTAAATCGGACCTAGACGATTACTTACTTCAAAGCGATTCGAGGCGCGGCTTTAGATTAAGTATGCCGACATTTTCGAGGCCTAGTTGGTTTTCAAAGAGCGAAGATGAATCACCGAGCACAAGTAATGGATGGTTCTCGGAGTCTCAAAAAGAAAGCTGGTGCCCCAGCCTGGTAAGTAAAGTATTACTTAATACATTCAACTATATCAATTGAACATGCTTTAATCTAATCAAGTTCTTGCTATGTTGTTTTTTTCGTTGTAAGAAAAATAAATGACGAAATTCTCAAACGTGGAAGCTTTCATATATTCACAGTAAAATAAATTGCACATTTTTGTACTGTTTGATAAGTGTGTTGTACTTATATGCTATATAACTTCTTTGATAACTATGAATTAAAATATGCCATATTTTTGTATATACTTATCTCAATGCTGCTGAAAACAATACAATCATGTAGGAAATTCAATGAAAGTCAGAAATTTTCAAAAATATATTATTCGAGTGAAGAAAAAATCAATAATTTACACGAAATACAAGTTTTGTATCTGTATGAAATAATATTGATCATTCATTCATAAGTAAGACAGCTCCAAAATGGTTAAATTTTAATTGAAAATGCAATTATAATTTAAATTTTACTGTACCTGAATCAGTACACAGATATCATTCATTTAGATTTTTCATATTAAATCTAATATATCAACTAGCTTTTTTTAAGCAAATGTAGTGAAATCTTTTATTGTGTACATAATCTATATATTAGAAAAATACACATGGCTTGACTATTTTTTTAAACAATTTTAATTTCAACACTTGTTAATAATATGCTTTGTTTGTTATTTCAGAGCCGAACACAGCGAATGATTGGTTTTGTTACCTGTATGGGGTTGGGTCTTTTTTGTTTCATATTGTCTATGATTTATATACCATTGCTCGTGCTAAAAGCCAAAAAATTTGCCCTACTGTATACACTTGGAAGCTGCTTTTTTATATTTAGGTGAGGCAATTTTATAAAATCGCTTAAATTTAATACATGATTATTGTTAAAAATTATAAAAATTAGTAATATATTGAGTATCAATATGTTAATGTGATTAATGTCACCTTGAAAGATATTTATCATTAGGACACTAGGTCAAATTTTTTTAGTATTATAATATCATAAATTCAAATAGCAGTTATTTAGTCAATGAATTGAGATTCTTTATTTTAGCAGGAATTGATTTAGTTATAAAATGAAAAATCTCATAGAAATGAATTCTATTTCCCAAAATTCACAAATAAATAATTCTTGCCTCATTGCAGCTTCTCATTTTTGTATGGGCCATGGAATCACATTAAGCAAATGTTCTCCAAAGAACGTGTAGTCAGAACTATTGTTTATGCTGTGGCACTTGTTGGCACCCTCTACAGCGCCCTTCATTTACAAAGCACACTGTTTACAATAATTTTTGCTGTTCTTCAAATATTTGCTTTGACCTGGATCGTATTCGGAGCGATGCCCGGCGCAGCCGCCGGGATGAAGTTCTTTGGCAGCATGTTCAAATCGTCCGTTTCAAATACCCTGCCAATCTGATACTTACCTGTGATACATTGTCAATCATATTGAATATTAAATAAGGTGTCTATTAGCATTAATGTGGTAATCATAATTATAATATATAATAATTGAATTTTTGAATATCTATTGAACTTTTATAATTGTTTTACAAGATATATTCTTTAGACTACATCTCAAAATTAATTGCATATTTGTACTAATACAGGTATTCTTTGTATAAAGGTTTTAATCCATTTCAAAATACAGACAATAATATTAAATCACTGTTGATATAGACCAAAATTGTAATGTCTGCATCCATACAAAATCTAAATAACTTCTCGTTGGCCTTTACATAGTAGAAATCCATTTTTTTAAATTAAAAATATCATAGTGTTTAGATCTGGAAGAAATGTAAAATTTTGTTTTATGGCAATTTGAACTTCACGTCATCATCAAAGCTATTTTTGATCAAATTTCAGTTTAACCATACATTCTTATTCAGTGGAGATGGACACTATTAGTTTCATAATTTTGATGGCAGTCTATTTGTGATTTAAAAATCATACTATTGTTAAGTTTGATTCTTATCAAGGAATACTTGTATTCAGTCAAACTTCTTTAAAAGAGATGTGTATTCTATGTCCTATATTGTCTTAATATTATATTTGAGTGTTAACCAACTTCAGAGTACAAAATTTACTACATATGCTTTGATTATAATGTCGGATTACTGTACTCTGTACTATTTCTTGATAGTGGTGGAAAAGAATCATTTAATTTATGCTGTATATTGTTCACATAGAGTGCAAATTCATTTTTTAAACAATTTAATTTAAAATGTATATTCAAAGATTTTCACCGTTTGCATTCAATCCAATCCAAACAATGTCATCTTTGAAGTGAACAAGAGTTTTTTTCAAACTAAAACAGCATGCTATCAGAGTTACGATTAACGAACAATAACAAGTATTGTCTGTTTATGTTTATATTTTCAGCTGTTGGTATGTGACAATAACGGGGAAGGCTTAGTTTTGTTCACATTTCCATTTTGCTATTCCAACTGTTATATAAAAGCGTTTTTAATAAATATGCTTTTATAATTCATAATTATTGACTACATTTAGCATAATGAGCACTGGTAAAAAAATAGTTGGCTAACACACCCAATAAGAACACTCGAATCACCATAACTTGACCCATTACCCAAGTATCGAATCTAAATAATCAAAATCAAATTGTTGTGTATTATATACACTGGGGCAAAAATGCATTTGATTTCTGTTACAACTTATCACAGAATCAGTCATTGAGACGTAAAAGACTCACTCCTGCCGAGGTAAACCTTGATACTAATTGTCAGTTCCAAGTGTGAAATATATATACCAGTTTGTATTTATATGATATGGGAAGGAAAACCCAGACAGAAAACCGAACACCAACCCGCCTGGGCAGCGTGGTGGTGTTATGTCCAAACAACCCAACTGGAAAAAAAAGCATGGGGAGGCCTTCATCCAGCAGTGGATCGACCCCGGCTGATGATGATGATTTATATGATGCAGTGGCTTTCAATAAATTTGAAATTATTATTCATACATTCACTAATCAATAAACTACGACTGCAAATATTCTTTTTTTTCCGTTGAATTTAAGACTACCTTTGTTATTTATAAACTGAAAATCACCTATAACTATTTTCACTTCACAATAAATATTATGATTATTAATTTTATAAATACCAATCTGAATAAATTTTAAGTTTTCATATGAATATCAAAAAAAACTCTTATTTCCATACATAAAAATGTGCTTATTTATTAATGAAAAATTAACCACAACATGATATATGTTCCACCTACTCATGCCTTTCCATCCCAATTTTAGACGGTCATGTAAAATTTATGGATTTGATAGGATAGCGAATAGATATTTTCAAAGCAACTGTCTAAGACTTGATGGCATGTCTTAGATATGCAGAAAATCAATCCATCTAAATCAGGGTTTCCCAAACTATTTTCCGCAACACACTTATGTTCATTGAATCATGAGTGGTGGCTCTGTAAAAGCTTTTAATTATTTGATATCCTCTTAATGATTACATTTTACCTTACACCCTTTTGATTGTCTAGTTTAAATTAGAATAGTCGATTCCTGAATATATAATATTATTTTAGATTGGCATGACTATGAAAAAAGGCTCATTTTTATAGTTAAATAATATAATGTCATGCTCTGCATGGCTTAGTTAAAAAAGGTGGCAATACATTAATTTTACTTATTAACATTAATTTAATTTATTATTCATATTTTTCAAATATAAACCAATGGAAAACCATAGTAGGAGTTATGGCAATATAAATTAAAATTTATCGATAGGTGTTGGTGTAGTGCACAATTTTTTATCATAAAAGCATGAATATATATTTTTTTTACACTTACATTGCCATTAAGTTCCACATTTGGCATGGTTGAAGACAACAAACTTCTGATGAAAAACATATAATAGTTCTACTATAAGATGCTAACTATAACTTTTTGATGGCAATGCATGATATTTAAAATAATAAAAATACATTATGTAGTACTATGACCAAAACCGATTCTGAACCGTGATATTAGTACTACCCTTCACTTGGGCATTCTTCAGACTCATTACTATAATATGATGCATTATAAACTAGTATTTAATATATACATTTGGCAAATTATATATTAATATAAAAACTATATACATTAAGAAAAAATGCTCTGATGATTCTGCGTTGCATGTATTTTTACAAATGTTAGTTTATGAGCTGTAAAATATATTCAAGGCTCCTTTATGTCGTAAATTTTGGATACTTTTTAATGAGATTGTTTATAAATATTTTTTTCTACTCATTTAGAGCTGATATACCTTGTGCATTATGTACTACATACACTGAACACATATTCCACTGGATGCCTTATCTCGCTTGTTACAATCCCTACCTAACAAAACATCTTAGCATTGTGCCCTTTAAGTCAAAATGGTATTATCTTATTAAAAAAGTTATCCGACTATTACGCGTCGATCTATAAAGCATTCTTGATTGTATTTTTTTTTTATCTTTGATCATTTTATCGGTCCACAATGGGTTTTAACATATTTTGCCAAAAAAAACACCTGTCACACCATAACACTACACTTATACATTTGACAAAAATGTCTTCAAACATATTTGGAAACATATTGGATATTTTGAGTTTACACATTCCCGTGCTATTTCATTTTGTAACATTATATTACTGCCCCTGCTGGCCAACAAGTTGCATCTCAAAAATATTTACTTTCGCATTTTACTGAACATTTTTTTTAAGTTACTGCAAATTTGTAAATTTTAATTTGATATTTACATGCAGTGGATCTTGCTGATGCAAAATGACCTTAGGAAATTGTCTCCCCGGTATTGTAAAAGCAACTAAAGCCCATTTTCAAATAAAAATGGATTCGGCTTGGCTAGGGAGAGTAGTTAACCATAATAAATTAGCCGCAAATGGATCTCGCCGTCACACATTTATTTTTAACATTTCAGAAAATTTTTTAGGGAGTTTTTAAGATGACTCGTAAATAGAAAGTATTCTTACTTCTTCATTGAACTATATATTACCTCTATAATTTCAACCATAGCATGTTTTTTTCTTTACTTTTGTATTTTTATCACTATTGATGAATCAGACTGAATTGACACAATTTATAACAATTAAAATTTAAAAAATCTGTATTTTATCCAATATACTGTAGTGACGATTTCCTATTTTTTTTAATAAAGTATTTTTTGTGTATACCAGACTTTTACTCTCTTATCCTTTATAATTCAAAGGTTGAGATTCATTTTCACAAAGCTACAAGAGTAGAGGTTTTGAAATCTTGAATCTGAAATCTTCTTTTTAGGTATTCCAATCAGATATTGCTTTATCAGTGAAAAAGGTACAACAACCACCAAAAAATTAAAATTGATTACGTTTAAACTTGGTGTGTTACCACATGTGATGTGTGTTTTCGTCTGCTTGAGAAACATCTTAAAACTATATGTATTGTAAGTTTATTAATTTTTTAAGTGAGCAATGTGAGTAGAGCAGGAAAATTTATTATTCTGTAGGTAATAAATATTTCATAAACAGTATTAACAATTCACAAAAAAATCTTATAACTCAATTTTATTCAGATTATCAAAGTTTCACAGAAAACAAACTACAAATAAACAAATTAAGTTCTTACACACTAAGTTCTAAACACTATTTCACATAGGTAACATATTTGAATTTTGTTTTGCGTATTTTAAAGTGTTAGAAGTAATTTAAAGAAGTGTAAGAACTTGTACATTTTTTTTAATAACCATACTGGTTGTGTCAGATATAGTGAGTACCATATTGAAAAAAAGATGCAATTACATTACCATTATTACAGAAAAACAAAGTAATCAATTTTGATTTTGTAACAAACATGAATTTCCTCAAAGTTAATCCTGAATCCAATGAAAACAAAAATCACATATGGATTCATAATTTGACGAATACAATGCAATTGTAGTAATTATCCTACCGTTGCATTGAATTCGTCAGAATCCTGTATCTATAGTTATTATACACTAAAATATATGAGCAAAATTAAAACCTGAAACTTTGTTGCACAAATATTATATCATTTGAATGAAACTGAAACTATCGTCCCTCAGTCACAATCATAAAATCAATCACAAAATATAAAAGATACTAAATGAAAAATTACTATCATAAAGAAAAAAAATATGAGGTTTTGCAAAACAAAACTGCCACTGTCTCGAAATTAAGATTTTCAGATTATTATGTCGTTGAGTTGATATGATATTCACTGAAAGATTCAATGAAATATTACCTTAAACTTAGATCAATTCTTCGAAGGCTTAAAATAGATTACATATTTAGAAATAAACTTGCCCAAGACACTTCTCTGGAGAAGAGGTTGTGCTTTGTGATAAAGTACTCAGAAAATCTGGAGTCTTGATGTAAAACCTTCTTATATCCATTCAAATCCTCTTTGGTCATTAGCTGAATGATTTAAAGAACTAAGCTGAGTCTGGATAATTGCTTCTTTGTATTTAAATTGCACTACACGAGTTCAGCTACTTATTAATCAATATGGGCTTCCTTAAAATATATTTCCTCTCCATGTAGAGTTGTAACCTTATACAATATAAAAGCCTAAAAGCTATTTGGTTGATGATGGTTACTATCAATTCCTATTACATTTATTGCTTAAAATATATGTTGTGCATTTTCTCGTCTGTTGTAATGTGTCATGTTGGTGCATTTCTGGGTGAAATTTAGGACTATCAATTCACTCCTACATTATTAAGCATCGAATGTGTCTTTTCAAATACATTTCATTACTTGTTGCAGATGAAGCACTCACATGCAACGTTTGTGACAGGTCTTTCCCATGTCAGCGACAATTGGAGTCGCATCAACAAAAGAAAAGACATTTTGGGTATGTAACAAAATAGTACTTCAACATTTAAATAGTATTTCTTAACACATTGTTTTTTTTTTACATGTCGTATGTATAACACCTTTGAAGCTGTATGTATGTTTAACACGGTGAAGTGATAATTAACACCTTAAAAGTAATTTCAACTCTACCGCACACTGTATATGTAATGAGTCCGGTGTCCATCCGTTCTCACTTGTCAAATTGTAAAAATATTTATGGTTTTTGATAGCTATTTCAGCTTTTGTCAACATCTAGAACCATGAAAATGTAAATTTAAGCTAACTATTGTAGAAGAGACAGACAATACATCATTTAATTTAATCTGGGAGCATATGCCTACATTTTTGTTATAAAGGCCTTAGACTTAATGCTCTCCAACAATTAGAAATTTATAATTACGATCAAGATAATCTTACCCATATTATGAATTTTTTCATATATTACCAGAATAATTTTCTAGCCATTGTTTTGTGGTTTATGGTGTTTTTGATTTATGTAAAATATGAATGTATTGGGTTGATGCATAAGTCGTTGCGTGTTTTCAATGTATCGGGGTAGGTATAAGATTCTCGGAATTGACGAATGGTAATTGTTCTCAAACCTTTTTTTTTGTGTAATGGTTGATATATACCTGCTTTCTACTCAGTTTTGGCTTGGCTAGCGAGTGGTGAAGAGCCCTTTTTTTTTTCAAATGTCTGTGGATAAAGTGCATTTACGCCATTGCTTTCTTTATGAATTTCGTAAAGGCAATAACGCGACTGTGGCAACCAAAAATATTTGTGACGTGTACGGTAGTGATGCAACTAAAGTTCGTTTGACTCAAATTTGGTTTTCAAGATTTCGAACTGGAGATTTTTCGTTAGTCGATAAACCAAGGGCTGGGCGGCCTTTAAGTGCTGATGATGACAAAATCAAGGCCATAATTGACGCTAATCCCCGTCAAAACACTCAATCATCGGTGGTGCGACATTTGCATCGCATGGGGATGGTCTCCAAATACGAGGTTTGGGTGCCGCACCGACTATCGCCGGCAAATCTACTGGACCGAGTCTCTACCTGCGTTTCATTGAGTGCAAGGCAAAAACAAGAACTTTTTTTGAATAGACTGGTGACAGGGGATGAGAAGTTGGTTGTGTATAACAATGTCGTACGGAAAAAACATTGGATCAGACTTGGACAAGTGCCATTAACCACCCCAAAAGCCAATATGCATCAAAAAAAGGTGATGCTTTGTGTTTGGTGGGATTTAAAGGGAATTGTTTATTACGAGCAATTAGAAAATAATCAAACAATCACAGCTGACAGATATTGCGATCAATTAACAAAACTAAATGCGGCTCTTTGCAAATACAGAGCGGAATTGATAAACAGAAAGGGAGTCATATTTCACCATGACAACGCGCGACCACATGTGGCGATAAAAACCCAACACAAACTAAAGGAGTTGAATTGGGAAGTTTTGAAGCACCCACCATATTCCCCAGATCTTGCTCCGTCGGATTTTCACTTATTTACATCATTACAATTTTTATTGAATAAAAAAACATTCAATTCAATTGGGGAGGTCAAAACATCCCTCGATTTGTTTTTTGCCTCTAAGTCTCGCGATTTTTATACCAGCGGTATAAATAAGCTTGTGGAAAGATGGGAGACAGTCATTTCAAATGATGGAGAATATATAATTGACTGATATAATAAATGATTTGAAAAAAAAATACGTAAAAACTTTTGCATCAACCTAATATTATAAATGCATTTTAATGTCATAAATGCCATAAACTTGTGACAATGTCACTTAATTACGATACATAATTCTCAGCTTAATCAACTCTTTTCATTACTTAAGAGTAGTCAATAATGTTTATTGAATTTTTGGAAATTAAAAAATCTTTCTTATATCAGGTTCAAAATTGTGTGACAACCATTTGAATGTGGCTGTTTCAAAATATTTGACATTATGTAATTTTTTAGTGGTATTAAACAGAAATCAAAATTAGTTTTCATACAAGGTAGTGGAATTAAAAAAAAAAACTAATTTGGGTGACATTCAATTTCAGATGCTCTGCATGTGATAGTCTCTATTTATCACTAATGGCTTTAGAACATCACAAAGAAGAGTTCCAACATTGGAGTGATGATGAAGAATACTGCTCAGTTGGATACGACAGCGAGTCGAGCGATGACACAGCTCCAAGTGAAGATTGTGAAAGGCTGCTGTAAATTATTAATTGAAATTGAAAGGCCAGCATGGTCAACATATTTTTAAACAAATGAATGTTATGTACTTTTTATAATCCTAAGAAAAATTCAATATACTGAAATGATGTAATCTCCACTCATTCCTTCAATAAAAACTTTTATTTAACCCTTTTAATGCTAGATTTTACATTGCATATGGGAAAATGCCAAGCGTTTTTTTTAGGAAAGTCGCCTGTCTCAATTAAAAAATAGAAATGTTTCAAAGTTTTTATTTTCTATGATATAATTTATGATATCGACTGAAGGTGCTTGATGGAATTTCAATATCAAATTTGAATTGTTACATCTTTGTACAATTCCACATGTCGAGTCACTAACGACCCAGGTTTCGCCTTTCGGCATCTGCAGGCATTCTATCACATGCATGCAACAGAACTGTCAGTTCTCAGTATATAACAATGCAATGCTGCAATACCTATTACCGTTTTGCTTTGTCAACAAACCATTACAAAAAAGGTCGCCCAACTGTTTATTATTATTACTGACAGCATCTATGTTACTTTTTCACATAAAAAGTACTAGGAATCATCATAAGACATTAGACACACCGAATATAAAGCAAGTATGACCCTCTTACTTTGAATATACTAGCATATCACAAATAAAAATTTTGATCGTAAACAAAATTGATAAAAATTAAGGACTAAAAAAATGACCCAAGCACAGTTTGAGAATATGCTGTGTGGTCTGATATATTGAAAAGCATTAAAAGGGTTAAAAAGTACTTTTTCCAAATATAGGATAAAATATTTCCAAGAACCATCACTAATAATCTTTCACATATTATCTCGGAATGAATAGCAATGACAGGATTTAATTTGAACCGTTTTTTAAGAATTTACATTGTTTAATATTTTTAGCTTTCTTCTATTCCTAGTAGTCCACGATAATTTATGAAGGTGTGTTTGAGCAATGATGCTTAACCTAATTTTAGCTGTAGGGCCAATTTAACATTTTAATCCATCACAACCCCCCAGAGGTTGAAAGATATGCATATTACAATATCTTATCTCATTAACCCATATACACATTATATAATTATTATCAAACATGTACTTACTACAATAGATACCTCAGCGCTTACATATGTATAATATGCAAGCAAATAAAAGGTACTTCCTTTCAAAATTTTTGTGGAGATCCCAACACTAAAATGCAGGTTATGAAAACGATAATTTATTAATAAACTATACCTGCGTTGCTAAGTAAAATATTTTTCATTCTTGAGAACCAGCTTTCAAAAATATTATCAATTTCTTGTAGGCCGGTATTGAAAGTATTATTTGCAGGTTGTGCATCACTGTAAATAAAAATTATTCTGTTTTTGAGACATCAATAAAATTTATGAATTTTACAATCAAATAACAGAATGGGCCATGAATTGTTAGTACTTAATGTAAGTAGACTAATATAAATTCAACCGATTTTGAATTTTTAGGTGACCATTCTTTCTAACAGCTTAACAGCGAAATTTAAAAATATCATGAACAACATATATCAAAACTACAACTATGATATTGAAGTCAAAAATAGTGGTGATGATAAAGCAGTTAAGTCTTTACACTCTGTACAACTGTTTAAAGTTGTCTATTAAAAATCATAACTGTATATATACACATTATAATATAATATAGGTAAAACTCAAACCCAAGTAATTCTTAGAATAATTTATTTTGTAATTATTATTAATAATGAATGTTATAGAGCACATACAATGTCTTGGTAATTAATTTGCAAACTCTTCAATTGTGACGGTTGTATTGAAATGTGAATTCAAAATTAACTATATCATCCATCCAAAACCAAACATAATTGCAAAAAAAATCAACCTACATGTTTACTCAGAGGCTAGCTATTGTATTTAATGACCGCTATATTTCAAGAGATCTTCATATTCCAATTGCATAATAGAATACTCTTTCCATTTCTCTAAATGAATTGTTCTTTTCTGGAGACTTTCCGTGCATATGATAAACTATTCTATGAATATTCTATCAACCAAGACAAGACTTTTTTCTTCATAGAAAATTTAATAAATCATTCTTAGTTTGTTCTACGAAACAGCTGTTGTGAGTAGACATACAACACAGGAATGTCAGGAGTTCATTGAACTTGGTGGTGAGCCAAATTTTTGAAGCAGCATTAATTCTCATAAACAAAACAAAAACATACTTTAAAAATCACAATTTACCAATTAATTACTCCTTGTTATTATAGTCAGATTGTTCTTCTGTTCATATTAAACTGCACAATGCAGGTCATAAATATATCTGCATCATATCTGTGTAACAAATTAGAAATAAAATGCATATCAAAGGTGCACATTAAAATAAAATGTTAGGACCAATAAACCCTGATTTAACATAGATGATTATAAGATTCAAAAGAAACTGTGCATTATGAAACTAATTTTAATTATGTGAAGATTGTTTATTATTCGAGCTATGATTCTGTGCAGGCTGTAGACCATGGGTTCATTTTATTATATAGCATTTAATAAGATCTTCATTCTTCTGTTATATGAATTTGAAAATTTTTATTAATAATGTGCATTTTGTGTAATCGTGTAAATAGATACTTTATATATATTTAAGTAATAAAGTAAGCCAGCCATACAGCAAAGAGTAATTTGTAGCAGTGTCTCCAGATTATTCGTGTCTATTCCAAATAATATTAACATAAAAGTTATAATTTCAATAACTTAACCCATAAGTTATGATGCCAATATGTAAAATTATGTGTATTGAAAAAATGTGTAAACCTAAATCATAAACACTTTAGTAGGATAAGAGAATTTATAATTTTATGTTTGACTGGAATTAAATAAAACAAAATTGAAATATGTACAGAAATCTTTATTTTATAGGAAATTACATAACCCCTTATGTATACGTACAGTATCATAATGCTATTTTCTCAGTGAGGTATGTCCTAATCTCCCATAACAAATACCAAAGGCCATAAGTATGGTACTGTAGAGTGAATCGGTCCCAGAGCCATCTCAGCCTCACGACACTCGTGTGATGTGTCACGGTCGGGTGCATCTCGCAAAGTGTAGGCAAAATAGCTCGGCGACCCTCACATATCATTGTAGGGAATATGATGCACACATTTGTTTTAAGATTACATATTCAGGTAATACAAATCTTTTTTTTTCAGTTTCATAAAAAAGCAATTATGATAAATCTAGTTTTATATGTATTGCTTCATTAGTGACAAATCTGTTTTGATATAAATAATGATTAAAACCAAATCAATCGCAACCTAACAGCGGCGAGTGGTCACCGTCTGCCGAGGGATAAAATTGACAATTTTTAAAGAGCAATCTAAAAAATCTTAAAAGTTAAAAACAAAATAGACGAAGCTACAAAGAGTGAGTATTCAAATAAAAAAGTAGCCCCGGATGGAAATATAAGTCGTCCAGGCGAAGTAAAGAAGAGCGGACGAAAGCAAATGAATCCCAAACAAAATCACCTCAGGTGAGAAAAAAACTAATCTCAAAGTTTCAACAACCAAGACTATTTTTTATGTTTCATAAAATATCAAGGAACGATAGCATGTATTTATTATAATCCAATATGACATAGTCCAGCTGAAAATTTAAATACTACAGCTGTATAAAGGAGAAAACGAGAAAGAATGCGCAAAAGAAACATTAAATCATTTTAAAATCGGTTATATATTTCGCAATGATGGAAATCCCAATGAAAAAAATATTAAAATTAAACTCGATCGAGACTTAAAAATATACTATTAAACTTGAAACATCCATGCTATACTTTGAAAGTTGCGGTGTCCCAACTTCTACTACATAATATTCATGTGGAAAAATGTGTAAGTTTGCCAAACTCTTCATCATATAATTATTGTTCACCTGTCAATATCTTGTTACGCAGGTAATGGATATTACATACCAATTGTTTAAGATTATTTTCTGTCATTTCAAAAGAAGATTGAGATTGCACCGAGCCTCATGAAAACCGACAGGTATGTCAGAGTGGACAGCGGGCCGGGTGGCCGGGCACAAAACACCGAGCTGGATATATCTTGGACAAAGTCAATCTTATCAATCAGTGTCGATAGTAATATACTGAAATTAGCGGGATGGTCTCCTCTTACTTATTATAAAGGGTAAATTCTTGTTAATCGTGAGTCAAGAGTGCGGTGGGCGCGCGACGGCGGTCGTAGCACTCGCACACTATAAAATGTTAGATGTTAATATATTTACCAATACATCGAGCTGATAACTACGGGCGACGGGCCCGTTTCATATATCGATGACATTGAAGTGTTATTTTTAACATATTTCCATGATAGAAAACAGTATCATATCGTGGACAGCATATTAAAAGACAAACACAAACTTGAACTTGTAGAACACAACCTTCCACATTGATAATCTTTGATCATAGGCGAAAAAATTTAGTACTTTAAAACGGAATCTATGATCTACGGTGCCGAAATTGAACGCTTCCATTTTGGAGATTCTTCTCAGCAGAAGTGCACTTTAAGATGCACCATTCACCGTCGTCTCTTTTGGTTTAGGACAATTTTCCTGGCGTGGCTTCGCTGCTGCCACTTTCGGCGCTGAAATGTTAACAAAATATGCATCATTCTATAAATAGCTAAGGTCTTGACAAATATTTCTGATAGCACAAGTATTAGAGAAACATTTTTAAAGTAAAATCTTACTTTATTTGCAGATTGTTTGGAAAACAACAAACGTTAAGAAGATTTTGATTATCAAACAGTTATCCCACCATAAAACTCATAGCAAAACTTTCTTTAAAAATGTTTTGATATATATTTGTTTAATCATATAGAAAGTTTATTTCGGTTGATGACTTTCATTACTTTGAAATTAATAAACAACCTCCCTTGGATTTCTTTTTATAAATTTCTACTGTGATAACCTTTCAAACATTCAATGATTTCCATTGTTTAAATTAATAACTTATCGCTTGTTTTACCTTTAGGCTTGTGATCGCGTTGTGCTTTGGCATTGGCATTGGATTGTTGAGAGGGTGGTTGTTGAGAAGGCGGTCCTGCCGCATTTCCTGTTGCGGTCGCTGTTGCTGTTCCTGTCCCTGTCCCGCTCCCCGTCCCAGCTCCCGTACCGCTGCCCGCCTCTCCCCAAGCAGGCGCTGACCACTCTTCTGTCCAATTTTCACCGCCTCCCACCCAAGGGTCCGTGCTGCCGCCATTTTTTACACCTGAAGCAATAAAAAAAAGAACATATCCAATAAAATTGCCGAATGCCAATAAAGCAATGTATATAACATTAGGGTTTGATTATACTCCTCAATGAAAACTTTCAACTATAACCTTACAAATAGCAATTCGAGATCAAAAAAAATTAAGTTATAGCTTTTAAGACTATTCTGACTAAAAAATGGTGATGTAGACTTTTCAAAATCTTGAATTAATGATAAATTGAAGCCTTAGGACAAAAAAGGTTAACTGGTAGGGGGAGATATTTATTTAACCTTTAACCGCCCAAGCATTTTTTTGTGAAATATTCACGCAACCCGCAGTTGTTCTAAAAATAATTATATCTCTAAATCTATTCATTATATTTGGGTATAATAAGAAACATTATTAATAATAAATAAAGTAATTTTTCACATCTTATATAATTACGTGTTAAAGTTACAGAATAAAAACTTCTCTGAGGGGTTCGCGCACTCAGATTGGGAGCCACTGCCTCAAAGAAAAAATATTCTATGTATTGTATGAAAAAAATCTGTTTCCCCATCAAAATGTAGTGAATAGTGTAGATTAAGCTGATTTATTACGGTTCGCCTAAAATAACAACGCACATACCAAGAGCCAACATTGTAACACAGATGTTTATATTATTCATCACGATAAAAATATTTTTTGGAACCGAAAATAAAATTATTGAACGGTATCTCAAAGACATTATTTATATAAGCTAATATTCATATTTTGAATACTATTTTCATAAATCAGTGTAACTCGATAGCGAAATGCACCATAATCACCGGTCCAGTACGGGACCACTGGGCGTTTAAAGGTTAATGTGAAAGGGAAATTTATATGAAAGATGATATGCTACTCCAATTATCAAAACACTTAATTTGTTAATGATAATGGAATGTTGATGATTATCTTATCTCACAAAAATAAAACTGTAGAAATAAAGTACAAAAAAATACAAAATTAGTCATATAGCCCAGGAGCAGAAGCATGAGCATGCTGACCAAATATAAAACAATTACTTCAGTGTAGAAATGATGATTAAATAATTTAGTTTATGTTTCAAGACACTGTCAATATTTTTTTTTAATTAGAATCTTATTTTATTTACATTAATCATTTTATTGTTCTTTATCAATGGTCAGATAAATGCCTTTAATATTTTGTAAGCATACTGCCAACCGCTGCAAGGTGTATTTGTAAAGATTTGATGATCACATATAATAGCTACCACATATATTTTATGAAAAAGGTTAACATTTAACATTTCAAAAATGAAAAGAAACTCTAAAAATGTCACATTCCTCTTGAATTCAAATACCCAAACCTCAATTCGTTATTGGTTTTCAATTAGCTATGTATCCAGGATTAAAACATTTTCTGGGATCAACGAATGTCTTTGATGTTTAGTAAATAAGAGTGGATGTCACCGACACATTTAGATGGCTATTTAAACTTGTATGAACTTGGCTTACAATCGATGAAAGACAAAATTGATTAAATTATCATCAGACTACTAATTTAAGTCATATATATTTTTTCCACAATGCAGTGGTCAAAATCATCGGCTTCTATTTCAGATCTCACATTTGAATTCCGTATAAAATACAGTTTTGTCAATCGATTTACAGATTTCTGTTCTTTGAGTCCTAAAACAGGGTGTACAGCCAGAACGATTAGCTCACTATTAATCTTGGTCCAAGTCCTATCCTTTTTATTCCCACTCTCTTAGAAAAAAAGAGTTTGAGCAGCTTATTAACAAGCAGTTCACAAAAAACCTATATCAAAGAGGAAAATCTAATGGAGGTATTAGAAGGACTCATTATGCTCCACAGCGGGAACAGACATGACTTTGGAAAAATTTTGTTATCACAATAGAGGGTTTGGGTAATAAGTATTCAATATGGAATAAAACAGTTTGAATCGTATCCTATACAATTTTCACTAACATTCAATAAAATCTGTTTTATTTCATTCAACTAAAAATTATTGCCAACAGAAAACTCGCAGACTAACTTACATCAAAACATAGGTAAAAATTGTTAATGTTAATAAATTTAACCATTATCATGCATTAATCTATTCAATTGATCAGTAAGTTGATTTTTTGTATAAAATGTTAGCACAAAATTATTGCACAAATAAATAATAGGCTTTAAATGGAAAAGTTTAAAAATCAAACTATGTTTCAATAGTAAGAGCACATGACATATGAAGGAAGGAAAAGAAAAAATGTATTATTCAGATATAAAAAGCATGGAACAATAAAAAACTAATTTGAATTACAATAATGAAAATCATACACATCAACTAAGCAAATCACCAAAAAAATATATAGTTTGTAATAATTTGAACACAACAGATTATATGATTCATATTCAATTGGACAATATATCTAGATTGCCCAAAATTCAAGAACAATAAAATGGCAATTTTACTCAGAATATGACAAAATATTGATATGAATATACCCAGACACTAAAAACCTCAATTCTACAAATAATATAGAACATAAATGAAAATAAACCTCGATTAGCAAGTTTTATATTCCTGGCATAATTAGAATAAAAATTATGAACCATTTGCTACAATTGAAATTTTAAGTGTCAAATAGTGTCAATATTATTTGTTACCATTTTTTTAGACCGAGATCATCTAGGCTCAAAACGGAAACACTGAAATGATTTTGAGTACCGCCAGCTTATACCCTCGTCCGGTTACAAGTCTTTCTTTGTTCCGCAGTTAGGACAGAGGCCGCTTAAAGATTAATATGCAGTAAGTACTTAGTGAATGTGATGGTATTAGATGCGTTACTCTTAGTGTGAGCGGGTGAGTACCTGAGTGGGAGTGATCTGGCGCATCCGGTGGAGAATTAGAAGTATTCGTATTGGCGACGGGTCCCCTTTTGCGTCGACGCCTCTTCGAGCCGGGATCAGTCTCTCCGGAAGCGTTAGGCACCCCAGTCGCATCCGCCGAAGACACCGATTCTGCACGCGCACCCACACAACCCACATTACACCATCATAATGCACAACGCGTAAACCATATACGGGAATGCAACAATCAAATTCAATGTTAAACTGTCATTCCTAAAGCACAACAATCGATAAATTCACAATATAATAATTACAAAAAATCGTATGGAAGTTATATTGTAAAAATATTGAAACAGTGCTCATAAAATGTTGCATTCCTGTATACAAATTAATGAAAAACACTCAGTTTTATCTGCGGTGTCTGAACATTCATCTTTCATTAGTGAGTGTCAAATCACACTTGGAGTGTAATAATACAATTGAATCAATATTGATAAAGCATTATCAATGACTATTAGAAAAGTTACACAATGAAGCAACCAGGAAACCAAAACAAATTATGACTACAAGGAATAAATTATTATTCACACTGTTTTGAAACAACGCATCCACTATGTACACAGTACTGAGAAATGTTCAAAGTATCATTACAGTAAAGTTCATACACGTCATCTATCGAATCAACATGAACTTTCTTCAATGTATAAGCGGATGAATTGTTTGACACAAGTGTTGACAAACTAACATATGTCATAGTTAATAAACCAAAAAAATATAGATCATTACAAATACAAGAAAATTTATGCATAAATAACTTGTGAACTGAATTAACCTATTTGCATTATGCTGAGGGTTCTGAAACTTTTTTAAAAACAGAACACTTCACAGTTCATAATAGGAAATAGTATGTCATAAGTAACTTAATTTTTGCAGAACTATTTAGGCTCCGCAGAATGCTAGTATATAGGTGGAACATAGTTATGGAATCCCTGCACTATACTTATACGTCCAGCTATGTTCCACAAAGCACATTAGTGTTATTGTTAATCCTATGGATTACCAAGAAAGATCAGGATATATTTCGATTCAAAATTAACTGGCACATGAAAGTCTTCGTTTCACCATTAACTCTCTTAAATGTTTAAGCGTTAACTATCAACTCACTGCAAACAGCCGTCTCGACAGTTGAGACGTTAACAATGAGCAGGTAAGTATATCACCCCAACGTTAAATGGTCGAGTGTTGAGAAAATCTTTTATTTTTTTTCCTTCTACAATATAAATCATCAATAATAATTTATGTGGACACATAAAATTCAAATAAAAAAAGATCCAATTTAAATTCCATTAAAATAGTCTCAGTAATATGCATATGCTCATACCACAGGTAAGGTGCGTGATCAGTTGATCAAAAGTATTCTAATGATATCCAGATCAAACTTTTAAATGTTGTGCTGGCAGACCACAACTCTGGATGGCAATATGAACATACAAAAAACAATTTTATAACAAAATGATTTGCATTTTAAAAGAAAGTATTTACAATATGCATAATAGGTTAATTAAAAATTCACATTGTCATTGTCAAAAACGATAAGTTGACGAAAACAAAATTTGTATCATAATTTAGTTATTTTGCAAAAAAAAAATTACGGTATCCACTGAGGGTACTTGATGAAAATTCAATATCAAATTTTAATTGTTGAAACTTTGTACATTTCCGCACGTTTTGTCCTTCATGACCCAGGTTTCGCCTTTCAGCATCTTTAAGCATTCTATCACACACATGGAATAGAACTAACTGCAATATGTCAGTTGTACAAAATTTACAAAGTGTCAACAATTCAAATTTGATTATTTTTAGTTTTTGCAGAATATTTTGAAAAATTTGTCAGATGGTAAGACAACCGGATTTTAAAAAATACACAGATAAAGCCATCATAAAATTCATTACAAGTAAAAGAGACAATTTCAATAGAAATATAATATGAAATAATGAAAAATTATGCGAATTGCTAATGCCATTAGAGAAACAACAAAAACTATTACAAAATTTCATCATAATATGTATATTATGTTTTGAAGAATTCAATATAAACGTTTCACTTAAAATATTGCTATAATATCCTTCATATATATCTATTTTAGGCATAAATACTTATTTTAAATGAGTATTAGGTTTAAAATTTAATTTAAAAACATATTTCATAACTTGTAATTATGATATCATGCGAATGAAAATTGCTCTATGCATGGATAACTTCAAAAATAATAATCGGTGTAGAGGTTATAATATACTCATATTGTAACTGCCACAGATGGCGATCAAACCATTATAATATTTTCGTATGTCCAATAAGCGCCAACAGATCACAGATCGTTAATCTGTGAGAATAAGGTGAACATACATAAAAAATATTGGATATTGCACCAGCCGTGTGAGACCCTCCCTAAACAAACATGGATTTGTCTACATACTGCAAATGAATACATAATATTTTATCGACTGTTAATATAAACGACCGTAAATATAAATATTCAAAATCTAAATTTTAAAATTACAACATAAGCACTAAGCATAAATAATGCTAAGAATATAATTATTTAAATGGCACTCTAAAAAAAACCAGATGTCTTACAATCCTGCCGAAATTCATATAAGAATATCATAATGCATCCAGAGCGTATTTTTGACTCACAACGAACCACTCATGCTAACATGTGGGGATTAAAACATCATAACTAATCCCAGCATCGAGTCTTAAATATCCAGGCTATTCGAAGTAACTAATTACGTTGCAAATAAAACACCTCATGCTGCAAAATAAATTCACCTTATAATCGGAAAAATACAGTAAATGTAAATAAACATTTAGATTATCAAAGTACTAAAAAATATTGACAAAAATAAAAGACACTTCATGCTAAGGAATTACTATTCACCAAGTAGACGAGCAATCAAGCTAGATGATACTGAGGAAGTTATGTGAATTTATTATCATGAGATCATACCTCGATCGGCATCGTGACTGTCAAGAACAGAACTTTCGTCATCTGTCTGTCTGCGTCGTTCATCGCGCCGACCACCCTGTCTGACAAACTGCAACAATAATGATAATTTTATTTATTACTTAACATTATGGAACTAAAACAAGTAATAAAAATGTAGAATTATAAGAATATTAATATCCATATTATTTGGAGCCTTATTATTTATTTTAAATTAAGTGCCATAAAAATTATTTAAAACTGATTACCTGTTCTCTTGGGATGCGAGGGCCGCCATTTTCTGTAGTATTTGAATTACCATTGGGACCACTGCGATTACCACCTGGCCTCTGGTCATCTCGATTTCTAAGCTGCATACCATCACGAGATCTACAAACCCAGAAATACTGTCAGTCATGAACAGATACAACTCTATTTCAAAAAATCTATTAAAAACAGAATTTTCAAAGTGGATGATACGTATTGAGTGATTATTGTATAAATATTTATCAGTAAAAATATAAGTATTATTGAAAATGAGTATTTTTGCACCAGGGATACCGTCAATGCGATTTTGGTTTTCATTACTCTCACATCTGACAATATGAAGCTTAAAAGTTCCATCTAAACGCTTTGTTGTAAATAGACAAAGGTCATAAAAAAGGTGGATACTTTTTAACATGTCAGCTGACCTGATACAAGAAATCCAGCCAGTCTGAAAATATTGGCATAGGTAACACTGTAATATCAGATTATTACACTAAAAACAATCATATTTAAGGTAATAACCGTCACTTTTTGGTGGAGAGGCATTACTGATAATACTTGTGATGAGCAAAACCAGTCCTGATCATAAATATGTACTGAAATAGTACTAAAAAAATGTGTATTTTTATTATTTAAATTGGAAATCAATCACAACAGTTAATGAAAGAAGTATTTAAAGAGCAACCTGTCTCCTGGCCTGGAAGCTCCGCGTCCTGGTCCAGTTCTGGAACCCCGGTAGCCCCCTCCGCCACCCCCAGGGGCATACTGCTGCGGGTGATGATGCGGGTGAGAGTGAGAATTGGGGTGCTGGGGGTGTTGATGAGGGGGTCCGCTTCCCGGTCCACGCACTCTTTCTTCAGCGGTGTCGGGAGTGACGCGTCGGGATCCAGTGTTGTACCTGGCGGTGGGAGGTCGCGGTCGTCTCGGTCGGATCTGGTCTCCCTCCCCGCGTCTTTCCCCTCCTCTGCCGCCGCCAGATCCACCGCCCAAACCGCCGCTACCTCCACCGCCACTGCCGCCTACTCCCCCTGAACTGGACATCACTCGCAGTTGCTGATCGATCTCCTGCTTCTCTTGTCTTAACTGCTCTACTTCCTGTATCATATTAAAACATTAAAAATACATTTGTTCAATCCAACCATCTAGTTCTATCTTACCACTTGTGGCTTATTGCTTAATTATATAATCAGGCGATTTTTCCCTTATATGATTCCAGTTATAATAATAACAGTACAAAACACATTCCTCTTGGCAGTGGTCATTGGGCCAAACAATACAACCTATAAGATTTTGCAGGTTCCGCTTTTGGTATCTTATAAAATCTATGTGTAAATGAAATATTTGTTATTTTTTCCCAATTTCTGTGACACGAGTAACTGTTTCCCTTGAAGTAACAAAAGTTCCTTCCATCCAAGATGCCTTCACCTTAATAAACAATGAGATTTTCATGCAAAAGTGTATCTTACACATGCAAATTTTTTTAATCCTTAATTATTAGCCATCCAGTGGTCCCATACGGGACTGTGAATTTACACCGTTCTCTGCCCAACTATCCCATATGCAACAAGTGATTATGGTGCATTTCACTATCAGATGACACTGATTTATGATAATAGTATTTAAAATATAAATATTAGCTTACATAAATAATGTTATTTGTGATTCAATAAATATTTTAACTGAATCGAATGCCTTTTCATAGTCTATAAAAAAAACCAAGAAATGTTAAACGACCACAGGGCCGCCCTAAGACCCGGTGGTTAGACGAGCTAACCAAGTTCGGCGGAAATACGTGGCAGCGAAGTACTAAGGACCGAGAAGAATGGAGGAAGCAGGGGGAGGCCTTCATCCAGCAGTGGATCGACACCGGCTGATGATGATAAATATTTTGCTATGATAATGAATATGTGTAATATAAACATCTGCATTGTGTTATATTATGTGGACTGTAATAAATCAGCTTTCTCTACACCATATAATATATTTCAATGGGGATAGAGATTTTTATCATCTATACATAGAAATTTACCATTTGGGGCAGTGGCCTTCAACCTAGAGTGCGTGCGCCCCCAGGGATGCAAGAAGTTATTTCTGGGGGTTCGAGAGAGCCTCTTACAATTCGTAAATTAGCATGTATTTGAAACGATCTTTTATTTTCACAATGTTTTTTATTTTACCTAAATAGTATGACTAGTCTTAGATATTTAATAATTTAACAGCTACGGGCTACGCGAATCTTTCACAAGAAATGCTCGGACAGTGGGTTACTTTTATTGCACTTGACGCACGGGAGTTTAAAGGTTAATCAGACGTTAGAATATTAACGCAGTGATCAGTAAAATAAAAAACTGATATGTAAACAGAGGCCGTAAAAGGTTAACAATTATACTAAATATAATTAAAAATTTCAGTATTTTTACTGTTTATTTGAAATACATTCCGAGCTGAACAGATAAAAAATATTACCTTGAGGTGTGCGAGATAATACTCCAGAAGAATTTTCGCATTGGCAATACTCTCCATCGTTCCGACAAAGACAAATGGCACATGACCTTCCTCTCTCGGAATCGTGGGCTGTGGTTCATTATCCCCTTCAATCTTAACCTGTGTCAAGATAATTCCCGTGATCAGTATTATTTTATCAGTGCCACAGTATGCATAGTAATTAATATTTAATCAAATCCTTTAGTATTGCAATTCATTTATGAGAATCATATTTATTTACATAGGCACAAAGAAAAAAACCAAATGAATACCAATGATTCGAGTTAATAATGAAATCAATGTCAGTATACAAAAGTTATTATTTAATATTGCTTTTAGGTTATTAGTAGCAAATAAAATCTATGCAGTGTAATCTAGATCTAGTGTTGTAATAACAAATATTTTATAATACAAAGTGTATTGTTTTCTCGCCATTTTAGTAGACTATATCAAGTTTTATTCAAAATACTGAATGGAATAAGTATAAAGACCATTTCACTATAAAATTAAAAAGTAAAAGTTATAGTTTAATTCCAAATAAAATATTACATTCCTTCCGGGCACGCACAGGTGTCACAATGAAAAAGTTTTAGCGCATTTACCATGATAGATCAAGAATCCACTGCATCAGTATTTAATACTTACGATACCAGAATACTCAACATGAACAATTGAAAATAATATTAATGTCATCATAACAGTGGAAGGTGTCTACCGTCAATGAATTATTAATTATTTATATAAAGCATTCTATTTGTTGTTGTTCACAAATAGAATAGGTAACGTCTGGAATCACGAGCATTGATCAAACAGGTAAATCAGTTTATTGCGGAAAGTATATTTATTTGCAGGCAAGATTGACAAGAAAACCAGCCAGAAGCCCAAAGCAGTCAGTTTTGAGTGCAGTTGAATAAGTATTATCGAAAAAATATAACTTTAGGCATGTTTCATAACCTGATTTGGCTGTTATTAGAAATAAAATGACTAAAGCTATTTAAAATTAGTTTAAAAAAAATAGATACAAAAGTATCCCAGCGCTCACACTACTCACTCTGACAACACCACTTTTGTCTACGATTTCCTGAATGGTGCGACCATTTTTGCCGATAACCTTTCCAACCAGGTCACGCGGCACCTGCAGCAAGTCTTCGCTGTACTCGAGCATTGACCGGGCTCGCTTCACAGCCTCATCGCTCTGTAATGCATCATTTATAATTACTATCACACTAAATCGAGCATCAGTTGATATCAATTATGTATTACAAAGAAGTGATATTTATCACCTATTAATGGTTGCAGCTTGCAAATGTTTCGAATTATTCATAGACATATTCAGCTATTGAAAGTTATTTTAATATCGGATGAACATTCTAGATCAGATTGAAGATATCAAATAATATTAAACAATTTGGGATTTTCAGATTATAATTAAATATCAACATTGGTTCTGCAATATATTCTCATTGTAAGATAACAGTTCATCCGATGCAGCCCAATATGATGATACCCTACACATTTACATCAATGAATCATTAAAACATTTTTCATCCTGCCATCGACAGAATAAAATATTTTCACTTTTTTTATAAAACTCAGTTTAAAATAAAAATCAAATATTGACATGTATAAATGAAAGAATAACCATGTAAAGAGTAAGGCGACATATATACGGCTTAAATGTTGCATTGTCTATTATCAATTGCTGTTCCACGTTTTCATTGAATTATTATAATTTCTTCAGATATAGATACTACACATTTCTATCAGTGATTTTTGGTAGAATATTTTTCATTTATCAAATTTATAAAAAGTTCATGTATGGATGACCACATGGCATACAGGGGCATTATTTCTAGGTGTAGCAATGGCAGACAATATTGAAAACATACAGAAAAAACTAATTAAAACAAATTATAACTCCTCAAAAGATTTAAGTCATGCTACTGAGTAAGTGCCATGTACCCTGTGCATCAAATGTGTTATTGAAGAAGAATAAATTCAACGGTCTAGATATGTTTCAATTATAGGAATAAGTATTTTTATTCTTCAATATTCTCAAAATATTTAAAACTCATGCAGTCAAAACATTTTTTTGTATTACCAACATATTACACAATCAATGATATTTTGCTATATATTTATGAAGTAAAAAAAATACTATTTATAGTGATTATATCAAAATTATGTTTACAATATCTAATGTTTATGATAACTCAATGAAAAATTTGGATTGATGTAGCTACCTAAACACCTTTTGGCAATAGAAAGCACACAATGGAGCTGTAATAGATAGAAGACAACGAATTTTGCATTCAGTGCATACCAATAAGAATTACTCTACACATTTAAACACTTTACAAAAGCACCAAACAACAAGACATGAAGGCGTTTATGCAACAAGCTTCCATTTAACAAACCGTCGAGGTCTGATGAATATAATATACAATGTACTCATGTTGAATAAAAAAGTTTACCTCTCCGCAAATTTTGAAAGTGCAAGTGTTCTCCTCTAATTCAATATTTGTGATGCCGTCAACTTTGCGAGCCTGTTGTATATTAGCACCATGGGCTCCAATAGCCAACCCCATCAAATCTTCGCGAACTGCAAATTCGTCTGAATACCTGTAAAACACCAGACACTTGTCACAGCACTTTCATTGGACAATTTATACTTACAATATTTTTATTGGTGTGCTTCCTTCTATTTGTGTGGTAGAAAAATCCTAAATATTATTAGAGTATATAATCAATTTCCATCTATAAACATATCTATTATTTCAATAAGAGTCTATTATTTTGTTATTGTGAAGTCCAGAAATTTTTCTTCCAACCAGACAATACATCCAAATTGCTATTGTCTGCTTTTTTCAATATGATTTCCTTTAAATATACAAAATATATCACTCAAGTGTTTGATATAATGGGGAATCCTCACAATCATATTCCCCGCCTCAAATTAAAAATGAGAAATTTAATTGTATGAAAAAGAATCCTCACCCTCCTTGCGTGTGTTGTAATTTAGTAGATTCAAGCTGTCTAGCTGCCTCTTCAGTACGCTTTAAAAGCAACACTTTTTGAGATAAATTTCTATAAAAACAAAAAAACAAAAAACAGCATGAATAACCCAGACTTAATTTTTTCTAAAAGAACCTTATGATAGTTATACATCTTGGCATCGGTGGAATATTATTTTGTATCAGAAGTATTCTTAGTAGATGATTATGAAAAATAATTTTCGCATTAATTGCAATTAATAATTTTTAAAAATAATTTGTAATAACTCAAGATAATGAAAACACACTACTTTATTGAAACTTATGTTTCATTCTTCTGAAAATATCATTGTTACCATTCTTTATGCTAACATATCCAGATAAAACTAGGCAGGTGGTCACTCTCTTGCAATAACTATTTATTTTTAAATAGTGATAAAATTCCCACGATGAAGTATCTTGTGGAAGATTTTCTATGGAGGACAAATTGCAATATCATTACTCAAAGAGGACCTTGTATTTAATACGTCCAAATATAAAACTAACCATTCACACACAAGCAATCTGGATCCAACACATTGTAAATACAATATCAATAAAGAACCTTAATTATGTGATTACCTAAAATACATTTCTTGTAACATCTCAGATCGCTGCCTAGATGTTTCATTTCGTGAAATGACAGTAAGGATGTTTTTTTCTGGAATATATCGACAGATTGATGCTCCAATTGCTTTTTGAAATTCTTTGTGCGCATTTTCTACTTTAGCACTGCAACAATAAAATAAACAATTCAAAAGAAAGCAGATTGTAGTCAATCCTAAAAACATCAACGACCAGATAAATAAAGGTGACTTAAATCAAAATTCAACACACAATATGCGTGTTTTTTAGGTTTTACTTTAGAACAAATCAATCATTGATATCTTAAGGTTTTACAAAAAAAAGTTTACTTAATATTTTTCAGTCTTACACAAATCCTAATCCCAGTTTTAGATTTTGTTTAAAAAATTACATTTGATAATAATTGAAAATAAGAACTTCCCCTCAACTATGATGCTAGAGCATTTATAATTCTGTCAAAAAATACTTATTCTATTGCTATTTAACCGTCACATTGCAAGATAATTATTTGAACTGTGCCCGACAAAGCAGAATGATTAAATAACCAAACATAAAAATATAACAAATTTTTGTGGAAAATATTTATTTTAAATAATATAAACACGTTTTTTTAATACTTATTTCCACAATATATTTTATGTATATATATAATATCAGTACTGGTTTCGCTCATCCCCGATATTGATGCCACAATGACCATAATGCTAACAATTATATTGTGGAAATAAGGATTACAAATGTGTTATTAATACTTGAAATAACATGCCTTTCCACCGAGAAGTAACAGGTAACACCAATTAACACCAAAGGGACAGCATTTATAAAGGTTATAGCTATTTTCCAATATTTTATCACAACCACTAAAGGTGTTGTAATTTCTTTTAGCATATTCAGTGAATATTTTTGTGTTACAGTTCATGAGCATCTCAAGCTTGATAAGTGCAATTTTAAAAGAAAAATTGTAAAATTAAACATGAATATTGAGTCACTTTGTGTCTGCCACTGAATATTTTTATATGTTGTTGGTCAGATGTTTTGTTTTTAAATAGTCAAATCAGTAAAACAAAATTATTAGTAACTTGGCACGTCAATTCAGAAAGTACAATCGTTCCATAAAACCACTCAAGTTCTATTAGTAATTGATTGATATAATCTGTCAATCAATTATTGATATATATTTCTCATCTTCAGTCACAAGATAATGTAGAAATTATATTTTTTTCTTCAAGATCTTGGAGTTCTCAACATGTGCGCACACATGCTGTTTTGTTATCATCTTAGCATGTGCAGGATCAATATGCTCCGATTTCCACCAATTTTTTTTTCTTCATACGATCATGAATAGTGAATTTGGTATAATAGATTATATCTAATTATTTTCAATCTGTAGTTCCAATACGTTATCATCTTATTTTGATAGGTCTTCTACAACCAGAACGGTCATTAATATTGAAAGCCGTGTTGCATTAACACAGACCTAATGTATTCTTCAACAGATTATAAATGTGTTCAGTTCCAGCAGTTGCAGATTTTTTTTTTCATACAAGCATCCAATGTTATAAGAAATCTTCAGTATTTATTATGCCTTTGCAAATGAGGACTTTTTTTAATTGAAGCTTAAATGTTAAAATAACAAGACTCATGTCAACAGAAAAGCAGGCAAAGCACAATCAATAATCCCAGTGAAATAGAATAAAAAAAGACGTTTATTTACAAATAACCTAATGTGTAGATTGTAAAGAAAATGTTAGGCATTGAATAACTTATTGCCAGTGGCTATAAATAAGAGAAAACAAATCAATCAGTAAAGCATTAATTGAATACGAGATTTGCACACCATTGGTAGCATGACGTAAGCTATAAACCAATGCAGCATGTAAGTACTGTTTAAACAAAATGCTAAAACATTTAAGAATAATGGAAAAATATATACATACAGAACCAGATGTACAACTTTTTGATAGTTGTAAAGTTTTAACACTTATTTGAAATTATTTCACTTCAAAATGCATATTAATACTATCTTCATATGTTTTATGTAACCTATAGATTAACAATCAACTAATAAAGATATGCATATTCAATGGAAACAGCTCTATTCGTGTCACTTCAAAAAAATTATGATACTAATTTACTATGCGAATGGTATTAATACCTTTTCCACTGATAACAATTGGTCGATATGACAAATATTAATAGTTGTCTTGCAATTAGGCAATAATAAAAAAAATTGTATGTCAAATGACCATCTTGTATTGAGCAAAGATCTTCCCACCAAAGCACCACGATAATATATTTTTTTATTAAGCTGTCATAAATGTTCCTTTAAAAATTATATAGAAAAATATGCACATAATGCCACAGAAGAATACATTAAATTAACCGTCTTGTCTTCCGTCAATGTGAATAAGTTTGTCACTCATATGTTCAAAAGTTTAGTAGATTTTCCCTTTGATAGATTTGCTGTTTAGCTTAGATACATGCTTATTGCTATTATAGTGATTAGAAAATAAAACGTACTACTCTTTCAGATCGTCAGGCACTGCTATTTCAAATTTCAAAAAAGTATTTTTATCTATCGGCTGGCGATTAGATCTCTTAGGTCGGACTCTCTCTGATGATACAATTTCCGTATAAGGGCTATCCAATCCAGTGTATTCCAAAACAAGAAATTCACCCCTAATCATCTGCAAAGAAGCAAATCATTAATATAAATCAAACTTTCAAATTTAAGTATTTGACCAAAGGCCAAAACAACTAACACACCTGAATCTTGGCATTCCACCAGCCACAGTCCTCCCTAGCATTCGCCCTCGAGAATACTTCAATCTCTTGATTCTCGATAAACTCTGTCCGTGTTGTGTCTTTAGGGGGTAAAAACACTTGAGAAAAGGGAAACTTTGACTCTGGGCTCCAGCTAAAAAAAAAACAAAATGGATGCAATGAACAACAATTGAATGTACACAAAAATATACTACCCCAAACGCTTGAATGGATCAACTTACTCATTCTCAAAGGAAACTATCACTTCTCCGTCCAGCACATCAGTGACATATGCCTGTAAATAAGACAAATCGATTAGAGACTATTCGAGGTACAAAAATACTGTCGGAGCACGATGGAGGCGGCTAAAATTTCGCCGACCGCCCGGGTTATTTTCACTGTTGCTGTGCGTTCCAAAAATACAAAAACGAAGGGAACGATCTCGGAGCAGCGAAAAACGTAAAACACTTGAACATCAGCCCGCACATGGAAAAAATCACGCCCTGTCAAATGGACATGGCGTCCACCCTAGACCGCGGATGTATTTTTATATGGAAATATTTTTGAAAGTATGCGACCGGAGCCATCCCGACACGGCAGAAATCGTACTACAAAAAATAATATTTCATTTTGGCGCAGAACAAGCACACAACTTTAAGTACTTCGGCTATTACAGACCTTATAACAGGCAGCGTTTTCCCCGTACACTTCGACCGCTAGTTCCTCCATCTTGGTTTGCGAGAGACAACGCTCTGAAAGTGAGAAGTCAAGAGTTCATAATTTCAACACTCGATATAGTAGCGCTAGTAAATGCGCATTCTGCTGTTTTTGGCGATCACGATTTTAGAAAACTACATACATTACACAACATCGAATATGTTGAAAAATAATTTTATTTAAGCTTAGGAATATATTTTAGTTTTAAAAGAGAGACATATTTTTTCTCTTCTTATTTTCATATAATTTTGCTTTCGCACTTGAAATAAAAATTCAAGGTAGAAAATTGTTGATAATATCATTATTTTTTTCATTCAGTCAAAACTTTAGTTATTGTTATTCATTCTCACCTTTAATACCTAATAGTCGCATGCAAAAAACTCATAAATTATTATTTGTTAAAAAAAAATTATATACATATATCTATCTATGTATATATCAAATGATTGAATGATTTTTTTTTCAGCATAAATCTAAATGTGTGAGCTATAAAATTGTTTTATAAACTATGCGTTGTGTTATTAACAACCAAAAAGTATTAACATGAATATACAGACATATATTTATAATAATAACGCATCTTTATAATGTCCATATTGATAAAAAAATTCTACGACTTTGTATATATTATTCATATTTCATAAGAATCAAATCCGTATATAAAATTAGGGAAAACATTTTACCGGAAATGGAAATGTTTATATCAGAACTGGCAAGCAGCAGCCGGCGACGGTTTGTTATCGGATTGTTTACTTTCTTGGTGACAGTTGTGATTTCTAATATAAATAAACTATATTTTTGTTATTCCAAAATTTTCTGCTTCATATAAAATCTACGCGTGTTTGATTTTTTATACCATGTACTGGCGGTTCCCACTAAGTTGTGATGAGTGAAACAGATGATACAGAAGCACTTTTGCTTATTCCGCCCAGTCTCTTCCTTATTTCGAGCTCCGACTCGGAAAAGTCATTTGAGAGAAGTTCAAAAAAAAATCGTCAACGAAAAGATTTGTTCGTCGAGACCCTTGCCGATGAAATTGGCAGCATTCAACTGCGCTTAGAAAATTTAGAAAGTTTATCATTTTCAGAGCAAGCCTCTTATAGTGATCTGGTGTTTAGAGAAAACCAAAAGAATTTAACTTCCATTTGCTTCATTACTCCCTCAAAACAATATAACAATAAACCAGACTTAAACAACTATCACACGTTCCCTAAACGTACAACATTTAAAACTCAAAGAAACCACACCTCCAATTCATGTAATAAAACTCATTCAAATAAAATAAACAGATTTTTTAAAAGATTACAGGTAGAGGGTAGTGGTCCGGTTTTCAAAAGTAGTCCAAATGATCAATGTGGCGGTAATGCTGTCATAAATTTAGAAAAAAGATTTTCAATTTCATCATTTGATAGTGACTTGACGAACAGTGAGCCTGGAGTTTCTTACTGCTCTTCAGAAACAGTGAGCATGGCCTCCAGTACTCAGAATTCTGCATTATCCCCTGGAAAAAGACGTGATAATTCTATACTCTGTGAAATTGATGCGTTTTTAGATGGCATCAAGAAGATAGAAAATAATATGTACAATGATAATGAAACAGATTGTGTTGCACCCGTGCAAATCACACATACTGAAACTGCAAACCGTTTTAACAATGAGTTGGCAACATCGAACACAGCTGAATATTTGTCAAAATTTATTTATCTCGTGGACATTGGACAAGATTTAAATTCTTCTAATAAAGAAATAGCCCTCGAGAAATCTTTCAATACACCAATAAAATGTCCTATTTCAAAATATAGAACAGGCAATGTATGTTCATCATCCGACAAACAACACACACTTGAAATAAAAGAGTCAGTTCAACTGATAAATAATCCACGAAATGTTAACACTGTGGTTTCAAATAATCTATCTAGTGTTAGAAATACTGCAAATAAAGATAATTTTCTTGAAAATGCAGCCAAAACTATTCATATTAATAAGCCTGATACTAAATTATATCAACAAAATCTGGATTATAATGATCGAATCGATTTATCTGATACTATTAAATCCAGCTTGGAATCGCAATCTGATAAAGAGTATACCCAACAATCCAAAGTTATCTACCACCCATCACAAAGCAATTGCAATACTATAAAAAAGAATCAAAATCATAATGTAAAAAGTTCACCTGATAGTAATTTGATTGGTGAATCGTATCATTTAAACAAAGTAACGAGTAGAAAAGGTGAATTTCCAGAGTCAACATCAATCAGCAGTCAGCAATATGTTCTTCCAAGCTTATCTGAGTTGTGGGGGAGTAGTTTGAGAAATAATTTTAATGCTTGTTCGACTGATATTCGTAATTTTGAAGAAGAAAAATTGAGAAGACAGGTATTTTTTTTTCATATAGTTATTAAAATGACAAATCTCTCAAAAACTCACGGAAGTAGATGCTAGCTAGAACACTTACTTCTTTTTGCTACAAAAAAAATAATCTATAGATCTCCCCAGTAGTATCAAATGTTAGCAAAGAAAGCTTCCTTTGGTGGTTTTCCTGCTCATATTTTATAACAGCCATACACAGAAATAGGCAATTTCACAGCAATAAATTGTGCTATTTGATAAAAAAATCAAAGGCAACTATTGATATATAAGTTTAAATCATATTTTGTATGTAAGGGAGGAATTAAATGTATATTTTACATATTGTATACAAAAAAACTTTTTAAATATTTATCACATCATATAGAACAATATTCAGCAAATTATTTGTAAGATATGTTTTCTAATCAATTCAAAATGGATGAAAAAGAACCCCTTCTGAAATTGATGGATGACATCATTTTAAATTCTTAAATATGAATAAAAATGTTTTTTTTTTGTAGCATTGTGAAACAGTAATTCAACAGTTACAAAAAAAGCTTCTAGAGCAGCAACAGAGGTTGGCAGTTGCCTTACAAGTAGATGCAGCTAAAGAAGAAGCGATACGAAAGCTGCGTGATGCTTGTGCTAAGATTTCTAATCAATTAAGCGATGTAGAGGAAGAGTTAACTAATAAAATAAGTAAAATAGACTTACAATTAAGAAAAATTTCAGATGAAAACATAGAACTTAGAGAGGTATGTATTTAATGATTGAATTGGCATTTATTTGGTAGAACTCCATTAAAACATACATTTTAGATCCAATTAAAGATTAGGTGGTATGTATTTAAAGCTAAAAAATTCACAAGTTCAAAATTGATAAAAAAATATGTTTGTTGCACATTATTTAACTGACAGTAATTAACTGGAAAAAGTCAATTTTAAAGATCATAAATTATCGATATATGTAGCCAACGACCGTACCACGTTGTAAACACCGGCTCTCGTGCGATCACCGAAGTTAAGCAACATTGGGCGCGGATAGTGCTTGGATGGGTGACCGCTCGGGAACGCAGAGTGCCGTGTTCTCTTGGCTATGGGAAGGAAAACCCAGACAGAAAACCGAACACCAACCCGCCTGGGCAGCGTGGTGTTGCTATGTCCAAACCCCCCCTGGAAAAAAAAAAAAAACAGGGGAGGCCTTCATCCAGCAGTGGATCGACCCCGGCTGATGATGATGATGATGATGATATATATGTATGTATATATTCTTTTATGTATGCAGTCAGGATTTTGAACATATATGATTTTTTATTTTACGAAAACTTACATTAACTCGGTGAAAAAATATCAATGTATTTTACCTCTACAAAATATATATTTGATAGCTATTTCGACTTACCCCATAATCATAACAAACTTTCATTATTTTTTCAGGCAAACACACAACTGAAAACAGAAATTTCAAATGCAGCTCAACTTACTCACAATATGAAAGAAGATTTTAATGTAGAACTGCTTGAAAAAGAAAAATATGTATTTGAATTGCAAACTGATGTCAGTAAATTCAAAGACATCTTAAAAGACAAGGAAGAACGACTCGCTGAATTAAAAGAGTCTAATATTTTTGTTGTAAATTTAAATCAACAAATTTCAGAGAATCTAAAATGTTTGCAGAATAATTTTGATAAGGTAATTTATTGATGATATTTTTACTTCACTTAACCCTATGAGCAGTATAACCGCATGAAGTGTTACATCATTTAATATCTGCTGCCGCATATTGTTTTTTTTTTTTTGTAAAATGCTTGTGTAGGTGTGTTTTATAAGGGTTAATCACATTTCATCTGTCTACTTTTGATGGGAGGACATCATATTTAAAAAAAAAAATTGTATTAATTTTGTGATTTTTTTATAATGTTCGAACCCATCCTGATCATTAAACAGAATTGTGGAACTAATACAAAAATTATAAGTATTATTTTGTAAATATTGGTCCCTTCTAACCAGAGTAGACAGCCAAAATGTGGCTGATCGAAAATTATTTGATGGTGGCTTATAAATTCAGTCAATAGTTTTTTTTGTGAAATTGACACTGGTTAATATAATTTATTCTTTAGGAAAGGCAAGATCATTCTAAAACCAAAGAAGTAGTCAGTGATATGAGAAAAAATCGGGAACAACTTGATGATGAAATGAACATTTTAAGGAGTGAAAAAAATAATCTTCGATTTATCATAGCTGAGGAAAAATCACGTAACACGCATTTGGATGGACAAAAAAGTAAATTACAAACATCCCTTGATGCTGTTAACAAAAAATTGGTGAGTGTTTTTTTTTTTTATAATTCAGACTATAAAAACATTGATTGCATGAAATAGGAATGTTAAGTATTTTTAATAACCTAATAAAATCTGCCTTATCCGTTTCTTATGAAACTGACTGAACCAAATTTGTGTCACTGTTTTATTCATTGTGAAATTCAAAATATTAACCCTTTCTTTTAAAGAAGTTTCAATATTGATTTCACTGAAAAATAATCCAACAGCTGAATAATCTCATCAAGATTTTGAAGACAATTAAGACTACATTTTAGCATAAATTAGCTCATACACGAAATTTTTAAACCTGCTGACACTCGCATATTTTTGTGTATCAAGTATTAATATATTATATTAAACTGTTTGAACAGTTGAGGTGTTCGCAATCAGTCGGTTAAATTTGGTTAACTTGGGCTTAAATCGCGGTATTAATTCATTTTGAAACCTATTTGTGTTCTAATAGATCTGATATGTATACATATGATAGTTCTGAATAGATGTATTTTTTAAACCTGTCACCCATCTGATCCTAATACCAGGTCTACTGTGATTGTTTAGTTAACCTTTGAAGAAGTGCTACAAACTGTTCTTACAGAACACCTTCTGTGTACCAAGGTGAAAAAATAGCAATATTTTTGTATTATTTCTACGTAGATAAGTTATATCAGGATTTCATATACCTCCCATTGAAAACAATAATTGAGCAGCTATTTATCAAATATATTTGTGTTCTTTTTCCTTAGAAAATTTTAGAAACTGAATTTGAAACATTCAAAAGTCAGTCAGAAACACAAAAGAATGATTTGAAATCATGTTATCAAAAACAGTTGGAAGCTATACTTTTAAGCAAAATCAATGAATTCAAACAGCAGATTGATTCTGCTGAGGCTATGAAAGAAAATGAATTTCAGAATAGAGAGAGGAGTGTCGCTCTACAATTTGCAAAGCAGCTCCATCTGGCCATACAACAGTACGTACCTCAGTCAACCTTTCATTTCATATGTTTATATCACAGTGGTTTTAGACTAAGATGGGCAGTTTGAGTGTCTTACTTATGACAGGTCTATACACATGATCCTCTGCATGATTTATTTTGGTACCGATTTAAAATAAAACAGTTCAAAAAAAGTACTGATTATTTTTCAATCCTTTTTTTTACACTGTTTAAAATTTTTTAAAGTACTATAATATACATCCATGTCCATTTTTGCATATGCATATCTATGAGGCTGTGTATGAAATTTTTATAACTAATCTATTCATACACCAATGGACCATGGGAAACCATAAAAAGTGTTAAATTTACAAGTTGAAAGTGTGTTACATATTGTGCAGTACATTATTCCGAATAATTTTTAAAAATATCATTTTTGTTTTATTTTTTAATGTAAAATACTCTATAATAAAGTGAAAAAACACAGTGTCATAATATACATGCACAAATGAAAATAATACTACTTGAAAAATCTGTTTAATCGAAATGATGGAACAGATGGAAACACGGCTGTAGACAGACACCTGGTCCATCTGGGTAGTCTAATCTTCGTAGAGTAGTAGTCTTTTATAAAAGTATCCTTGCTCCTCCATTTTTTGTTTCCCTAAGTCTTTTTTTTCTGGCAAAAATCCAGTAAGTATGCCCTTGTACCGATGCAACATTTTGTGCCAGCACAGATTATAAGATGGTAATCGGTCCCTCTCTAATTTATTCTTACGCAATCTTTGGTTTTATCAACGTGTGAAGTTGTCTAGTGATACAGTTGCAGCCATAAATAATAATTTTTAGTGTGATGCTGTCTATTTCATTAAGCATGTACAGTTTGATTGCATATTTTTCTTATTTACTCTTAATATACTGTCAACTATATATATTTTTCATTAGCAAATTATAGTATCAGTTTCTGTTCCTTGGGATTTGTCAAAAATGGATGACATCCATATAAATAGGTATGCTGATCAAATAAAATTTTACGCGATAGAATCAAAAACTGCTTCAACATAAAAGGTTTGAAGATAAAAATGAAATTCAAAGTACACAAAAATATTAAATAAATACAAAAACAAAATCAATGTGAAAATATTTCTGACAGTTGTTTTTAATGAGACTGCACTATTTAATTATCAAACAATATTCACAGTAAATAGAACTATTTTAATTTTAGGCATCAGTTGGAAATTTCTATTAATGAAGACAAACACAAGGAAGAAATCAAATTGTACAGAGTTCAGCTGGCTCGATCCAGCCAAATTATACAGCAATTAGAGGTAAGTTAATATTATATTAGTGATCCTCGCTATGTGAGTCCCTGCAAGTACAAAGCTCTAAAAACATAGATCACAGAAGACAGTAGCACAAGTAATGAGCTCACCATTCACTTGGGCATGGCTGAAATAAGACATATTATGCATCAATAATATTTTGCTGATTTTATTGAATTACTGAGACACAATACTTGGGCTTTACTCGTCTCGCCATACTTCTAGAAATCATGTGCTACCGTTGTATCAATTTTTTATTTCAATTGTAGGATAAAATTTCATCTTATAAAAACAGAAGAGGACAGATAGCTGCACAGTTGCATAGTGTAATGGAAAATCAGTGGCAACAAGCTCTTCAAATTATCACAAATGGAGCGGACAACAATCAACATGCATATCCTGAAGTGACAGGTTTGAAGCCCAAATTACGTATTATATTTTCTTAACCACCGTACTAGAATGGCAACTTTGGCGAAATATAAACTGTTTCTCTATCTTTTGATTATTATGTCAACATATTGTTTTCCATTATTAGGTAAATAGCAAACTGTTTTTATTTGTAATAAAATTAACTTACAAAGCAGAGCTTTATTTCCTGGCTTATCCTTATAACAACTAAAGGTTCATATTTTCCTGCATGTAGTCCAATTAATAGTTTGGGTGCTGAAAACAGGCATAGCGTGAAAGCACATATTCGGAAGACGCTGATTGTGCACCTGGTACTCAGATGTTACCGAGTTTGTATGGTATCAAGTGTTGCCAAGCTCTGCTACAAACCCATCTTATATACATGTTATATATATGTGGCATATGGTGGGTGTGCTATATATGGAAAATAAAAATATTGGAATTTTTCAATGAATTTTTTTATTACTTGTATATTATAAATAATAAAAACACATTTTTTAGTACTTATTTCCACAATATATTTTTTGATCAGGACCGGTTTCGCTCATCGCGAGCATTATCAACTGATAGAATACAATTTACAAACAAGTCTATTTATACAAAACAAAAATTTAATTTGAGTTAAAGGTAGCAGGTGTACAAAACCATGGGTTCAAGAACTAGGAAACAATTTACATAAAATCATACAATATTGATAGAAATAAAGTAAATTAGTATAAAAATTAAATGTTCACAATCACTTATTAAGAATTACAATTACAATTATGAATTACAATTACAATTATGGTAAATCAATAATCCATTAGGAGCTCTGAAAATAGCCCACACTTACTACTTAATGGAACAAATTTTTTGAAAAAAATTTTGGAAAAAAATTATTTCCCACTCCTTACTTCCTTATTGATTGTGCAGAGCTCCTAATGGATTATTGATTTACCATAATTGTAATTATAATTCTTAATAAGTGAATGTGAACATTTAATTTTTATACTAATTTACTTTATTTCTATCAATATTGTATGATTTTATGTAAATTGTTTCCTAGTTCTTGAACCCATGGTTTTGTACACCTGCTGCCTTTAACTCAAATAAATTTTTTGTTTTGTATAAATCGACTTGTTTGTAAATTGTATTCTATCAGTTGATAATGCTCGCGATGAGCGAAACCGGTCCTGATCAAAAAATATATTGTGGAAATAAGTACTAAAAAATGTGTTTTTATTATTTAAAATATCATGCCTTTCCATCAAGAAGTGACAGTTAACACCTTAAAATAGACTTGTATATTAATTTAATTCTCTCATGAATACATGAATTTTTCAATAATACTGTTGTAAAATATGCCCTTCTACTTTAGATCGATCACTACTCTTTCTTCCATTAAAATTAAGCTTAGGCCACATAATCTTTAAAAAATGACTGTTCAACTGAAGCAGTGCTGCTTGGGATAGTTTATGTACATTTACCTAATTTATATACTTCTTGAAAACCTGATTCGAGATTTTTTTTCAGGAAATTTAAAATTTTATAAACAGATTTTTCTGAGAATTCAAAGCATGAACTTTAAGCATATTTTTCGAATGTAAATAATCAAAAAATTTTCCATATTTTTGGTTTTATAATTAAACACTTCGGATAAGTTTCATTCATAAAGAGGTGGAAGTATTCTAATTTGGACACTGAAGAAAGTCAGTATTCAATTTGCTTACATTTATATAATATCAGCTATTGTATTTAAATAACTAACTAAATGCATCTTTTCTTCAAAAATTGAATCATTTCTTAAAACAAATTTTCCAATATTCATTTAAATAATATAATTAACTCTAATTATTCTAAAATAAAAATATAAAGTGACCTGTTTATAAGAAAAAACCTCTCAAATTTTAGAATGCCTAGTAAATTGGAGACGAAAGAGAAATAAGGTAAATAAATAAGGCTGTATTTCGGGGACAAAATAATGGGACCCGATAATTCAAGACAATACACTTACACAGATGGCGTGACTTTATATCAACACGTGTGGCCAGCATAACGTGCACCCTGCTCAATATTTATGTACCTATATGTACAAAATACTGACACTTATAAATGCACGTTAAATAGTTGTGTTCTATATTTGTTGGGAGTGCTGTGTATACCTTGCACACCCTGAATATACCCTCTTGTTCAATATATGTGTTTCTCGGCACACAATGTTTTAAATACTGATTTTATTACAATCCTCTTATTTCTGATTCTTCAATGCGAATACCTATTAGATATAGTATCTTTGTAAGCATAAGAAATTGGTATCTTAAAGTTTTTTAGTACAGTAGTTGATGAGAACTGATCATAAGTCAGGGTGGAAAGAAGGATGAAGTATGTAAACGATTAGTAGTTAGTTTTCACTCTATGACCTGCTTTAGTATCAGAGTCAAAATGTTGAAAATGTCCACACCAATTTGAAACATAAATCGATATTTCCTATTATTGTATTAGAGATTGAATCTGGAACCTGACAACTAAATCGATGATTCCCTTGATTGAATAATTGTCTATTGACGTTTATTTATATTTAAACAAGTAGATTTCTCATCTATGCAATTTGATTTGAAAAAATTCATTTTCACTTGAAGAAAGTCTTAAAATACTTAATTTTTTCATACAATTCTTATCTTCAGATCGCCAGACGTCAACCAGACACAACGATAACCACAGTGACTGCCAACAAAATGCGAACAATATGATGACGGTCAATAATGGTTATCAACCACCTAGTACTCAATGTTTTTATAATGAACATATAAACAATGCACAGAATTTAAAGAGTCATGATAAAAATCCTTCAAAAAGTCAAAAAATGAACTCGAATCGAATCGGAAATGTTCAAACTGATTTGACTGAAGATGGACTCCAACATTATATTAAATTGGTTTGTATTATTTAAAGTTAAATTCCCTTCTGTGAAAGATTTGAAAAAATCTGTTTTTTTTACTTTTGCTTTTTATTTATTAACAGTTTTGTAGATTAATAAATAAAAGTCTGCAGGAAAAATCAAGATAAAATTTTATAGCTGAGCATTTAAATGCATGTGGAGGATCATTTGGTACTTAGAGAGGTTAAGATCATTCAAAGCAATTGCTAGTGACTGAAATTTGTTTCTGGAGCTTGGGAATAAAAAAATGTCTAAAGAACAGTCACATAGCATTTAACCGAGGTACATGTATCATCTTCACCTTGCACACTTTGCAGCGTGAGTGTGTGAAAATTTCCACAGCTTATGAATTATAGTGACTTTAAAAAAAAAAATACACTCCTAACTGTTGCAACATGATCACCGATGCATAAAATGGTAATATGTACAGGCAATTAATATTTAAGCAGTTCCACATATTTTAAAACTTAAATAATGTAAAACTCTTTTCCAGCTGTTGCAGAAACCACCTGGGTCGATAAATTTACCCAATGAAGAATACAGCAATGAGACCAAATATGTTAAAGCTATTAAAAATAATTCTAAAAGTCCTTTAGTTAAAATTCCAGATGATGAATATCCAACAAGGGATAGAAATAATGAGGTCAGCGATAAAAAACTTGATAAACATGGTAATCTGAGGAAACCGTGGAAATAATAATGTATCATTATTAATGAAGTTTAATGAGAATTTGAAATAATTGTGTCCTGTAAATGCGTTGAAATGTGATAAAATAGGGTATATATATGTAAATTTAATCTGCAAACTGGCAAACTTACCGTGTCTTAACAATTCAAATTAAACTTAATTAAATATACTCTGCTGCATGCAGTGTTTCATAACATACTTTTGTAATTAGTACTGTCTTTGGTGGGCTAGAATCTATAGTCAGATTCAAGGTAGTGCTAATCACAAAAATAGGTTAGAAAATACTGATTGTAGTAAATTACAATAAATCTTATTTGAATTTTTAAATTAAAAATACTGAGGTTCACAAAAATTTGCTCAAGACAAGGTTGATTCGCCAGTTCGCAGATTCAGACAACATATTTTTATATACCTAATTTTGTCACATTTTTGTTCACACCACCAATTTGCCAGCAAATATTTTTTCCATTTCAGCTATATTTATATCATAGTGTCTTTTTCTTGTACCTTTTCAACAATATAAAATATCACTTAGAAGGTGTCCACTGTCACTTCTTGAAGGGAATGCATATTTTAAATAGTAAATGTTATCAACAACATTTTGAACAAGTTGGATAAATTGCAGTAAAACAAAACATGGAGTAAAAAAGATTAGACAAAATGTCATTGGACATAAATGTAGATAAACAATAGCAAAATATATAACATATATAACTACTTCAATAAATATTGCACATATTATGATATCTGGTAGGCAAAGATCTCAACAGAATTTGGTCTGTGAGCTGCTTGTTACTAGTTTCAACATCTTTTTTCCAAAAAGAATAGGTATAAAAGAACGTACGGCTAGGACAGGCTAAGTGTGTTGTTAATCGCTCTCACAATATCCTGTGGGGTGAGAGGGAGTTTCTAGACAACAAATACTCTGAAAAGTGGTATGAAAATCGACATGGCGTTTGCCAGTTAATCATACAATACAAGAGTACACAGTTATAGTAAAGTCGAGACAAATTTATGCGGCATGAGAAATTTGTTCCTACAAAATAGTTAGGAACTTCCCTCTTCAACACCCCTGGAAGTAAATTTTGTGTAAAAAATTGTGATATTTTTTGTAACTGTTCATAGTTCCTACAATTCAAAAACATACAACATTAACATTTTAAATGAACAATTAATATGCAGCTGTGTGGTACTCACAAAAATGTTATGTATGAACCTTTGAATCTGTATAAAATTAACCAAATTATTTGCATTCCTTAATATAGCTACTTAAGCTACTTAGTGTAAGAATATTTTATATTGATTTTAATAAACCATGATTTATTTTTAGGTAGATTAATTTTACAGCAATCATTTTGTCTATAGTTAAAATAAATTTACATTATATGAAATAAATGGATATCTACTTAATTCTTAAAAAAAATATTTTTTACATTTCTATCTGCCAATAAATATATGAAAAAAATGAAAGTGTTGTACTTTCTTTTCCTAATATTCAAATTACATTATCATCAAGATTGACAATAGGCAAATATTATAGAGTTGTGATTGCATCCGAGAAGATAGTGATAGAAAAAAATAGCTCGGTGAAAAAATAGCAATGTATATTAGTTCTACAAAATTTTGTAGAACTAAAATACATTGCTATTTTTTCACCGTGTTATAATGGAGTTCTACCAAGTGAATGCCAATTCAATCAATAAAAAAATAGCTCCCTATCTGCCTAGTAAATAACTGATGCTACATTTAGATTAATGTAAGATAATCTTCATTTTGAATAAATAGAAACTGAATAATGATCATATAATCTGAAAATTACCGAAACCATCAGCAGGTGTTGGGGAATCCTGGATAAGCCACATTCTAGCCACATACGATGGATCAGTTATTGAAGATGTAATACAAAAAAATCATTTCAAAATACTATTTTATTTCATGATAGGGACAGTAAATAATACAATGATTTCACAAGCCAATTGATTTTCATAAAAATGAAACTTATATTATATTTATGTAATTGATATACATTATATAGTTATTATGAATATATTCACAATTCATTTGAGTGTAACCAGTATATAAATTACAATTGTCTTGTTATAAATTTGTTGCTGCGAATGATTGCAAATGAATCACAAAATCATAATTTATCGCAGCTTTAATTATGGAAAAATATTGCACTTTGAAGACATTTCTTTCCCCAGTTTACATTTATTCTTTATGGTTCATTGAATAAATTACAAGAATTATTTGCCAAGTGAAATAAAGTACATTTTTGTAAATATAATTCCAAAGATTCTATATTAAATAGCCCTAAATATGTTTTTACATATAGACACACGTGATGGTGTAGTTTGGTCTCGAGAGCCTGCCAATTTGTGAATTATTTAGTTCATATCTGTTTATGGAATTTTCATGGATAGTTAGCCTGATATTTAAAACTTTGATTTAAACAAAGACCAAATACAAATGCAAACAAAGTTTTAACTGAGTTAGTATTGTTATGAAAAACTAAAAAAAAAATCATAAATTGAACATGAGGTCTTAAAAAAAAAAAGTAAGACATAAAGAAATATCAGACTACGTTCTAACAGCCCATACGTTATATGTGGACAAAGAAATGGCTGTATTTTTTAAATGTTTTTCTAGAGATTATAAATTTTGCGCCAGTCTTTATTTATTTCAAGACTTAATTTATACATTACTGTAAATCCTTGGTCAAATAACAATAAATATGAAAACAAAATAAATACCTGATTTCAAAACCTGCACAAATAATTTTCATAGAATTTAAAGTTAACATATATTGAGAGATGTTTCTGTCCTGTTAATAAGAGCAGATAAAATTGACATAAAAAATGCCAAGAACTCCGAATTTCTCAATAAAAACCTAGCACTGTTTTGATGATATTACAGATTACAGAGACACACAGATTAGTTTTTTTTTTCTTTCTTTTTTTGAGAAAATGATTTTATTTTATCTAAATATTTGGGAATAGTAAGACATGTAATGGTACTGAAATTTTGAGTGATAACTAAATAAATTCATGATATGTCAAACATTGACTGTTAGTTTTATGTGATTTGGCAAATAATTTTACGAGTGTGAGCTGTCAAAGCTTACAACTTAATAAATTAATAAGTTTGTCTTCGCTAAAAAAAAATCAAAATAAATAGGAGAGCAGACCAATCTCATTTTTGGAAAAAACTAATGTTGTAAGCGTGTACATTTTCCAAGATACTTAATTGGTCGGAAAAAACAAATTAATTATTAAAACAACCATAATAAAAACCACTCAATTGGTATCTCAATTCAACAACTAATTAAAAGTCATATTAACCACATTTCGCTCATTTGATTATTTTCATTATTACAATGGTATATGTCATTATCTACTGGTGAAGTCAAATTTCAATAACTATGATTGTTTTGATTTATAAATATTGATACTTGTTTTACAATTTTTTTTAAGTAGGCATATGAATTTTTATTTTTCAAAATATTCTGTTTTCTTGATTCAAAAATAATCATACTTATGAAACTGACTTTAGCACTAATAATTTACTTAAAACCATTATTTGTAAAGAACATTTATTCCAAAACTATTAAACTGCAATAATACTGAAAAAAACACAAGACAGTTTAAACGGAGAAATAAATAAGATAAAAGATAAAAAATTTCATTCTGAAAAGTAGTACTTGTGTTTTAGATACTTTTGGCTAATTAATTTCATTTGAAATAACAGATGCCCATATTCAGAGAGATGTAAAATATGAAGTGATGATGAAGATAGCTGAGTTTATAAAGATGTGATGAAACAAAGCCATTATTAATCCAGTATTTCAAATATCATCAATAACTTAAAATGCTTTCATATTTCGGTAATTTAATACAGAAAAAAGGAATCAAAAATGATACGTAATTTGGTTAGAGGGAGATTGTGTTAAGAAATGTCCAAATTCATGGATGTGAAGTCAGGTCTGACATAAAATATATTCCAAGGCATTCATGTGTATTTTTAAAATAACCACATTTGCCATGTATCCTATGACATTAAATCCGTTCATGGAAATCAAAGAAGTGGTAGCGAATACTGGGAATACAGAACATTTTAAATGTTTCACAATACATATGTGAAATTAGCAGAATTTTTTTTTGTGAATAAACTCAAAGTAAAATTAATCAAGAATGATTCCATGTCAGGGATTTTAAATGAAAATGAATTCATACTAGATTAGTTACTGCTTGTTGAATGTTCACACTATGACTGCTGTCCTAACAATCAAGAAACCCTAGCCCAATTTTTAAAATACAAAGAAAAAACCCTAGAATCTAAAAAATGTGAATGTCAAATAAAAAATATATATAATTTCACAAAAAATATTGAAAATCCTAACTTTTACTTTATGTACAATTCAAAACTCCATGTCAACACAGCCAAAGCTTTGCAAAAACGAAATAAATTTTTCTTGTGGTAAAGTATACAGTGCAGAATATGGCATTATTTACAAGATTTATGATTTTTTAAATGAAAATATTATTTTTGAAAATAAAGGTTGACCGTTTTCTATGGTCTTTTATATTTTGATAACAAATAGAAACACAAAATTGTCTTCACTATAAAGTGTAAAATGATTTATATATATATATATTGCATTAGAATTTGATCCATATGGCTCTTGTCATACCATAATTACTGTGTTTCTCTGAAAATATGACCTATCATGATTTTTAAGGATGGTTTTAATATTAATTAATAAGACCTAGTGAAAATCTTGGACACAAAGTGTACTTTCAATCAATGTTCCATTAGAAAAAAATGACAGTTGGGGCCGATGATTTTACTGAAAAAGATTTGACAACTTTCCAGAAGGAATTTATTGCGGTTGAAAAAATAAATTCTAGAAATATTTTATTTTAATATGCTTTGTTTTCAATGAAATAAAAGTTAATTTAAGTTATTACTAAGAACATGAGATTATATTATTACCTATTTCATTTTACACAACAGCATAAGACTAGATTTTGTCTATTTTTTATTTTTGGATTTTTCCTGCACACATATGTATAACCCGACTCCGAAAATAAGCCATAGAACAGTTTTCTGGTGCAAGATTTGTTTGGTCTTATTTTCAGAGAAACGCAGTATCTACTGTAAACAGTATGGTTTAAAAATATTTATTTGATAATATTTCTTTCGAGTGATACATATCAGAAGTAAAAATAGATGTATTTACAATTTTAACTCCACCAAATCAAAATAAACATATAATAAATTTCAACAGAATTAATAATGTATTTCTGTATTTATAGTAGTCCCTAATTCACACTGCAATGAAGTAAAAATAAGTACTTTTATGCATCTACAAGCTGAAATCAAGGAAATTTTCAAATAGCAAGAACATTATTTAGACTTGAAATAAAATTTATAAAAAAATTATTTAATTGGGACACAATTTTAATACCATCCATTAAATATATCACTCTTCATTTTATGTCAGTTTGTTTAACTTATTTGCATCATTTGGAAACAGTAAATATACCTTCTCTGATTGTGAATGTTTTTAAAATATCTTCAAAATTAGTGATATGGATCAGTATTTGCTTTACGGATTGTATTTTAGATGTGTAATTATCTCAGGAATATGTAACCTGTAAGAATAAAGGTACCGTAGAATAGCAGTAGACAATGAGAATTTTATTTGTAGCTATCATTTAAATCTCAATAATTTGTGCTTCATTCAAGTGATTCACCCTTACTATAATATTATTGAAAATAACATTAAACATTTTTCTCAAGGTTCCCATTACATCCAAAAAATTTGAAACAACTTGAAATATATTATATTATGAAATCAATACTCATCATCTTTTTAATATTGTAAATATCTTGCACTTCATTTTGGTCAAATTAAAACATTTTTATTCTTGTATAAATTTATATAGTATTTTAGGTTTAATGTAAATTAATATAGTCATAGTACTTATTTATTATCCATTAATATTTCATAAACCAGTCTACATGCGCTGAACTATATTACGTGTTTGAGAAGTGATGGTGATTGGTAAAACGAAACAATGATTCACATACACTATTCACATCATTCGATAGTCTGAAAGAAACACAACAGCCCATGTACTTTGGAATTAAGTGACATTTTTTTACAGCAATTATTCTTCTGAACAGATTCATTATTCCACCTATATATCAAATCATAAAAATAAATCGGTCCATTTACAGGTCCTATGCCGCCGAAGCTACATAAGCAAATTGCTTTGATATCAGTACAAATAAATCCATATCCAACGCAAATGGACTGAATGAACATAAAAAAAAGTATTTTGGTGTTAACTACTTACACAATATAAAGATAAAAATAAATGATATGGAAAAGACTGTTTTAATTGAATGTTAACATTTCTGAACTGTAAAAATGGAACTTTTATTATATAAATGATGGCACTACTGTTCAAATGAATGATTGGCTATCAGTTTTACAATAGATAAATTTTACAAATAAAATAAATTACATTCTACTTCACGTCAACAATATTTGTCTGTGAAAATGATTTGCTTGTCAGTATTTTTAAGTTTGGTAAAAATATATACATAAAAATTTTGATTTGCAGATAGAAAAAAAAAACAGCAAATTCTGGGCCCAAGGGGTTTTCACACGAAAGGAATATATTGCTCTTTGGTTATCCAAAAAATAAAGTAGTATAGAGGAAAAATACTAATTCATAATATTAAAACAAACATTCATAAAAACAGTCTAGTTACTATATATTTAGTGTAATATATTTAAAATATAAAGTGAAATGCCAGACAGTTCTATTAATTAATATTCTTTAATCTATTTGTGTCACATATTTTATATGCTACTAATATAAGGCAAAAATCTACATATATCTTACAACAATAAACAAATAATATCTCCAAACATTTCTTACAAAAGTAATAAATAATATATGGCCTTTGGATTAAAAAAATATTCTCCTTTAGTGGAAATATCAATTAGTAAAAAAAGTTTTAGGCGAGCGCCGATGCCGGTAGAGAACTATGCTTAGGTTTGGTCTTGTTCACGAAGACTTTGATACACCCGCTGAAATCTGCACTCACTAAAACATGTCCACCACAACCTTTGGTATGTTGCTCCACAACTGGGTCTTCAATCTGGAAATTAAAAAAATATACTTTGTTATAATTATAATAATTGACGGTAGTGTCCATACCTGACCTGGTGGGATTGAGGGGATGAATATTTGGACCTCAAATATCCACCCTGTACACGTATAGATCACCTGGTGTTAAGTATATAATTGAATGTTTCATACCTCATAATTTCGGAAATTAATATTTATATAAATACATTAGGTACTGAAAATCCGCCTAGCGTGTATACACATATATTGGGGAGACACTGATTGCACACTAGGTTTGTCCGAAATTACTCTGAGTTTCTATGGTACATATTCCCGAGCGTTTCCTATGAGTCATGTTTTGTACACAATATAATATGATAATTTGGAAAAAAAATAGCCCCAATATCAGGTATATTATGAGATATTGACAACTCTTGCACTGAATGCCTCATGAAACATAAGGGTCCTAATTGTGATTTTTTCATGACTATTTGAAATATTCTGAATATTTCTTACAGATGATGTTACATTATCATTAAATTTATTACTTTCGGTTATGTTAATATTACAGTTCTAACTATAGATTGTCCTTTGGCTTTGAACTCCTCTGATTTTTATATTTTATGTTATAATTTGAAATTTTGTTTTAAAAATAGTAATCAATACACAATTCAGGAACTTATACATATGAATCAGAATGGCTGAACGGGTATTGATAATATACTTCTTTTTAGCTTCCACTGATAGATTTATGGTCTGAGAGTAAAAGAGCTATAAAATAGATATAATAAAAGTGTAATGTGGTACTAGGTGGTTATGAATAAAATGTACCCTAGGAAGTATTAATAAATTATTAAGACATCAAATTTTTTTCACCTTTTCATTTTCTGGGTCAACATTTGCATGTGTGGTTCCTTTGGCGGCCTGCTCTCTTTCTTCGATCATTCTTATAATATTATCAGGATTTGGAGCAAACACGGCGCACGTCACGACAGCATTGTGTGCTTTGATACCTTCCCAAAAATCATTTCGGTCCCTTCTTACAGATGTAAACTTTGAATAATCGTGATGAGTTTTCCAAATATAAATGCATTGATTTTCGGATCCGCTTACAATATATTTTCCATCGTGGCTGAACGAAGCTTTGATTTGACTTGACACATTGACATAACCTTTATATTTACAGGAGAGTGTAAGATCTCTTAAGTCGTAGAGTCTGATTCTGCTGTCATTCGAGGTAACAAGTATTTTGTCTTCTCCCGGCATTGGCTCAATGCCACTTATTTTTCTGCCGGTAGAATTCTTTCCTCTCGTTGATCTGACATCTATCTGCGTGTGATATTTTAATTGATCTGTGGTGTAAAATATGCAGCGACCGTCGTAGGACCCGACAACTGCAAACTTTCCATTCTGACAAAAATTAGCTGATGTTATAAGCTTCGAGGGTCCACCAACTTCATTCCAAACAGCAACCTAAGAAATAAAGATAATATTATACATTCAGAGTTAGGCCCATTAAGCATGTTCATTCTCAAATAGAGCATATGGTTTTCTAATCTAGTTATATCAACAGAACTGTTTGTACGTGGCTTGCTTTTTACTCAGTTGCTCAACCTCACTAAGAAAGTAGAGATAGAAAGATAGGATTAGGGCAAGACTAGTGGTAAGGTCATCGCTGTCTCTATGCTACAATTTTTAGGATGGAATAAATGAAAATTTAGATATCTCAAAAATCCATAAATCAATTTCGGTCAGAATAGAAATTCTTAAATTGATTTATGAAACTGTATATACTGGTATTCAAACTCATGAATACCAAATCCACAACCAATGACCTTAATCACAACGTCAATGACAGACCCAACAAGTTTATGATACTTATTGATAAAATTTCAAGACAATACTTAATCAAATTGTTGTCTGAATACAAAGCTGAAAAATTTATTATGACAGTTTGAATTGCGCTAACCACAATTGTAAACTCTTAAAGCAGGATTACATTTACTCTGACCATATTTATAGTGTAAACCAGATTATTAAATATATTGTAGTTGATATAGATCATTAATATGAATAATTAAATCATTTTTTTTTCAAATGATTTCTACACTGTACTAATATTTGAAGAAATGATTTAAAAAGCAAAAAGTTTTACTTTTTTATCAGGTATATTCCAAAGCCGTAATTTTCCATCCAAACTGCCTGACAGAAAATATCGATCGTCTCTCGGATGAAAAACAATAGCTGTCACAAAATCAATATGTTGGAAGCAGCAGAGACATTCCTTTCGTGAGATATGCCACAGTCTGACAGTCTTGTCCATGGAGCTTGACAGAACGAAATAGTTTTTGGACCACGAAACATCAAGTAGGTCAGATGTGTGTCCTGAGTAAGTGCAGAAAGGTTTGGCCATGAAGGGCGTAGCCGGGGCTCCACTCTGGTTCATTGGATTGTTAGGATCCTCCGCTGAATGGACTGAGTGATGAGACACGAGAGATTCTTGGGAGGGTGTTGGTGATGATTTTTGATCGGCATTATATTTTGTGCGCATGTCCTAGAAGAATAAAAATAGTTTGGAAAATACATTTTTAAAAATAGCAGTGTTCATGTATACATATTCGCTCTCTGTATGGCATACATCCACCACATGTTGTCTCTATTTAAGTCGTGTTGTCTAAGATTTTGTCAATTATATCTGAAATTTCACAGGTGGGAAGAAGAGGCAAGTAAGATTGAGGCTTTCCTAAGGCATCTGGAACATGTGACCGAGCCAGTTTCAACGTCGTTCCATGACCACTGACTGAACAAGGCTCTACTTGGTATATTCACCTATCGCCAAATTCCCCACTAAGTTAAAAAAAACTTTGTATATGGTTTTTAGAGTTTTTATCATGTGCAATGATTTAATACCGTAAAGCAGTCTTGTAGAATGCAGTCATTAAAAAAAAGAATTACTTAAATAAAAATTGAGCAGAACTTAGTATAAATAATTAAATATTTTAAATCTCACTTGGAAAAAGGAGTATGCATCTCTCACAACCCATATTCTGAGTACTTTATCTTGACCTGCTGTTGCCAAGAGCCTTCCACATTGAGAAAATTTCATGCACCAAACCGGCCCTACGTGCTCACCAGAAAACTCCTGAAATTCAATATAAAATGGAAGTATATTTATAAAATACATATTTCTATATTATAAATTTACCCAACAATCAAAAGTTTGGAATGTATACCATAAATATTACTTGCATTGATTAATTTTGTCATTCTGCTCATATGCACCACATGACTCCATTCGAACTCTTTCATCTCTAATCTCTAACTCCACTACTAACCATAAAAAAGATTAGGACTGTTGTTTACAAATGACTTCTTGTTATGATACCAACTCATGTTTCCATTGCTGACCAACATAGTGAGTACCTACTGACTGTCCGTTTGTCTCATCAAATGTCGATATTGCCTGGTATTTTGCATTGTAAATTTTTCTGAGATCACTTAAAATGCTCCTACCAGAATGTTAGGTATTTAGCTGAGACCGAAAATAATTGCTGAAGAATTTCATTCATTGTTTTTTACAAGGTCACTTGAAAAATGAGGGATTAAAGCGAATTAAAGTAAAGAAATTATACTATTATTGAAAAAATCTAATTGTATTGCCAAGGCATTTAAAATTAATGAATCAACGCTGTGATAGTTAAAATTTTTATTTATTTACAGTGAAAAAAGATCTTTTACCTGCACATGCCTTACACAGCCGTCAAAATCATAAGGTCCTTTATGAGAGTTGGAAGCTTTTAGTTTGATATTTTGCTCGCCTCTAACCTCATCCACGATATCGGCAACATCTTCTCGGTGCCTTGCATGGGAAACTTCTTGGGCTATTGATTTGGCTTTGTCCATTGTTTTTTTCACCGTAGATCCTAGGAAACGTTTGAATCTGAAAATAAAAAAAATGAGCAATTCAGTCTTTATAAATGTATCAGTGGCGTATGGTGGGTGTTGCTATTGGGTGTGCTGTAAGAAATAGAAAAAAAATGTACATTTTTTTTTTAATTTTATTGATCTGGGCTTTGGCACGTTCAATCTGCCTTATAACCATTTTAAATAAAATTACATTAATCTAATTTTATTTAAATAATAATAAAAAAACGGCGACGCAAGAGTTTTGATGTACCGCGTTCGAAACCAACTTCACTTGTGTTCTGCCCGCCGACTGGTCGGCTTGGGCCTGTACATCTGCGAACGATTTGGTTGGTTCACAGTTCGCCCTAAGGTCTGCGCGCCAGTATGCAGTTGTCATGTCTAGCCGCTCGCGCGCATGCATTCCGGGCGAGCTGCATACGAAAAAGCGCTTCCAAAAACTACACTGTAGGCAAAACAATATACATATCGCTTTATGCTCTATATTTTATAAATTAATATTTTTTATGATTTGGCGGGTGTGCACTGCACACCTAGCACACTCTGAATATTTGCCACTGATATGTATACACCCAGTCCTTTTTTTATGCAATACATGGTTCCAGAAAACGGCGCGTAAAAAAATCACAACTTTCATATAATTTGACAATTTGGTTCCAAAAATTGAAATATCGCGTGAAAAAGCCCCAAAAACGTATGAAAAACTGCCATCCAAAAAATCGCGTATAATCGAATTCGCGTAAAAAAAGGACAGAGTGTACATAGAAACAGGGAAATGAAATTTGACTTCTTTTACCTAATTTATTCTGATATTATTAAATTATTCTGATAATTTTAAAACTTTACTTAAAAGAATATACAATTTGGAACATATTATAGAAAAAAAACCTAATTGCTGTTAAAACAGTATTGAAATACAGTAAATGTGGGGTTGTTAAGCCATACTGACACATGACAGTTTTGTTCAGGAAAATTATGCATGAGCTTACTTGGCAGTTTTTCTGCGTAAACCACCAGGAGGATGATCATCAGATCCTTCAGAAGCTGTTGTTCCGCGGCCTCCACCACCAGCCCCCTCGCCTACTGATACACCGCATGCTCTACCAACACTCATTGTGTCATCATCAGACTCTCTGGAAATATTGTAAAAGTCATGAAATCGATTGACGATACATTTTTTAAACATATATATATACATTTCATCACAAACATTTATGCCTTCAAACAGAAATCTATAAAACAGCGGAAAAATCCGTTTTTGAAACTTTTTTGATTGGGATTTGAGGTTGGGCATCTGAGTGAAAAGCAGTTCTAAAGCTTTTGTGGAAATACTTCCAACTGGAGTAAGGATGTTCCACATCAAGAGAATGGATATTGTGAAAAAAAATGCATTTACTTAGCAAAACTCCAATGAAATTGTAATGTGTTAATTAGAATTGCTATCAAAACCTATAAAATGTTATTCTATTTGATATTTTTTTGAACCCGGTCGTTTGTGACAAGACATATGGAATCGTACAAAGTTGCAACAATTAAAATTTAATATTGAAGTTCCATCAAGCACCTTCAGTCGATATCATAAATTATTCTATTTGGTTTTGGTCCGATTGTAAGACTTTTTCGTGTGTCTCCAATTATTGGCCTCTGTAATTTAATGGCAAGAAACTACTCTAGTGACAAGATGAGATCCAATGCCCAAGCATGGATGATTGTGATGTATCTTCTCCTGGATTTGATTTTGAGTAACCAAAAATAAATACCATTTGAGGTTATATCATATGAATTGCATTTCAAAATACCTGGTATCTTGCCTGTATATATTACCTGATGTTTATCTTCAAAATAAAATAATATGAAAATATATAAACCAATGTTTCAATGTTTTAGGTAATGCTCAAATATAAGTGTCTTGACAAGATAATTTGGGAACATTCATTGTGGCTATCGAATCCATAATCCAAACTGGGCTAGTACTATCAGGAAATTGAAAGGTAATAAAACACTAACAATTCGTTAGATGGGTGTAGAACTAGTGTATCTAACATTTCTTGAATAACTTTTTTAATGTAAATTATAATTTGTAATGTCTACAAAGTTTCTTTAGATACATTTTTTTTATTATTTCAATCGATTGGTGTTCAATACTAGTCAAAATATTATATAGGAAATATTGAAGGTCAAACCTTTAAATTTACCTTCTGCATAATTTTAAAAATGCTTTAAAAAATTTTACTTAAATTTAATTTGTTCAAGCGATGTACACAAGTTTGTCAGTCACAATTTGGGTTCTGCTTTTAAGCACCTTCAGGCATTCTATCACATGATGAATTTAACTTAGTTCTATATGCAGTTGACAAATTGTATCTACGTATTTTACAGTTTGACTATTGCAAATTTTGTCTTTTACCTCTGTTTATCTTCATCGAAAATGGATGAGTTGCTGACATATTCTGAGGTGATTCGCATAATGTGTAAACTCAGCGGATTTATACACTGTGGTAATTTGTCTTCTGCTATACTTAGAGGAACTCTTTCACCAGTATCTAAATTCAAAACAGTGATTTGTTCTAGTATCTCTAAATCTGTGAGCTGTTTCCCTGAGTCCGTTCTTGTCCTGACGAACATGTTCAACTGTTTCAGCAGTTCCTCGTCACCTGCAGACTTTCTTCTCTCTCTCGAATTTCTTTCCGTTCCAAAATATGCCCTACAAATTGAAAAAAATAGTTTTATCAGCTGTTCATGCTTTATTTTTGATCACATGAATGTACAAGTCATGATTAAATCATGCGTACACATTTCAAATGCATTTTAGTAGAAGTAGGATTGCGAAGAGTAATATTTTTGTTCGCATTTATTGGAGTAGATTAACCATAGATACTATGAAATCATAAATCAGTTCCATGCGAGTGCCACAGGCCCTGAGACGGCATAATATGTGTCCAGTGAACAAGCATGATGCAAACTTTCAATAGTTGGCAATACAGGAAATCTTTTGCATACAGGTCTAATTTTTGTTTCAAAATATCACCTGGTTTGTCTTGCTACTGCCACTTTCATACACACGCAAAAGTATTAGGTTTAAATATTTGAAATATCAATTTTTTGAACCCTTTCGATTTATCATGTTCGTCGCTATATTCCCAGATCAGTATAAAATTTAAGCGCCAGCCTTTGCAACCGTGCAGTCATGAAGCACTAGTCTCTGCGACCGCATATTCTTCACCTAATTATCATTAGGGAAAAACTGCATGGTATCATATATAATCGCTGTCGTGTGAATATTGAACTTTTCACAATCTATATTTCACAGTTTTATATGCTGTCTCATTAAAGAGTAAATATTTTGTCAACAACTATTGTATATTTATTGTTATCATATAAAAAAAAAATACTTTACCATATTGTGTTGATAGTTATCATAAATATAACTTGGTTTTTTTCTATTGAATCTAATTTTTTGTGTAATCAAAAACTAATCTGCATTTAAAATTTATTGTGTGTATAATCATTTATTGTGTAGACGTTTATTGTATTTAAAATATATTATTTATATAGGAATAGGATCGCCACTCAATGTAGTCAACGGAACCTGTGTGAGGACAGATCGTCACTAATTAGTTAATAAAGTGGAACTTTAACTAACCTATGTGATGCACCTAAACTCGAATGTCCCATGCTTGGACAAATGACACTTCCACTCTGAAAACCGGAGCTGAACAACTCGTTCTTTAGCTTCTCAATCCTTTCTAATTCTTCAAGAGACGGTCCAGCAGCTTTAGATTTCACCTCGTCTTGCGGTTTTACAACATATTGTCCTATAAATCATAAAAATATATACATATTGTTTTTATAAATATTTTTAAGTGTCACTTTAGATATACAACCTACTGTTACATTTATAATTTAGCGTGCCATCTAATCTTACATTTACCTTACCTAGCACCAGCTAGGTTAAATATAAATAACTCATCAAATAGTCTTCAGTGCTGTAGATTCATTAAAAAAACACGACTTCGACTTGGACTCCACAGCCCTGATATTCTTTTCTTAATGCTTCTACAAAAACATTTTCTGATGAGAGGTTGTATCCCCGACTTACGACAAGTTTTCATTATGCAATCAAGAAATCGCTAAGTTAGAATTTATTATATGGTGCATTTACTCTATCAACGATTTTGTTTAATTCACTAAGGCAGTGGTAGGCAAACTGCAGCTCGTGAGCCACATGCGGCTCTTCCACAAAATAAGGAGATGAAAGGCCTTTCTTTACATTAGTGTTTGCCAGTGATTGTCATGATTTCATTTGATGTAGCTATAGATTTACAGACTTAGATTTGGAAGGGGCGACCTCAGCAAACGTATCTCAATCAGATTGAGGACATTTTAGCAAATGCCAGCTTAGGATTACGCTAATTAAGTTAATAACAATTTACCTATCTACATAGTTTAAGTCTAAGAAATTTGGCTATCAAAAGAAATTTAAATCGTTGTATTGTTTATATTGAGTTCGGTTGACTAACGAGTTTGCCGACCACTGCTCTAGGGTACTCAATGTTCTCCCAACAACCACCTTTTACAGCATCACACTCTTTTACATGGTGTATTCCGCAGTGTAAAAACTTTTTCAATATTTTACTGTGCAAAAATTTACAATTAGTAATAAGTAGAAGTCTGAGTTAATGAAAGAGCTTTTAAGAGTCGAGCTCCATTTGCATTCCAAAGGAAAACATGAAATCTTTGAATGCCTTGCAATTTTTCAGGAATGCAATCCAATCGGCATGAACAATAGAACCAAATGATAATTGTATCACCTTGAAGAATTTTTCAAGATCGTTGTCCATATCCGGACACCACCACATTACCGATAGAAAAATATATTGGGTTGATGCAAAAGTTATGAACGTTTTTTATGATCCTAGGTAAAAAAAAATCTTCAGAAATGATGACTTCTTCTAAATGATTCCATTATATAAAGGATGCTTTCCCTCTACTTTCTGTTCAGTTTTGGTCTGGCCAGAGTACAGTGAAGAGCCCTTGTATTTTTTCAAAATGTTGGTTGATTAAGTACATTTACATCATTGTTTACTTTATGAATTCTGAAAAGACAATACCGCGAGTGTGGCAACCAAAAACATTTGCGAAGTGTATGTCAGCAGTTGTCCAAATTGAACACCGCCCTTCAAAAGGATAGACCAGAATTGGTAAACAGAAAAGGGATAGTGTTTCATCACGACTACGCGGGACCACATGTGGCTATGATGACCCAACACAAGCTAAATGAGTTGAATTGGGATATTATCAAGCATCCACCGTATTCTCCAGATCTTGCTCCTTCCAATTTTTATTTATTCCGATCACTGCAAAAAATTTTAAATGATAAAAAATTTCATACAATAACAACCCTTACTACATTTTTTGCATCAAAACCCACAGAATTTTACACTAATGGTATTAATAAGTTGATAGAAAGATAGGAGAAGGTTATAAGAACGGATGGAAATTATAAAATTGTTTAAATAAATAATACAAATCTAAAAAGAAATGTTAAATTGTATATGTAAAATTCGGTCATAACTTTTGCATCAACCCAATAGTTCATCGTTAATTTAAAAAATATATTGTAAACAGACAGACCTTTTCTACATCTATCACAAAGCCTCATGTGTAAACAAATAAATAAAATAAAAGAGCAAATGCTAGCTTGCTATGTTTTTTAAACACACCCTTCTCTTATAATGTGATTAAAAGAAAAATAGAAAGAGTCACTCAGCGCATACACACATCTGATATACATATGTTAAACATGAGGTAATGAAAAAAACCTTTAGTCGCTGATCTGATGTCGAGTGAGTGGCCCCCTTTCAATGAAGATGAAACACTGTTTTGACTATGAACAGATTTAATGGTACTACTTCTTGATGATGCTTCGCTTTTGTTTGATTTGTCAATGGGAGATGAGCGATTGTTACTTCCAAATGAATTATGTCTTCCAACTGGTACGCCACTCGATAAAGTTGGTTCTTTTGGCATATTGAAAACTGGAAATAAGAGTATGGAGGAAAAAATATAAATACAATATAACCATGATAAATAAACTAAATAAGGAAATAAATAATCAAAATTTGGATTTGCAAATTTACAGGTCTCTGTCAATATATCCTGACATTCACATTGTCAATGATGTTAAATTCACTTGAAAAATTATTAATCTCAGTATTTAAATTACAATACGTATGTATTTAGGTTAAACTAGCTGTCCTTTTTCTGTAGTGTGCAGCCAGAGTGTGTACATTTAGGTACCGAATGAATTTATCAAACACTATCAACATTCACTCAACACTCATATTCACAGATTCTTTGTTGCTCTGTGCATTTGCATACAGACACAGATAAAATAAAAACTATAGCAATAAACAAAAATTGATTATAATTATACACAACCAAACATGAAACTATAAACAAAGTATTCTTTTAAATATATTTAAAATATTATGCCTTTCCATATCACTAAAAAGTGACAGGTAACTCATTAAAAGTGTAAAATGATTATACAAAAATATCACATCTTATACTTATTACAGCTTTAAATTAAAAATATATATGTGTTATGTCTAGACAGAAGTCACAAATATTATATATATGTAGATTTTATATAAACTCAGTGACTGCTAACGTCAACTGTTGAGACGTTGATAGATGATACTCCAAAATATTATGTTAATACAGTCAAAACTTTTGTGGAAAGGTTAGTTTATGCGTTAAAATAAAGTCGTATTTGTCTTGATAATTTTTAATAAGCAGTGCTTAACATCAACATTATTGAATAACTTTACACAGTTTAGCAGGAAACGAGTTAAAAAAAATAATGTTTAAAGTTGAATAATTTATAATACTCGAGTGTTTTTATATTACTCACCAATTTTGTCGGGAATGTTGGCATTACCCATATCTAACGAGTGTTGGAATTCCCTCGTCAATGATTCTATAGTGCTAGCAGGACTTGGCAATGGAGCTAAGTCGTTAGAGTTTAAGATTTCACTTAATGATGGTGGCTAAACAAACATAAAAAGACAAATAAATTAAAAGATTTTTTCTTTAAGCATTTAACTTCCAGACCAATAAACCCATGGAATAATATTTCAGTCTACATTTTTAACAAATAGGTTTATTCGAAATTTAGATTGACCTCTATGCGGGGAAGTTTGAAATATTAGATGGTGGGATTCTTCACATAACTAGGGCAGACAGATATATCAGCTCTCCGGGACTCTTGGTCAAAATGAAAAATATTCAAACAAATGATGCGTTGTCGTGAATATTACCAAGGATTAGAATAATTATGTTTTATACTTTGATTCTTCGACTTTTCTATTTTGCATATCACATAAAGGAAAACAAAAAACAGTTTTGGGATATTAAGAATTGAAATTCAACAATGAAAGGTTCGTGCAAGTCTATTCTCACACTTTAAAGTATCCATACAGTTACACATTAAATATCATATTAATCAAGATTATATTTAGAGTCTTGTATCAATATAAATTCAATATCAAGGTATCTACTACCAAGTGTAAAGTCAACTAACAACAATAATGAACATAGCTATGATTAATATGTTGCTTTTCTGGGTAAAAGCCATATAAACATATGATTTATAAATTCTATAAATCATTTGGATAGCATCGCAAATAAAATAGATAACCTAATAATTTAACTAAAATTGGCCATCAACAGGGACATTAATGAGTTGATTGAAGCTCACTCGGAAGCTCTGTCAAATGAACACTACCTAACTTAACTTTTGTAGCACAATTCATATTTTTTTTACATCATTAAACTATCATACACATTTTCAGGAATAAGAAAATAAAAGACCACCTGTAGTAACACAGTAGCCTTATATAAAAAAAGATATCAACTGACAAGTTTGAAACTAAAAATGTAACTGTTTTTTAACAGTTTAATGCCAAGTTAATCAATCAACAAATAGCATATTCATTACCTCAATATGTAAATTATCCAAGGGCAAAGGCCTATCTAAGATGTTTAATTTTGATACAACATCAGTATTGCAAAGTATCTTATCTGCGTCCGGAGACCCGAGAGATGGGGTTGCGGCCACTCTTCCTTTTTTTTTCCTTCTAGGAGGTGCCACTGGAAGTTCCGGTTCAGGATTTCTTAAGCTCGATGTAGTAACGATGGATTGCTCAGATCCTCTTGAATGCTTTAGGCTGTTTGATTTTGTGCTGGCAATGACATCTGGCTCTTGCAGAGGAATTGCTGTAAAGAGGAACAGTTTTTAAACTCAAAAAAATTTCCCAACTCAAAATGAATTTATTTTTATTCAAAATATAAAGTAATAAGTTCTATAGCCGCAATCACTCTTGGGTCCATTTTGGAGGTTAATTGATATGGCATAATCTTTGTATGTTTTACAAAAGATTTTTATAATTTCTATTAGCCAATAATCGACAGTAACCTGATGACCAGCCATAAGTTATATGTCACACTTATAGAATGATTAAAGTAACAAGGAAAAAGAAAAAGCAAAGTGATGTGTATAGAAACTGATAATATTGAAATATGTATCGTTGACAATATGCTTCAAGAGACGAAAGATACAAAAGTGATAAATTTGGAATTGTTCTGAATTGTTATTTTTATTAGATACTACTTTCTATTTGAATGTGATAAGAAATATTTTGAAAAAAATATAATCAATATTTACTCATTACTGCCATCCGTGCATGCATGTGTACACCTGTTTGAATGTGATTTGGTGTATTCTTTTTAACATTATATTAGTAATTACTTATTTCGAAACTATAAGGTTGTACTTCACTACAGGAATTAAATCTAGCAATAATGTGTTAAAGAATGACATTAACCTCTGAAGATTATCAAAGTAAAATATATCTATATAATAATTATCAATTATTCGGTTTGTATCGTGTGTTCCTCAAAGCATCAAATTCCGACAACCATGGAGGGTAGTCGCTGACAACAGCTGAAAATCATCAGTGTCAACTCAATATCCCAATAGGATAATAGTACCGGTATATCTTTTGTCACCCCTGCAATGTACACCAATAGTTTACAAGTGTTTACGAAAATTCTACAATAGCTAAAATGGCCAACACCTTGGCTTTACAAACAAAAATTAAAGACTTGAAGAAGCCATTTATAATCAACTATAACCGATAAAAACGGTAATGCCGAATACAATATCACATGGTGCCATCACATGCAGATGTTCTGAGTGAAGAAGGAAATAATGACTAGAAATTTTCAACTTTTTCAAGAGTTGTGACAGGAGCAGATGAAGTAATTTCCCACCTTTCCAACCATGATTTTTCAGACTGGATTGACAGTGATTAATGTGCCGCTTTCAAACTATACAAGACCTTCAAGTCAAGCAACTGCGTGTAGAAAAACTTCCCCTATATATATTACAACCTACAATGTTACTGATGGTATTCAGAGCAAACAAAAAAGTGTAGAATCCATGGAAAATCTCTCTATACTTAAATATATTACATGCTAATTTATTTATATTTTTCTTTTCAAACCTTTAGTTTTGTTCAGAATATCAATACAAGCGGAAATCTCCCAGTTATTAAGAATATAAATAAGAATGCAAACTATTAAACTAACCATTATTTGATTCCGGAAGCTCTTCCTCATTCAAAGTGTTTTCTGAACACTCTCTTGAACCACCAGAAAGAATTGTGGTTGTAGCCCCTCCTAAATAGTTTTCTCGTCCTATGCTTATTCCTACATTAAAGATAATACTTTTTCTAAACTTGTACAAAATTTTAGTCAATCTTACTGACAAATAAAAAAAATTAAATCTAAATATACATTTATTTGAATTGAAAAGCAATCATTTGTTTACATGGCTTTAAGTACTTTGAAAGATATTAGGTCATCAAACATTTACATGTAATGATTTTCAATTCTTTCAATGAGTGAAACTGAAAGTACAAATCATGGAATATGTATATTTTTACATGTATAATGCCTCTCAATCATGAGTATCATTGATGGATGTGTGTGAACATTCAGTTTTCGATACAATGACAAAAAAAAACATTATTTTTTTATCGGTAATTTATTATTTAACAATTTATGTTGTGCAATTATGTTTTAAATCATTGCATATATTGAAAGATGTTGATGGAATAATTCTTTATTATGTTCAAATAATAATAATCTAGAACATTGAATTTGAATTTGCTATTAGTGATTTCTTGCATATGGCTATGTGGTTCTCTATCAATGATGATCTCAGGAAAGGAGTCAAACTGTAATATTTTTTCATGCTCAATATTACTTTTTATTAAAAGTATATAAGATTTGAAAATTAACAAGATAATATTTATTATTATCAATTTGCCAATCTGAACATCTTGATAACTGATAAGATGATAAATCAGTATCAAAGATGAGTCAACAACTTGTTATGATGTCATCAATTTTAAACTATCTCATTGCAAAATACAGACTTTGGATGGTTGAGAGCCCTCCAAAGATTAATTACTTTACAACTTGTGAACAATTTTTTTATTGAATTATAATTATTTCTTAAGGTATGAATTCTATACATTTATTTCTGCGATTTATGATGTCACATTACTTTTATTCTTTATTTCAAATGAACCAAATAATTTTATAAAAAGGAATGTATAGACACTGTATCTTATGACAGTACAATGGGGAATAAGGGCGCGTTTAACGCCCTTCTTTCCCTTTCGTCGCTGTAGACAAATCTGTAGCCATGTATATAAATATATTTGGTGTAAAAAATCATTTTTGGTGTGACACTGGAAACGACATCACTAGAGAGCCACATGCTGACATCATACATAGTTGATTATTTCTAATTCAAGTAAAAAATTTAAATAAACAATAGCTGCTTTAGCGAATATTATAACATGAAATAACTTACCAGAAGGATCCACGGTACCTCCTAAGATGCGGCCTACCCTTCCCAAAGAGGTCAAACTTTGGAGACTCATCGTATCATGTTCTATAATTCTATAAATATAATTTAAAATTATTATAAATTATTACTTTATAGAAAAAATAAATAGGGTTTTGCTAGGAAGGTTTACTACTTTATTTTTATATAACTTTATGTAAAATGAAAACAGACATAGTGCTGATAAATGTTTAATCAAATTTTGGGAATTTCGTAAGGAAGACAACAGCTAAATACCTGCCTTTAATTTAGTGACTAAACAATAAATAGTAGGTTTTGATGGTACATTATTTGTACCCCAAAATTTTACACTATTTTTTAACTGTCACAATTATTGATGATTGACTTTGATAAAATGTTTTTACAATTAAAACAAATTGGTTTATCATATATTTTTCCATAATAAATCTGTCATATTTATGTTTCACATCTGTCAAATATGAAATGTCAAAATTCATGTTTAACAAATGGCAACCTAGCAAAGTAATAAACCTTCCCAACCAATACCCTGTATTTTATCAATTAACTTTTAGTTTATGCTGTCAAAGATTAGTAGATTGGAAAATAAAAGACAATGCTGCACTGTGTATGTCACAATTGAATATATTTGAAGATACCTAAAAGGATGAGCAGTTTTAGAGGAAGCAGGAAAAACTCCTTCAGCTGAACTATTTTGTGAATCTGGGGTCGAGTTGACGGACGGACCGCAGTCGTCATCTTCTGTTTGCATGAACTGCCGTAATTCACGGAATCGTCTTCTTCCTTGGCCAACCTAGAATCGTATACATCATAAATTTCATCCATCCAAAATTTTATCAGGTACTTGCTAATTTTAATAAATAAATATATATTTCAGATTGAACATATTGTTCATTAAAATAAAAAGTAAATCTGCTAATTTTAAATTAATATATAGTTTGGATCATTTTTCAAAATAAGCATTAAAAATCAAGAATGATAAAAATGAATTATAATCATTTTACTGACAATATCAAGTATTGCTGTGTTACTGTTGTTAGTAATAAAACAACAAAATATGTTTTATATAATATTGTTTTTCTATAATTTAAACAAACTCTGGCTTGTCATATTTATGATTAAAAAAATCAACTTACTACAAGCTATGATACTAATAAAGATGGATTCAAAGGTGTTGAGAAGTGAAATAAATTGACAATCATTTCACTTACAGCCCATTTTTGGTTAGTAAATTTACCCCTCAGATTTTGTCTATAGAATATTTTTCTAATATTTTAGTGGTTTTTTTGTCATTTGACAGAGCCATTGAAAATGGATATACTGTTTACTAGATAAAATATTGACTTTTGATCACTATTGCAACATGAAAAACAATGAGAATAAGGATTTTTTGTTAATAAATTTATAAAATATGCAAAACATCTGTTCTTTTCATAACATTATAAATGATTTTCACAAAACACTTATACTAACAAGTTAAGCACAAAGGCCATATCTAGATTGTAATCATACTAGAGAACTGAACTTGTATATTATTTCAATTTGCCTACTTTTAATGTAAAACAGGAAAAAGCTTGTTCAATTGAAAAGGAAATTTAAAGAAATAAAATATGCAGTGACAAATCAATACAGTCACATAACAAGAGAAATTATTTTTAGTATTTATTTATCTATTTAACTTACATATATATATATATATTATACATTTTAAATAATAAAAACACATTTTTTTAGTACTTATTTCCACAATATATTTTTTGATCAGGACCGGTTTCGCTCATCGCGAGCATTATCAACTGAGCTCGCGAAACCGGTCCTGATCAAAAAATATATTGTGGAAATAAGTACTAAAAAAATGTGTTTTTATTATTTAAATTATAATGCCTTTCCATCAAGAAGTGACATTTAACACCTTAAAAGTGGTATATTATACATAATAAATATGATATGTTTTATTTTTCTTCAGTTCTGTTTAGCACTGGGTAGTTTTGTCAATGTTTTGACATGTTGCGTTATGGATCAGCCATTCAATTATACAGTTAAGGTTTGATTAGAATTGCATTATATTGTGAAACTATTTTCACAAAGGTGCCATTTAAATTAAAATGCTTCCTTTGATTTTTTTATGATTTCACAAAATATTGTAGTAAAAATAGTGCAAATAGAAATTTATAGTAGGTGTGCACCTCATGGTTGCCAGATATCCCCACAAAATACAGATACTATAAAATAGAGTATCACTAGTAGTTTCAGTGAAAGAGGTATCATTAGAGATTGACTTGAAGAAAATGACATCACAAACATGTCCAATATTTCAAATAGACAGTTCCATCTGATTGACAGAGTAAGCCACTGGCGTTTCTTTAAAAATTGATTTTATGGGCAATATAAAAAAAAGTTTTTTAAATATCATTTTTTCTACTTTTTAAGTATAAAAATGGACAGTTTTCACAAATGTGTGATTGAACATTTTGAATGCTGACATATTAATACCGAATAAATCACCTATTAAAACAGGAAATAATACAAATTTAAAATCACAATACAAAGCACCACATATGATTAAGCCCATGATCAGATGTTCACCTCAAATCAGGAATCCTTGGTGATTTTCAAAACCAGAAAACAGATGAGTAAGTAAGTACTTACTGATTTTAGAAATAATGCATTTATTTCTGTAGTCTTTTTAAATACATACTATAAATATTTTAATTCAATTATACAGTTGAAAACATTATTTTCACTATTAAAAATCTGCTTTAGCCAAAATAACGAAACAGCATAAATATTATAAAAAATACATACATTTTTTTCGGGAGTGAGGTCCACAGCATCCCTCACAACTTCGAAATTAATAGCTTCTTTTGTGTCCGCAGGTGGCTTTGGGATGACGAATTCATTATTAAAAGCTTCCAGGTTATTTGGTGCATTGTCTTCAGATATTATTTGCGATTGGGGTGTTTTCGTTTTTCTGCGAAAAGAATTTCAATGAATAAGAGAGTCATTTCCACAATATGTAAAGAATAAAAATATAAACTCACTTGTTGCTTTTGGTAATTTCAATATCTTCAGCATCAAAAAATTCATCTGAATCGCTACTAGTCTGCATTTTTATCTCCAAAGCAATTGTTTAAAAATTAGATATGTCAAAAGAAAGGTATGTTCTCGCGGATCTGTCAAAACTATGAGTTGAGAGTCAGTACGTCATCCGAGTGATTCACTCTATGGTACTACATTTTTTATTATTGTTTTTCATCTCGATCCGGAAAATCATATACATTTCTATTACACTTTAACTATGTTATAGTTATATTTCAATTAAAACATCTCCTCCTCTACTTTTCTAGCTAAATAACTGCGAATTTATTTTATTAAAAAAAAATATGTTGTCTATGAGATATGACAGTAATGACAGCTGATGTACTTTGCAGTTTTGTAATTTTTATTGTATGTTATCTGTTTATTCTGATAGACTTATCATTCTGGTCTGTGATTGTTTTCAATTCATACCATATTTTACAACGCCATTGACATAAATTAATTAATAATGTGCTGTGCAACTTAATCAAAATATTAAGACGTACCACCAGTTAAGTAAAATGTTGAACACAAATCAAGGCGGCGCAGATATAACATTACAAATGGATGAAGATGTAAATAATCAACCTTCATCAGCGCAATTCAGCCAACGATTTCGGGATTGGGCTCGAGTCACCTCGAGACTTCTTCCTAATAATCCACCTCGTAATTTAATGAATGAATTGGATCAACTGATACAGGTAATATATTGAGAAATCCTCGACTTTTTTTTCTTTAAATATCTAGAAATATTTGCTGTTGTGAAAAGATAAATTTCATTTGAACAAAATCTTAAGATTCTAAAGACAAGAGGAATAGAAGTTAGTAAATATAATTACGAAAACTTTATTTAATATTGACTGGAAAAAAGATATAGTACAGTGCACTCTCGATTATACGGGCTAATGCTGAGAAGGATGGTCACGGATAATTGAAATACAAAGATAATCAGAATCATGAAATTTTTATTTTATTTTCGAATATAAGTAATTTCATATACACAACACAATTTTTTTAACACATTATATACATATTCATTCTTTATCAAGAAAATACGAACAAATAAGTATAAATATAATATTTTATCATATATACAAACATAAAAATATAAAAAAGCATAGTTTTATGTGTATATTTTTTTTTTTTAAATCTGTTATTTTCATTCATTTTCGAGATTTTTTTGATGAATTCCTTATTTCACTTTGAAATATTCTTAAAGCTATTACATTATTGTATTCTGTTCTCTTTTGTTCAGCGTAATCTAGCAATGTTTCAATACAATTCAATGCCGTTTCATGACTAACATAACCAATGATATCTTCTTCGCTTGTAGTATTACTGTAATTTTATTTGTCTTGTGTAACAGTTGTGACTGTGTAACTTGTGAGACAATATCAGGATCGTCCATGCGTTCAAAGCCTGGATCATTTAAATCATGGTCTAGCCACTCCTCTATGTTTACATTATCCACGTCTTCAAAATATTTTAATTTTTCAATAATCTTCTTCTCTTAATTCTCTTCTGAACCCATTAAATCTGTTTCTATGTCAGGAAGAACCTTTCTCCATTATCAAATGACTGTTACTGGCTTTACTTTTGACCAAGATTGTGTTACCCCATTTATAGCATCCAATACTGTGTACAATATATGTGGAATACAAAGGATTTCAATTCTTGACACATTCTAGTCCCATAAATTATGATGTTTATTGTGATATATGTAAACATTCATACATTCAAAATATTCAAGTGGTTAAAAAAAATCATCAATTAGTTACGTAAACACAAACACATCGCTTAATTCATCTTTTTTTTTAAACAATGCGCATATTCAAGATCACAATTCATTAATGTGTCATATAATCGTAATAGAAAACAAATCTATCAAATAAAATTTGAATTAAAAAATATTTATTTTCCAGCATGAATAATCCGCAAACCGGATAATCGAGAGTAGACTTTATTTTATAAAAAAAAAGTTAATTCCAAAAAGTATTGATATATTTTGTTTATCATTAAAAATTTGGAAGTTGGTAATGGTAATTAATGAAAAATCACTTCTCATTTGCCAAAAAGATGACACATATTGCATCTTCACATTTCTTTACCAGCGTTTTAATATTTTTAGGGTAGTTCAACAAATAATATTATGCCAACATCTCTGATGGGTAGGAATCCACAGAATGATCAGTCATTCCATCTAGAGCAACGCAATCAAGCGCCAGGCACTTACAATACAAGAGAAACTGTTCACATAAACCTAGGCCCTGGATCTTCCACCAACGCTGTTCATGCAGAAAATCAAAATATGAATCGAAATCATTCATCGAGTCAACCTTCGCTTCCTACATTTGATGTAGACGCTGAGAGTAGTCATGCGGACAGACTCTTAGATCCTAACCCACCACAACAACCACCAGGGCAAGGAAATGATAGGGACCAAGGAAATAATGACCTACAGAATGTATCTGTAAGTAATTGTTATTTATATTCTTATATGATATGGCTTAAATGTTAACAAATTCTCATTACTTTATTTTTGTTTTCTAATATGGATGGGTTGAGGGAACTAATAATATAAGTCATTATTGCAAGGTTGTTGGGAGATTGTTTTTCTCCGATGACACTTTTTCTTCAAGTTAAAACTCAAAATTAGATGATAGAAATATCAAATAAATCATATAATATTGCTAGAAATAAAAATATCTGAAGCTGGAGCTTAAAGTGCTTTTTATATTGTTTTGTATGCTTTTATCACATGAATAACATACTATTTCTCGGAGGATAAAGATAGAAAGCCTTGCCTCCCCCTTTATTGTGGAAAAATTGTTAAATTCTGTTTATTAATCATTTCCCATTATTGTTTTCAGCCTGATCTTTATCATTTCCTACGAACAGTATTCAAATATGCTCCTTTTTTCCTAATACTACTGACAAAATTCTCATATGACCACCGTGAGGGTTTGCTGACATTTATCACTCTTCTCATAACCTTTCACCACGCTAATAGTGTCGTGAAAAATGAACTTGCAAAGCAAGCAAATAGAAGCATTCGAAGATTATCCGTGGAGTTTATTTACACTGTTTGCTGCATATTTTTCATTGACCACGTTTTTGACTACGGCCAGCAGTTTTCAAGTCTTCTAGTTTTGATTCCGTCATATACCCAACCATTGGATGTGTGGCAGCTACTGTGGGTTGTTTGCGTGACGGATTTTATATTAAAATTGATTACTGTTGATTTTAAAATTCTTGTCAGTTGTCTACCCGCAAAGATTTTACCGTTTCCGAAAAGGGTAAGCAAATATATAATTGATACTTTCTACGAAGCAAAAACATTGACATATAAACCTCATTACTCTTAAAACCAAAATACATATTGTCAAAAAATCTTTCGAAATATCAATATCAAAAAAATGGTTTTATTTTATTTAATGCCAATATGTTATAACACGGTGAAAAAAATAATAATGTATTTTAGTTCTACAAATTTTGTAGAACTAAAATACATTATTATTTTTTTCACCGTGTTAAAATGGAGTTCTACCAAGTGAATGTCAATTCAATCAGCCAATATGTTATGTTTTTGATTCAATAAACTATAACTGTTATTAAAATATACAAGTTTGAGACACAGTGTCTAAATATTTTTATTAAATCACAAAGCAGATACAAATAGGCAATATAACCAATACCCCTGTCTCCAAAAAAAAAAGGATTATAAGTCTCAGAAATTTTAAAATTAATTTAATATCTCAAAATAAGTCTAATGCAAATAGATAGAAAAAAATAATTATTTAAATGGATATCTACCAAGACAATGCCAACTCAAATATTATAACATAAGCAATGTGTGCATTAGACTAGATTGATTTTTCAATTGAAATTTTTTGTATTGTTTCAGGGAAAAGTGTACTTCTTTCTAGAGGCTACTTCTCAATTGTTCAGATCACTGATTCCTGTACAGCCATGGTTATATTATTTATTGGAAGCATACCAAGGAACTGAAAAAGTGATGGGGGTTATTTTGTCTACCGCCTATATTATATCAAAAAGTGTTGAGATTGTCAAAAAAGGATCTCTTTTTAAGACAGCAGGCTACCAACTACTAAAATATTCTGTAAGTTGTACTAGGCATATGAAATTTTATTTTGCTTGCATTAAACTTAAAAAGCTACCATCTCTTAATGTTCAGATAATGACATCTTGTGTTAAATTGGCAGATTGAGACGTACATATTTTGTTTCTTTTGTTATATTTATTTCTGTTATATTTTGATAAACAAAATTTGACAAACTCATTCTATATTCATTAGATTTCATCTAATCTTTGCTGGAATAGTTCTTAGTCTAAAAATGGAATAATCGGTTTTATTTAACATTCTAATGTATAGATCGGAAATATTTTTGTTTTATCATTTAGACCGGGAGTAACCCAAGCATTGAGTAGCTGTATCTAGTCACAATATTTTTTTTTTCAGTTTCATAAGATACAGTACTATTTTTTCCATGGTAAATTTACAAAAGTGTATGAATTATTTACCAATACACATAAATTACTAATTTATTGCTTCTCCATCCCCCATAAAAGATGTTATTGTTAAAATAAATTGATATTGGTATTATCTATATTTACTTTCAATTTAAACATATTTTTGGCTCCAAATTACTACTGTTTAAGTAGACTGCCAATAGTTTTAGTAGTTAAAACTTTGTGCCACCTATGGTTTAGATATAATTTTAGTACTACCTAATACATGATAGTACTAAAATTATATCTATGAAAATTAACAATGTCATTGTCAAGCATTCTATATGTAACACCCATAAAATACAGTCCATCCATAAATAATAATATTCAAGTTGAATCTTGGAAAGAGCTTAGTTGGCATATAAACGGCAATTAGAATGAAACATATGATTGCCACATTGGCACTGTTAAACACTTGGGAGGAGTTTTTGTGACAGGCACACAGACACATTTATCCTCTGTTTTATAGCATTGATTTATAATTGGGAAAATAAAATATGATACAATCAGTCTGAAGACTGTGATAATTGTCACATTTATTAACACTTCAAATGGAACAATGAAGCTATCAATTTTAATTATTTGTATTAAAATGTTCTGCCTTAGACATTGTAGATGAGTGAAATGAAAACGATTTTTTTTTTAAAAAAAACATGCTATTTTATAATCTCTTATAAATTATATTGAATATGTATTCAAGATAATGTATTTTTCTTCAGAATCTCGGTGTCTGTCCAAACAATGAACAGCTGTTGTCGGCCGGTATGACCTGTCCGATATGCCACGATGAATATTCTTCCCCCATTCGGTTGAGCTGTACTCATATCTTCTGCGAGATATGTGTTTCGAAATGGTTAGACCGGACTCAGACCTGTCCCCTGTGTCGCGCTCAAGTAATCGAGGAGTCATTCTGGAGAGACGGCTCTACCAGTCAAAATTTACAGTTTTATTAAGCGATGCATTACATGTGTTTAAAATAAGATAACAGTCACAAAAGAGATTCCAATCAATTGGTCCAGCTTGGCAACTTGACCTCATGTAAATAACATTATTATTTAAAATATATTGAATGTAAATCACATTTTTTTTACAATTTAACTACGGGTGTAAATCAAGCATGATTGGTTTTTATAGGATGATTTCAAAATGGATATCTTGGCAATACTTTGAGCATTGCTTTTTATCTATACCAGTTCATACAGCATTTATATATTTTGAAGATGTGAAAATCTTTTTTTGTTATGTCGGAACATTTTTAAATATATTGATACTATACTTTCTATTGATGTAAATATTATTATCATCTTGAAATTTTATTGAAAACAGCTTCAACTTCAATTTGTGAAAATATTATAGTACAATTAATTAATAAATTATTTCTACTAATTAATGTTACCTTATTGAATGAGTGGATATCTTAATAAAATTATTTTGTTCACATCATTTTTATGCTGTGCTTCACTTTTTTTTCTAAATACAATTAACTTTTTTTTAGAAAAATCTGTAAGTGATTTTAATAATACTAGGTTTTATCTTGTGATATTTTTAAAGATTTTTTTTATTGAATGTTTAATCAAAAATTATATTTACTGTAAATATACAAATGATGTATAGCTTAAAAAATAAAGAATAACCCTCAAAATGTAAATAGTAAAAAAAAGTATTGGGTGATTCGCTTTATTTTAGCTTGTATAATAAAGTTAATAGTTATGTACAGCGAAAATGGGTTATAACAGAAAATTTTGGAATCAACTAAGCCACTTTAGAGAACACCACATATGCTACTATACTGAAGTTACTTAACTGCTAAACTCTCCATTGAAAAGCTGGCCAAATTGTAAAAAAAAAGTTGTTAATGCATCTATCAGAAATTTCTTGATAGTGAGACGGAAAGGGAACGATAATTATTAATCTGCATAATAATCTGATAAGCACTGATGAATCGGTTCTATGTGGCTTTTTCATATAAATTACACTCCCCATTGGATCGGCTCACTGAGGTTTAAAGGGTTAAAAATGTGTTGTCTACCTGTAGTCAAAACCATAAAATAGTTGAAGTTATCGATTGAATTGACATTTACTTGGTAGAACTCCATTATAACACGGTGAAAAAATAGTAAAATATTTTAGTTCTACAAAATTTATGGGATACATAGTTGATAGCTATTTCATACATGTCTATATGAAACTGGTTATTTCATCAGAACTAGTTAGATAGAGTTAGTTTTCATGAAGGTGTAAGGCAAAATAGCTATCAACCATATTTCCTATAAATTTTGTAAAACTAAAATTCATTGTTATTTTTTCATTGTGTGATAGTTCAAGTTGTTTTGTAAATACATATTTGCGTATTAAGATATACTGAATGTATTATAATAATATATTATATTCCTGCATTTATAGAAACATTTACAAATGTAGGTAGGACTTGTTAACTGTACATGTTAATAATTAATGTCCAAATAAATCATATTGCAAGAAAAAATTTCAATTATTTATATTTTGTTAAGAGGATATGGAATCCAAAATATACATTGCTCTTCTGTAGGCAAAAAATGCTTTATCTTTGATTTATATAATAGAGATAATATACGTTTTGAAAATTTCACACATATTTTCAATGTGAAAGTTTTATTTTTCCAATAAGACTAAGTGAGCATGCAACTGATCATCTCTTTGGGTATTGCAAGCACCTTCTTACCATTGACTACAGTTTTATAGCAATTTACAATATGAAATTTTTCTTAGTGTCACTCAATATCCTTCCATCATGGATAATATTTGATGGAAATGTTTTGCAGATGGATAAAATTTAATGACATTTGTTATATAAATTAAGATGAATACACCTGACACTGGGTGTTGAGCTTTTTTATAAAACAATAATTAATTCAACCTTTAATTTGAAGCACAGTACTTCTTCATCCAAAGGTGTCAAAAATGGAATATTTGGTTTCCTACCAATGAAAATGAAACTACTTTTTGTAATGCATAGAGATGAAGTGTGTTAACTTTCTATCAATTTTAGTGAAATATTTTATTTTTAAGTTTTTATTTATAAATTCATTTCCTTTAAGATTTTCGATAATTATTCTAAGATTTAAATTTGTTCAAAATCAAAACCTGTATACGTAAATTCAATTAAGCTGTCTTATCGTAATATCAAAATTAGAAACGATTTCAGAATTAAAGTTTTAAAAAAAAAGCGTGGAATATAATCAAAATTATATTTATTAATTATATATATTAATTAATCATAGTATGTAAACAACAATTGATGATTTCATAAATTTTCCAAGATATGTTTGTTTTATACAGCTGAGAAATAATGATAGCCAATTAATGAGAAAGTAGAATGTGTCAACAATTTCATCACTAATTATGGCATTAAAATTAAAAAAAAAGGAAACATTGAAATAATTTTCATAATAAACAATAGGATTTAAGTGTTGTCGATAATTTTTTGGCTTTGTGATATAGTAAATAATATGATACATAAGTATAGATTGGGAACGGTTTGCTACCAATTGATGAATAGTGACTGTATCAACATCTCTTTGGCACTTCAGCGATGAAGCATGTATCAAATTGAGTCACTGACTTCCTTGGCACCTTTTTTGAGACAAAAATTACACCTAATAGACATAAATAAACTATCTTTCCTCGATTGATTGTTGTGGTATGAGCATTCAAAGACCGAGAATTGTTTGGCATCACTCGAGAATACAACATATGACCTCCTCTTTCACCTTTTGCCAGTCTTAGCTTGGAAAAATGCTCCATCGGCCTGCGTAGCCTGTTGATTGATTTCTTTGTGTCTTTTCTGTGAAACTATTTCTTCCAATACCTCACCATCTCCTTTGATTAGTCTGAAAAATACTGAAGAACTGAATACAGAAACAAAACAAACAAGATCAAATTTATAGATATAAAATGCATTATTTTGCAGAGCAACAATTATGACCGGCTTTACTCACCGCAAGTATCCCTAACTGTTGAAAAATCGTGTGATAAGTGAAATTGGTCCTCATCATTCAATAGAATTAGTATGAAAATTGTGAATAAAAGATATAATGCCTTTTCCCCAAAAATTTACTGTTTTTACCATGTTATTGATGCAAGGTTAATGCATTTCAAAAGTTACTGATTTTGTAAAAATACATATTACTCCAAAATCATCAGGGACTAAGCCGAATGTATGAATGAGAACACAATCTCAAATTGAAATAAGTGCATAAAAATTCTTTGCTATTTAAATTTTTTGATGACAAAAAGAAAAGAAGAGAGGAAACATGGAGAATATGTGGTTTTAATATATTAATACTAACAGTATGTGAATCATGTGTTACACACATCAAACTCTGTGATCTAGGGATACAAACTTCGCCCAAGCAATTAGGTGGGTCTGGGTTCAAGTTCGATAAGGTTGATATACTATTTTACGATTAAAATTTGTGGTTTGGGCATGGATTTTTGTGATGAATGATTTTCTGATTTAAATAATTGGCCCAAAGGTTGTTAGCTTTTATTCAAACACTTCTAATGTGTTAACCGTCACTCCTTAATGGAAAAATAAAAAACAATGTTTGGTACTATTTTCACAATTTTATATTAATAAGATCTGGACCGGTTTTGCTCATAGCGAATACTGTAGAATAAAAAAAGACGTCTTTTGTAACGGAATATCTTTTAAACGACATTATTTTATTAAATAAATTATAGAACTAATTAACACTATAAATGTTTATTTATATTTCAATAATTATCAATATTTTTTTTTGGATTCTCAAGAAATGAAGTATAAAATTGAATAACATTCTTTATGGTATTCAATGTTACATACATTCCATTCGTAATGTATATTTGATATTATTCACACTACAATATTGATAGTAAGCATTTTTCGCTGCTATCAATCTTGACAGCTAACATTTCTGTTGGTAATGTTCACATAAAATAAACATAATAAAACAGGAGACATTTTTAGCAGTGATGAAATGGTTGGGAAAAAATGCCACTCAAGTAATAACCCGTTTCAAATAAAAACTTGTAATGGTAAGCCCGGATTGCCCTTCTATTCTAATTATCATCATATAATAGCATTATGTACCTTTCAAGTGACACAATACATAGACGAGATTCATAAATTGAAAAAATTTCATGAGCATATTTTAGCAACTTTCGATTTATGCAATAACTGTAACTTATTAATTAATAAAATTCTTAACACGGTGAAAAAATAGCAATGTATTTTAGTTCTACAAAATTATTTTTAACAAATATAGTTGATAGCTATTTCGGCTCACGCCATCGTCAGAACTATATGGATAGTTCTGACGATGGCGTGAGCCGAAATAGGTATCAACTATATTTGTTAAAAATAGTTTTGTAGAACTAAAATACATTGCTATTTTTTCACCGTGTTATAATGGAGTTCTACCAAGTGAATGCCAATTCAATCAATAAATAAAATTCTTTATAGAATCTGGACTTGATCAAATTTTGTAGTAAACTGTGCCCAATTTTGATAAAAAAAAAACTTGTATTTAATATTCAGTTTCCTCTGGGATAGAGGATACTATTTTCGTGCAAACAATGTTGAAAATATGATTATGGACCTTATGTAACGTTCACGAAATATATTCCATCGATTAAGTTTTAACCCTTTCCACTCGTAATTTTTTTTGGGTGAGGGTAGCCTCAACTTGTAATTAATTTCACGAATTTTCCGGGATTCATAATCAAAACTAAAAATGAAAATAAATCGTATTATCAACAGATTTTTAGTTATGCTTTAAAATCAATTATATTTAAATGATTTTTAATTAAAAAGAATTTCAAAAAATTTTCAGCTGAAAATGATAAAAATTCTAGCGATTTTTTTATGTCGATGCAAGAAGATTGCGATTTTCTCTATCATATGAATTTTAATCACATGATAGAGAAAATATTATCTGCACGATATATATAATATGATAAACAGCAATAAAATGTGGTACATAGAAAATATTAAAGCTTAAAATTTTGGTTCCCCAGTGGGCACATACGAATAGAACGCTTTTCTTGTTTGGTTCCCCAGAGGGGACATACGAGTGGAAAGGGTTAACTGCCTAGGTGGTATTCATATGGCAATACCTGACAGGTAAAAATTAAAACCAAATAAATATATACTTTTTGGAACTGTCACTGTTTGGGAGCTATGCAAGATTTGTTGGACAAACAAACATATTGTTTCATGTATTTTCTGCTATTTAATATAGATATTTTTAAAATACTATTAAATATATGTCAAAACTCTATTGCTCTTTTGTAATTTCTTAAAACATCTTTATGCCTGTATTGCATTCCTCAACTGTAAATGGACTGATAGAATAACCTGTATCTTCCGGACTCTTCATCTAAGACGCGACGGATTTGTGATTGTCGTTTTTCCCATTCTTCTTTAGTCATTGGTGCCATTGATCGGGATTGATCCATCAGACCTGCAACAAAACCAATAAGCTTTCTTTAATTGATTATATTGAGTATTTGCGATATAACCTTAACAGCATTGGTTGTTAAATGTGCAGCTTTGTGAACAATGACTTCATAGAATCGTAATTTACTTTATTATTTATTTTTTATGTTTATTAGTGTTCTTATAAATTTTAATGAAGTGCATATAAGTTATCATAAATTGTTTTTTGTTGAAATTAAAAGTGTGAATTGGGTTTTTACAGAATATTAAAATTAGAATATTTTCTTAGTCTTTAACACCTTATTCTACAGTTTTGAGAGATACATACTATTCTCTTGTTAGTACACCTATGCTTAAAGCATTGTAAGTAAGTTTCTGTAAAATTTAATAAAATGGCAAGCACCCCAGAGTATCGTAAAGATACATATTTTGTAGGAGCCTGTTTTTAAATTTAAAAAACTATTTTTAATACGACTTTTCATTTAAAATTTCCCAATTTGCATTTCGTCAAATGTAATATTTTAAGCCTACATGGAAGTGAGTGGCAAGAGAATAATGGGATTATAAGCTACGGAGCTAAAATTCCTTGAGTTCTAAATTCAATGTTTACCAACCAATTGGCACATTCGCTGATTTCTCTTCGATGTCTACACTAAGTGAAGGCGGCAGAGGAACCAACTGAGCTTTAGTTTCATTTTTCATAATAGTAAGCTCTCGCTTCGCTTTCTTCTTTAACGTTTTAAGTCTCTTTCTTTCGATCTTTCTTAATTTCTCAGTCAATTTTTCCTCCTTTCTTTTCAAACGCTTTGCCTCCTTCCGAGCCTTTTCGCTTTCACGGCTGACAGAATTGGAATCTGATCTTTTTGAATGTTTTTTGGAAGTAGATGATCTACCCATGATTTGAATAGAACGAACTGGTAAGTGCTCGATTACATTATTTTAAACGCTATTATAGGGTGTATCATACGTAATTTATTAATGTAGCATGCAAGTGTCAAAAATTTTATCTGGGGGAAAGTGATTCAAATTTATCGGTTGCCCAAAGCAGCGCCCAAGCTGCAAGTGGCTACAAGACTTGCGTCAATTTTGGCGTCGAACCTAACTTCTTGTAAGAGACCATTCAAGGCTGTTCAAGACAAACGTCAAACTAATAGACACCAATAGACAAATATGTCAAACCATTTACATCCAGAAAAATTATCAATAAACAAAAATATTGCAATGGTCCTAGTCATAGCAGTCTCTATTATAGGATTACGTTCAAAATCAATATATTTTTTCCAAAATAATTTATAATTAACATTCAAATAGAAATTGAGTCATTATGTTTTTCGTCGGCAAAAACATCTTCTCTCCCACTCATTTTAAATTGATAAAAAATTCACACCAAAAACATGCACAAAAACTATAAAAATAAATCACGAAAAGGTCACAACACTCTAAATAAATTCAAGCATACATTATAATATCATACAAACACGGCTTAAAAATCTCTAATGTCTCAACAAATAACACAATAGTTCACAAATCAGAATATATTTAGTATAATAAAGAAAACTACACTATAAATACTAAATATACACAAATTATATTACACAACAACGCTTGGAAGTATACGTGAAACAGTATAACAAGTGCTACGAAAGTAGCTCGCCGCGGAGAATTTTGTTAGGTACCATGCTACCTACTTGACCTTGTGTCACTGTGTGTGTCGAAAACGAATATTATTAGTCTTATTGAATCAAAAAAAGATTGATAATCGAAGTTTTGCCTTTGGCTACATTTTTCTTTGAAACACTAAATTACTTAAATACAAGAATTAAGAAGTTTGACTTGCGTTTTTTTGTATATTTAGTTGAAACGTACAAAAATGTGCTCACCGCGGGTGTACAAGTTTTTGAAACGCAAAAATTTGTACACACCGTAAACATCGAAGTAACCATGAGGTATTAAAAACGGCACCAGCAGATATCAGACTGCTGAGAAGCAATACCTCGTAAGTGACAAAAACGAATAGACTCTTTGAAGTTACCATGAGGTATTAAAGATAGCACCTCACCAGAGGCAATAAAAGCACTTTGCTGAGATCTCAGCAATTAAGAAGCAATAGCTCATAAGTGAAAATCAACGAAGAAAGAATCCTCAAAGTTACCATGACAAAATGAAAGCAGCACCTCCTTAGAGACAAGAAAGGCACCTCGAAGAGACCATGATAAAGAAATGCTCTGCGAAGTTACCAGCAAGTATTAAAGACAGTTCCTCCTCAGAGGTACGAAAAACACCTCGTAGATACAACAACTTAGAAGCAACACCTCGTGATTGACAAACGATGAAGACGGGACACAGGAAGTTACCATCAAGTATTAAAGATAGCACCTCCTCAGAAGCAATAAAAACACTTGGCAGAGACCATGAAGATTCAAAACCAACATCTCGTAAGTGAAAAATGACGAAAAAAGACTCCTCAAAGATACAGCAATTCCTCAAAGGCAAGAAAAGCACCTCGCATACCTCGTAAAGGACAAATGTCGACGAAAGACTCTTCAAAGTCAAAATAGATATAAATTATGATTATAGATATAATTATACAAATTATGTCGGAAAATGTACGCTACACTTGTTGAATCAATTTTTTGTCACCAGAATATATTTTTTCAGGTATAAGCCATAACTCTTTTTTTCATAAAATTAACGTAGTTTCACTTTAATCATATAAGATTATTCTAAATCATAGCACTTTGACGCCTGATAGTAAATTATTCACTTAAGTAACGATATTTATCAGTTTCATATTTTAAATTAAGTTATAAAAAATATACGAAAATATTTACTAGTGATTTTAATTTGAAATGAATTATATAAAGGAAATTTTCGCTCCGATCATTGGTACTCAGATTTTATATTATGGTTTTGCAAACAAAAGCAATGCTGACGCGTTACTTTATCAAGCACATACCATTTTCCTTCATTCTACTGTTTTGTTTATTTGATAATAGTGGTGTATGTGGATAATTGTAACATGAGCTGGCGAAAATACAAATGATCGATTTAAATTATCTTGCTAAAATATCGCCTTACAAATAATATCTACACACAGTTTTAATGGTTATAAATTCTTGTATGAACAACATTTTCCTTTTTGAACGACTCAGTACATGTAGACTTAAGCCACAAAAGTCACATCTTGGATATTATTTTTTAGCAGCATTAAAGGTTAATTGATAATCTTATAAATGAGCTTGAGCTACGTTTTGTCTAAATTGAGATTGTTTTATTCTATTACAAGTTTAATTGGTTGGATATATTTAATTAATTATTATATATTGTCGATGTAAAATTTCATAATATCTTGTATATGGAAAACTTTTCCATATTCAGATCTCTTAAAACATGAAAATTTTATTGGCTATGAATAAATGGGCATTTAAGACGAAAAATCTGTCAAATGCCTGGCAGCATTACAGCTAACCTTTTCTAAACTTCAGACGAAGTAAATATAATAAATAAGGTTATTATTAACGATTTAAATGAAAAATGTTAGCATTAGTCTGAAATTATTCAATATTTAATTTCTTAATTTAATAACTGCCTCCAGCCTTACATTACTTCATCGAGCGTGTATTGTCATTTTTTTTTAAATAGTAGTTCAGTGATGTAAGAACGGCCAAATGCATCCTTTTTATGATGCTAATTTGTTAATTCTCCCAAGAAAAGAAATTTTATAGAATAGAAGTATCTTCTGTGATTTTTTTAATTGAAAGAAATACATTTTGTGCTTATAGATGTTTAAATTGAGTACATCAGCCTTTAAGAGGTTATGTCCGTTTCGGACTGCTCTGCACTATAGTTCTTCCTCGGCTCCAGCTGTTCAGCCAGATATTGAAAAATCAAGCAACGGGACACAGCCTGTGAAATTTGTTAAGCCTGACCAGGAGTTACCGATAGATCGCGTCCAGGCGAAAAATACTGGTAATACAATGTCAATAATTAGTACAACATATCATTTGCTTAGATAATTTTTATATTTCCTCAGAATATACGTTTAAAGACGGAATATAACGGCATGAAATCGTAAAAATATTTCGCGTTATCTTTTTTGTGTTTCTTCTCCAAGATATCATATTTAGTTCATAAAAATATCTATATAGTAACAACATACAGTTACCTTCTTCGTTTCTCCACCGCACTGGCAATTTTAGCTAAATGAATGATGGATGTAATAAAGAAATTGTTGATTACCTTGAATAGAATAGGCCATATACGGTGAAATCAACTAATATATTTGAAGATGTCATGGTAAACATTCAATGTGAAGGTTGCAAGAAAAGCTGAAACAATAAATCCTATGTTTTAATTTTTCCTTTCGATGATGCTCCATTAATGTTTGATGACACAAAGCCATTTCTAATTGTGTTTCCTAGTTGACCTATATGGCATGCCAACTTTTGATTAAACTATTATCTTTTTATTTTGTAATTTTAGGTTTGGTTGCTGCTGCTTTTGCTTCCTTGACGGCTGATGTTAATAGCACTGATAATCCACCAAAAACGTCGTCAACGGATAAGCAAAATGAGTATGTTTTAAAGAAAGAACTAGATGAGAGAATCAACAGAGCAAAAGATGTCAAAAGTATTTTATCTATTGTTGACCATCCAGCCCTCTCCAGGAAACATGCTTTAAGGGTAAATACACTTTCTTTCCAATGTATGTTTACTTACAAAAAATTGTGGAGCCTGTAAAAAGCTATCTTCTTCTGTTTTTATTTCTAAGGTGGGTACTATGAGATTCTTCATATCCCCTTCATGTATGTATTTTATCTATATATATCAGCCGAAGGCATTGAATGTGGAAAAAAGTGATTAAAACCTAATATTTTATTTGATTTCCTATGTATGCTTAGTGAACAAAAATATTCAATTTTTATTGATTTAATATTAAATTTTAATTTTTGAAATAATAAAAACACATTTTTTAGTACTTATTTCCACAATATATTTTTTGATCAGGACCGGTTTCGCTCATCGCGAGCATTATCAACTGATCATCAGTTGATAATGCTCGCGATGAGCGAAACCGGTCCTGATCAAAAAATATATTGTGGAAATAAGTACTAAAAAAATGTGTTTTTATTATTTAAAATATAATGCCTTTCCATCAAGAAGTGACAGTTAACACCTTAAAAGTTAAATTTTAATTTTTTTTTTTTTTTTGGGATATCAAATTCATGGAGCGTTAAGATCTATGACGCGTCAGCATCAGAGCTCTTCAGGTCTCCTCCATCTCTCATATATAGATTTAACTTGTTGTAATTGTTGTGTCATTGTTGACAACATTAGGTCGCAGCTGAGCCTTGGAACCTACAATGAGTGCAGTTCATGCGGACACCATACGCATTACATTCACTCATGCATACGCGTGCACACAGGCACACACACAGCCACACGCATGCATATACAATACGTAAGGAAACAAAATTAGAAAGTCATTTTCAGATGCCGAGGTAGTCCATGTTGGGATTAAGATCTGTAACAACAAACCTATGGCGGGTCATCGAGCAGAACCGCTCACGGCCTTAGACGATTACTCGGTACTGTCTCATCATAATTATGTAGATACGAAATTGTAGGGTTATAATGTTTGCCTATATCGCTGTGAAAGTTTCGAGACATTTCACGAATGAACTCTCGAATTGTAGGCATTTTCAAGTCTCTATGTAACAGCGAATTGCGAACGTACCACGGGGCATTACAAATTTGTCGCAATGATTTATTTTGGACAATTTGAAGTGTCTTCAGATGCTTCTGGTGTGCATAAGCCCACACTGGAGTAGCGTACACCATAATTGGTCGAGTTATAGCTGTATAGAGGAGCAGCTTGCTTTTGAGAGTAAGCTTGCTCTTCACATTGAGCATAAAGTTTAGTTTAGCTTTTACACCATAAGCTTGACGTTTTTTAATCGCGGTGTGCTCATAGAATTTTAGCCTATTGTCTAGAGTGAGTCCTAGATACTTGACAGTATTGGACCACTTGATTTCTGTATTTTGCATACGAATGCAATCGAAATTGGGTTTTCTAATGAAACCCTTTGAAAACATAACTGCAGCGCTTTTTTCGGTATTGATTTTAATTCGCCAGTTTTCACACCAGTCCGCTATGGTATCAGCCAATAGCTGGACTTGTGTGACAGCACTTTGCCGATTACGAGATTTTGATAAAATAGCAGTATCATCGGCGTACTGAGCTATAACTGCTTCGCTTTCCCTACCGCAAGGAATGTCATGCGTGAATATATTATACAGTATGGGTCCCAAGACGGAGCCTTGCGGGACACCAGCCTGGATCGGTCTGAAGGAGGATCGAATTACACCCATTTTGACTTTGAAATGTCTATCCGTCACGAACGAGTTGAGAATCTTTACAAGTGGTAATCCTATGCCAGCCTTCGACATTTTGAATACGAGCCCTTCGGTCCATACCCTGTCGAAGGCTTTAGCAATATCTAAAAAGAGGCCCGCCGTGACCTCTTTATGAATGAATCCACTTGCGATCAACTCTACTACCCGAAGAAGTTGGTGGTTTGTCGAGTGATTCGCGCGGAAACCATGCTGTGTATCTGGGATTATCTTTTTCTCTTCCACCACTTCTTGCAGTCTGGCTTTAATCACACGCTCTAGAATTTTGCTCATTGCGGGTAGCAAGCTTATTGGTCGATGGTTTATCGGAAGAGTGAGATCTTTCCCAGGCTTTGGAATTAGAATAATATCCGCTTCCTTCCAACGTGATGGAAAATATAGTAATCTTAAGCATGCGTTGATAATAGTGACTAACGAGCTAATACCTTTAAGCGGTAGATGTTTTAGAGCCTTATTACCGATTCTGTCATTTCCCAAAGCTTTTCTGTCAGAAAGCGCTTTGATCAGTCCTTCCACCTCGGCAAATGTAGAAGGACAAATAGGTTGACAGTCTACAGTTAAGGGTTGTTCTAGGATTAGCTTAGCGGTTGCTTCTATATCTAACACGCTGTTTTTCAAGCGTGAATTACTTGTGTCAATTGAATTGGGTGTAAATTGTTTCTGGAGGCTATCCGCAAACTCTTCTACCTTTTCACTGATGGTGAATACGGGACCCTTTGCTCCGTGAAGTGGCATCAAGGGGTATTTTTCTGCGCGGAGAACTTTGGAGAGAGCCCAGTACGGGTCGCTTCCTTTGACGAGTTCATTTAAGTAGTCGTCGGTAGTTTTTTCGCGATAAGCCTTCATGGCTCGTCGGATTTCTGCTGACAATCGGTTGACGCGTTGTCTTACTAAGGGGTTGCAGAACTTTTTCCATTCCTTTCTCGCGCTCCGTCTATCATTTATAAGCTGTCTAATATCTGCTGGAAGCGCTTTACTGTGCTAAATTTTAATATTATAATAAGAGTTTACTTGTAACTTGTTCAGTTCCTGATTCACTTAAGATTACATTAGAAAATAGAAAATATGCCTTCTATCAAAAAGTTTCTTGATATATATTTGACTTATTTTTTCCATTCTATTTACAATCCAGTAAAGTAAACAATATCAACAATATAATTTTGTATAGTTGCTGTTTTTTATTTTTTCATTTTACAAGCAAAATTATTACTAAGCACATTAAAAATTTTAATCATCTCCTACTTGTGAAACGTATAGGTATAAATGAAAATAGCTCTACAAGGGTGTCATTTCAAAATAATGATGATGGAAGAATTTGCCTTCAAATTATTATAAAATTTTCATATAGTTCCAATATATTGGTAGTCTGAGAATATCTATGAAGTGAAAACTATTTTTAAACTTTTCTGCCATCAAAATGTCAGTTAGCTTTTCTTTTTTTTACCAATATAATTTGCTCTAAACAGTTTTTTGACTGTATCATCATGGAAATAATTATTTGTTTTCCATTTGTAAATAATAATAGCGTTTCCTTTTTTAATATAATAAAGCAATTGAAATAATTATATTAAATGAATTAACAATGAATCGTCATCATTCAGTTATAGATTTATAATAAACATTTTTTTGTTTCAGATAGTTGCTATATTGTCCGAATGGTCTTCAACAAATAAAGCGATTACAGTTTCGTTCAACCGAGATGAACGTTTCCTCAAGCTCTGCCGATTTCTTGGCAGACAAGTTGTCAAAGAAGACACAACCCTATCGGTAGACTTAACAGGTCGAAGCTCTGAAGATCTCAATACTGTACTCGGAGTTACAGGTGATGATCAAGCTGCCAGGCTCATCGCTACTTTAAATTTACCACAAATGGTCAAGGTTAGCATGCTATGGTTAAATACAATATATTTGATAGTGACCTCTCACTTTATGATATGTTTGAAATGTAGATATAAAGTAAATATTGACGTTTTATATTTCATAGTCAAATAATATCAATATTTATACAATTATGTACATTTTTTTAAATTGAAAATTGGGTCAAATGTCTTTAAAAGTGTATCAAAAGAAATAGTAATAGTAGGGCTTATTTTGAAAAAGAATATATTTGGTGATCTCTCCACGCTCTGATAACGCGATTGAATTAAGTAAAAGAGAAAAGAAAACATCAAAAAATTCACCATTTAGTACATAAATCTGTAAATGTTAAACATACACACTCTCGGCTGGTGGAAGACGAAAAGAGTTTTTTATAACTTTTCATTTTCTGTCTAGTATTACTTATCTGACACATGGTTTCTGTTTACTCAATTTAAGGTCATGTCATCATTGGCACAAAAAAAGAGGAGGTCCACCCCACTACTCCGAACATTGTCCTACAATATCACCCGCCAGTTGGAAACAATCGATTTAAAAAAATGTGCTGACTTATTATTCTCTATGGCAGTTCTCAATTTTCCTGATGGTGTGCTGATGGACCGAGTTTGCAGGTATGTTTGTGGCCATCATAAAAAAAATGTTACATTTCAACAAATAAAACATTAATTTTTACTACTTCTACATTTCATATAACAATTCACAGTGAAAATCTTAACACTAATAGGTGAACTAGAATTTAAAAAATCAATCGTAAAAGTGAACCACGTGTCCACATATAATTGATTAACTAATCAACAATTTTTACCACGCATTTTAAAACTATGTTTATTAAAAATTTATTCGTCACTTAAAACTAATAAGTAAAGTTTTCCGGACATGACTGATTTTAAAATAATATTGTTTTATGCTTTTTTTTGTCTTACTAGTAAAAATATTCAATAAGACATGATCATTCTAGCGATATCCAAGAGAAACTGCCCTTAAATGAAGATAAATCATCAGTTGTGGGATCAATTGCGACTAGTCTCGGCATCTTGAAGTACAAAGACACTGAAATTTTGGACAATTTATCTGGATGGATGGTGTCTCATGCACAAATATGCAGGCCGACTGACGTAGCAGCTTTGATTGTCACGCTGGCCACTCTCGGATATAGGCCGGCCAATCTGGAACAGTTACCAAAGGTAATATCTCAACAAGTTTTTTTGACGATAATAGACTTGAATTTGTTAAATTTTTTTATATATTTGATAAATTTTCTGCGGCTTAAAATAGGAACTTGATGCCTATATATTACTTTTAGTGAATAATCAATTTAAATATTATATTTTTGTAACTGATTATTACTTTATTTTATTTTTTACTTATCAAGATATGTATTGGCAATTATTTTATGTGGGGGTATTTATGTTCCCACTAGGAAACAATCCTAAACCTATTTGTTTTTAAATATTTTCAGATAGTACAGTCTGAAACCACTAAACCATCAACGTGGCTTGATATCGTCTGGTCTCTGGCTGTGCTGGATCAAGTCAGTAGTCGAGATATTGCATCAGTTTTAAACTCAGAATTTTTGAATAGCTTAGAAGTCACACAGGGAGAAGGTGGGTGTTCAATAAATTATGTTTTTTTTTTAATAAAGAACTATTGGATTTTTTCATTTAAATGTTATTGACTAAGCGGAAAGTTTATATATAGCTCAAATAGGGATCTCCACATCGCTTGTTAATCTATCTCTAATGATGATTGCTATAAAGGTCCCTCATTCTCAATTTCAAAGTTACAATCATTGTTTTCTATAAAAATGCTATCAAAGCTTGAGTTTCTTATGTAAAATATAATCTTAACAGATTAGTGTTGTCTCCTTTTGAATTATGCGGTTTGGTTTCAGGTATTTCATTTTCCGCTCACAGGAAACTTGCAAACATAAATGGCTACGCAAAGTACATTTTAAAAGATTACAATGGACCCTTTTTGCCGGACGATTTTTCATCAAAGCGGCCTGTAACATATTCAAAGGAAAAGCAGCTGTTTGTGTCCACCATATTAGACACATTAAAGAGTCTTTTATCATCAGACACCAATGTGAAGAGAATATGTGATTCCAAGATGGGTTTCCTCTTTGGTTAGTTGCCAAGTTCAAATAATTCAGTGTTGCGACTTGACAATCAATGTGCCAATTTGTATTAAATATTTGAGTCATTTATTTATTTATATATAACATCATTATAAACTACGATATCGATCCTTATGTGAGATTAATTCAAAGAGTCAAAAATCCTGATATTTAATCCCACCGTAACCCACCAATTTAAAATTAGTAGGTATCTCTAAGTTTCGAATAAGTTAGTCACATTTTAATGAATAAAAAAATGGTACTCCTTATTATTTATACACAACCTTTTTTGCTTCATTAACCACTTGACAGTTTTGCCCGAGCGTGACTCGGGCGCGGCTTTACTTAGGAAAGTTTAACACGGGTCACGAAAAGAAACAAGGTACTCTTCTTCGAATTGTGATGTAAAACATTGTAAAACTAGGTTTTAATTTATTCTGAAAAAAATAAAAAAAAATTATAAAAATAAATGTTTAAAAACATTTTAAAATATGTGACAATTTTTAAGCATTCTTTCTCAGAAAAATTCAACTGGTAAGTGGTTAAAAAATAATTGGGAGTTATATTCGTAGTATAGTCATAGTTGATTATTGTTAACTGTAAAAACTTTTGGTCAAAAACTCATTTGTATGATTCCACATGTATTGTTACTAACGATCTGAGTTTCGCCTTTCGGCATTTTCAAGCTGACAAGATATCAGACTTCAATGATAGTATGCCTGAAAATGCTGATTGGTGTAACCTGGATCGTTAGTGACAAAACATGTGGAATTGTAAAAATTTTCATCATTTGAAATTTGTAATTTTCTCAGATAATAATTTCATGTCACAATACATAGCTAACATATCTTAATTTCATTTCAGACGCTGAGTGTGTATTAGATGCTAAATGTATGCCTTATCCAGTGGATTCAATCAGCAAGCATCCAGATAAGCGGTAAATCTTCAGATATTCTTTAGGTGTCGTCGCTAGTTTTTACCATCTCTTTCATGTATCCTATTTCACTACATAATCATTTACTCCCGTGACAAATTTATGAGTCCAATGAAAATATCCGAAAACCTGTAACAGTCATAATGTAGACAACTTGTGCATTTCTAGTCAAGGATAACAAACAGTGGAAGCAGAAATGTTTGTGTTGGTAAATTTTTATTTGAAATGGAAAAATTTTGCAGTGAAAGAATGGAATGAAAGCAATATCTAAAGAAATTTAGAGAGAGAATTTTGTAACTTTTAATCATAGAACTGCAGCAGCTACAACACGTTCATTCAAGTTTTTCATCTATAGTAGAACATCTGCGTAAACATAATCAGCACTACCAGTTTATATTTTGTGGAAAATGACACACAATGCACCATGCATAAACCTTACACGCTGATATCAAAATTTTCACATTCAACCTGAAATAAGTCTTTTACATAGAAAATTAAATCTTGCACTAATAATGCCTGTAGTCTTAATCTGTAGCATGTATAAATCTTTCATCCTTGGAGTCATCGCAAAAAAAAATGATTGTCATTAGCTTTTGAATGAAGACATTTTTAAATGCATTGTCTTTTCTATTCAACTTTGGTTTGGATCTATAAATTAACGGTAGTGATTACATCAAGTATTGAAAAAAAAATCTCATTTTCTTTTCAGATTATCCAAAATAGCTTTGTTATCATTGGACTATCATGACCTCTGCAAACAATCTTTCGAACCACTCGGATGTATCTCACTATACAAAAAATTGTTAGAGAGCCAGGTATGTACCATCTCAAGTTCTGCTATTATATATTCATTGATTTCTGTACTATTTCAGTGTTTACATAATAAAAGTTAATTTCTTCTCCAGGGCTATACCGTGATATTAATTCCACATACTGAATTCAACCAACAGGAAAAGCTTATTAATAGAGTTCAATACGTAGAGAAAAGATTAAAGGAAGCCGTTCAGGACAAAGCTGTTGAAAAATAGTAAAATATTATTGATAAGCACTGTAACATAGATATTAATTTAATAATTTAAATAGTAATATTATGGATCGTTATTCATTGCTCGGTTATTATTTATTTTGATAATATAATTTTACCCTTCATATGATTTTATTTGACTCTGTCAAAATTGGATTCCACTGTATGAATTAATATTATTACATACAAGTCTTTTAATCCAAGCTATTTTTTTTTTACTGTACACATATTTACAACACCAATATATTTATAAAATTGTAAATTATATCGTAGTATAAATCTTATAATGAAAATTTATAAGTAAATATGAAAATTGTAAGTGACCTATTCATAACTTGTAAGATTATATTATGAACTGTAAGAGCGAATGTTTAATCAAAAATTATACAGTTTATCTGTGATCAGACTTCTTTTTTCTTCAAATCTGAAAATAAATAAACCAGGAAAAATTAATTGGGTTAGCTATGATTCCAAACTGATTTGGAACTCTAGTGGCAAACGGGATGAATCAAAAGCGATTGAAAAATTAATACTTTTAGTATTTAAACCTAACACTTTTGACAAGTGTATGGAGGTGGCAGTAGCAGGAAAAATCAGACGATATTTTGAAAGAAAAATAAGTCCTATATCCTAAAGATTTCCTGCATTGCTGACCGTTTAAAGTTTGCCTCGCATACCTTCCGATGCTCAACCACTAGACATGCATAGTACCGTCGAAGGGCCTGTGACACTCGCGTCTGACGGGTTTATATATCTCAGTAAATAACATTTTTCTTTTGTAAAATATAAAAACCTTTTTTGGCTATGTTAAAAAAATGTAATTACGTAGACTTCGTTCATCGAATCATTTGTAAGTCTTTTGGTCACATCATAGAAATTTTGTTACTTTATCACCAAATTTAACTGTAATAATTTTATATGATTATTACTACAAACTAATTGTAGAAAAACAATGTTGACAAATAATACACCATTGCTAAAAATAAGTTACACTGCATCTTATGCAGGCAAACATAATGCAAATGGGATCGCAACACAGCTTGAAGCAATATAAAGGCAAGCCGCAATGGTGTCCTATGTGCCTACCGTCTGCTCCTGCAGCAATTGTGTGTATTAATTCATCATCAGAGCACAGTTGCATCCATTTTGCTTGAACATATCAAGTCAACTGATATTGTTGTTTGGGAAGGCCACGCGTCGCTTAGCAATGAGTGGCACATGACATCGCTTACACAGGCCATTTCAAGTAGTCGGTTTGATATTTTCTTGCTGCACCGTTTTTGCATCGGTTTTGTCTGCATAAGATGGGGGTGTTATTAAGTGTTATAATTCAATAAAATACTTATTTCGCCAAAGACCTATTGTTTTATTATTTTGATCTTATTTACAACAAACATTTCTTCTATAATTTATGATATCGACTGAAGGTGAAGTGATGAAATCAGTCAGTTCTGTTAAATCTGTGTGATTGAATGCCTGATGATGCCGAAAGGTGAAACCCAGGTCGTTAGTGAAAAAACATGTGGAATCGTACAAAGTTGTAACAATTCAAAATTAAACATTTCTTCTGCAATTTCGTGTAAATCCATTTTTATTATAAAATTTAAATTGATGTCAAGTGTATGTTAAATAAATCTGTGGTTTACCCAATTTTTTGCACTGTTCACTTTATCACTTTTAGCATTATCTGTGTATTTTAATATTTTGAGCATGTTTGAATAAACCAGACAGTTGAACAATGAGGACTTTGCACCGTATCATAAGTTCATTGAGTTCATCATATGATGTACATTGTCATGTCAAGGAAAATATTTTCCTTAAATTAAGTTTTGTTTATAAAATGAAGTATTTTAATTTGTACCATAAGTATACTTGGGAATAATCATGATTGAAAGTATAATTAATAAGTTTGTCTATCAATTTTAATTGAAGCTTTATTGAATGTTACCATGTCACTATTAATTTATCTTTAAAGTTTTGATGTATAGTTGAAAGGTATTTCACGAACGTTAAACTAAGCCTTTGTTTAATTTATTGAACAATTATTCATTTTTGTAAAATAATTTTCTTTTATGCTATCAACCTATTCGATATACTTTCTGTACAATCTATTCAGTGTAAAATTTGAATTCCTTTAAAAAATAATTCAGTGGAACCCTTGTTTTACTGACGGATGTGGGATTATTTTACATCAAAAATAATAGGAAACCTGTAATGCACAAATGATAGACCGTGGTTCCATTTACGGATTACAATATCAGTATTACTGATACTAGGGACCCCGTAATTTGACTGTTTTTTCAATACTGTAATATCAATTTTGAAGATCTAAACAAGGTTGACAGATCCCACATTGATAAGTATGTCTTTTTGAAGTCACATTTTCAATAAATTTAGAATAGGCTTCATATATCTATGAAAATTATCCATTTATTCTTGTGACACATATTAAAAACTTTTTGCATTATGTTGCAATCAAAATTGGTAGTGATTATTTGTTTTGTTCATATTTACATTACCAGTATTGACATTTCCAATCTTGGTACTTAATATCGTATACCAAAATTTTTAGTATGTTTGCCTGGTATTACAATCCTTAGTTCCACTGTGTATAGCTAAATGTATTACATAAGCAAAAAACTAGGAGCAAAGACCTTTTTTTTGAATAACTGAAGTCAAACTGTTTGATTACATTGTCTATGGGCTCCAACCCAATGAAAAAACTTTGATTTTTATAAGGATTTTCAATCAATATGAAGTCTGTGTTTGCATTGTAATCTGATCCTAAAAATGGGACTTAGTTGTATGCTATGACTACTAATCCTGTCATAATCCAATCCTGTGAGTCCAAAATCCAAAAGAGTGAGTGACTGGATGACAACCAGTTATAATAACCAAACAACTTACATTGAAATGCCCGTGTACCTCACAATATTGAAAAATACATTGCATTTATTCATGATATTGTAAATCAACGAAATTAATAAAATTTACTTAAAAAATAAACTATGTTTAAAGTCACAGTATGTTTTATTGAAAGAAATATACCTTATGGTGTTGTCTCTATACTGTGTTCCAATAAACAGTCATAATATGATCAGTTATTTATAAACAATCCTCGCGCTGACGGAAATCAGTCCTGATCCGCTGATAAATTGTCTATTTTTTTAGATTTGAAACATAAGATATGTCTTAGATTATTTCATGGTCTATAATTCTTGTATAGATACTAACTTGCGTCATATATAAAATTGATTAAAGTGAATAATCAAAAATGATTTTTTCTAGATATTTGTTTTTAATTAACCCATTAAATTGTTGTCATGGCCAAACCACTCCCAAATAAAAATATTCTTTAGTCATCATCGAATTGCATGAAAGATAAATTCATTCAAAAGCAATCAAAACGCTTATCACCCAATTCGAATTTGCAGATATCAATGTTGTTACTTATATAAGTATGTATGTTTGTACATAGATGAAATGTTGTGATATGATTTTGAATACTAAAAGATGAAAAATTTAGTAATATAAATTTTAGTTTTATGAAGGAAAACAATTATATTGAGTGATTCTAATAAATTGATCCAAAAATGCGTCCATTATTTTTTATCAATTACACATAGGTATCTTTTCATGTGGCTTTGAAATTATGAAATGAATGAAAAATAAATATTATTTCAACAAATTCGGGGTATTCTTGGTATAAATGCAGTTTCAAAGATTTTTATGGAATGTTTCTACTGCATGAACAGAATTAAAGGCATGGTGAAAAAATAGCAATGTATTTTAGTTCTACAAAATTTTAAAGATATAGTTGATAGCTATTTTGGCTCACGCCATCGTCAGAAATACAGATAGTTCTGACGATGACCTGAGCCAAAATAGCTATCAACTATATCTTTAAAATTTTGTAGAACTAAAATACATTGCTATTTTTTCACCGTGTTATAATGGAGTTCTACCAAGTAAATGCCAATTCAATCGATAAGAATTAATGGCATAAATAAAATACCTTATAGTGTTACCGGTAAATAATTCTGCAAGTAATATAAATTCATTATTTGTCAGAGTATGATTAGATTTTTACTACCTTTGCCAGGAAATCGATTGTTTCATATGAGAAAATGAATTTGCTACACCTGTTTATTTGAGGCTTGATACCAAAATATCTATTGATAATATTTAATGATTTTTGTACAATAAAATACATTTTTATTTTTAGATATATTGGTTACAAGTAAATGCCAATTCAGTAACTTGAGATTGTAGAGTGCGAAAAATTTGCAAAAGATTGAAAAAGTTTGTATTTAAAAAAGGTTTGAAACAAAATTTTATTTTATGTTAGAATATATATATTTATATCATATAATTATTTATTGGAGAGGATATTTTTATCATTCATAGTAAAGCATGTGGAGGTATCTGAAAAATATTGTTTTCCAAATGAGAATAAAAAAAATAATTTATCGAACGCCAAACTATTTGAAAACAATTATTAACAGTTTACAATCAAATTTTAGAATCTGAAAATGAAGAACAAGGTCCAAAGGCTCGTAATATACCAACAATGCATGCACCAAGAAATGATCCACCTTCAAGACTTACGACAAATTTTTGGAAACATAAGGTAGAAAAAATTGTGACAAATGGTAAATCCAAACACCCTTCCAGACTTTGCCGTGTCTGTGCCGCTCACAAAAAACGCAGTGAAACACGATATGTCTGCTCATTGTGCACTGTCCCCCTGCGTAGGGGAACATGTTTTGAGAGATATCATTCGTTGCAGAACTATTAACATAATTTGGAAGATATCGTGTCATGAATATATATTTTTTCTAAATTTAGTTTTTAAAAGAAATCTCTATTCATCAATAAAAAAAAATACTTGTTTATTTCAATAATTTATTGTTGATATTCAATTTATTATAATATAATTGAATAAAGATAAATAAAATATTTCTTTGAATGCTAAGTTAGTTATTTAACAAATAAATACGTTAAGAAACCATTGATGATGTAAAATATTGATTTGTTTTATTTATTATTCATTACCTGACAAATCATTGTTATACATGTCAGTAACCGAGCACGTATGTATTTCACCAAAATGGACTAAAAAACTATTTGATGTTTTACAAAAGTAATGTGCTGTTTGAAAAACTGTCCTAGAAGTAGAAAGCTGAAAGAAGTAAATCAAAAATATGAATGGAATGTAATACTCGCAAATAAATTACTTCCATAGCAAATTGACTTCGCAAAAATGCTCCAAAAATCTACTTATGTCCTCCAGTAACTCTTATGGTCTTTATTATAATCAGAATAAAATAAAAAAAAACCATGTTTCTTTTTTTTTTTGAATGTCAGATATGTATATAACGTGTGTGAGTACCGAAATCAAACGGCAACTTTAAAATGTGTTAAGAGCGTGCATATGGTAATATATAATATTTGCAAGAGTGCCAAAAATAGTACACTTATTTCACTCATATTCTCAGGAGCACCCACCCAGTGCTTAGTTAATGTTTAAACGCATCTCTTGAATACTCTACTCCTGATCACTTTATGACAGTGATATTTGATAGTAAATTACAAACAGAACCTTTCACCATTGATTGTTAAAAGTTCTTTGATTTTTGTCTAATAGGTCTTTGAGCTCATATAGTTGCATATGATATTGACGAGGATTTGGAGATTAAATAATAAATCTGGCAATTCTCTTTTATATCAGTAACCATAGAGGGATGACTAAATTGATTGGGTCAAATATATAACTTTCGAAGAGCGTCAAATAAATGTCAGCTACAATCCATAGATTATATTATTCTGCATAACAAATTGCTGGTATGTCATAGGTAAGTAAATGCCCTGAGTGATAATAATAATCTTTATGTAGAAAGTTGGTATGATCAAGAAAATGAAAATTTCATATTTCAATTTTCTTTAAAATATTGATTTAGAACATATGTTCCTTTCATTGTCTCATTGAGTGCATTGCAATTTACGATATATTAAATGAGCCCATTGCAAATGAATTTATGAAAGCTGATTGAGGATGTAACACAGTTCTTGTGACAATTGGATAATGACCGAATCACAGCTTGTAATCGTTTGCGATATATTTGGTTACCTGATTCAATAAACACTTGTCATATGGCACACTGACAACTCTCTTTATTGTCAGATAACCCTGTATACACCACCTCAGAGTTATATTTCTAAAAATCGATTGTATCTGGATCGAAGTATTTTAAGAAAATATAACTTGACCTATTGTAATGTGATTGATATCCAAGATAAGGAACCCATTTTATGTGAGTTTGTGAAATATTACATTATGCAAGTTTAGTGATACAAAAACTTTTTAAATCACACTCAAAGTTATTGACCTTTTGAAGAGTCAGATTTTTCAAAAACTCTTTCCATTTTTACACATCAAAACTTGAAACCATATTTTGTTAAGGGCTATTGGAAAAATATTGCTTATTATTTCATGTAACATAACGCTTGCAGTAAGCGAAACCAGTCCTGATCATAAAATATATTATCAAAATATTAATTGATTAAAAATGTGTTGGTATTATTTAAAATATCATGCCTTTCCATCAAGAAGTGACATTTAACACCTTTAAATTGATTGGGCATGTTATTTTATAATGTAACCATGTTTTGGTCACTTCATTAATAATCTTGTGGTAATACACCACTGTTAGCAGAATATTGTTAAATATCAACCTTTTAAAAATATCCACACATTTTATTTATCCTGAAAAGGAAATGGCTGCTTATAATTTTTCTCTGGCATTTATTTGAATAGGTAGTGTCATCGAAAACTGATACACAGAATGCACTTAACAGCTCATTTAGAAATAATTAGGGAAGCTTGTTTTTATTATTTTTATTTGATTTATCATGTTACAAAATGTTTATTTCATATACCTGTATTTATTAGGAATATTAAGGTTCAATATTACTATTTATTACATTAGAAGTAAATCAAAACATTCATACCATTTTTATTTGAAAAGAAAAACAGTTATTATCGTCATTTGAATACAATATACATTTAAAACGATTTCATTAAATGAAACTATAAAAAAAACAAACATTTAAACAGTATAAGTAAAATTAACAATTTAACTTATACTGTTTAAATTGCTGCCCATTCTTCACAACCATTATTTAGCTTAAAAATCAATGAATTATTACATTTTTTTTAAAGAGTTTACAGGGTGTAAATAAAAACTTATTTCTAAAAATTTACAGAATTATCAAATCAATTTGAGTTTTCTACAGGAATTTAGTTGATATTTTCACAGAAACAAATAGTAATATAGTATTTGTAACTGTTTGTGAAAGATCACCTGCAGATGAAATATATTTGAGAGTCCGGTTATTAAGTGGTTGAGTATGCCGAAAGTTCTGGCTGAAACTTCCATTGAATGTTTGTGTTTTCCATATGACATCATACTAAAATAGTAAATAATGATTACATTAAATAAAATAGTGTAATTACTCTCTTGGGTTGACTGCTTCGTTGGATAAATATTTTTTTATCTTTTTGATTGGAAAATTAAAATACATATTTTTATATATAAATATTCTATGAATATTGCTAGTAATTTCGCAATATCAGTAAACAAGCATTACCGTCATACACTTACTACTTTAGTATTACATTATATTTACCTTGACGTCTGAGTTTTTCGGTGAGAACTCCTAGATGTTTAAAATTTGAAGGTTTAAAATCTATAAATTAATAATACTCACTTGCTCTTTTGAGATTTCCACGTGTGATGAGAAAATTGTCCACTGAACAACTTCATTGCAGCCAGGAGTCGTTAAAGATCCATCATACCTGTAGTATTGGTTTGTATCTTCAGGTAGCAGATTCCTGAAAAAGATCAAGATCAAGAAGAATCGAGACAATTAGAATAAAATATAAGTAAATTCTAATTTTTCATAATCAAATTAAATATGTAGTAATAAATCATTTCTTATGAATTCAATTAAATTAGACTTAATAAGAAATGATTTATTTGAGGTCAATTCATAATGCATTGCATCAAATTGAAGTCAAAATAAATATATTTATATATAATATATACTTATAATAACTTCATTAGTCATTTGGTATTTAATGTGTAGATAATATTTAGGGACCACCAAGTCCATCAGAAAAATAAATAATTTGATCATCTAATTTTATTGTCATTGTAATGAAATTTGAGGAGTCTTTTCAGAGTTATGTATGAAATTTATTTTATCTTTAAAGTTATTATTCAACAAGTTGTCATCTTTTGTTTGATAGATATCATTCACTAATATGTAAATTTACATAAATTTAACAATTTTCTTCTTCTTATTCAATAAATTCACTAGATACATCTAAAGCTGCATAGGTACAAGGTACACAATGATTCTGGATGAGCCTTAAATTCAATTATGGCAGCTACTTTTAATTTCAATTTCTATATTATTATCCCTTCTATACTTCCAGTCAGAACTCTAAAAAAAAATTGGTTGATTTTTATTTTTAAACTCAAAATATTATTTAATATCTTCAAAATAATATAATTTAAATATTTTTGTATTTGTTCACCATGATTGTAATTGTGAAATATGAACATTTCCAAATTTGTCAAATGCCATTGTGATCAACTAAATCTTGCTTTGCAATCGACCCATTGAGAACCCTTGCTCTAAAATATGCAACCTCTATAAGTGCTCAGTGTAAGATTCAAAAATAAAATTAACTAATTCTTATTTTCATCAGTAGAATAGCAAATTTATCAATTATAATTATTATAAAAATTGTTTTATATAAAGTATTTTTCAACTATATAAAAAAATATTTAAGCCAATCATTCTTACCTTGGTGAAAACACTAACGAATTCTTTTCACCCACCATGGAAACAGAGTCAAATAAATCCACAACTCTGGATATTTTTGTATTATTATCCTTAGACATCTGAAAACAGAAACAGTTTTAAACATAAAAATATTTAGCCAGTTTCAATTTTCACAATTGCACAATTGTGTAATTGCAGACAGTCAGCCCTTAATTCAAGAGAAAAGTGATAGAAAGATAGGGCAGAACTAGTAGTTAGCTAATTGTTCAAGCTACACCACTTTTAGGATTGGATGGATGAGAACAAGTTTCAATATCTGTAAAATGATTATTTTTGAACATAAATCGATTAAAAAGTTTTTGTTGAAGGTATTCATATACTTGGACCTCATCACCTTTTGATAATTTCAGAATATAAGCTAAATTGTAAGTGTGAATTCAAAAATAATATTATTACATAAAGAATTACTCACGAGTATCGATTTATTAGCTTTCATATTTGATAAATGTTACTGTTAAAAATGGCTATTGTAAAGAACAAAATGCAATAGAGAGTAACTTTTCCACATTATATTACCTTGAATAACACTGCCAATACATGTAGGGAGTCATCTTGGGAAAGACCAGTGTGTCTTCTTATCCTATTTTTATTCAAAGCATGAACAAAATGCACCTCCATAGGATAACTGAAACAGTTTCATATTGTTTGAAAATTTGTTCCAATTTATCGTGCAACAGATATCAGTTTTGAAATTCATAAGGTGAATTTCAATATTAAAGTAAAAATATTTCAACTATTTATTATTTTTTTGCATGAATATAACATTCTGCAAAATTTACCTGTTATTTCACTATTAATTAATAGTTTTTCCAAATGTACCTTGTTCTAACACACCATTTGAATGGATTTATATAATTTAAATAAGTGCTATTTAACTCTCTATGACAAATATTCGGTATCACAACATTTATTACAGCATTGCAATTTTTTGAACAAATCATACCTTTCGCCATTTATTCTGTGTTCAGAGTTCCAATGGAAGTGAATTTGCTGCAGTATATAATTATCTCTGTCATCTCCGCCAACAACATATATATTATCATCGGGGCTGATTTTTAATATCACTGAAAGCAATCATCATTTCATAATCTTATTTAATTATACTATCATCGGTTAATAATGTTCGCAATGAGCGAAACCGGTCCTGATAAAAAAATATATATGGTACTAAAAAATGTGATTTTAATATTTAAAATATACGAAGATTTGTGGGTTCAATTTTTGACTTAGATTTTTACTGATTGGATGTCATCCAATATAATTGCCATCATAACATTTCATAACAAAACAAATTGTAAAAAATCCACAAACATCTTTTTGAAGAATTTAACCTGGTAGGTCTGTTTCATGGCATTGTTTCATGATAAAATAATAGAACTGTTATGTTTCTATAAAATGAGTGATTTATTAATAAAAATCTATATTTATAATAATTTAAAGAGAGGGTTACATGAAGATAACAATCACTACTGAAATAACAGAATTATGAATATATATTTCATAGCTCAAAAGCACAAAAAACGGAAATACACAAGAAAAATAATCAAAAATTTTCCAAAGAATTTACAATAAATGAAATCAGATAACCATCGTATTGTTAATACAAAAATAATTTTAGGATATTCATCTAACGTAATTTATTTATAATAAAATTGGTGAAATTTGATGTACCTGATGATTTATTGCACATTATTTTTATTTGTTTTTATTAAGCAGAGTTCATCTAGAATTACATATAACTCGCATAATGTTCCCGTCAATCAATTTGACTCAAGTTTATTCTCTACACACGTGGAACTCATTATGCGATTGATTTATAGCCTTCCACTTTGCAAATTAGCCAGGCCTCACGTTTGACTAACTCCATTCACTAGCTAATTCAGTGATCTACACTTTTACAAATTGAAATTGAGTTTTTTCCATGTCCAAACTTAAATTGATTATTTATAAAATCCGACTTGTCACTTTCCCTCGACTATTTATGACTTATATATTGTTTATCCATAATAATTAGTACAAGACCATTATTTTTTGTATTTTCTACCATTATGTTATTAATAATTTATTGTTGATAAGTTTATTTCACTTGCATGCCCATTAATATTTTCTTTGGCTGCTTTAATTGGCTAATGTTTTGAATAAACATCATTATCATAATGTAGTCAACTCTTTCATTCAGCTTGTGAATAAGTTTTGCTGTTAATACATTCCTTTAATATTTGTTTTGATATAGTTGAAAATAGTCACCGGCTGATTGACTCTGACCATGTTGTTTAAATAAATCTTGTGTATATGCTTTTTCATTATAATTACTGTTTATTTATAAAAATAAATCTGATTCCACCAAAGAATACTATTGAATTTATCAGTTAATTTTAATTTGTTACAAAATACCTGTATGACCATTGTTTTCACAATCAGCAATTATATAATTTTCATAGTTGAACAGTTTCAATTCAATTAATTCTTCTTTCTCAATGTCATTGTCTGTGATATCAATTGGCGATTGTCTTTTCCCTCTGCATTCACCAGACCATCTTTCAACCCCTGAAAAATAATATATAATAATTACTAGGCTCTATCAGAGCACGGACAGGAGCTGTTGACCTGGGAATTATGATTTATTTTATTATTAATATTCAAAAGTACTTTGAAATTCCAAAAAACATTGGAAAGGATACATGTCGATCATTTCCATTTACATTACCTACGAAAAATCTTACAGACAGCGAAATAATGAATAAATTAATTTAATGATTAAACGGGTTGTCAATGTTGAAAATAAGTTACAAGAAAACTCACAAATTTTCTAGTTCTAATGTGTGAAAAGCATATGAAAAATAATAATCTAATACATTTTAAAATCCAATAAATACAGCATAATTTTTTAAATTTATTTTCCATATCTTTAAAATTTAAAATGAGGAACTGGAAAAGCATTATTATTACCATCAGACCTCAAACAGTGAGATTTGAATTTCTCTGAAAGACTAAGCAAATATATAAGCAGAGTGGTTGATATTCTCAAACATCTCAAGTATACAAAATATGAAAAAAATAGTTGACTATAGAAGAGATAATTTATTGAAGAGAAAATTTCATATCATACAGATATTATTTTGAATGAAACATAACTTGTTAAGAACTTTTTGAATTTCAATGACTACATTTAAAGGAAACTTACTTAGAGGCTGAAATCCATCATATGACCAGTGGCTAATAATGATTACAAAACGTGATAAAAAATAAATGTCTCACTAATATAACTACAAACATCTTCTGTAAAATGAATAAATAGCCATACTTAACTCTTTTTATATTACAAAAAAAATATTGTACTATATTATACACATAGAAAAACAATTTTTAAGCTAAATAAAAAACACTATTAGGTTTTATTCAGAAAAAAAAAATTTAATTCTATTGATTTTCGAGTATATTCATTTGAACCTAACATGTCATGTTTTAAAATTCTCAAAAAGTTCATTTCAAAAAAGGATTTGACTCGATAGAATGCAACGATTAAAAATATTCATACAACATATTATTCTTATTAAACTTTTCCATTATTCATTCAATAATTGAACATTGAAAATTTGAGTTAGTAATTTTCCTTTTGGAATAAAAAGAAATTTGAATATGTTTTAATCATATTGAAAAGTTTTATGGTTTCATGAAACTATATATGAAAAAAAATGTTTGAATTATTTTTTTTTCCATTGAGGATAATCCGGATAATCCGGACAATACAGTTAACATTGATAAAATATAGAAAGCCAAACAACAAACATACCATCAGATGGATAGAACCAAGTAGTTACACCATCTGTGTTTTCTCCTGTAATTTGGTCAGCGTGAACTAGAATAAAAATATTTTATTAAACTCTTAATTGAGAAATACTGTAAATGTCTAAGAGTTCTGTTTGTGACAAAGGATAGCTATAAAATGTTTCGATAGAAAAGGCAAGCAATTTTTACAAGCTGCTATTTGAGATTTTTATGTAATACTTTTGAAGTTTTATAAAAAAGATAGTAGTTGAGGCTACACTTTTAATAATGAGTTCAAAAATTTCAAATAAAAATCTCATTATATACAAAAAATGATGAATGATGATGATGAAGTGCTTGGATTCCACTCACTCGGTGTACAAAGAAGGTTTAAATTAAATATTTATTTTTTATAATTTCAAAATTTTAATCCGGAAAACTTCAGTAGAAACCACAATTACACAGATTAAGCAACTGGCAAAACAAGTTCAATTAAAAAAAATAAACCTTATTAGATGCTCTGATAGGAATTTATATGATTCACATCGAAATTAAGCATGGTAAAAAAATAACATTTCATTTCAGTGGTATCTACAAATTCGAGTCCAAAGAGTAAATCTTTCATAAATTGATGAATTACAATATACTTCTCTTTAACTCCTTGAAAAAGTACTTAATTCTGGTATAAATGTACTCATAACTGAATTTCCTACAACACTAACTTACTATTAGTTTATAACTTTCTGCATTGAAAAGAATTTAATTTTAACTGTTGATATATGGATTTGTGTTCAAAAAATGTCTGAGATATCTGAAAACATATAAACACTGTAATAACAGTGGATAAAGATGAATCTATAATAACACAATATTTTATATAAATTTAATAAGAATATTTGCACTTGTTAATTAGTCAGATAAACTGTAATGACACGTTAACAAAAGTTTGGTATAATTTGCTGATAGTATGGTAAAGATATGTGTGTTTATTACATATTCGAAATTATATGTTTTACAATATTTATAAATATTCAATATTCTTTTTGAAAAAAAAACACATCTCTACTACATACTATGTTATTTCCAATTACTAAATGATGTCTTCATAATGTAAATGATAATTTGATTTTTGATCACATTAATTGACATCGATAATATTCTCTTACTTAAGCCTAGAGTATGTTTTGTTTTTACAACTCCACCTTTTTTATAATAAATTTGTGCAATCCTTCCTTTTTAGTATTATATATTTGTTACGTGTCTTGTTGAAAAAATAAAATTTTGAGGATATTAGAAAATAATAAATATGGATTGGCTAACGAAAAATAAAAGGACATCAAAATAAGTTATTTTATACACAAAATGAATTTCAAGCATTGATCCTGCCCAAGAGATAAAAATTTGTTAAAAAGAATAAGTTCATATGAAAAATATTCTCAGCAAATGAGGCAACTTCCAATTCTATACCTTTCCAATAATTTCTGTATATTTTTATTTACCCATCAAATATTATATATGTATATTGTCATTTTGAAAAAGGTCTAAATATTTGGTATGTTTTTTGTGGAAGTTTATTTTTTGCTTTGGGAGTACAAAAAATTACAAACGGTAAATGAAACAATAAATGATGAAATGATGTTTGGCTGGGTCTGTGATAAATAATAATAAATGTAAAGTGTAATGAATTCAAAGGGAATAGATTGAGTTTACATAAACAATTTCTCTCGTAGGAACTTAATCTGTTATAATACTTATTATAAATATTTTTTTTTCACTTCACACTCTAACTTATAAATAATAAAGAGATTTTTCAGAATTACATATTTATAAAAGTAATAATTTAAAAACTGTATCCAAACCTCCTGATAATATTAAGCACATAGAACAAAAACTGATCTTATAAAAGTTAGTTATTTTCATCTTAACAATATAAAATGTAAATAGATACAATTTATTAATTTGCAATTTTTTAAATAACTGTTTAGTATTGTCTAGTCACAAACTGTTGAATCAAATAATATCACTTCATACCTTTGCAGGGTAAGCACTAATGTGTGGTGTACTGATTATTTTGGAGCACTGCACCGGAGAGAATCGAATTTTTTTTAATGTTTATAAAACATAATTTGTAATAAGATTCCTTCTTTAGCATTGTTATTTAAACGTTACCGATAATATGAGTTTTTTGATTAATAAAAATAATAATAACAATATGACAAGGAAAATGTTTCAATGCACCACAAATAATAGTATCCAGTTTCTCATGCTGTCAGTATTAGAGCCATTGATTTATTCGTCTGAACTTAGTAACATGAAAATCATTTATGAAATATTTTTCTATAAAACATATTATATACGTACATAACGCATAATACTCAGACACAGGGAGACTGTGTGACCTGGTGTATGGAGTGATCCTTAACAAGTAGCACCAGAATAAAAGAAATTAATAATTATCCTACCAGAAACAACTTAATTAAGTCTGAAGGAATCAAAATCTAAAAATAAATGTTTTTATGAATCAGTACAACTTTCTACTTTTCCATATGTTTTGTCATTCACAATTTGGGTTTTGCCAATTAACATCCATAGATATTTTAGTATATCGACTCACTATATCTAGTAAGTAAGTAAATTGTTTATATCGTTTAACATATATATTTACATTATAAGAAAAATTAAGAAGAAAAATTGAAACTAATTATATTGAATAAATTGATATTTGAATGACTTTTTTTGAATAATCACTGATTAATGTACTATATCAACTTGAGTGCTTGATAGGATTTCAATAATCCTGGGCCGTGAGTGACAAAACTTGTGGAATTTTACATATTTTGATTGACTCAAACTTAATTACTTAATTTATCATTATATTCATTTCTTTTCACAAAATGTGATCTCTTTATGAAAAATCCCTTAAAATCTATACAATAAAAAATATCACCTTAATCTTAAATTCAAATGAATATTTAGATGGAAAATTTTTAAGCACGGATACAATGAGGTTGCTGGAAACCTGCATATAAATTTCAAATAGTGATTCTTGGTTGTAAAGTATAAACTTTCTTTTTACAATTTATCAATCAAAGATCGACACCCATTGCAATGCTCCCCTCTGTAACTTTTCGATGAGTGACATCCCAGTGTAAATTTTATGTAATGTAATCAAGCGACACTATCTATTTTGATTGAGAACTCATGTGTACCTAGCTACAGGAGTACCACCAAATTTTCTATTTAAATTATATTTGTAGTCAATGTTTGATTTCATAAATGGATGGTAAACATTTATCATAATCAAATATTTATTATTTGTAAATTTATTTGATATAGAGATGCTTTAAGACATCTTATAAAATAACTATATCAGAATAAATAAAATTAATATTGAGAAGTGTAAAAAACCATTTATGTTTAGGACAACAAATTATTATATATGTGATGGAATATTTACAAACGCAGAAATATTATTTGGCCAGTATCTGGCTCAAATATATTTTTTAACATTACGAGGGAAGTGTTGTAATTGCATAAGTCCGCTCCAATAGATTTGCAAATAAACCAAAGTACACGGCATCATTCGGCGAATGAACTTTATTTCTGATTATACTTACACTTCTCTTCATTAAATCATAATGTAATGTGTGCTTATTAAAGATAAGCAACAAATAATTGACAAACCAATGTTCAAAGATTTATTTACCATTCATCAAATATTATATATTATCTTGTTTTTTTTATAATCATTTAATATTGTTTTGCTTTGCTGTTGCTACATATTTACCCTTGGGTTCACAATCTTCAACCCAGCATCCCGACATTAGGTTCTCTCATTATGTTGGTTTTAAAGTTTTTAATCTCAAAAGAAGGTTTACAGAATTCTTTATAATGGTAATTTTTACCAGACTATGTGTGGTGTATATATTTTAGATTAATTCATTAATAATTATTAAAAAAATATTTTGCATACAAAATTAATATAAAATTAAAAATTATTACGATATTTATTTCAATTTGATCTGTTATTAATTAGGTGATACGTGGTTCTCTTTTTATTAATATATAAATGTGTCTGAAGATGCTTGCTATTGAGCAAAACATGTGTCACACTTAATGGAATGCCAAAGATATCATTTTTTTTATTAAAATTCAATTCAATTAAATCAATATTTCTACAAGTTTTTTTGTTTGTAGCAAAATATGAATTTTATTTTAAGTATATATATAAATTTATACATTCTTGATCCAAGGATTTTTAATGTTAAATGATTTCTCACCACTGAACTGTATTGTGAAAGATATAAAAAAAAATCGTATACAATATGTCAATAATATTTTGCTAAGATTCCTATCTGAACATGGAAACTGAAATTTTTTTTGGTACCATCAGAAGTGTAAAAATATATTAACTCTTCAATTATCAGTTATCAATTAAAATGATCACGATCTTACAGCATTATAAGATCAAATCAAAAATTATGTTTATTTCAAAAGATTTTATCAACTATTTATATATAATATTTTAACTTTTATCACATTTTATCGTTTCACTTGAACGTGATATGATCTGAACAAAAAAATATATTATGTAAAAAAAAGTGTGTGGGTTCTATTGACTGTATTAAAATTATTTTCAACTAACATGTTCATTTTAATTGTTAGACCGTTCATTTCTAATGTTTAACGTATATATGAACAAAAACCTAACTCATCTATAAAATTGGTTGAGAAACCTTTTTTCAATTGAGTCAGTACAAATTCAACTTGATAGTGTCCAGATAACACCAATTTGAGTTCTTAAATAAAATGAAGTGCATTGGTAACAGTGAAGAAAACAATTATCTGTTATCTATTTTTGTAGAATTTACAGATTTGATTTGCTCTGATTTACATTTCAGATCAAAACAAAGTTTTTACTGATATTTTAGTATTGATAAAATTCTATCTGTAACATATAGTTCATGTTCACACTATATAGACAGGTTCATGACAAAACCAATTAAGCCTACTAACACATTTAATCCCATGATGGGACAATTTTTCCTGTGACCCACTTATCTCATCAGCTATGGAATCAAGGCTACTACTAAAATATTATGAAATGTATTTATTCTTGTAGAAGTCACAGCAAGCATAAATAATAATGTATGAACCCAGTGTAAAAGTGAAATTTTACTTTAAGTAATTTAGTTGAATACATTTATTACATAGACTGCAATTAACTGATTTCTCTGAATCTCTGCCGGATGTTAAGTCGATTACTTTATCTAACCATAGATAATTTTATAGATAATTAAATTTGATTTGAACATATTCTGATTAAATATGTATCTGTAATTGAAAACAATGATTTACTGTTTAGTTCTGTCCATTCTGATTATTCATATCTGTCACTGAAAAACAATGATCTAACAAAAATTCCACTGAGGTCAACCAGTAGATTCTTATTGATAGCTTTAACAATCCGGTCATATGTAAACGCTGGGCTATAAGTAATGACACACTACTCTACAATAAACCATCTTCTCAATACACCTATATCCTCCACTAACAGAATTAAATTTGATCTTCTTTGTCTGAAAACTGAGTCAAATTTTTCAGTTTAAAATCTATTTAAAAGTTGCATTGTAAATTTATTTTCTTTTGTGAAATATTAACTTAATAATCTCTTAGAACTTTTCAGAAAATTTCATTTTATTTGATGTGTTGAAAAGCCAACATTTTGTTGAAATCAAACAAAAAATACATACAATTTACTGTGTATTTGACATAAATGACAAATAATTTGCAAAACCTGGTGAAAGCACACATTTTTTCAATTTAATGAAATGCGGAAGCAAATCAATTTAATGTCCATTATATTATATTTCACTTATGTTATATTAATTGCACTAAAAACATGCATAATTTTCTTTCCCGGAAATACAAGATGATGGAAAAACCATAAACTATATGCTAGAGGCAAAGAAGCAATACCTCGTAAGTGACAAACGACGGAAGACATGCTCCTCGATGTCATCAGATATAAACGGCAGAACCCTCTCAGAAGCAAGAAAAGCACCTCGCAGGGACCACGATGACTCAAAAGCAATATCTCGTAAGTGACAAACGATGAAGAAAGACTCTTCTAAGTGAAAATGAATATCATACTTTAACCGCTGTGCTTTTCTTTTTTGGCCGCTCGGCGTAACCATTTAGGTTTACCACTGGGGCTTACCATTTGAGCTTTACCATTTTGGATTTATCTCATGGCATCATCAGTTGGAGCATTAAATGAATTTAAAATATATGAAGGATTGCTTATATTGCAGTAGAGAGCAGAGAAAGCAACGAAGAGAAATTGAATGGGTTCACGAACACATGGCTTTTGACGGTAGCAGAGGAATTGACTGAATTGTGGAATAGTGTGAGAACAAGATCACAACACAGTTAATTTAAAGGAATGGATTTTTAACATATGTTGGATCTATTTTACGTTAAATGAATTTTAAATACATGAAGGATTGCAGATATTGCATTTGAAAGCAATGAAAGCAACGAGTAAAGAGAAAGTTTGAAGGCTAATGTGTTCACAAGCACGTGGTTTTTGACGGTATCAGAGGACTCGACTGAAGTGTAAAAAAGTTTGAGAACAAGATCATAACGCAGTTAATTTAAAACAAAGGATTGTTCATACCTGTTGGATTGATCGTTGGCTGGCGTTCGTTTCCCTGCAACGGCTTCAGCTAGTCCGGACACTAAGCAGCGGCGGCAACACACACACTCAACAAATTTACACAAAACTTTCACAAAATTCACACTATATATATAGTCAAACTTCACATCACAGCACTGGATAAAGTTTCGAGTTGTATCGACTATTTACGACAGGTGTTTGCTCGGCCGAGAGTCAATTAAGGAATGAAATGAGTTTTTATAGCTTTTCGATTTCACCTTACATGTGTTCATTCAATTGGAATATGGTGCCATCTATTATGCATGAAATGAAGCTTTTAATGGTTAATAATGACAACAGTGACATACCGCTTTTATCCCCTGCCGCCCGATGATGGACCTTTAGGGTCCAAGACGTATATTTTTTTTCTCTAAATCTACTGAGCCCTGGATCTTCATATTCTATGTATTCCTCGACTAAGCCTTTGTCGCTTAAATAAAAATATTTTTGTATAAAATCATTTATCGATTCCCGCAAAAAATCAACTTTTGCAATGAACTTGGGAAGCACCTTGTATGTATGCATACTCAATCGTGTCGGTGTGAGCGAATGTAGCAGTGTGTGTCAGCCGAATGTTCCCCCCATCCATTCGCGAGTTCTGCCGGGCAGGGATAGTCATCTTTCGATTTGGGTCTTGAATATTTTTATTTTTTATTTCTTTCGGTATGATACAATTTCTTTATATTTATTATTATTTTTTAGAATTAGCTTAATTAGCTTAGAATTAGCAAAGTGCAATATTATAAAAAGGAAAAATGCAAACGTGAAATACCATAAGCAACTACAAAATGCCTTCAATACGGTGTTATATTGTGGCGAGGTGCTAACTGACACGGCAGAAAGTAACATTTCAGTTGTACACTGTGAGGCTTAGAAGAGAAGAATCTGTAGTTTAGGTTCTAAAGATTCCATAAAAAGAACAAAATTGTTTTGCAATATCTACAACGGACTGGTGTATTTGATACATAGTCGAAACAAAACATTTCTTGTGATAATTTAAAAGGCATTCTAGTATGGTTTTTTTTAATTTATTCCAGTATTGATACTATTTAGAATGTAAACTGCCACAGTTCCAAAGAGTTTGGTTTATTCAGAATTGGGAACATTTAAATCAATTATTTTCCCAATTAATATTGCACATCATCAATCTCAAATCACTGGAATTAATTGTAATCAAATGTTTTTTCTTATATATCAACAATTTACTGTCAGGTCAAGTTCATCCATGCTACTTGAATGCCTGTTACTGGAAGGTGAAACCGGTGCCATCAGTAATCACATTTGTGTCAAAAATTTAAATGCATCAAATTTATCCATGCATATTTTTCCAGCTAAAGTGACATATGTATCACATTGCTCATACTTTTGTTCTTGATTTCGACAGTTCTCATTAATAAAAATTTTTCATGATTTAGTATTTTTCTGATATTTTTAAATGACATCCTGGAATGTGAAGAGAAAGTTTAGTTTTCAAAATACACTGATAATTCATCGTCGCTAAAAATCGCACATAGGACAAATAAATTGTAGAGGCGATAAGGTGTGAAGATCATTGAACAGCTTGGAAGTAATTTAGAAGATCCACTAGCAATTGTGTTCCAAATAACTGTCAGTGGCGCAATTGGGACTGTAATTCACACTCAATTGTAAAATTATTTAAAACATCCTGTGTGACAGGTTCTTACAGTGGTGTACAATGTTTTATTTCTAGCTTATAACTTAAAGATTAAAAGATAGGTACTGGATTTCATCTCAGCTGTATAGTCGAATTTAGAGGTTTTGCCACTTATTTGAAATTGATTCTTACTTTTTAAATGAATCATGCATGAGTGATTGTGGTAGTAATAACTGAATATAATAACATTTCCATAGTTACCACACCATGCAATCTAATGTGAAAAGAAAAATGCCAAAATTTTCATGAGCCAATGAACCATGATCACTTTCCATTATAACAATCTATTTCATCAAGACATCGTTGGTTATTGAAAGATATTAAAATCAAATACATCAACAAGTTTGAATTATTGAAACACATGTTTTTTAACTCACAACATAGGTTTTGTCTTTTGACCTCTTCAGGTATTCATACAGATGCAAAGAACTATCAATTCTAACAATCCCCCCTCCATCAATAATTTTTTTTTTATTTTTGATTGGTCCAAAAAATTCAATAAAAAAATATATATTTCAGCTATCCTGTAAAGTTAACTCTTATAATGTTATTCATATTTAAAAAATAGTAGCACCCAAACAGCTAACAATAAAAGGGCAGTAGTATTGAAATTATTTTCCATTGGGTCCATTTTCATTAAATAATGAATGACCTACTGAGTAACGTGTAATGAAAATTCAAGTGATCACGGTACAAGTTTACATGATATCAAAGAATATGAAGAAAAAAATAAAAACAAAGCAATAATTAAATTTCATTTTATTTTGACAAATAGTAAGAGAAATATAACATTGTCATGACATAAGTAAAAAATATAATTTTTCATATTATAAAGATAGGGTAGATAAGTCACATAACATGTATTTAATTGTTATGATAAAAAAAAAGTGTTCAACAGTATGGGAGATATGGTTATTAAAAGAAAATAAAAATTGCAGGAGGCAACGAATCTCTCTGTACTGTCCGTTTCAAACTTATGGAGGAATTTCAGCAAAAGGAGCTTCTCAACTGTACCATGAGATGGTCATTTATTTACATTTGGGAAATAATACTAGTTAGCTTATATCAGCTATCTCTGAAAGCATGTTTATATGCATGCCAGTATTTTACTAATATATCTTTTATACTTTTGGCAGGAAAAACGAATAAACTTTATTTTTTCTTTAGAAGAGTAATCCTCAGTTTTTGTTCATCGAAAAGCTAGATTATAAAAGCAAAATTATCAGTGTGCCCGGCAGCAAGTATAATAAGTTATGTAGATAAATGATATTCAATATCATAAGGAATTTATTTATTTAGTAACAAAAAATGTTACACATATACTGCCCAAAAATACTCATTGAATTGAAGTTTTTCCGGGCTGTTCTCAATATGTATGTTAATATTAATCCCACTCATTCAGAATTGGGTTGCTTTAAATCTGAGCATTAGAATAAACAGACAGACCGTCAAGCGCAAAGAATTAGAAAAACAAGAAAGTTGAAAGTATACAATAAACTATACATGTAAATTAATTTCTATATTACATTATTTAAAAAAATAATTTCATCCCTCATGATCATGTGCCAATAATTTAGGAATGCAATATCAATTCCTAAGAAGTGAATCAATACCATTTGATGTTTTTTCAAATATCCTAATATTATGTTAGAAAAAATAAATATAACCAATTAATATAAGTTTATTCACAGTATCTCTATGGAATTAACATTCCTAAACTTTCTGAAATGATAATAATGGTTCACTCTTATAATTGAGGAGATAAGCTATGCATCACTAAATAAACGCAACTTCTGTCCAACATTTGCCAGAAAATACGGATTTGAAAATTGTTTATATATGAGGTTACTCCACTAAATGAATTGTCCCCATTGTGATCAATTCATTCAAGGTACATTTTATAGATTTTTTCGTTAACATAACCAAAGTCATACGTTTGCAGAAAAGAAGAAAGAAACCCTGTATTAAAAAAAAGTATGATTAATAATTGGTACATAGCTGATAACATAAAATTTATTATCTGTAGACATACTCAAAAGCAATTAAGCTGCATATTTTGCATAACTAAAATATTATAATAAAAATGAAAATTATTATAATCAACATGAAGTAGAGGATTCTGTGAAGAACTTAATCAGTAGGCATAACTAGGATTCAAAGTTAAAATAAATGCTAGTTACATTGTAAAAAGAAGTTTTCCCGCACAACTAAAAACAACAAAAATATCACATGACATAAAGATTCAACTTTGTCCATTTAACTTCAAAGATCCAACGTATGATGGTCAATTACGAAAATTGTTGTTCCTGTTGAATTTGTCTTGGTAGCCCCCGAATCCCCCTCTGCCACCTCCCGAATTGGATGAATTCAAAAAAAGTTCAATGTAACGATGATCCATTGTCGTTTTATCTTTTCGCATAGCCTGCAAGTAGACAAGACAGGTTTCTTTAGTACCATTTCCAGGGTATGACACCATTAAACCAATATGGGATTTCTATTACCATCCATCCCTAGTGATTTTTTTTAGCCTATGACAACTGATTGATGAATTTCAATTTATTCCTTTCATTAACCCGATCGGCACGGCAGTTTTTCATACAAACAAAATCTGTCCGCGTTGCTATTTTTCAAGATGTTCTCTTTCCGCATAGAGCTATAAGTACACCAATAAAAAATAATTGGGTTGGCTTTTATGGAAGCCACATGCATTAGGAATGTTCCACAACATTAAAAAAACACAAAGAAAACGAAGCAACCAATCAAACTGAAATGAACAAGCGCCATACTGTCACATGTCATGGAGTGTCAGATTGCAATGCCGCGAGATTGGTGCAAATTTCAGTGCGAAGTTAGACGCGAGTTTAGCACGCAGTTTCAAACTATATGTAAACATTTGGCGGGATCGGAATAAATTTGAAGGGTTCGAAAAATCGATGTTTTAAGCATTTAAACCTAATAGTTTTGACAATTTTATGGTGGTAGTAGTATCAGGACCAATTGGGCGATATTTTAAAATCAAAATCAGTCCTATATGCAAAACATTGCCTGCATTACCGACATTTGAATGTTCGCGTCCCAACATCTGGGGCGCTTGTGCACAGGCCTTGCACATTGCCGTCCCATACGTCGGAGCGTTAGCGTGGAAGAGATTAATGATTTAAAACTTGGTGAAATATTAGTTTCATCTAAGGGAGTTAATAAGTTTAAGAATATTTTAAGTAAGAATATTTATACATTATGGTCATTCTGTATCTATAGACTGGATTATTATGTTGATCTATCGTGGAGAACCAATCATTGAATTAGCACATTCATTAGTGAAATTTGTGCAGGTCACATACCCAATTTAAAACTAGCAAAAAAAACATATTTATTACCAAAGGACTGAAAATCAGTATACAGCAGAATACTTAAAATAGGGAAAGAAAAGAAAATGCTTAGTATAAAGATATTATAGATTAATACCAGTTAATTTTCTTACCCTAATGGCATCTTCATGGCAGATAAATTCCACATCAGCCTCTCCGGAAGGACGGTTATTGTTGTCGAACAATAAAGTAATATTGATAGGACGCAAAGGTTTGAAAAACTGAAATAAAAAAAATAAGCTCCGGATTATATTACTACCATTGTGACAAAATGTACACAATATAATCTTAACATAATTTCTCAGGAATATGCTCTAATGAAGGTTATTCTAGCTATAACAAACCTGAAGTTGGAAACACGAAGTAAAGAATATAATATGAAAAACTAGCTTTCCGATATCCACTCTTTGCATTAAAAATTATGATAAGAAAATGTAAAACAGTAAATATATCCTTCTCTCATACATAGGCGACATCATTGAGGGTAGCTTTGAATGGGAGTCCTCTCATGTGGACACAGTGACCTCCGTCCATATTGTCACCGCCTCTCCACCCTCCTCTTCCTCCGCCGGAATTATCTTGAGACCAATTGTTATAGTTGTTATCATTGTTGTAAGGGCCTAAAAAAGATAACAGTTTTATAAAAAAATAAACACAAAAGCACAAATCTAAATCTGATGAAAATTTGTGAATGTCAAATAAACATCAATTTACAAAACCATTTATTAGAAAAATAAAATTAGAAACAATTTGAATTATCTGCCGAATTGATTTCTACATATATACCACAAAGTGTGTAATAAGTACTACAATGCATTTTATTTTTGAATGTAATTTCTAATCAGCATGAAGAGACAGTTAAACATGTTGAAAGTATTACCTCTGTGGCCTCCGCGTGGTGGTAGAGGTCTCATTCGGTCTCCATTGTTAAAGTTTCCACCTCCTCCAAACCGGTTAAAACGATCATAAGGTGCTGGACGTTGGCCGCCCCGTGGAGGATTGCCATTGCCGCCGCCCTTCTCCAGTGACATTCTCATATCTTGAGGTGAACTCCTGAACACTTCAATGTACCTGTGAATTTCAGCCCGCACAATATTTACAATCATTATATTTATAGATTGAATGTATTTTATAGTCAGACATTATTCGTCAACTGAAATAACTGTCACAAGGAAAGGCTAGTAAAAATAATAAATTATAATTTCCTAGCTACGTGTCTATATATTCGAATTGAACAAATTCCTAATAGGCTTTTTTTCTATGATGGTTTTCACTGTTTTGCTTGAACTGCAAGTGTTAATCAAAGTACTTATTGCTTTGGTAATGTAATATTCTACTTCCTTAGGATTTATGTAACTAAACAATTAATTTCACTTAATAACAGAATTAATTAATACATTCGAAGCCAACACTTAATTACCTCCACTGTCCGACACTTCAACGCTCAATCAAGCAAGGATATGTTGTGTTATGTCGTGTAATTTTAACACAGCCAATATGATAATGAAAAAGTTTTCTAGAATCTTTAGATAGAAGTGTTCTTTGACTTAAGCCATTAAAAATAAAAAGGAAACCAAACATTACAGAAAAAATTGTATGCATGCTTTTGATATCTCATCTTAGTATTATTTGTGACCAGTATTGGGACAGAGCTCTGCAATAAGTTGTCGATTACCTGTATATTTAAGTAATCTGACCATATTAAAATTCTATCCTTATATCATGTCTATAGAATAGAGATTAACGAAAGCAAAATCTTTTCCCATAAACCATGAGCAAAATCCTACCTAAACATAAAAAAAAAATATTACTAAAGAAAGAGGTGTGATTATCTTTGCCATAGTTCCCAAATGAAAAAGTGCGGAAGTGTAGTCCCAGTGTCCTCGCTCGAGTAGCGTTTTAAGGACTACCGAAAAGAGACCTCGCCGCCCGGCCCCATCGCCCTCGTGTCCCCTTCCCATCCTTTTGTCGAGAAGGTGGCCCAACATCTTCTTCTCGCCCCTTACCATCTGAATCTTACATCGCTTACAAATGGCATATAAACATTTAAGCAAAAGCAACATTATTATACCCTCGATTCTTCAGACTCGGACAGTCAACGGTCTGTTAGCTTTCCCTATGAAAGATTGAATCTTTGAGAACACAATTTGATTCATGATTCGGTTGGATTTTCAAAGTAATGTTTTTAATCAATCTCTGTAATGAAATATTCTAAAATTGGAAATGAATAAATATTGAGTTTAGTTTTTAAGAAAAGACTGATTAGAACAAGATATCAATGAATGAAGCAGTCTGTAGCGTCGATTGTTATTTTGAGATGTTTGATTTGTATGGCCCCCCCACCTGTGTCCTATTTTCTCCCTGTCTTTGCGAAGGGCCTTCTCCGCAGACTCCTTGTCAACAAAGTGTACGAAGGCCTCGCCCGAGCTGCGGCCCGCGTGGTCCGACAGAATGGTCACCCCGTCCGATGACACTGCCAACCCTGCGCGCCCAACCCACCCGAACCCCATGGAAATACATCAATACATCACACAGTCAGAGCCATTTTTGTTAAAGCGCTGGCCTGTCGGCTTCCGCACATTATTTTTAAGGATACTTCCCAACATTTGACGCGGCGGTTGATTCTCATTTGACCTGCTCTGTTAGAATTTCAGATTTAAAGCTTATTGAATA